>CAUDMG010000658.1:3337500-4075000 GCA_958450375.1 Homarus gammarus | reverse complement strand
ATTGGTTAAAACCCCGTTGTATTGGTTAAAACTGCGTCTTATTGGTTAAAACTGCGTCTTATTGGTTAAAACTCCGTTGTATTGGTTAAAACTGCGTCTTATTGGTTAAAACTGCGTCATATTGGTTAAAACACCATCCTCAATTGTTTTTTCTCCAATATCATAAAAAATGAAACATATAATTTGTTTTAATTAATTGGGTGTTTTAATTAATTACTTGTCTTAATTGGGTGTTTAAATAGGTATTTTAATTAATTGGTTAGTCATTGTAAATTTACAATAACCACAACTAACTATATCATAATGAAGTCAATAACCAACAAATTATATTATACAAATTACCATCAGTAACAATCACTAATATACTGTCAATAAACACAGTAAACATAAACTTAAGTTAAAACAAAAACAATCAACATTACATAAAATACAGACAAAAACAATATTATTTTTATCACTTTACTGACGAGGAAAATTCTATCTGGAGCGAGTTTGTTGACATTCTCTCCCTCAGGTGAGTAAATTTATATAACAAACTGATGTTAATTCTTTTGTGGATATTATGTTAAGGTCATAACTCACATGAAACACTACATAAATGTTAACTTTTTGTAGACTTAACAATACATTTTTCCCCCGGTACGTAGCCTTGAAAATAATAACAATAATAATAATAATAATAATAATAATAATAATAATAATAATAATAACAAAAACAAAATCACAAACACACTGGGAAAAAAAATCATCATTGTTACCAACTACACCGAAACACAGATCAAACACGAGTGCCAACAGGACCGAATAGAGCAGTGTTACCAGATCCCCACAATAGATTCATCAGTAGCCATTCTTCCCTCTAGCTGAGTCGTGTGTGAGGTGAGAGAGAAGAAGGGTGTGTTCTGGCTATACTGCATCTCCTTTAAGGGGTGGTTGGGTTAAAGGGTGAGTTAGGGGGTTGGGTTAAGGGGTTGGGTTAAGGAGTTGGGTTAAGGGGGTAAAGGGGTAGGGTGAGCGCCTCCCTTTAGTCACAAAGAGAAGATTAAGCTCCAGAGAAAAGGCTCTAAGATGCTGTATATTGTCGGACGTGAGATTGAATTTTTAGTTGGTATTTATTTATTGATGTTCTTTTGTTTATCTTTTTGGTTCAGTGCTCTCTCTCTCTCTCTCTCTCTCTCTCTCTCTCTCTCTCTCTCTCATAGTAAGGCAGATATGCAACTAAAGAAGAAACACACACACACACACACACACACACACACACACACACACACAAAACAAACACAAACAAACACAAACAAACACACAGGCGTGATCTACTCAGCAACTGATGAACCCAACCAAACAGGTGTTCTCAATATCTTGCTCCACCACCACCACCACACCTTCCACAGTATTGCCAAGTCACGTAATTACCCTTAGTTTTCCTCAAGAATCCGTATGTGTGTGTGTGTGTGTTGGAATATCTCTCTCTCTCTCTCTCTCTCTCTCTCTCTCTCTCTCTCTACCTCATTCTCACCATCACTTCTCTCTTCTCACGCTCTCCTTCACCTCCTCATATTTACAGAAACATTAAGAGAGAAAGAGAAAAAGAGACGAAAAACGAGAGCGAGAGAGAGAGAGAAAAAAAGAACGAGATAGGAACTGAGAGACATGAAAAAAAATTGAGATGATACGAAGAATAAAAAAAAAAAAAAAAAACAATAAATCCGGATTTCTAAAAACGTAAACAATTCCGCCATTAAAACTGTTTCCTCCCGCGAACGCTTGGTGCGGCCTTGGCTTGGATTCACTCCCTTGTATATTTTTACCCCCCCAAATTTACTACTATATATTTAGATGTGTATCATTATTGAAGCAACCCTGGGAACCACCAGCCCTGATTTCCAGAATAAACACAATCCTTTTCCCTCCAAACAAAAAAAAAAACAAAATATATAAAAAAAATCACGCGGCGTGCTTCTGGGGTGGGTGGGGGGGGGGTGTTGATGGGTGGGGGGTGGGGGTAAATAAAGGTGTTTTTCATCAAGGTTAGTGGGTGTGGTGGGGGTGGGTGGGTGAGGGTCGGTGTGGGTGTTTGTGGGGGAGGGGGAGGTGTGGGTGTGTGTATGTGGGTGTGTCTGTGGTTAGGTGTGTGTGTGTATGTGGGTGTATATATGTGTGTGCAGGGGTCTTGATGTAGGTGACGGATGGGGGTGTATGTGGGTGTGTGTGGGGGGGAGTTAAGTGTGGGTGTATGTGTGTGTGGGGGGATTAGGGTGTATGTGGGTATGTGTGGGTAGGGGTTGTGGATGTATGTGTGGGTAGGGGGGTTAGGGTGTATGTGTGTATGGGGGGGGGGTTAGGGTGTATGAGGTTATGTGTGGGTACTGGGTATTTGGGTGGATCGGTGTGGGTGTATGTGGGTGGTTAAGGTGGTTTAAAATATCGGTAATTTCAGAATATTATCACTTCTTTTTTTTCTCTATCAATCAATCAGTCAGTCAGTCAGTCAGTCAGTCAGTCAGTCAGTCAGTCAGTCAGTCTATAAAACGTTAAGAATATTCGAAAACATAAGACCCACCTCCCTCCTTCTCCCCCTCCCACCTCTTCCTCTCTCTCACTCCTTCCCATCCTTTCCCATCCTTCCGTCCCTCCCCTCACACCCCTCCCTCTCCCCACCATCCCATCAACCTCAGAACGATACAATTGACCATCCACCTGTGTAGAGCTGTTCCATCACCTATGATCAGTCCAACAATTTTGATCAATCGCCTCAAATTGATCATTGATTACTATACGTCCACGTCTAATTGATTTCACTGTGGAATGTAAAGAATCGGATCGTTTATTTCAATCCTAAACTCCTTGTGTATGTATGTATGTATGTATGTATGTATGTATGAAATATAATGTAATGTATGTATGTATGTATGTATGTATGTATGTAATATTAAATACCGAGTTACATAAACATTTCCAAGTCCAATGTTTTTTTTTATTACAAATTTGAATAAAGTTGTAAAGAACATTTATTTATTTTTATAATGAATTTGAAGAATATAAAGAATAATTAAATTTTCATATTCTTATATATTTCATTTATCTTAATTATCTATGTAAAAATTTATATATAAACATATATATATATAAAAGGATTGAAGTTAAATTCGCTTAAATAAATTCTCAAAGCTAAATCGGTGTACATAAATTCCAAGCCGCATCAGTGTACATAAAATTCACATTACTATATTTAAATTGTAAATCCTTGGGTGTAGAAGGTAACTCAGCCAACATGTCGTATAGAGAGCTCGAGTCACCTTGCCTAGGGTCACGATACAACCCACTGTAACAACCCACTTGGTGTCGTCACGTTGAGAAACTCTACCTGTTTGGTGAAGTACAGAACGTGAACTGTGTGACCCAACACCTGTGAATGAGTCATCTGGGGGTGAAGGGTTGTGGGGGGTTTGTGGGGGGGGTGTGGGGTGTGTGGGGGTGTGGGGGGGGGGACAGCGACGACTATATCTATGACAGTAACTACGACTATCAGTGTATATCTGGAGCTACAGTACAAGATGACGACCACGCACATTAATAACTAGGGTTCAAGGGACGACCAGATGCTTAAGCCACGACCAAGAGCCACTACCAACGACCAGGTCTTTTATACACGACCACAAGTCATTATCATCGTTAAATGGAACTAGAGCGACGAGGAGGAGGAGGATGACGAGGGCGAGGTGGAGGAAGAGGTGGAGGAGAAGGAAGGCGGTAAGAAGATATGGAGAAGGAGGAAGAGGAGAGAGAAGAAGAAGGAGGAAGAGGAGGATTGCAGGAGAACACGATCACCTGCTTGACTGAGGCGTACAGGAGAGGGAGGGATGGGGAGCATCTTCCTAGCGGCGAGGCGTCTGAGATCACCTCCCCGGGGCGCCGCCTGCGTGCCCAGCATCCTGATCTACCTCATCACGGCCACCACACCGACGTCCTACACTCATGGTGGCGAGTCCTTCACCACATGGAGACCCTCCTCTTCTTCCTGCTGGTGGTGCTGATGGTGGAGGCGGTGGTGATGGTGGTTTTATGGCGATCTAACCTCATGGCATATCTCCTCTTCCTCCTCTTCCCTCTTCTTCCTCCTCCTCTTCCACATCCTCCTCTTCATGGTGACAACTCATGACCTCGGAGACATCATGACAAGAGATTGATATTTTCAGTTCTCTTTTTTTATCAAGGTTATGTTGTGTTAACTGTTTTTTTATTGTATCTAAGTACTGGCTGGCCCGTGTTCTCTCTCTCTCTCTCTCTCTCTCTCTCTCTCTCTCTCTCTCTCTCTCTCTCTCTCTCTCTCTCTCGTTTTTTTCTATCAATGTTGCCTCAAGACCTTCATGGGTTCTGATGTACTAAATTACGACAGGTAAGATCACACAACAGGTAGAGCGTCTCCCCGGCCACGCCTGAGCTGGAGTGTCTGACCGATTGGCTGTGTTGATCACCACTGGCTGGGGGTGATCTGTCATGAGCTACCCCCCCCCCCTCCTCCCTCCCTCTGCCCTTCTTCCCCCAGTACCTTCCCCAGTACCTCCCACTCCTTTACCAGTGCCGACCCCTTCCCCAGCTATTACTCCCTCCCCAACACCTACCCCTCCCCAACACCTACCCCTCCCCAACACCTACCCCTCCCCAGCACCTACCCCTCCCCAACACCTACCCCTCCCCAACACCTACCCCTCCCCAACACCTACCCCTCCTCTGTTCCTACACCTCCTTTCCCCAGTACCTACCCCTCCCTCACCCCGCCCACCCCCGACCGCCCCATGTGGGCAACGTCCACGGGTCTTAGCTCATCCGTGGGCGTGGTGGGGCCCCCAGGCGCCGCCCGTACCACCACCACCACCACACACCTCCTGCACACTCAACCCCAGCCCGCTCGTGGCCACCTGACCGCCCTGACCGCCTCCTACCTGTTTCCTCACACATGTACACGCACACATACATACACACGCACACACACCTACACACACGTGTCCATACACCTACACACACTCACATATTCCGACATAGGCACACTCTTTCCTACAGCTGAAATCACACACACACACACACACACACACACACACACACACACACACACACACACACTAACTTACCATTTATGAGTTCTTTAATGCTTGCTTGTCGGTAAGAAAAAAAAACACACACACACAGACAAAAACAGTCAAAAGCACCAGTCACTTTTTCCATTGAGAGCCGCGACTCTTCCTCACCTCAGTTTTTTAGTGATAATTGCAGGTATCCGGGGGAAGGTTGGCTGAGACCCAGGTGAACGATGAAAGAAGGGAAGAGGAGGAGGAGGAGCTAGAGGAAGTGGAAGGGGTGGTGGTGGGAGTGGAAGAGGAGAAGGAGGAGGAGGAGGAAAGGAAGAAGAAGGAGGAGGAAGAATAAGAGCGATATAAAGATGAAGAGGAGGAGGAGGAGGAGGATGAAGAAGAGGAGGAAGAAAATGT
This sequence comes from Homarus gammarus, assembly GCA_958450375.1. Classification (NCBI taxonomy): domain Eukaryota; kingdom Metazoa; phylum Arthropoda; class Malacostraca; order Decapoda; family Nephropidae; genus Homarus; species Homarus gammarus. The sequence continues at coordinate 4,069,514 of CAUDMG010000658.1, read as the reverse complement.
ATGAGGAGGAAAGGGTAGTAGGAAGAGGAGGTAGATTGGCAGGTGATAACTGTGGTAGTAGTGGTGGTAGTAGTGGTAGTGGTGGTAGTAGTGGTAGTGGTGGTAGTAGTGGTGGTGGTAGTGGTGGTAGTGGTGGTGGTAGTGGTGATGATGGTCGTGGTGATAGTAGTGTTAGTAGTGGTGGTGGTAGTGGTAGTGGTGGTTGTGGTGATAATAGTGGTACTGATAGTAGTGGTGGATGATAGTAGTGGTGGATTATAGTAGTGGTGGATGATAGTAGTAATAGTGATAGTGGTAGTGGTAGTGGCGGCCGTGTCATTAATATTCAGACAAGAGCTTGCTCCATATAAAAGCCATGTCGGACTCGAGCCAAAACGAGCCACATTCCAACCCCTACTCCGCCTCTCGCGCTGCTAATGTTTTCCTTGACTCCTCAGTCTCGTTCTAGCTCTTGATTCACGGTTCCTCCAGCAGTAAAATGAGAGGTGAGTCGTGTTAGGCTGGCGTGTAGGGTGTATAGCCGATGTGGGTATTGATATAATGGGAGAAGGAGGGAGGGATGGCTCGGTGAGTGGGTGGGTGAGTGGGTGGGAGGGTGGGTGGGCGGGTGAGTGGGTGGGTGGGTAGGTGGGCGGGTGCAACATACGTGTTTAAGAAGAGTATATGGCATTGGTCTCTTTTTTTTATCTTATAGGGAAGGATTGTTGCTCTCTCTCTCTCTCTCTCTCTCTCTCTCTCCTCTCTCTCTCTCTCTCTCGATGACCACTTTGACCCAGACAGTGAATGGGAGAAGGGCGCCCATTCCCTGCTAGCTAACAGAAACAAATCACTATCGGCTGAAAGGTGTTCAGTCGTGTTTCTCCCGGGTTACAATGGGTTCGGAATACACAGTGTGGGCGGAGAAGCACCTCACACCGCCTTAAACTCCTTCTATTGCAACATAAAAATTTTTGTTATTGTTGGACGAAGATAATCCTCTGGTTATCGCTGTAATGGAAGATGAGAATACTTGTTATGCCACGTAATTAAACGGAAAAGCTCTTGAATTCTCTTGTTTTTGCACGAGAGGATTTTTGCCGCTTGATTTTACGGTATAAAACGAGAGGAATACACTTAATGACCTCTTTTTAAATCTCTTTCCCCGAAGTGATTTCAATTGCATGTCACTTAACTAATTCCTTTGTAAACACTAAGTGGATGTTGGTCTTGACTCAAAACTGAAGATCTTTTATATGAAGCTCTAAAGAAACTAAATCTGGGTTGTGTTGAGGACGAAGACCCAAGTAGGTACCCAGGCGGACCCCAGACTAGTGAGGCGCGGATGGAGGCGGTGAGGGCTGTGAACCCTTGTACAGGACGACACACGGCATTCTACAGGGCCCCCAGCTGCCTCCTCCTCTATCTGTCGCCCACTGTGTAAAAATGTTCGAACGATTATAACAAAGATGGATCTGTAGTGGTAATGAAGAAGAAATCATAGAAAACGTAATAATTTGTTTGTAAAGAAGAAAATGGGCAATAATGAGGAAGAAATCTAAGCAAATGTAATAATATTTGTAAAGAAGAAAATGGGTGATAATGAGGAAGATATAACAGTACACGTAAAGACAAAAACTAAGACAAGTAAATAACTGGTAACTGGGTGTTTATCTGTTGTAATAAATATTAATTACGTGATGAGATGAAAGATAAACGAAGGAAGACAAGTACAGGTGAATAATGAAATAAAAACAGACAAGAGAAATTAGTACGTGATAGTGAATAAGTGAACATGTGAATACGTAGCACAGACACACAAGAAGAGGAATGAGAAAGGTGAGGAATTAAAGGCAGAGGGGAGAGGCATCAGAGGAAGAATGAGAGTGAAGAATGTGGATCCTGGGAGTCTCCTTGATCTAGTCTGCCAAGGGCCCTGGAGGCGAAGACTCTACCAATGGGTGGAGCTCCTGCCGTACCCCCCCTACTACTCCTACCTCTCCTCCTCCTACCTCTCCTCCTCCTCCTCCTCCTACCTCTCCTCCTCCTCCTCCTCCTACCTCTCCTCCTTCTCCTCTTCTACCCCCTCCTTCTCGTTCTCTCTCCCCCCTCCCCTCCTCTTCCCTACTCTCCTCCCTCACCCCCAGCAGGACCCATCTTCACGGTAGGACCAGTTAGGACGAGAAGGATAACGACGCAGATAGTTGAAGGACTCTTGTTAGCTCATTGGATGTCCTGACAGCCTTCATCTACGCCCTTGCTGGTGAATGAAGGATACTAGTTAGCACATAGGATACCCTCACAACCTTGCTGGTGAATGAAGGACTCAAACTAGTTCACAGGATGCCCCTACGGCCTCCTCCACGCCCCGCCCTTGTTGTCGGTTGAGTCCTAGGCGCCCTGGACGAGTTTTGTAGGAGTGTCAGGGGCTGGAGGCTGACCAGGCGGAAAATAACGTAGCTTATCACTGTCAGGTGGCTGTCCCACTGTCGCGCGGCTGAAGGAGGAAGAGAAGGAGGAGGAAGAGGAGGAGGAGGAGAAGAAGGAGGAGGAGGAGGAGGAGAAGCAGGAGGAGAAGAAGGAGGAGGAGGAGAAGGAGGAGGAGGAGGAGGATGAGGGGGAGAATACGAATTGTTAGAGCTTAATGGTGGTGATAGTAGTGGTAGTGGTGTTGGTGGTAGTGGGTGTGGTTGTGGTGGTGAGGTGTTGATGGTGATGATAATGAATGTGATACTGTCTATGTTGTTGTGTTTACTTTTTTGTTTACTTTTTTTTCACTTGTTTGCTTCTCTTCTTTGTGATTTAAGTCTCCATAAATAGTTGATCTCTCTCTCTCTCTCTCTCTCTCTCTCTCTCTCTCTCTCTCTCTCTCTCTCTCTCGTAGTAGCCTCCAGGACCAGTTGGACTCACCACAATGTACAGTTAAGCTTGATGGTCAAAAGATACTATCCTTTGTCCTTGATAATACTGTGATAATTTCTTCGTATTATCTTCACATTAACATAGTATTACCTTGATGTTACCTTGATGTTGCCTGTTACCTGATGTTACCTTGAAGTTACCTGTTGTTGCCTGTTACCTGATTTTACCTTGATTTTACCTTGATGTTGCCTGTTACCTGATTTTACCTTGATATTACTTTGATGTTGCCTGATATTACCTTGAAGTTACCTGATGTTACCTGTTACCTGATGTTACCTTGATTTTACCTTGATGTTACCTTGATGTTGCCTGTTACCTGATTTTACCTTGATATTACCTTGATGTTGCCTGATATTACCTTGATAACTGATATTACCTTGATATACTTTTATAATTTTTGGCATATAAGGGATGTTGATGATGATGATGATGATGATGATGATGATGATAATGATAATGACGAATAATAGAGAGTGAAAAATAAGCAGTAAAAAGAAAACAAATATAAAATATAAAGAAAACTGAATAAAAAAAAATAGCGAGAAAGTGAAGAAATGGATAAGAAAAATAAGAAGAATTCCACCCCAAATAAATAAACGAATACGGGAATAAGGAAAAATATAATACAAAAAAGGAAAGGTGAGAAGAGAAGGAGAAATGCTGTCTTGACCCAACCCCAGGTGAAAGTGAGAGAGGTAAAGTTAATTAATAAAGAGAAGACAGGTAAGATAATTAAGCTCTCATTATCTCACTCTCACCTGTCTCCTCTGTGGTATATAGAGGTTTGCTGTGTCTGTCTGTCTGTCTGTTTGTCTTGTGTTTGTTTAATTGTGTTGGTTTATGTCCTGTCTTTATGTTTGGTGTCTTTATATGTTTTATGGCGATCTGTTGTGTTTGTTTGTTGTTGGTGATTATGTTTGTGTGTTTGTTTGTATATCATGGCGGTCTACTGTGTTTGTCTGTGTGGTTGTTTGTGTTTGTGATGGCATGTGTCTTTATGTTTTAAGTCGGTGTTCTGTTTGTTTACAAGACTTGGTTTGTTTGTTTGTTTGTTTGTTTGACCTCGTGTTTGTATATGATGGTCTGCTATTTGTCTTTGCCTGCTTTAGGTTATACGCCTATCTGCTTAATATGTCTGTGTCTGCTGAAGTATATGTTTATGTCTGCTGACTGTGTGTGTGTGTGTGTGTGTGTGTGTGTGTGTGTGTGTGTGTGTGTGTGTATTTAATTCTGTACGACTGTCTGCTTCTGCTTTCGCTTGTCTGCTGATTCCTCTCTAAACCTTTCGTGTCTGCTGAATCTGCTTGTATCTGCTTTACCCTTTGAAGACGAAAGTAATCAAGAGGTTAAGGTATCGTACTCAAGGGGTTAAGGTATCGTACTCAAGGGGTTAAGGTATCGTACTCAAGGGGTTAAGATATCGTACTCAAGAGGTTAGAATATCGTACTGAAGGGGTTAAAATATCGTACTCAAGGGGTTAAAATATCGTACTCAAGGGGTTAAGGTATCGTAATCAAGGGGTTAAAATATCGTACTCAAGGGGTTAAGGTATCGTATTCAAGGGGTTAAGGTATCGTACTCAAGGGGTTAATATATCGTACTCAAGGGGTTAACATGACTCCTTATTCTGTAATTATTTCTTCTTCACTATTTATCTCCGTCTTGCCACGTCTTCTATTTTATTGTTGACATAAATAACAATCATTATCATTCGTCATTATTATCATTATCATTTATCATTATATTTCATAATCATTTAATTGCTTATTTTATTTTTTCTTATTACTTTTTAAAAAATATTCATAATTTCACTTTTATTTTGCTGATAAGAATATATACGGTTAATACATAAACAAGACAGGTATAAACCACCTGCGTAGTATACATTATGCATAGGGAAGTATACATAGAAAGTATGTATATATCTAATTCTTTTATGTCATCAGTTTCTATAAAGATAAAAGTAATATAGACTCGGTATGACTACTATAAAGGCATAGCAGGTGGTGTATAGCTATAGCCACCTTGTAACATTTGTATAGCATGATAAGGTATCGTAGCCCAAGGTCTAGTACAGGTAGCCTTGCTCTCTCTCCTATTGCTGTGACCAGGCCAGAGTTACTTGTGATGAACCGTGGTGGTGAGCGTGGTGGTGAGCCGTGGTGGTGAGTGAGGTGGTGAGCGTGGTGGTGAGCGTGGTGGTGAACCGTGGTGGTGAGTGAGGTTGGTGAGCGTGGTGGTGAGCGTGGTGGTGAGCGTGGTGGTGGTGAACCGTGGTGGTGGTGAGGTGTCTGTATTACTGTAGTGGTGAAATAGGCTGGTGGTATATCTGCAGTTAATATATTGATTATATTAAATATTCTTTGAAATATTATATACATATACTGTAGACGTTTAATATATGAGTGGGATATGGTATATAAATCATAGGTGAGTATAACGGTATATTGGGGCGACGGTAAGTGGTTGTAGTGAAGATGTGAGTTGGGTGTGAGTGTATACTAAGTAACCACACACACACACACACACACACACACACACACACACACACACACACACACACACACATTCTGCACCTGAAACAAACACACTTGTATCTAAATTCCTCCTCTATTGCTGCTGTTGTTGTTGTTGTTGCTGCTGTTGTTGTTGTTGTTGCTGCTGTTGTTGTTGTTGCTGTTTTTGTTGATGTTGTTGTTCCTGTTGTCGTTATTTTGCTCTTGTTGTTGTTGTTGCCGCTGCCACATTCCTCCTTAAAAGAGTTGCATGTCTATTACCGTCAGTTGATGGGATACACCACAGGCCAGCACCACAGGCCAGCACCATGGCCAGCACCACAGGCCAGCACCACAGGCCAGCACCATGGCCAGCACCATGGCCAGCACCACAGGCCAGCACCACAGGCCAGCACCACAGGCCAGCACCCTAGGCCAGCACCCTAGGCCAGCACCACAGGCCAGCACCACAGGCCAGCACCACAGGCCAGCACCATGGCCAGCACCATGGCCAGCACCACAGGCCAGCACCATGGCCAGCACCACAGGCCAGCACCACAGGCCAGCACCACAGGCCAGCACCACAGGCCAGCACCACAGGCCAGCACCACAGGCCAGCACCATGGCCAGCACCACAGGCCAGCACCATGGCCAGCACCACAGGCCAGCACCACAGGCCAGCACCACAGGCCAGCACCACAGGCCAGCACCACAGGCCAGCACCATGGCCAGCACCACAGGCCAGCACCACAGGCCAGCACCACAGGCCAGCCCATCAACCCGGATTCTCCCAATATTTGTACCTACTCTCTCTCTCTCTCTCTCTCTCTCTCTCTCTCTCTCTCTCTCTCTCTCTCTCTCTCTCTCTAAGTACGATCAAGAGTACCTGTCAAGTAACAATAATAATCTATCTTCTTGGGCTTCCTCCTCCTCCTCCTCCTCCTCTTCTTCTTCTTCTTCTTCTTCTTCTTCTTCTTCTTCTTCTTCTTCTTCTTCTTCTCACTCCTGATCCTCTTACTTACATGATCCTCCTAAACACGCACATGAGCCTCTCACCCACGTACATGAGCCTCTTACCCACACACATGAGCCTCTTACCCACACACACATGAGCCTCTAACCCACGTACATGAGCCTCTTACCCACACACACATGAGCCTCTAACCCACGTACATGAGCCTCTTACCCACATACATGAGCCTCTTACCCACGTACATGAGCCTCTTACCCACACACACATGAGCCTCTAACCCACGTACATGAGCCTCTAACCCACGTACATGAGCCTCTTACCCACACACATGAGCCTCTAGCCCACGTATATGAGCCTCTTACCCACACACATGAGCCTCTAACCCACGTACATGAGCCTCTTACCCACACACATGAGCCTCTAGCCCACGTACATGAGCCTCTTACCCACACACACATGAGCCTCTTACCCACGTACATGAGACTTTATCCTCAGAGTCTCACCTTTAATAGAATTTAAATATATTACTAATCCATTTTATTGTATGATTATATACATACGATAAATTTTACAAATCCTGTATGAGTATGTTGGTATATCTTATGCCCTTGGTTGAGTGTATCCTTCGCTGAGTATATCCTTGGTTGAGTATATCCTTCGCTGAGTATATCCTTGGTTGAGTATATCCTTCGCTGAGTATATCCTTGGTTGAGTATATCCCTGGTTGAGTATATCCTTGGTTGAGTATATCCTTGGTTGAGTATATCCTTGGTTGAGTATATCCTTCGCTGAGTATATCCTTGGTTGAGTATATCCTTCGCTGAGTATATTATGTCGTTTGATATACCTTTTGGTTAGGTATATTTACAGTGTGTGTCAGTATGAATATGTGTCTTCTTTTTCATCATTGGGAGGAGAAAGTAGGAGAGAGTGAGAAAGAGAGTTAGAGAGAGTGAGAGAGAGAGTTGGAGAGAGTGAGAGAGAGTTGGAGAGAGGGAGAGAGGATAGTGAGAGAGGGATAGGATGAAAGATGAATGAATGTAATAGAGGGTGGAGTTTGAGAAAGTGAGAGGGAGAGAAAGTTGAGAGAGAGAGAGAGAGAGAGAGAGAGAGAGAGAGAGAGAGAGAGAGAGAGAGAGAGAGTGGAGTAAGGGAGGGCATTCCTGGAGGAGGTATGGCAGTGACCCCTGGGTATGTCCTGATACCCTTGTAGCTCACTATCCTCGCCCACGCCTTCTGCTGCGACCCCCACGCCTTCCTCTTACTGTGTCCCCCCACGCCTTCTGCTGCGACCCCCACGCCTCCCTCTTACTGTGTCCCCCCACGCCTTCTGCTGCGACCCCCACGCCTCCCTCTTACTGTGTCCCCCCACGCCTTCTGCTGCGACCCCCACGCCTCCCTCTTACTGTGTCCCCCCACGCCTTCTGCTGCGACCCCCACGCCTCCTACTGTGTCCCCCACACCTGCTGTTGTGACCCCCACGCCTCCCTCTTACTGTGTCCCCCACGCCTTCTGCTGCGACCCCCACGCCTTCCTCTTACTGTGTCCCCCCACGCCTTCTGCTGCGACCCCCACGCCTCCCTCTTACTGTGTCCCCCCACGCCTTCTGCTGCGACCCCCACGCCTCCCTCTTACTGTGTCCCCCCACGCCTTCTGCTGCGACCCCCACGCCTCCCTCTTACTGTGTCCCCCCACGCCTTCTGCTGCGACCCCCACGCCTCCTACTGTGTCCCCCACACCTGCTGTTGTGACCCCCACGCCTCCCTCTTACTGTGTCCCCCACGCCTTCTGCTGCGACCCCCACGCCTTCCTCTTACTGTGTCCCCCCACGCCTTCTGCTGCGACCCCCACGCCTCCCTCTTACTGTGTCCCCCACGCCTTCTGCTGCGACCCCCACGCCTCCCTCTTACTGTGTCCCCCCACGCCTTCTGCTGCGACCCCCACGCCTCCCTCTTACTGTGTTCCCCCACACCTGCTGTTGTGACCCCCACGCCTCCCTCTTACTGTGTCCCCCCACGCCTTCTGCTGCGACCCCCACGCCTCCCTCTTACTGTGTCCCCCACGCCTTCTGCTGCGACCCCCACGCCTCCCTCTTACTGTGTCCCCCCACGCCTTCTGCTGCGACCCCCACGCCTCCCTCTTACTGTGTCCCCCACGCCTGCTGTTGTAACTTTACGCCCAATGTCCTCCTACGTCGCCACACATACTTTTCCTCCTTCCCGCGCATCCTAATATTTCCCCACACCAACAATCTCTCCCCAGTTACACAATCTCTCCCCAGTCCCACAATCTCTCCCCAGTTCCACAATCTCTCCCCAGTCCCACAATCTCTCCTCACGCCCATAATCTCTCCCCAGTCCCACAACCTCTCCCCACGCCCACAATCTCTCCCCACGCCCACAATCTCTCCCCACACCCACAACCTCTCCCTAGACCTCTCATCTCATCTCTTTGCCAGACTTAATGATCTTCAAACTTCAGAAACAGACATCTTAAAAAGTAAATTATTTCCCCTAAAACCAATCGCATTTGCTACAGTTCTCCCTGAAGTGTTTATACAATTCGAGCCCCTTCATCCTACCTGCCAGATCCAACCCCATAACTACCTACTGTTTATTGGCCATATCTTTACTCCTATTTACCCACATTTACCCATTTCACCAGCCTCCCCATAACCCCTCATTAGCCACCACCTGTCACCTTAACCCATCGTCAACCCTCCATCATTACTCACCACTCTCATTTAACACTTATTAGACCATTTATGACCACGAGTCTGGTGTTGTGTCTGTCTGTCGGTCTGTCTGTTGTCGTGATGGTGGTGGTCAGGTGAAGCTCCGTATATGGTGTGGCTCTGACCTACACTTAATACCTGAATCCTCATTTGTGATCTACGCACACACATACACACACATATGTCTGTCACCTGTACTTACCTGTGACTTGATTGTCTTACACTCATTGACTGTCATTTGCTTTTATCTGTAACTTGATTGACTGACACTCACTGACTGTCAATTATATCCTTATTTGTGACCTGACACCCCCTGACACTCGCCTACATCTGCTTGACTGTCACCCACGCTGTCTACCATCCAGCTGTTAACCCAAGTGCAAGCTATCTTCCATTGTTTTCTCCCTGTGTCATAGTCACCTGTCATGCTTCTTACGGACCAAAACTCCCTACTTGTTACCGTAACTCCGTCTGTCACTTAATCTACGTTACTCCGTCGACGACAGAGCGAACACCACCCACCTAAAACACCAGTCAGTCACAGCTTATCACCCCCCCCCCACACACACACACACCACTGGCCGTCCAACACCACCAAAGCGTCACCCACACACCACCCACATCACCCCAGCATCGCCCCCAGATTCGTTCCGAACCTCACACTTACCAGGTCCAGATGTCACTGAGTGGAATCCCCTCCACAAAAAGTGCTGGGCCGTGTTAGTCACGCCTCTGGCAGTAATAATGGGTAAGTAAATGCCTCTCAGGACAGGCACAAGACGTGGCTCCTCAGGGCAACGTACGTTCGTGTTCTCCTTTCATTTAATCTAGGTTAATGGGATTCCTTCAACAGATACTTATCTCAAGATTAAAATAGTGTTGTAGTTTATGTGTAGCTGCGGGTTATTTCTGTTTGTGACTGAGACCAAGCCAGGGAACATAAAGTCTCCACACGGAGGCGAGGAAGGATTTAAAGAGTATATAATGCTACATCACAAAGAAGTACAGAACGGTGAGGCTAGCAGGTACGGCTCCAGAACAAAGCATGTTTAGCGTGTGTGTGCTCTTGCCTGGAAGCTTCCCCCACACATAACTCGCCCAGGTTTGTAATCTCGGAGGTATTCACTCGCATCACACTGGGGGCAGAGTCGTGAAGGCATCCCAAGATAATGTGCTATTTGGTGCTGCTGTCCTGGGGGCGCTCTGAGACAGCACCGGCCATGGGTACTCATGAGGCAGTCCTGGATGACATTGATAAGGCCAGTCATGAAGACATTCCCCAGCGGCTCAAGCTGTGGGCGTGCAGGGAATTTTTGTAATAAGAGGAATGACTTTGACCATCTATAAAATATATGTTGGATACGGATTTGTAAATGTGGTACAACAGAGCAATATTTTCGGGGATATAGAAGTTGACTCCAGGACAAATCTGACTATAACCAATAATTCGTGTCATTCTTGATGGCAGTACAGGGCAGTATTGACCAGCCGCTCATGAAGGCAGTTTGTAATTCCTTTTAAACCCAAGTATTCATACAATGGTCTCGGGGTAGTGGCGGCAAGGAGACTCATGACAACACTCTTGCGGTGATCGTGGCAGGACACTCACAAAGGGATTCCATACTCTCATGTGGCGTTTCAGGCGAAATCGGCCGAGCAGGATGACATTCAAAAGCAAAGTTGGGCCACACAAGAAGATGTTACAGGCCACAGTTGGTCACACATGAAGAGGTCTTGAGTCACAGTTGAACACACAGGAGGACGTTCCAGGATGCATTTGGTCACACAAGAAGACATCCCAAGAGACATTTGACGACACAGTAATCCTCTCCAGCACAGAATTGACCGATCATGACTAATTTCCGGAGTAACTCACCTGAGGACACTATGAATACCTTCCAGAGTAGCAGCGCTGGCCACGGGCGTCCATAAAAGCTTTCCAGGTGGCACTGATGAAGGCATTCAAGGATAGCAACACCCCCGGGGCGCTCATGCAGGCATCCGCAAATGATAGAGAACACGACAGCTAAAGGGCATCATCGCTGGAAGAGTCTCGTTCGCTCAACACATATACACTCGGGCGTTCCAGAATTACTATAGTGTTCAGTAATGAGACACGATAAAAGAAATACCGCAAATATTCTCTGGAAGTTTAAAAAGGTCACGTATTTCCCTTTGGGCGTGGATCAACATGACTTACACCACACCACGCCTGACCCTGTGCTGTGGTGGTGGTGGTGGCTAGTTCCAGGTCAACTTCTTCCCTTTCCCCTCCCCTCCATCATCCCCCCCACCCAGCCCCCCCCCAACCCCCTATCTTCACCCCAATAGCCGTCTTTCCATCATTCCAATGTATCTCTCCCATCCCCCCTCTTCCTTCCTTCTCCCTTCTTCTTCCCCCCCCCTTTCTTTCCCCCTCCTTCTTCTCCTAACCCACCTACCCTCCATCCATCCATCCATCCATCCAGCCATCCATATTACCTCTTCCCCCCTTACCCTCCACCCCCCACCTCCCCCCCCACCCCCTAACCCTGCAGCAGTTTGTGGTGGTGGTTAATTCCAAGTGAACCTCTCCCTTTCCTCCCTCCCCTTCCACTACCCCTCCCATCAATTGGTTGTGGGTCACTCTCTCCATTTCCTACCCGTCCCCCTCCCCTATATTCATTCCCATAACCCCCCCTCCCTTCTCTCTCTCTCTCTCTCTCTCTCTCTCTCTCTCTCTCTCTCTCTCTCTCTCTCTCTCTCTCACTCTCTCTCTCTCTCTCTCTCTCTCTCTCTTCCATCTTTCCTATTTTCATTCATTCTCTCGTTCCTCCTTCCTTTCTCTGTATAGTTTTCTCCCCTTTCTCTCCATTCCCCCCCTCTACCCTTACTTCCTCTCTTCTCCCATTCTGTCTCTCCCCGCCCCCCCCCATCTCCCCCACCTCCTTACCACCCCTTCCCCACCCCTGGAACACTCTCTGTAGTTTAGGTTGGGGAGGGGAGGAGGAACGGGGAAAGGGGAGGAGATGGGGAGGGAGTGGAGGGGGAACAGGGAGAGGATGAGGAGGGGTGGAGAGAGGCAGAGGGGAAGGGGGGAGGGGAGAGGAGGGGAGGGAGGAGGTGCGGGGAGAGGTGGGGGGTCCGGAAATAGCGTGACATGGCCTCCCGCTCCTCCATGAAGCATGTAACTGACGCCTGCCTCGGGGGCTGAAGACGAGCCACGCCCAACACCGCAATGAGCACCGAGGGCGTCAGTAAAGGGCGGTGTGGGCGTAGAGGGAGTGGTGTGGGTGTGGAGAGAGAGTGGTGTGGGTGTGGAGAGAGAGTGGTGTGGGTGGGGAGAGAGGGCGGTGTGGGTGTGGAGAGAGGGCGGTGTGGGTGTAGAGAAAGAGTGGTGTGGGTGGGGAGAGAGAGCGGTGTGAGTGGGGAGAGAGAGTGGTGTGGGTGTGGAGAGAGGGCGGTGAGGGTGTGGAGAGAGGGTGGTGTGGGCGGGGAGAGAGAGTGGTGTGGGTGTGTGGGTGTGGAGAGAGGGTAGTCTGAACGTGAAGACACCATTTGTGAGTGAAGATGCCCAAATGAGCGTGAAGAACAAATTGATGACAAAATATATCAGGACCACCATCATCAGCGTGAAGAACACAATAACACCACCATCAGCGTGAAGAACACAATAACACCACCACTATCAGCGTGAAGAACACAATAACGCACCACCATCAGCGTGAAGAACACAATAACACCACCACCATCAGCGTGAAGAACACAATAACACCACCATCATCAGCGTGAAGAACACAATAACACACCACCACTATCAGCGTGAAGAACACAATAACACCACCATCATCAGCGTGAAGAACACAATAACACCACCATCATCAGCGTGAAGAACACAATAACACCACCATCATCAGCGTGAAGAACACAATAACACCACCATCATCAGCGTGAAGACAGGGGTGACGTCATCCATCACAGGCTAACCACAACCTCTTCATTATATTTTTTTTCCTTTAGTCATCTTTTCCTTGAACGTCTTGTGGTCAACTGACTCACGTGTTACTGAGAACCACATACACCTGACTGTCAGATGGAGGGATGACTGTCAGATTGGCTGTCATTAATCTTATCTAACTGGCCCTATGACTGTCAGGTTTTGGTTGTCAATAATCTTATCTAACTGGCCCTATAACTGTCAGGTTTTGGTTGTCAATAATCTTATCTAACTGGCCCTATGACTGTCAGGTTTGGTTGTCAATAATCTTATCTAACTGGCCCTATGACTGTCAGGTTTTGGTTGTCAATAATCTTATCTAACTGGCCTACTGACTGTCAGATCTCACTTCATCAAACTGACTGTCGAGTTTGCTGTCATCAAGCTTGACTGACTGACCAGTTAATGAGCTGACTGGTTATTGAACTGACTGGAATATTAACTAGATGGTGTCCTGTCTTTATATGTACATCTGTATATATCTCTCTGTCTGTCTGTCTGTCTGTCTGTCTGTCTGTCTGTCTGTCTGTCTGTCTATCTGATCAGCCCCATAATTAGGATACATTATTCATGGTGTTGGTCACCATGTAGGGAACCCTCACTCTCTCCTCCCCTTTCCTACCATACCATACCTCTCCTACCATGATGCTGCCCTACCATGATGCTGCCCTACCATGATGCTGCCCTGCCATGATGCTACCATACCATATACTACATCCCTCTACTACCATACCATACCATACCATACTCCTATCATGTTACTACCATCCCTATCACCCATCTACCATCCATCACACCCACCTATCATTAACCACATGCCTCTTACCACCCGCCTACCACCCACCACACCCACCTGTCACCCACCAAACCCACCTGCCACCCACACACCACCGCCTTCACTCACGTATCACCACCCACACGTATACACCATCCACCACACCCACCTATTGCTAACCACATGACCCTGCCACCCACCTACAACAGCTATACACCACCGCCTATATCCACACATCACCCACTTGCATCCACATACCATCCATCTACACCCACCAACCACTGCCTACACCCACACACCACCAACCATACACATTTGCCACCCACCTACCATACCAGTATACCCACATACCACCCACCATACCCACATACCACCCACCATACCCACATACCACCCACCATACCCACATACCACCCACCTTGGCCCAGACGAGAAATTAGATCACTACCAAACATAGGAACTCACCCCAGTGTTTGATAAATGGGAGACGAAAATGGTAATGGAGAGGAAAGGGAGGGAGAGGGGGGGGTAGAAGGGGGAGGGGAAGGTGGAAGGAAAGGGAGGGGAAGGGGTAAGGGAAGGTTGAAGGAAGGGGAGGGGAGGGGAGGTAGAGTTGGAAGAAAGAAAAGGGTAGAGGGAAGGGGTGAAGGGAGGGTAAGTGGAAAGGAAGGGGAAGGAGGAGGAGAGGAGGAGAGATAAGAAAAAGGGAAGTGGAAAGGAAGGAAGAATAAGGGAGGTAAACATAGTAAGAGTATGGGAAGAAAGAGGGAAGGAAGAAGGGAGATGGAAGAGGATGGGAATACTAAAATAAATAATGAATGAAAATAAAAAATGGGGGAAAAGAGAGAGAGAGAGAGAGAAAGAGAGAGAGAGAGTGAGAGAGAGAGAGAGAGAGAGAAAGAGAGAGAGAGAGAGAGTGAGAGAGAGAGAGAGAGAGAGAGAGAGAGAGAGAGAGAGAGAGACAAATGATGATGATGATGATGATGATGATGATGATGATGTTGATGGACCAAAACGAAAAAACACATCATAAATGGAGATGAAGAGCGAAAAAGAGAGGAAGAGGAACACAATAAAGTGTGAAGAAGAGAGGAAGAAGAATAAGAGCTACCTGGGTGTGTCTTACCTTGAAAGCCTTATAAGAGTAATACTCTCTCTCTCTCTCTCTCTCTCTCTCTCTCTCTCTCTCTCTCTCTCTCTCTCTCTCTCTCTCTCTCTCTCTCCTGGATACCCCTCTGATCACGACGGAGGAGGAAGAGGAGGAGGAGGAAGAGGAGGAGGAGGAAGAGGAGGAGGAGGAGGAAGAAGAGAGGGAGGAGGAGGATGGGATGTAGGAAGAGGAGGAGGAAACGGAGGAGAAGGGAGGGAGAGGAGGAGGAGGAAGAGGTAGAGAAGATGAGAAAGGTGGAGGAATAGAAGAAAGTAGGAAGGAAGAAGAGGAGGAGCAGGAGGGAGAAGAAGAAGAAGGAAGAACAAGATAAATAAGAGGAGGTAAAAGGAAATTTCCCCAAAGATTCTATCCCTTAAGAAAAAATTTACTTCCTAAATAATAATAATAATAAATAAAGGTAAAGTCTCACTGAAATGTCGACGCCATTTTGGATGTAGTTGTTTATGTTTCAGGGTAAATAAACTAGTTTAGGTATATTCTTGCATATCCAATCACGAAGAATATTCAACGTAAGAATCATTGTGAATCAGAACTCCCCATAGGTAAATATAGTCATCATACGAATCATTGTGAATCAGAACCGGTTACCTTAGTTAATTCTCAAAGCCATTTTTTTTTCTGTTTTCGTCTTTTCTGTAAACAAAGTCAAGTGGCTTCAGGTAGACGCCCATAGTTAGGTCAGTCTACACACACACACACACACACACACACACACACACACACACACACACACCTGACTCCTGAAGGTGAGGGAGTCGTGTCCGGAGTCAGGCTGAGAGAGGCTGAGAGAGAGTTGAGTCATGACTATAGATCAGAGAAGAGATGCTGAGAGAAATTGAGAGAAAGTGAGAGAAAGAAAGAGAAAGAGAGAGATAGGCGTGGTTGTGTTATGTACTGAAGGAGGGACCCGTAAGAAGAAGAAGAAGAAGAAGAATGAGGACAACAGAAGAAGAAGAAGAAGAAGAAGACGTAAAAGTGAGCCAACTCCCTAGAGTGTCTTGCCAACAGACTGCACAGGTAAACATTGGCACTGGCACTCTCTATAGCGTATATATCATCAACAGGTAAAAAGGTGCCAAGCTAATTCTAATAACTTAAAACTATCAACATTTCATTTACGATTCACGAGTGTTTAAGCGTTTTTTTTTTTACGATTTACATTCATAATTTACAATTCCTAGTAACTAATTTACAAGGTATAGAGACTGATAAACGTTCTATTTTTTTATTTATGTTTTACAAATTAGTGATTACATTTACCACTAAGTTATTTACAGCTTAGTGTCTTATTTACAAGTGAATAAACCGAATTGATTTACTCAGTTTACTCATCATTAATGTATTCTAATTTATTCATCGACAACAACAAGTATCTATGACTCACGGTACGAAGATGACTCAGTGACTCGGGGATAAGTAAAAGCACTGAGTCACGGCATTTAGGGATGAGTTATACTGACTCATGAGTGACCAGTAATTACATACGGTGAGTCACAATTGTATATAAGGATAAGACGATAGATATTGAGAGTCACGAATGAATCAGGGATGAGTATACGAACGTGAGTCATAAGTGAGTCAGGGTAGGGTGTGAGTATTGACTCATAACTCACGAATGACTCATCTAGACCCCACACATGAAAAAAATATATATCATGAGTAACAAAATGAGTAACAAAATTCATCATACTAATCATATTCATCTTTCCTTCCTTAAGATTCATCATATTTCTTACTCATAAGTTTTATCAATTTACTCACCCAATTCTCTGTGAGTCAATATTCACTTGATTTTGTTTCCTTGTTTTATTAATCATATTTTATCTCTGTTATTAATTAATTTCTAAATATTTACTCACAAAAATCTCATTAACTCATATTTACATCCAGGGTACACCACTTACAAACTCATAAAGCTTCACTATTTACTCACAAACATCACCTCTCTCTCTCTCTCTCTCTCTCTCTCTCTCTCTCTCTCTCTCTCTCTCTCTCTCTCTCTCTCTCTCTGACTCATCCTACACGTAAGCTCCCATCCAGGAAATCCTCCATTACTACCAAGGTAAAAATATAATAATAATAATAATAATAATAATAATAATAATACAATCTAAAATTACCACAGCATAAACCTCACGTGCTTAAGAGTGACTTGTGTGAAGCCGTGACGTAAGTGAATCACAAAAAACAAATGGAAGGTAAATTGCGAATAAAAGGATAAGATTATAATTTTTTTTTTTGGCCATCACACAACACAAGAAGAATATTATGGTCTAGATATAATATAAGTATATATATGTTTGTTAATAAAAACGTAAATATGTGACTAAATAGATTGATATGGTTGTATAGGAAACGTTTATTTACATTATTATTAGGAAGAATGGATCAAATATATGTATCTAGGAACCAGATAATGAAGAGGTTGTTGATAAAATATCTCAAGAGGAAATGCCAAGTGTGTTCCCTCGAGATGGTCCCTACGCACGTGTGTTGAGTGTATGTCATCAGTAGTGTTGTGGGCGATGGTATAAATATTCATGCCCCTCTCTTATCAGCAGGTTCTGTACATAGTTTCCTAAATGGTGTAATGGGATGATATAATCGGATTATTTAAACAACGTAAGGAAAAGGAAAGAGAGAGAGAGAGAGAAGAAGAAGAAATTGAAAAGAAAACCAAATTTGTAATGGAAAACAATATAGGAAATGGGATATGTGAGTAAAGATGATATACAAGTAAATTGAGTAAAGAGGAAAAATCCCAAAGCTCGCCATTAAAGATGTATGTAAACGAAGATCAGCTGTTTAGTGTCAACCTGTGCCATGAAACTCTTGAGTCCGTTCTACCGTTACTCGTACCAGGGATGATCCAAGTGAGGGAAGAGGTCAAGGGAGCTATAGAAAGGGGGGGGGGGGTTCCAGGAGGAGAGTACCTAACTGGGAAGAGGTTTGGGGGGGGGGGGAGAGGAGGGGAGAGTGTAGGAGGGGAGGGGCAGAAGGATGGGTAATTCAAGGCTAGGAGGGCGGTGTGATCTTCAAGGTAATCCTGTGCTCGTCCGGCGGGTAGAAGAGGAAGGTGTTTGGCCTGACTAGGATCTGGGTCTTCTTCAGGGACGTCCTGGCGAGAGTTGTACCCAAGGTGACCCTGATTCATGCCTCAGGGAACCATAAAGTATTGCTTAGTGAACCCCATCAGATCTAGCAGGTGTTATATGTCCCTGAGATTTACTGTCCCATGTAAATGATCAGTTTGTCTTGAACCAGAAATACAAGAGGTTGAAGGTGTAGTGTTGCAGGAGGTGGGCGTGGCAGAGGTCACCGTTATGTTCAGGAGCTGCAGGTGACCATAGAGCAACACAACCCAAGGCCCACGACTAACTGTCCCAGATGTACCGCTACCCATTTAATACCCCGACAATTATCTGTGTAGCCTAATTATCTTACCTATGAGATCACCATCCAAATTAAAACACGAATTGGCGGACTTTAAATCCCAAATTGGTGCTCTAATCACTCAGCCGGATTCAAGATGACCAACGTGACATCAGCCCTAAGGTCACGACCAAACGACCTCTAATTTGTCGCCAGCTGACCTCACAGTGATGTTTCAGCTCCGCCTGGTTCACAAGACGACTTAAAAGTGATATCAAGGTCGTGAGGCTGAGCATGACAGGGATGCTTCGTCATAATGGCGCTTAACATGCACTGTGACTATCACCCACCCATCACGCGTGAACCCCAAGGCTGCCAGCCACCGTGTGTGTGTGTGTGTGTGTGTGTGTGTGTGTGTGTGTGTGTGTGTAACCCTCATCACTCACCCACACTGACACATTTACACAAATATGCATATATCCACTCATGTGCATGCATAAATGAACACAGACTCTTTCTCTCTCTCACACACACACACACACACACACACACACACATATCACTACGTTACAGTATAAATAATTCCTACTTGTCATGATGAATCTAAACTCATCATGCACAAAATCATAACGCATGAACCTCCTGAGACACACACACACACACACACCAAGGTAACAACAGTACTGGGCGTGACAGAGACCACAGCAGCAGAGCACGTTACAGGGCTGTACACACACACACACACACACACACACACACACACACCTTGGGATATACTTGTCACATTTGTCTCATATACTTAAAAAAAAAAAATATATATATATAGGAATTTCTTTTACACACTAACATAAGGCTGTCTGAAAAATATAAACACACTGTTATATATATTTCGTGTTATTATTATTAGTAGTAGCCGTAGTCGTAGTAGTCCTGAGTAATAGTAGTAGTAGTAGTAGTAGTAGTAGTAGTAGTAGTGGTTGGTTTTGGTTTGTGTGGTTTGTGTGGTTTGTTTTTGGTGAGATGTTTAATTGCTTTGTTTTTACTATTAATATTTTTTGTTTATGATGCTTGTTTTTTGTAATGTCAGGCATGTGTGTGACTGACTGACTGACTGACTCACTGACTGACTCACTGACTGACTCACTGACTGACTCACGCACTGACTCACTGACTGACTCACTGACTGACTCACGCACTGACTCACTGACTGACTCACGCACTGACTCACTGATTATGACGTAAATTATAATTAAGTTTTAGTTAATCTCGTTTTTTCTTATTACAATTTGTGGTTTATTTTACTCTATTTTACGTATGTATGTATGTATGTATGTATGTATGTATGTATGTATGTATGTATGTAGACTGTCTCATAATAACAACAACAACAACAACAACAACAATCATTAAAGCAGTGACCACCCTGACTATCACCCTTATAACCCAACACCATAGGGGTGATAATCCTTCTTCCGGTTACCTAATACTCTATGACCTTCTTATCTTCACATCTTCAATTGTAATTTTGACAAGTGTATGGTAGGGGAGGTTCTGCCCCCCCCCCCCTCTCTCTCTCTCTCTCTCTTTCTTCTCCTCTCCCTCTCCCCCCTCACCATCCGCCCTCCCCATACTCTTCCATATCCGCCCCCTCCTCCCTTCCTAACCCCCCCCCCTCTCCCCTCTCCCCCCTGCCCCCCCTGGAAGATCTACAGTGACAGTAGGGCAGATAAACCTTCAACAAGTTGTCTCCAGGGATGAAGAGACACTGGCCGCCATTACGTGTCAGGTGTGAATCCGCTTCTGAATCCACGAATCCCCGAACCCACGAACCCACGAATCCCCGAATCCCCGAACCCACGAATCCCCGAACCCACGAACCCACGAATCCCCGAATCCCCGAACCCACTAACCTACGAACCCCCGAATCCACGAACCCCAGAATCCATGAACCCACGAACCTCCGAACCCACGAACCCACGAACCCATGAACCTCGAATAACATCAACAATATTCCTTCTTTTATACAGGTATACATATAAACACATTCATATAGTCTACATATGTAGTAATATAAGGCTATGTGGTATATACTTATGTAGATGTATCCATATAAGTGAGAAATACAATGAGATAGATAGATAGATAGATAGATAGATAGAGACAGACAGACAAACAGAAAAACAGACAGAATCAGAGACAAACAGACAGTTAAACAGATAGAAAGACAGATTCAGACAGACAGACAGACATAGAGTGATGACCTATAAGGGTTGAACACAGCTTCCCCATCGAGGCTGCCATGTTGGGGGAGATGAGACCGGTGTGGGGGGTAGGGGAAGACAGATAGTGCTATCCCCTGTACCTCTGTCATGGCATGGGTAGATGGGTAGGGGATGGATATATGAGGAGGGGGTGGATAGATGGGAAGAGGGTAGATATATGGGGAAGGGGTGGATAGGTGGGGGGATTGATATATGGGGAGGGGGTAGATAGATGGGGAGGAGTGAGTAAATGGGGTGGGGTGGATAGATGGGAAGGGGTGGATAGATAAAGAGGAATGGATAATGAACGAATTACGCATTTGTAACTATCAATAAATTAAAATAATCACCAATTTTACCTTCTAATTATCAACAAATAATTTATATCTCCCCCCAAAACATGACAAATAATCCATCTCTTCTATCAATAATCGTGAATAATTACTCGGTTTCACTATTCGTTCGTAAGCTATAATCCGGCGGGTTTGTTTACCAATAAATCCAGAGTAATCCGGCGGTGTCTTCTGCGAACGGTTTCCCGCTTGGCTGGGTAAGAAACGAAGATCTGAGAGATTTGTTTACATGGCCACGAACGGTTCAGTGCCGCGATGGTATTGAAACCCACCTCTCTAGATTTTAAAGAGAGAGAGAGAGAGAGAGGGGGAGGGGGTTAGGAAAAGAGAAAGAGAGAGAGGGAGAAAGGGAACGAGAGGGAGGGAGAAGGGGTGTAAAAGGAGAAAACGAGAGAAGAAAGAGAGAAAGTGGGAAAGAAACTGAGAGAAAAAACATCGAGAGAGAGAGAGAGAGAGAGAGAGAGAGGGAGAGAGTCATACGTAACTAAAGAAAGAGAAAGTGAAAGAATAAGAAAAGTGAGCGAGAGACGATTGTAAATGAGAAGATACACTGTAAGTCCTCTCTCTCTCTCTCTCTCTCTCTCTCTCTCTCTCTCTCTCTCTCTCTCTCTCTCTCTCTCTCTCTCTCTCTCTCGTAAACAACTCAGGGGAAATAACACTCAGTTGACTTTCTCATTTAAGGAAAAAAATAGTAGGTTAGGATTCAGTGGAGCCATTGCCCTTACTCATGTGGTTAGTATGTCCGAGTTGTCTTGGGCATTAGTCATTTTGTGAGAGAGAGAGAGAGAGAGAGAGAGAGAGAAGGGGGTTACAAGCGTTGTGTAATGTGAATCTCTCTCTCTCTCTCTCTCTCTCTCTCTCTCTCTCTCTCTCTCTCTCTCTCTCTCGTTGCGTGATCGTAATTACAGGTGAGCTTCCTCCAAGTAGGAAAACAATGGACAACTTCAAACTATGTCTCTTCTCATGTGTAAAAAAAGATAGATAGAGCGAGAGTGACAGACAGACAGACAGACAGAGAAGACAGCCAGACAGACAAACAGACAGACAGACAGAGAAGAAGACAGGTAAACAGACTGAATTAGGGAGAAGGTGAGAGAGACCACACACACACACACAAGTCAGCATCATAACGCGAGTCATCATATCATAGCGTCTCTAATCTCTCATTGTTGACGTTATCTCTCACTATGATGAGACCAATCTCGTGGGTCTTCTTCAGGAGTAGTCAATCAAGAATGTGACAGGAGTTGATTCTTCCCCAGGATTCGCTAATAATAGGTTGTGATTAGGTTAAAATTTCCTCGATATTAACTAATCCATCAGAGTAGCGAATCGTGTGTATGGTATAATAGAGTTTCCCTTAAGGATAACCAATCAAAGGCGAGTCTTCCCCATCAGTATCCAATCACAGTATAATCATCCTCAAGAATAGCCAATCATAGGTGAACCTCCCCCCAAGAATAGCCAATCATAGGTGAACCTCCCACAAGCATAGCCAATCATAGGTGAACCTCCCACAAGAATAGCCAATCATAGGTGAACCTCCCCCAAGAATGGCCAATCATAGGTGAACCTCCCCCAAGAATAGCCAATCATAGGTGAACCTCCTCCAAGAATAGCCAATCATAGGTGAACCTCCCCCAAAAATAGCCAATCATATGTGAACCTCCCCCAAGAATAGCCAATCACAAGTAAATTTTCCCCAGTAGTAACCAGTTAGCGGTGACCCTTACCCAGGAGTAACCAATTACTCAGCAGTGTGTGTGAGGGGGGAGGGAGGGGGGGGGGAAGAATCGTGTCATTGGCTCTTAATGGTGTCTTGTATCTTCAATTACACACAATCTGTCATCATTTGTACTCTGGTGGGACTCTAGAGCCTCACTCTTGTAATTCTCTTCTATTACCGGGCTGCTGACACTAATTACTACCTCATCGTCAGTTCCCCGGTTGTGTCATTACGTCTATTGCTCCTGGTAGCTCAAATTTATCACTTTGTTTGTAATTAGGGATCCATGATGGGCACTTGGACCTACCTGCTACCTGTGGTCTCGACTAATTAGGTTTGCTGTCTTTGGGTGTCAGATTCGTCGAGAAATTTCATTGGTTGGTGTGTCTACTTGTGGAATCTTAACCATTTGAAGTCTCAGGTATTTGAAATCTACCTGGAATTTTATTAGCTGGAGACTTAATTAATTACAGTCCCAATTACCTGAGATCTCACCACCGTCTTGTAAATTCAACTGTCTGGAATCTAAAACTTCCTTACGTGTACATTCTCTCAACACACCTGTTTAGAGAATTTACTGTCTTATGCGTTTACGCGTCTGAACTTCAGGTGGGACACTTACCTTCAGTCCCAGGTGTATGGTGGTGTTACTACCTGGAAAGGAATCTCACCCACCTTGATCTTTAGCTGACAGAAAGCAAAAATGTGGAGATGATTCTTCAAACCTCGACTTAGCAACAGTGGGGAATCTAATCCTCTTTCTCATTCCAGCAAGAATTTCAATTGTCGATATTAACAACTGTCTGGAAGCTCCTTTGTCTGCTCTCCCAGGTCAGAAGTCAGGAACCCCCTCTTGGGTGGACTATCTCTGACTCTATTACTAAATCCAACAAGAACTTCAGTACTTAAAATATTCTAACACACTGGAAACTCATTTTTGTCGGAGTCTGAGTCACCTGGGGACTTTAGACGACAGTAACCTCATTGACTGGACAATCCTTGGCTCGATTAACAACAGACTGGAATTCAATCTTCTTTCTTCTTTCAACAATGGTCAATTTCCAAAACCTTCCAGATCCTCATTGTGTGGCTCGTCACTGGTCTGGAATAAATCAGATTATCCACAGGTGTTGCCGAGGCTTCCAGGAACAGACCAGACTCTCGGTGGTAACTCTCAGCTCATTGTTGGCCATGTTGTGGGTGGATGTTGAGGCATGGATGTGGATGGCCATGTTGTGGGTGGATGTTGAGGCATGGATGTGGATGACCATGTTGTGGGTGGTGATGTTGAGGCATGGATGTGGATGGCCATGTTGTGGGTGGATGTTGAGGCATGGATGTGGATGACCATGTTGTGGGTGGATGTGGATGGCCATATTGTGGAGGATGTTGAGGCATAGTTGTGGATGTTGAGATGCAAGTTTACTTTTGAGGAGGAAAGAAGCGATGTTGGCTATATTGTCGAGAGATGTTGAAGCGTGGTCATTGATGTCTTAGAATAAGATGATGCTTAAGCGATGGATATAGACGATGGTAAGCTTTTAAGACACGCTGAGATGTTGATGCTTATTATTAGATGTTGTACAGGATGTTTAGGTAAATAATATAAACACCTTAGGGGATGTTTAGAGACACTCGGGATATTAAACACATTTCCTTAGATGTTTTTAATTCGTTCATGGATCTCGAATTAATAACGACAAAGACTTACAGGTAAAAAAGGGTTAATTTACGTGAATAACTTACCTGGCTCAAGAACCTTTATCAATCTGTAGACGGAGGAGATGGTAATGTATTAGGGTAGTTATTTGTCCATTAACTATAATAACCAGGTCGTTTGTTCGCCCCTTAAAAGGTGCTCATTATACAGCAGAACTACGCCGTTAGTAGTTTATTCTACATTATGAATGGTAATGACAGGAAGAGTGGCCGCTAGTTTAATGTGAATCACGACTCGGAAATTTAAATGAGGCGATACTTAACTTATACAAGCCCAAGGCGAGACCTATTATGTGTATGTGTTATAGTAAATGTACCTGTTATGTATGTTATGGTGTATGATTACATGTATGTACTGGTATATCGGTGTATATAATGATAATGGTTTCCCCTCGTGTACTAGGAGGGCCAGTCCAAGGGCCACCTAGGAGTGAATTTGTTTAAGGTGTAGAAGCTGGCGCCAACACAACAACCACACCCTGAGTTAACGAGCTGCATGACCCAGTGTCAAGGAATAGTCCGAGAAGACCGGACAACTCGCCAACAGCACTGGCTAACCATTATCCCAGAATAGTCAGCTATTCCACTAACATCCAGATTCCCAATTACTGCTGGGTAGACAGAGGCAAATGGCGTAAAGAAACCTGCCCATAGTTTCACCCTGCCCGGGGATCGAACCCGGGACCACTCGCTTGCACATGTGGTACAGTGGACAGTCTATTCAACTAGGAAGCGAGAGGACCTTCACTCGATTCCCGGGCAAGGTGGAACGATGGGCGAGTTTATTTAATCATGTGTCTCTCCCTACTCTACTGTAACTTGCAGGAAACTGGATGTAAAGCCATTAGTGGATTGTAGTTATGGTGTAATGGTTAAGCCCGTGCTGTTGGGATATTGTCCGGTGTTCCTGGGATCTCCCTTAACACCGGGTCAAACAGCCACTAACTCTTGTTGTGGTTGTAGTGTTGACGGCAGCTTCTACACCTTCAACAAGCTTCCGCCACAGTGACCATCCTGGACCACTACGGGGCACCATGACCACACACACACACACACACACACACACACACACACACACACACACACGAGATCGACCAAATCACAACAACTTCCGCCTAGGGTTATGTTAATGCTGTAATCCCCCCACCCCCCTCGCCCCAGGACCCCCCCACCCCCACCCCCATGGCCCGAGGACCCCCCACCCCCCTTCCCTCTGCACAGCATCAAGACAAAGCATCTCCCTCCCTCAAGGCCACCTGCATCTGATCACTGACATCCGAGATCAGCCAATCACTGGGATCCGTGATTAGCCAATTACGGATCGTGTGAGGTGGCTTGCTCCCGGGCGAGAGGGTTACGATGTCCTTGGCCTTAGGGGGGTAAGAGAGTAATTAGCTTTGATTACCTACAGAAAAAGTATCTGTCTGTCTGACTTCTCTCCTCCAGGTACCGGGGATCGAACCTGGAGCCTTTAGTTATTGGGACACAGATTTCTACCCATTGTGCTAACCCAGGAATTTAGTTCTTAAAGGAAAAAAAATAGATTAAATCCTTCTATTCCTCGTTTTCTCTTGACATGTGGAGTCGAACCCGTGTCCTCCTGTTATGGGGATGTGAAAATTTAACTGTAGGTTTATGTGTGGTAACTGGACTGCACTCGAGTGGTGTGTGAACTCATGTCTTAGTGCTGCTTGTCTTAAACGTGTGAGTCTGACTTTTTCTAGGGATAGGTTAGGTTAGGTTAGCTTGGCTTAAGTTAGGGAAGGCTTTGGACAATGGCAATACTTAGGTTAAAACAGCAATGACTCCCCTAACGCGACTCTGCTAGAATGAGTGAAATAAATACAATTGTAAATAGAAAAAAAAACATAAAAATACCAATGAAGTAAATGAAGCTCAGGTGACATTCTTAATTTAATTAGTACTGAAAAAGAGTATTGGATGAGGAAGGAAGAGAGAGAAGAAGAGAGAACAGAAGAACAGTGAGAGAAGGAGAGAAGCATAGGAGGGTGAAAGAGGTTAGAGAGAGTGAGAGAGGTGAGGGAGAGTGAGAGGAAGAAGAGTAGTAGAAAAAGGTGAGAGCTAGAGGGAGGAGGGAGAGAGGGGGGGGGGGGGGGGGCGTTGAGAGAGGTTGGTCCCTCAGGTAATGGGGCTAAGGTATATGCTCTCTCTCTCTCTCTCTCTTTCTCTCTCTCTCTCTCTCTCTCTCTCTCTCTCTCTCTCTTTTTCGACACACCGTACCCTCGACACCCTTCCTCCTCCTCCTCCTCCTCCTCCCCACTAACTAACACTCCATGAACACTTCCTTCACTTTACATAACACACACACACACACACACACACACACACACACACACACACACATTCACATACACTAGGGGCGCAATACAGGCCTTCATTATGCACGTATATATGAACTCGTTAATATAGTACCATTTCACTACCTGATTTTCGCCTGGCGTGTACCTAGTGTTCACCTGGCGTTCACCTGGCGTACACCTGGCGTTAATTCCCAGGGCGTTTACTACCCTCCGCGCTTGTTAGTATACCTGTAGTCATTAACCTGCACATAACAGCTGATTACGAACACCTGGAAAAACACGGTTGAGTTCCCTCTCTTAAAGACCCCTACTTACCTGTGCGATGATGTTTCTCATATATTCAGGTAACAAGATGAGAAATACTAAGGCCAGATTCTCAGAAATTCCTAAGTTGAATATTCCTCTTAACCCAAGGTGTAAGAACGTAATTAACAGGTTAAGGTAAAATATAACAATAACATAAATATTACACTGGTACCTTAATTAGATACGTCCATTAAAATTAATTAAATACAATCATTTCGTAAATATTTTGTACAATTAATTGTGTCTGATGGTAAATAAACGTATCTACTTATGGTAAAAATTCTCTGTGTAATTTTTATGCAAATTTTGGGGCTATAATTTGGTGTTTTATCTTAACTTAGGGGAAGGGTGGTGGTCTTAGGAAGGGAGTAGGTGGTCTTAGGGGAGGGGTCTTAGGGGAGAGGGGGTGGTCTTAGGAGGGGAGTAGGTGGTCTTAGGGGAGGGGTCTTAGGGGAGAGGGGGGTGGTCTTAGGGGGGGAGTAGGTGGTCTTAGGGGAGAGGTCTTAGGGGAGAGGGGGGTGGTCTTAGGAGGGGAGTAGGTGGTCTTAGGGGAGGGGTCTTAGGGGAGAGGGGGGTGGTCTTAGGGGGGAAGTAGGTGGTCTTAGGGGAGGGGTCTTAGGGGAGAGGGAGGTGGTCTTAGGGGGGAGTAGGTGGTCTTAGGGGAGGGGTCTTAGGGGAAGGGTCTTAGGGAAAGGTGGTGGTCTTTAGGGGAAATATGGAGATCGAGTCTTGGATTTCACTTCGTGTTAACCGGATGTATTTATGGCAGTCGGCAGGTGGGAGTCGTTTACCTACACCTGCATTACACCTGTACGTTGTAGGTGTACGTGACTGTATAAATGAGTAACTTGGAGATATGAGGTCACAGGTGTTCGTTTGCTCGTGACACTGTTTACACCTGCCTCCCTAGACATCTGCGACGGTATCAGACTAGTTGACAGATGATCACAGAAACCATAACACCTGTCTTAACACCTGTCTCACGTTCACAGTATCATCCAATAACACCTGTCTAAAAATCATTCACCAGCTGTATCATAATCATAACATACTTATCAACATCACACTAGATGCAAAACAACATTCAGCTCAACATCACACTAAATGCAACACAACATTCAGCTCAACATCACACTAAATGCAACACAACATTCAGCTCAACATCACACTAGATACAACTCAACACATCAAGTTTATCATTATCACAATATTCAGCTCAACATCACACTCACCTGTCTAAACCACTAAATCAATATCACACTATGTACATCAAGCTCACACTGTTTATATCAATATCACACTAAATTTATCAACATCATTCGAGCTGATTGTATCCATCACAGTCACCTACCATTAACAGGTGCGAGTCATCAACAATCACAGGTGCACATCTCTCCCACAACACGAGGTGCGCCGTCTAGCTCAACATCCTGCCTCGTTATACCCAGCGGGAGTTGAGGAAACCTGTTTACATAATGTGATAAAACTAAACAAAACCCAGCCATTAAAACTGTACTTTGAGTTGGCAACACTGACAGCTAAAACACTCCCTTTGTGCTTTTCTCTTCAAGCACCAGTTTCACAGGGGTACCATGTCGTGTTTTTTTTAATGTTTTTTTTTAATGTTTTTTTTTTTTAGTTAATATGTTAATGTGTTTTTAGACTTTTAAGGTTGTTACGATGAGCTAGGAAGGCTTTTGGTTAATAAAGGGCTAACATAGAGTAACAAGCTGCTCATACAAACTAGTAGTCTTTCCCTTCTGTAATTTAACATGTTAATAAGGTGTTGAAATATACACGATTATTTGATTCAGTCATATAAGGGTCGAGCTTATAAGAGATAGTATAAAATGTTATAATCAAACTGACTTATATATGTGCCTAATACATATAAGGTAGGTGAGGCAAGTCCCTATCTTCGTTACTTAACTAATTATCTAGTCTTTACATATCCTACACAGGTATATTGAGCTACCATAAGAGTACTTCCTTGTTGTAAGATCATATGAGAAAATACGTTCTCTCTCTCTCTCTCTCTCTCTCTCTCTCTCTCTCTCTCTCTCTCTCTCTCTCTCTCTTGACTATCTTCTCCGGCGTCTAAGTCTCTTCTCGGTTTTATTCCGAGCTAAATAATAAGCCTTAGTGTAGAGTGGATACAGCAACTCGCCTTCTGTTCTGGGGGTCGGTGGTTCGATCCCCCAGGCACTCCCGGTTCACTCAGCTGTAAATAGGAAGAGATTGTGATCGATTGCAGTATCGGCCATGTGTACCGAAGGCCTATGGGGGATAATTTCACTCAGGTTGTAAAATATGAGTAGGCCTATAAAGAACGTTAGCAATATCATTCATTTCTTTGCTTTATGAGAAGTTAAGAATGAAAGTTTTACGGGAATTATATGATATGTAAATTAGAACGTAATCATCAGGTGTTTACGTATGTTTAAAGGGACAGCTCAGGTGTGTGTGTGTGTGTGTGTGTGTGTGTGTGTGTGTGTGTGTTTGTTTGTTTGTACGTACACATAAAAATACTTATTTACAATGCGTCTACAAACCAAACAAATCCGTCATGTAAATTTTAAAACTCTGGACTAAACCTTAAACACAAAACAAAAAACAAAAACAAACAAAGATAAACAACTACACACAAAAACAAAACTAAATAACTTTACATCACTTCCAATCACCTATTAACCCGTCGTTAAGATATATACCACACTGTCAAGATGAACTTACGTGAAATATTAAAAGATAAAATTGATTCATAAATTATATCGGAAGGTCTGCAGGAGTAGAGGTCTAGTTTTTATCGGGATTATTGGTACGCCTTAACTACCTTGTTATGTATGACCCCTAGAGGTTGTAAGTTAACACGTCTTCACTGGTACTCTTAATAGATGTGTTCAAGATGTGTTCAATATGATGATAGTGAACTTCTTAAAAGATATGTTCAAGATGATGTTGAACTTCTTAAAAAATCTTCAAAACATCATCACTTAGATCAATGAACTGGACGGACTAATGAGACGAGAGAGAGAGAGAGAGAGAGAGAGAGAGAGAGAGAGAGAGAGAGAGACTAAAATATCGATGAACATAAAATAGATAACGTCTTCTGTTCATGAGTAAACTGAACAGGATTATTCAATTGTGACCTCAAAGAAGCAACATTACAATAACAATTATTTAAACAACTGGGAATCTCAGGACAGTAGGCGGAGACTCCTCGACCACCCTGGGGAGAAAAAAAATATATTCTCAGCGGGTAATTGTGGATGTGAGGAGAGGTGACAGGTGTAGATGTGAGGATATATAACAGGTGTGGATGTGAGGATATATAACAGGTGTGGATGTAAGAATATATGACAGGTGTGGATGTGAGGATATATAACAGGTGTGGATGTGAGAATATATAACAGGTGTGGATGTGAGGATATATAACAGGTGTGGATGTAAGAATATATGACAGGTGTGGATGTGAGAATATATAACAGGTGTGGATGTGAGAATATATGACAGGTGTGGATGTGAGGATATATAACAGGTGTGGATGTGAGAATATATAACAGGTGTGGATGTGAGAATATATGACAGGTGTGGATGTGAGGATATATAACAGGTGTGGATGTGAGAATATATAACAGGTGTGGATGTGAGGATATATAACAGGTGTGGATGTGAGAATATATAACAGGTGTGGATGTGAGGATATATAACAGATGTCTCCAGTTTCCCTCTACCTTTTCCCTCCCTCCTTCTTTATCTCCCCTGTCTCTCTCGTCTAACCTCACCCCTCCCCCTCTCTCTCTCTCCTTCCCTCCTACGCTCCCTCCCTCCCTCCTCTCCCAATCCTCCCATTTTTCTCTCCCTCCCATCTTGTCTTTCCCTCCACTATCTATGTCTTCCCTCCCTCCCTCCCTCTCCCCCTCTCTCCCTCCCTCCCTCCCACTTCCATCCCAGCTCCCCCTAATTACCATAATTGCATTTCTCAGCTCTGACTGGCTGATTGCTTGCATCTGATTGGTTTCATATTTATTGTGTGTTTTTGTAAAGATAGAGAGAGAGAGATTCAAGAGTTATGTGACCTTATGGGAGGTCAAGTGGGGTCAAGGAGTTATCGGAGGTACTGGTAATGGTTGAGAGATGGTTAATGTTGTGTTGTTTTGATGGTGATTGTGGTGTTGTGTTGTGTTGTGTTGTGTGTGTGTATAAATATTTGTTATGTGTTGTGTATAATGAATAATAAAGGAAATATATTTAATAAAAGGTCATTATTTGGGTATTTCATCGACCTCTCTCTCTCTCTCTCTCTCTCTCTCTCTCTCTCTCTCTCTCTCTCTCAGGACATTCTTAATTTTATTTTGATTTTCCGTTTCTATTTGTTTTTGTTCTTCATATTTTTATTTTTATTCGTCTACTTATTTTTATTATAATTCTTGTTCTTTCTATGGTTCACTTTCTTTTTTTATTTATTTATCTTCTATTTCTCTATGTCCTTCATCTTCCTCCTTCAATTCTTCTTTCCTCCTCCTCCTCCTCCTCCTCCTCCTCCTCCTCTTCTTCATCATCCTCCTCCTCCTCTTCTTAATTACCCACACTTATCTTACCCATCTAAATCTTCACTATTCCCCCCTTTTATCAAACTCTCCCTTTAACCTTTACTTGTATTATCATATTGCTCAGTCATCTCTATAATCAAGGTTCTATAACAGGTAAGTGAATAATTATCGAACCTATAATCTTTCAATAATAATTAACACCGTAAGTCCATTAAGCATTGCAATTTCTTCTCTTGTGATTTTTTTTTTAATTTCTCCATTTGGTATCATTCTCTTATCAGCTGATCATTCTCTTATCAGCTGATCATTCTCTTATCAGCTGATCATCCACCATTATCAGCTGATCATCCACCATTATCAGCTGATCATCCACCATTATCAGCTGATCATCCACCATTATCAGCTGATCATCCACCATTATCAGCTGATCATCCACCATTATCAGCTGATCATCCACCATTATCAGCTGATCATCCACCATTATCAGCTGATCATCCACCATTATCAGCTGATCATCCACCATTATCAGCTGATCATCCACCATTATCAGCTGATCATCCACCATTATCAGCTGATCATCCACCATTATCAGCTGATCATCCACCATTATCAGCTGATCATCTACCATTAACAGCTGATCATCCACCATTATCAGCTGATCATCCACCATTATCAGCTGATCATCCACCATTATCAGCTGATCTCTCGCCCTGTCAAAATAAAGCAATTATCTCTGTCTACCCTTTGCTATCTCTCGTGATCTCTAAGGCAAAGGGAAGAGAGGGTAAGGGAAGGGAAGAAGAAGAAGAAGGAAAGAGGATGGTAGGAGGAGGGGGAGGAGGAGGAGGAGGAGGAAGAAGATGAGGAGGAGGAAGAGGAGGAGGTCAATTGCACACGTAGAAAGTCTCTCTCTCTCTCTCTCTCTCTCTCTCTCTCTCTCTGATGCCATACATGAATTAGACTCGTCCACATCTTAATGACCCTTAATTACCCCACCCCCCCCCCCCCCTGCATTAACCTGGATCCAGCACACAACGCCCCTCCCTCATGACCAATCGTTCTCTAGAAAACCTGGAGGGAGGAAAAGAAACCAGTACCTCGTATCTTTAATTCACACCTCGTATCTAGAGTTGCTGTCTGGGTGGTTTCTAAAGTGATGTTGCTTTAGGTTTCTATGTGTTAATTTTGTGGTTTCTGGTGGGTTTTTTTTTTTTTAGGGGGGTTCTTTAAATGATGGTTATGGTTTTTCGTGGTTTTCTGAAGGGTTCTGATGGTTTTGAGATTTTGTTTAGAAGTCGTATGGTTTCTAATGGGTTTCTGAATGTTTTTGATGGGTTCTCTAGGTTTCTAAAAGGACTGGTAAGGTTTCTTGGGTTTTCTGTCAGAATTTCACGGTTTCTGGGCTTTTCTAAATTTTGTTTTTTAGGTTGATGGGTTTCTAAAGAGATTTGAAAACCCCCGTCAAAGAGAACTTCCAGAAAACAATTCGATTCTGACCGTCAAAACATTATAAGAATTAATGAATTAAAATTAACCATATTTACGATTACTTTACATACGAGGGGTGCGGTGGAGGAGAGAATAGAGACATATAACGTTCACCTCCTGTCCTTAGGGTCGATGGTTTTGTATGCTGGGCGCCCCTCGTCCACCCAACTGTGACGAGGTACCTAATTTTACCGTTAATAATATGTAAATAAACATATATATACTTTCTCCTATAAAAACTAATATATAAATAATATAAATTAACACCAACTATTGATTGTATACATACACACTTGCCTCCTATAAAACTAATATACATCATACAATTTAATACAATACCACTGACTATATACAAGAAATTTATTTATACATTGTCTCATAAAAGTAAAATAAATCATTGAAGTAAATACAAATATTTTGATTGTATGAAAAGGAGATTTATACACTAGCCTCCTGTGCTAGTGATTTACAAGAGAGAAATCACGTAGTTGAATATTATCGTTCGGTAATTTGGTGATTTACAAGAGAGAAATCACCTATCTGAATATTATCGATTGGTGATTTAATGCTCAGGTTTCCTTTTAAGTCGAGGTGAGTTTAACTTCTTGTAAATAGTTTATTGATTAAGCCGCTATACACAGTGCTCTACCTGTGGTGGGCCGCTATACACAGTGCTCTCCCTGTAGGGGCCGCTATACACAGTGCTCTACCTGTGGGGGGCCGCGCTATACACAGTGCTCTACCTGTGGGGGACCGCTATACACAGTGCTCTCCCTGTAGGGGCCGCTATACACAGTGCTCTACCTGTAGGGGCCGCTATACACAGTGCTCTCCCTGTGGTGGGCCGCTATACACAGTGCTCTCCCTGTGGTGGGCCGCTATAAACAGTGTCTCTACCTGCAATAAATATCAGAAATTTATGAAATGCGTTTAATGATTCTTGCTGATAAATGTTTCAAGTTTATTAGATACATTTAGAGTGTTTTTCTTATCGTATATCACAGGTGTGTATAAGGTATTGTTTACATAGTGAATAGTTTAAGGCTTGATAAACATTAATAAGGGCTTAGCGGTTAATATTATTTGTGGTGTTTTGGGTGACTGATACTTATTAATCCATTCTACCAGTGCTAATGGGCCCCGGTGCTAATGGGCCCCGGTGCTAATGGGCCCCGGTGCTAATGGGCCCCAGTGCTAATGGGCCCCGGTGCTAATGGGCCCCGGTGCTAACGGGCCCCAGTGCTAATGGGCCCCAGTGCTAATGGGCCCCGGTGCTCATGGGCCCCGGTGCTAATGGGCCCCAGTGCTAATGGGCCCCGGTGCTAATGGGCCCCAGTGCAAATGGGCCCCAGTGCTAATGGGCCCCAGTGCTAATGGGCCCTAGTATTAATGGTTCCCAGTCCTAATGACCCTAATTCTTATGGTATTTAGTGTTAATGGCCAAGTTAGATTTGTGTTAGGTTAATATCTCTTTAACCTACAACACTGTGTTTCAGAATCTTAGGTTAAGTTAAGTGAGGTTAGTACCCGCGCCTATTGACCAAAGTGATAGAAGGTTTTCCTAAGTGAGGGATAATTTTTTTTTTATAAGAGGAGCTTAATACAACTAACAATTATGTCACTTTTTACTGAGTTACTTATCGATACTTATAAAAGATAAGTGTTCACCTAAAAGTAATCCTGTGTTAAGTTTTTCCTGGTCTAATATTGTTTGGTCTCTTGATGCTTTTGTTAATACTTTTAAGTGGTGCGGTGGCTGAGTGGATAGACCGCTCGTCCCCGGCCCTGAAGGTCACTGGTTCGATCCAACTGTAAATAGTTTGAGGAAGTGAGAATGGTCGACAGTAGGTATTAGGCAGCTACCAAACAGGGAGGTACTACCGCCTGGGAAGATATTGGAAGCATTATGTGTTGTCTAATGGTAGACCCTGCTGCCATATGGCATCACGATAATTGTGACCAAGTCCCAGGTTGTTGATCTGACTTTCTGCCTCATTTACACACAATTGCAGGGACTCAATTGTTTCTCTTACTTTGACAACACAGCATACATATATTGTTTCTCACTTTTAATCTTTTTTTTTTCATTTTTTGTATTTATTTATTCTTATTATTATTATTATTATTATTATTATTATTATTATTATTATTATTATTATTATTATTGTTGTTGTTGGTGGTGGTGGTGTTATTATTGTTACTGTTATTGTTATTGTTATTGTTGTTGTTGTTGTTGTTGTTATATTTTCGCCCCCCAGGCCCTGATGTGAGTCAGTGACCTGTGCCCGGGTGGACTAATCCCCATGAAAAAATAAATAAAAAAAAAATCACTATGGCGCAGTCAGGTCGATGATACTTGCTCTCATTATTCACTAACACTGCTCTCTGTCTGTCTGTCTGTCTGTCTGTCTGTCTGTCTGTCTGTATGTCTGTCTGTCTGTGTTAAAAAGTTTCATCCTATTTTCATCTGATATATTTCTTTATGTTCATGTATGTAAAAGTACGTATGTATGTATAAAAGTTTGTATATGTGCGTATGTATATTTTTATGTATGTACAATATATATGAGTCTAATTATACACCTACATATATATTTATAGAAGAATATACGCATAACAATCTTTACCTGTGAATATATGTACTACTCATATCCATTTACGTACACACATACATCTACATATGTATTTCACTTATTTACATCCAACCAGGTAAAAAAAAAGAAGTACTAAATAAACACAAAATGCAAACGTTTAGACACACGAATTTACCATTAACTCCCAACAGAGGTATTAGCAAACATCTCGAGGAATTTTTTTTGCTCTCAGTCACCACCCATCGTCAACATGCGTCTCCGTCCGCTGTATTATAAAGACTGACTCAATGAAACGTGACGCCTCCACCACAACCATGGGTCATTGTTGACTAATATAAACTTACAATCGTAGTTCAACTCCCTAATACCGTAACCGGATTTTCGTACTAATGTAACCGGATTTTCGTAATAATGTAACCGGACTTTTTTTTTTTTTATCTCTGTAACCGATTTTTTTTTATAAATGTAACAAAACTTTTTATCAATGTAACCGAATTTTGTATTAATGTAACTGAATTTTCTATCACTTTAACCGAACTTTTTATCACTGTAACCGAACTCGAACTTTAAATATCTACATTGAAATTTATATCCAAAACTAAACCCCCCCAAAAAAAATAATTTAGTAAATATTTAAAAAAGAATGACATCGTCTTCCTGGCTTGATTAGGGATTCCAAGATGGCGTATAATGTGTCCTGAGACTAGACAAGATGAGCTTATTTGGAGAGTAAAATTATATTTCTCTCCCTTAAGTATATTGTGAGTTCTGGGGTGATCTGGTGACCGTCTGTGTGTCTGTCTGTCTGTGTGTCTGTCTGTCTGTCTGTCTGTCTGAAGAGAAAAGAGCAGAAGTAGAGAGAGATACGAGGGAGGAAAATAAGCAAAAGAAGAGGAGAGAGAAAGTAGAAGTAAGAAGATAAAGAACGAAAATGAAAACAGCAGTAAGAGAAAGAAAAAGGAAGAGAGAGACAATGAATAATACAAAAGATAATAAGAAAGACATTACACAAAAGAAACAAAACGATAATAAAATAACAAATAACGAAAGAATACATAAAAAAATAAATAAAATCACATGTAAATAAAAAAAAGAAAAGTTTATTCAATTTAATCACAAAATTCAAAACCATCACCAGAAACAAATAAATTTTCAAAAAAAAGTAAAAAAATTCTGTCTTAAAAATCCGGATCTTAATATGCGTTCTTGATCACTGTGGATTTATTGGCGTTCGCGTAGTCAATACTTACCCAGGGATACTGTTTTGTTTATATTGTATCGGTGTTGTGGTGAAGACGATATTCTGTTGGCTATCGTCCTTCTTGTGTCGTTATTATCGTTTATGGGAGAAAAAACGTTCTGTGGTGATCGTTCAGTGTCAGAATAAAAAGTTACAAGTTGTTAAATGGTGATAGTTGTTAGTGGTTAGTGAGATATGACCCCTACCACCAACAGTGACACTATTATCCTTTTTATTTCCATCATTTCCCACGTTGCTACTACCCTCATCTCCTCCCCCCCCCCCCCTCCAACACTGATCATTACCACTATTACCACCCCCACGACCACCCACGACCACTATCCCCATCATCACTACCTCTACCATCCTCTACCACCACAATCACCACCTCTATTACTACCAGTCTCACCCACCACCATTACCACTATCATCCTTTACCACCATCACTACCACGACAACCACCACTACCACGATAACAACTACCACGACAACCACCACTACCACGACAACAACTACCACGACAACCACCACTACCACGACAACAACTACCACGACAACCACCACTACCACGACAACAACTACCACGACAACCACCACTACCACGACAACAACTACCACGACAACCACCACTACCACGACAACCACCACTACAACGACACCAACTACCACGACAACCACAATCCATTTCCGCACGACTAGACACAGGAATCAAGGCGAGATGAACCAAGACGTGTGTGTGTGTGTATGTGCGAACGACAGTGGGGTTGGTGCTGGTGCTAACTACCTGACAGATCTTTACAACCACCAAGACACTTAACAAGGTAATTACCGACGTCCCTAATGCGTCTTTTACATACAGGTAAATGATATATGATGGAACTGTAGTGTGTGAGGGATAATCACTTGAGCACTACTGGAGTTAACGGTAGTCTTAGGTGGCGCTTGAGGGGTCGAGGATGGTGTGTGTGTGTGTGTGTGTGTGTGTGTGTGTGTGTGTGTTTTATTGTTGTTTTTCATATAGTTACATGTTTATATAAGTATTTTTTTTAGTGATTGATACGTCATTGTTATTATTTTTACTCTCTCTCTCTCTCTCTCTCTCTCTCTCTCTCTCTCTCTCTCTCTCTCTCTCTTTGTTATATACTAATGTATCTTTCTCTCTCTCTCTCTCTCTCAGGTTCGTGATTGAACTTCACTACTCCCAAGGAAAGATTTTGTGAGTAATATTAATATTTTTGTTTTCATTTTTAATTTTTATTTTAGAATATTGATTTTTTTTTTTTTTTGGTGTTTGTTGTGGGTAATATTGTTTCTGTTCTTGTTTTTGTTATTCTTTAATTGTTGTTTTGTTATCGCTTGAGAGTTTAATTATTTTGTTCATTGTTCAGTGTTCAATAATTTATATATTTTAATCATATAACAGTCTCTATTTTGTTCAATATCCAGTGTTCAATAATTCCTATTTTTTTTTTTACCGTTTGACAATTTCTTCATTATATTCATTGTTCATTGTTCTTCACCCGAGGCACAATAAGAGAGTGCCTAAATCTTTATTCACTGTCTTCATTGAGTTCATCCATAGTACAGGTAAAATTCTGTCCCCTCTTACCTTCACTATATTATCTAAACGTTACTAAGTCATTTAAATATCATAAGACATAAACACAATAGAGACAGAGAGAGAGAGAGAGACAGAGAGAGTGAAAAAAGAAAAGTTCTCCCCTTTTCTCTCTCTCTCTCTCTCTCTCAGCAGCAACAACCCTCCCTAGTCCATCTTCAGTTTGCCATTGTAAGACGAAGGGATAAAACTACACATATATATTCAGCTCACGACTAGATGGGTCTTGCCTTGTCACTGCTGAACCTGAGCTGCCAAAACACAATTCACATGTTAAGACTGGGAGTGACGGTAAATAAGTCCTCATAACTCGTGTGGATGTCTTGGGATCCGCCTAGGTGGCTTTTGGGTTAGGTTATCATAGTAGTGGAGAGGTCATGAGAGAGTGTTGGAGGGAGTGGAGGGTTGTTGGAGGGAAGGGAGGGGGGTTTGGAGGGAATGGAGGGGTTATTTTGGAAGGAGTGGATGGGATGTGGAGGATGGTTGGAGAGACTGGAAGGGGTGTAGAAGGTGGATGGAGATAGAGAAGGAGATATGGATGAGGTGTGAAGGTTGTGGATGAAGTATGGAAAGTGGATTTAAGTACTGGAGGTAATGGAGTGGATGTGGATGGTAGATGGAGGTGATGGATCAAGTGTGGGAGGTAATGGAGGGAGGTGAAGGTGGAGGCATTAGACGGGTGAGGAAGATAGTAGACGGGAGAGAGAGAGAGAGAGAGTGAGGGAGTCAACATACGGGTACAGACAGTCAGAAGATTCAAGAGAGATGATCCTACCTGTCACACACACACACACACACACATATCACTTTCTTTCTCTCTCTCACTCACTCTCGCACATTCTCACCTATCTCTCTCCATCTTCCACTCTCTTTCTCACCTTCTATCCATCAATCACCCTTTCACCTCCCATCCCAGCAGCAGACACAAGCAAACACGCAGACAAAGCAAGACAGTGTTAGGATCATACAAGCAGACTCCTGACCACACACGCCCCCTACCAACACTACCTAGACACTGAGCGGCCCCAATAGTCTACCCAGCTTATATAAACAATGACCCACACTATAGCTTAGATTGTTTACGCTAATGTATGTATACCTTTGCCCGTCAGATATACATGTATACATTACATCTATGTATACAAGGAATCTACATATACACAAGGGATAGTATTTGTGGTTGGTGTATGGGTTTGATTTTCGTTTATTTCATTCGTGGATTGTGTATGGAATTAATACACACACACACACACACACACACACACACACACACACACACACACACACACACACACACACACTGCAAACTGACAACATCTTTACATTAATATTAATAAAAAAATCCCACAAGAGAAGAAATCCTCCCTGTGTATGTAAACAAAAGAAGGGATTTACCTGCTGAGATTAAACCCTTCTATAATCCCTTCCTCGTGTGTAGATAAGAGGGGGGATGAGGAGGGATTACTGAAGCAGATAAACGTGTGGAAAATACCTCCCTGTCATGTGTCAATTAAGGAAAGAGGGATTAACCATTCAGATTACATCAGACTCTCGCTTCTTATTGTGATTGATTGTCTTCGTGTTCCGAGTTAAGAGTTTCCAGATGACGTAGGGGTGGGGGGGGTGTGGGGGGGTGGGGGGTGGGGGGGTGGGGGGTGGGGGGGTGCTGCTGTCTTAAATGGGTGGGAACTAAACTGGTTGGGCGGAGTATGGGCAGGAGATCTGTAGAATGGGCGGGTGGTACTTGGGCGGAAAATCTGTCAAGTGCGGAAGGGAAAAACCACTATAGAGGACGGAGATTGAACGCGAGATCAGTCAAGTGCGGACGGAAAATGAGAACAAACGGATACTACTCTGGTTTAGCCTTGAAGAATAATTGTTCATGGAATCCCTTACGAGAATTCCGTTTAACTCGTAACAATAACTTCCTTGAATTCTTTTAAGTCGGACAATAATTCCACATAAGTCGGACAATAATTCCACATAAGTCGGACAATAATTCCACATAAGTCGGACAATAATTCCACATAATTCGGACAATAACTGAACCACGGAACTTGCTCACTAGGACTCAACTTATGACAAAAACTTACGACAAAACTTACGATCCTTTCTGTATAGGCAGCGAGATCACATAATCATAGCGTCTCTGTGATAAATTACTGGTGCTTGTGGCCTTAGATTGCATGGGGGTGTGGGTAGTCCTCTGGTCACTGTCGGGTAGTGGGTAGTTCTCTGATTACTGTCGGGAGGTAGGTAGCCCTCTGATTACTGTCGGGAGGTAAGTAGCCCTCTGGTCACTGTCGGGAAGGGAAGGAGAGAAGAGAGAAAGAGAGAGAGGGGGAGAGAGAGAGGGAGAGAGAGATATGAAGTAAAGAAGGAAAGAGAAGATTGCGAAAAGAGAGAATGAGTAGGAGATGAGAAAGAAGAGGAAGAAAGGGAAATAGAGAGAGTAGAAGATAAACAAGTTGGATAAAAGTAGTAAACAATAAAACGAAGATGAAAAAAAGAGAAATCTAAAATCATACCAGAGACGAGGAGAATTATAAACAAGTAAACAAAATGTAGATTGTAGAAAATTAACATTCTTAAACCACAGATGTAAACAATTTAATCTATAGGGAGGTAAACAGACACTGAAAGCGAACAATTAGATGGCATAAGTAGACAAACAAAAGCAGTAGACAATAAAACACAAACATCAGGTGTAAACAAGTAGACAAAAACAGTAAATAGTCCCAGAGGCGCTACATGACTTTTAAGAATGCAAACACGGCAGAACCAGACAAGTACAAACAATAAACACAGCTAAAGGGACGGGTATGATAGATCAAGATGGACAGTAGACAGGTAGACAGTTGACGTAAACAGCTGCAGATAACCCGAGAGAGGCGCAGTAGACGACCACCACCACCGCCCCCAGCAGACAGGAGGGAGGGAGAGAGAGAGGGAGGGGGGGGGAGAGGGGTAAAGAGAGGGGGAGGGATGGAGGGAGAGAAGTAGGTAGGGAGGGAAGGAGAGACGGAGGGGAGAGGGAGGGAAGTAGGTAGGTAGGGAGAGAGGAAGGGAAGGAGGGGGAGAGAGGGGGGAAGGGGGAGAATCGTCGGCTTGTAAGTTCCAGTTTCCAGCAATTGATAAAATCGCTTCCAGCAGCCGCCAGTCTCCCCTCCCCCCCGTCACGACCTACCCCGGGGCTATTCCACACCTGCGTGTCTGAGTGCGTGTCTGAGTGTGTGTCTGACTCTTGTGTGTGTCTCTAGTGTGTGTCTGAGTGCGTTTCTGTCTTTAGTGTTTGTCTAGTGTGTGTCTGAGTGCGTGTCAGTCCCTAGTGCGTGTCTCTAGTGTGTGTCTGAGTGCGTGTCTGCCTCTAATGTTTGTCAAGTGCGTGTCTGTCTCTAGTGCGTGTGTGAGTGCGTTTCTGTCTCTAGTGTGTCTGAGTGCGTTTCTGTCGCTAGTGTGTGTCTGAGTGCGTTTCTGTCGCTAGTGTGTGTCTGAGTGTGTGTCTGAAGTAAATGTGTAGTACGTGTTTCAAGTACATGTTTCTGTTACGTGTGTTGAGTGCGTGTCTGAAAGTTTAATAAGTGCGTTTGTGATTAGGTATTAGTGCGTGTCTGTAGTAGACGTTTGATGCGTGTCCATATAGTACGTGTCTCTATTTAGTGCGTGTCTGAAAGTGTGATAAGGCCTTTGTGAATGGGTGTTAGTGCTTATTTCTGGTGCAGTACGTGTCTTTAGTACGTGTCTCCAGTACGTGTCCTATTCTGTGTCAAGTGCGTGTCTTCAAACATATACCGACTCATATCTCATAGTGCGTGTCCTTAATGCAATCGTCCACGCGTGTTCACCGTCACGACTCACCTAAGGGGCTTGCTGCTTGAGACCCTCCATGGCCTTTGTGCGTGTCCAAGTGCATGTCTTAGTGGGTGTCCAGCCCCGTCTCTAAAATACATGTTCCTTCGTGTCCCTAGTGCATGTCCTTGTACTTTTCCATATCTATTGAGTGGTAATTACCCATATCCCTTATGTGTGTCATGAGTGCGTGTCTTGTCCGTGTTCAGGGTCACGACCTCCTTTAGGCAAATTGTTGCTGAGGGCCTCCGTGTCCCTCGTACGTGTCTAAACTATTGTCTTTAGTGCGTGTACTAACCCGTGTCTCTAATGCCTGTGTCCATTATTACGTGTCCGTAGTAAACAGTAACGGGGCATTTATTGCTTCCTGTCCTTAGTACGTGTCTCTGGTACGTGTCTACATCCGGGACCAGGTGTTGAAGGTTTCCGTGCCTCTAGTGGGTGACCTCAGTGCGTGTCTGGGGTGTGTGCCCGGCCCGTGCCCAGTGCCCAGTGGTCGTGTCGGTGGCCCGTGCCGCCTGCCCACCAATCATTATCTTCTCTGACCACTGACGGCATGGTGCAGGGGTGGCTTGGTGCAGGGGTGGCTTGGTACACGGGTGACTTGGTGCATGGCTTAGTGCGTGGCTTGGTGCATGGCTTGGTGCAGGGGTGGCTAGTGCATGGCTTGGTGCATGACTTGGTGCAGGGGTGGCTTCTGTGCATGGCTTAGTGCAGGGGTGGCTTGGTGCATGACTTGGTGCATGGCTTCATATAGAGTGCATAACATGATATATGATTCATCCCATATACCAATTAAATA
The DNA here is from genome assembly GCA_958450375.1 of Homarus gammarus. Taxonomy (NCBI): domain Eukaryota; kingdom Metazoa; phylum Arthropoda; class Malacostraca; order Decapoda; family Nephropidae; genus Homarus; species Homarus gammarus. The sequence continues at coordinate 4,026,289 of CAUDMG010000658.1, read as the reverse complement.
CACACACACATGTTCTACTAAGTTATTAAATATATATATATATATATATACTTCATTTTTAGTCCATTTAACACGCGGACTTTGAACATATAATCAACGACCTCACCAGCAAGGAATCGAACCCTCGACCTACTGGGTGTGACTAGGGAACGCTTACCGGCTAGGCCACAAGGACACTAAAAGCAGTGTTCAAAGTCCGCGTGTTAAATGGACTAAAAATGAAGTATATATATGTACCTCGCGTTTCATACCAGCTGGATTCGGTAAAATGCTACTGACACCACATAAGTGGCACGGGCAGTTTCCCAATGAGGTTCACGGCGCCATCAGCTCGATGAACAGGCTTTGTGTGAAATATAACAGAGTCTAGAACTGCTTTTAGTGTCCTTGTGGCCTAGCCGGTAAGCGTTCCCTAGTCACACCCAGTAGGTCGAGGGTTCGATTCCTTGCTGGTGAGGTCGTTGATTATATATATATATATATATATATAACGTGCTCTGATATTTTTTCTCAAGGACCAACGAGTTCTCAGAAAGTGTGTGTGTGTGTGTTACTTCCTCACGTTCTCCCTCAATGCCTATTCTTCTACACCCATCTCCCCCATATTCCCTCCCCCACGCCCCTCCCCCACGCCCCCTCCCCCACGCCTTCTTCCCCGCGCCTTGTCGGCCACGTCCTTAAGGCTATTGATTTACTCATCGACATCTTTTATCATACCACAATATCCTTTACTACTTCCCCCTTCCCCTTACCCCTCCCCTTCCCTTCCCTTTATCTCTCCCCTTCCTCCTCCCCCTTATCCCTTACCTTCTTATATTTCCCCTTCCCTATCCCCTTCCCCTTCCCTTTTTTCTCCATCCCCTCCTCCCCCCTCCCGGTCTTGGCCTGACAGCAGCATCTCGCCTCGGGGCAGGGATGAGTACAAGGGGAAGGAACGTTACACAATCGCTGATCTATTTGCATGACAATGGTCGACCAACGAGGCAGAGACGCCGTGATCTGCCTTATGTCAGGTGGAGGGCGTCCTACTCCTGTCAGGGGCGACGAAGACAACCACGACCACACGTCAGGGGTGGTAACCACGGCCACGACCCCTTGTACCGCACGTCAGGGGTGGTAACGACGGCCACGACCCCTTGTACCACATGTCAGGGGTGGTAACGACGGCCACGACCCTTGTGCCACACGTCAGGGGTGGTAACGACGGCCACGACCCCTTGTACCACACATCAGGGGTGGTAACGACGGCCACGATCCCTTGTACCACACGTCAGGGGTGGTAACGACGGCCACGATCCCTTGTACCACACGTCAGGGGTGGTAACGACGGCCACGATCCCTTGTACCACACGTCAGGGGCGACAGAAGGAGAAAGAAGGAGAGAGATGATGAGAAACAAGGACAAGTAGGAAGAGAATGAGAGGAGACAGGGAAAAGAGAGAACTGACAAATACGAAAATTATCTAAGATCTAAGAAAAAACAGTAGAAGGAGACAAAAAAGAGAGCGATAGGGGAGGAAAAGATAACCAATAGATAAGGAAGGAGAACAGGAAGAGGAGAGCTTACTAACAAAAGATGAGGCCCTGACGTCTTCAAGATCGGGGAACTCCAGACCCTCCTCTCCCTCTTCCTCCCCCTCCTCCTCCTCCCTCTCCTTCCCTCCTCTTTTATCTTCCCTCTGCCCTCGCCTCCTCGTTTGTCTTCTTCCTCCCTGCCTCACTCCCTCCCTCCGCTCAAGACAGCTGATCTTCTTCCCCCGGAGCATACTGGATAAACTCAACCCCTTCGGTATATCTGCTACACCATCTGTCTAAATACACATTGTTGCCACCTCGGCGAGACGCTCACTGAAGACCCACCTGAAGAAGAAGAAGAAGAAGAAGAAGAGACGAAACGGGAAGAGAAGAAGAACAACAACATAATAGAGGAGGAACAGGATGATAAAAGTGGAAGGGTAGGAGGAGAAAAAAACCCCGGAAGAACAAAAATAGAAGGAGAGAATAACAGGAAGAAAAATAAAAGAAACAAGAAGAGGAACAAGGATGAACAACGAAATAAAAACTAAGTTAAAAGAATAAAAGTAACAATAACAACACATACGAAACATGACGGAACATATTAATGAAAAAGGAACTATTTTGTTAATGTTATGATATTAACTTGTTATCGTTCTTAGCGGGTCAAGTATCCTCCAAGTTATTATTCTGATATCGTGGTTATCCTCTGTCATAGCAAGTAGTTAATGTTATGTTATCAGAATGTTATCGTACTGGTGTTAAAGTTAGGTTAAGGCAGCATTTGTCAGATATCCTCCAAGTAGTAAATATTCTGATATCGTGATGTTATCCTGTCATAGCGAATGGTTAAAGGTATCTAAAGGTTATGGCAATAAGGTTGAAATACCAATAACTAACAAGGGGAATAGTGTCTCACTTCAATACCCCGATTGTGTTATTAACTTATGCATAAAAAACGATTTGTTTTAGTTTATATAAATTTCACTTAAAAACTATAAAAAAAAAATCGTACAGTAAAAATTAACCTCAGAATACCACACATGATAATATTTAAAATCCAATATTAAAGTGTTTTGGTGCTAAAAATTCCTCCATTTAGCAAGCGATCTCAGCAACCTCCTCCTGTAAGAATGGACGATAATTGATAACTGGTAAATAATTCGTGCTTCTATATCAATAAACCTCAATACAATTTTTTTTTCTACGATTATTTCCTACAACAAAAACGATAAATATTATAAACTTTCAAGATATATTAAATCAATTTCTAACTTGGAAATTAAAAATAACAAGTAATTCCTTATTTTTTCTCAAACTAATAATTTCTTGGAGATAAAAATAATTAAGGTAGTGTATCTTTCTATTTAGTCCCCTCACGCACACCTGGGGAGGGGGGTTGTAATCGTGACGGCCTTGGGAGTTTGTGTTTGTTTGTCTCTTATGAGGGTTGGTTACATTTCTTTGATTTGATTGGTTTAGGTGGGTAATTAATTGAGCTAGAACGGGTTTAATTGGTCGAGAAAGGACAGGTACTTACATATGTTCAATTGTTCATACATTTTCCTTGTTATTTTGTATTTGTTTGTTTGTTTTTTGCTTCAATAGAAAGTTTGTTGTATGTTCAGTTGTTTATTGGGCTTTATTTTTATTATTATTGTTATTATTGTTGTTGTTGTTGGTGGTGGTGGTGTTGTTGTTGTTGTTGTTGTTGGTGGTGGTGATGGTGTTGTTGTTGTTGTTGTTGTTGTTGGTGTTGTTGTTGTTTTTGTTGTTGGTGGTGGTGGTGTTGTTGTTGTTGTTGTTGTTGGTGGTGGTGGTGGTGGTGTAGGTGTTGTTGTTGTTGTTGTTGTTGTTGTTGGTGGTGGTGGTGGTGCTGGTGGTAGTGGTGTTGTTAATGTTGTTGTTGTTGTTGGTGGTGGTGGTGTTGTTGTTGTTGTTGTTGTTGTTATTGTTGTTGTTGTTGTCGTTTTATACATATATTATTTCATTATTTCATTTATTAATCAGAGTCCCTCGAGAGTAAAGAGTGTGTTAAAGGAATCAACAGAACTACGCACTCTAATATTTTTTTTTATAAACCATCAATTGAGTGGTAGTCTCCATGATCAGCCTCCTCGTGTAGTCTAAGGCTCCTCAGGGTAATCTTATGATAGACACTTGATTGGAGCTCATGATCATTGTCTAAAGGTCTTAAAATATAGTCCCATTTTATTCTATATTAAGATCTGGAAGCCCCCTTACTCGTAGTCTAGACTTCAAGATAGCCCCCTCGTAGTGTAGGCCTCTTCAAGAAAGGCCCTTCGTAGTCTGTGGTCCCTCTAAGTAGCCTCCCAGTAGACTCATGTTCTTTTATGGGGTTATTTTACTCTGGGGGCTGTTTTATATAGCCCCCTCGTAGCCTGGGGTCCCTCTAAGTAGCCTCCCAGTAGACTCAAAGCCCCTTTTACGAGGTCTTAGGGTCATGGTTGGTGTATTTATAGCTCAAGGGTTGTTATGGTTGACCCTGTTTGGTGTCAGGGCAACAGTAAGGGTGTGGTGAGTGGCGCATGTTGTCCAAATAGGTCTTTTTTGTTGTTGTTGTTTTTAAGTATTTATGGCGAGTGTAATGTTAAGTGATGCTCTCTCTCTCTCTCTCTCTCTCTCTCTCTCTCTCTCTCTTGTGTATTTTTACTCGTCTTTAATATAACTGAGGGAGCACCACTGCGCATGCTCGTGGCGGAGGTCAGGACTATAAATACCGCGGGGGAGGGGTAGTGACGTCACAGTGGGGTTCTGGACACCTTAGGGTTCGGACGTGGCAGTTGATGGCGATGATATCAGTTCCCGCCCTAGTTCTTCATGCCCTATATGCTGACGTCATCTCGGTACTGACGTCAGGGAGGGTGCTGGCGTCAGTATAGAAAACGTGATTCTTGATGTCAGGATAAGAGAGTAAAATTGATGTCAGGGAGATTCTGACGTCAATGAGGAAATGTAATTCTTATAGCAGAGAGATGCTGACGATCACTTTGGTGTTTTGTATGGTTGAAGTTGATGTCAGGGTGGTGATGTCGGTGTAAAGCTGACGTCAGTATTGATGTCATTATCTGAGTAATGCTGACACTATATTGATCCTGAAGTAATGGTAATGCTTACTGTTGGTGATAATGTCAGGAGTCAAGTAGATGCTGTAATGCTGACGTCAATAAATTAATGACACAATTAAGATGCTAATGAGCAGAATGAAAATGACTTCAGGGTAATGTTTTCATCATGGCTGTTGCTGACGTCAATGTAAAGCTGACGATGGTGAGGCTGACGTCCCTCCTCCAGGATCCACACACATCCACGTCAAGGAAGATCCGCCTGGGCTATTTCCCGAAAGGTGTGGGTGGATGAGGATTGGGAGGGTGGGTGACGGGTGGGTAGGGGAAGGTGTGGGTGGAGAGTAAGGGGTGAGGTGGGGGAGTGGCATAGGAAGGGGGAGGCGGGAAGGCGTGGACAGTGAAGGAGGGGGAGGGGAGGGAAGGGAAGGAGTGGGTGGTAAAGATTAGGAGGGGAGGTGGTTGAGAGGCGACCAGGAGAGGAAGGGGAAGGGAGGGGGGAGGGGGGATTTCCCTCCCGTAGGATCCCACACCCTTCCACCACGCCCCTGCAGGAAGGACGCCTGGGGGAGTCCTTAACGACGAAGGATAATGACTTGACTCCCTTACATAAGCCGGTAACGAGGTAATCAAGGCTATTGAGAATGGTGAGAGACAGAGAGAAACAGACAAAGACAGACAGACAGAAGCAAGTAAACAGAAAAAAAAGACAGATAGACTAAAGGAGAGACAGAAACAAAAACAGAAGGAAAAAAATCAGAGACAAACACACAATCAAACATATAGACACAGACAGACAAAGAAACTAACAGACAGACAGACAGACAGACAAACAAAGACACATTATACTAACCACCACAAGAGACTTTACAAGTACCTCTGACTTCTTACCACAAATATGTTAAAATATACTGATATACCACCACACACACACACACACACACACACACACACACACACACACACACACACACACACCTGAATATGTCATACACCAAGACTTCATAAATATAAATTAGACTCGTAAATTCCTTGATAAAAAAAGTATTTGTGTATAAGATTTAGTGGCGTAACATTAGAATAAACAGACAGACAGATATACAGACAGACAGACAGACAGACAGGTAACGAGAAATATACTACAGAAATATTTATACCACCACCACTCTTAAAATCCACATTATATTTGACCGCAGATATGCTTAAAAAAATATATATATATACTGATATAACCCCCGACCAAAGGTATGTTATATACTGGTTGTGTTTTGGGTAGATATATGATATACCTGATAACTAGTGGGAATATGTAACACTAACACATAAGGGGGTTTAATTATTTCTGTATCTTCAGTAGTATTTATTTAGTTGTTGTAAGTTAAGACAAAAAAATTATTGTAATTTTTTTTTTTTTTTTTTATGAATTGATTTTCTTTCGTATAAATTTGAATGGGATTTTTTTTTTATTGTTATTACTTTTTTCTTGTTGTTGTTGTTGTTGGTGGTGTTGTTGTTGTTGTAATTGTTGTTGTTGTTGTTGTTCTTATTGTTGTTCTTGTTGTTCTTCTCATTCTTCTTGTTCTTCTCATTCTTCTTGTTCTTCTTCTTGTTCTTCTTGTTCTTCTTGTTCTTCTTCTTCTTCTTCTTTTTCTTCTTTATTATCCTCTCCTAAGCTCCTTCCTTCCTCTATATTTCTCCTCTTCTTCCTTAATCTCCTTTTTCTTACCTCCTCATTTTCTTTCTCCATCTCCATATTTTTCCTTCCTCTTCTCTCCTTTGTTCCTCCTCCTACTTTTTCCCCTTCCCTTTTCCCATTCTTTCTTCCATCTTCACTTCCTCCTCCTTCTTCTTCTCCCATTTTCCCCCTATTCACTCTTCCCTCTCTTCTTTCTTTCTCTCCTTCCTCCTTCCTCCTCCTTCTCCTTCCTCCTTCCTCCTCCTCCTCCTTCATCCTCACCATCTCTCGTCATCGTCTGAGTCACATAGAGTCATTCCCATGTATGATAAGACCCGGGCGTAGGACACACCTGTACCTGACCAGGAAGGTGTGGCACTAATTGGTCCAACTCACACCTGTCCAGTTCTGGGGTGGGGATGATTTTATGTCACTTCATCCCTTTGAGATGTATTAATGTTTTTTGTATCTCAATAAATGTATTAATCAATCACACCTGTCCAAAATGTGTATCAGTCTACCTGGATAAAGCTGGTGTGTGTGTGTGTGTGCGTGTGTGTGTGTGTGTGTGTGTGTGTGTGTGTGTGTGTGTACAAATACTTGATCAAGCAGGAAGACTGCATGAGGCGGATTAACTAGATAAGGGTTGTGCTATGCGGAAACCCGGGTTGTGTACAAGTGATTGGAATAAATGAGGGGGAGGGGGTAGGAGGGGAGGGGGAGGGGGAGGGGGAAGGTGTGGTTTGAGGGAGGGTGTGGTGGGGAGAATTGTGCGCGTGAGGGAGATAAGCATGTGTCGGGGAGATAAAGTTTGTGTTGTGGGAGGAAAGGAAAGTGTAGTGGGAGGAGGGGCATGATGGGGAGGATGTAGTGGGAGGAGGGGCATGATGGGGAGGATGTAGTGGGAGGAGGGGCATGATGGGGAGGATGTAGTGGGGGGAGAGATATGTATGGAGGGGAGAATATATATAGTGGGGGGGGGGAAGTTTATTAAACCCTTTTAGATCAAATTATAAACATCTAATCATCCTTACACATTCATATAATTAATACACATTAAAACAAATCACTCTTATCCTAGCTCTTATTCATACACATTTATACATGCAATAATCATATACATAAACAAGCACAGACGTATACCGGATCCTGTACACACACACACACACACACACACACACACACACACACACACACACACACACACACACTTCCCCCCCCCCCCCCACATCCTCAAAGGATCTTAGGGAAAAAAAATTAAGCAATACAGAGCTATGTGGGTGTGGACCAAATAGGGGAAGGTGAGGGTTAGTGTGTCCAGGGGAAGGTGAAGAGGAGGGGAGGGGCGTGAGGTGTGTGCAGTGGGGGTGAGGGCGTGGGGAAGGGAGAAGGTGCAAGTGACCACGCCCACGCCTCAAGGCAAAGATGGACTGACTGGGCATGTTGGCCCCTCTCCTCCTCCTCCTCCTCCTCCTCTTCTTCCTCCTACTCCTCTTCCTCCTACTCTATCCTCCTCCTCTGCCTCCTTATCCTCCTCTTCTTCCTCTCCCCTTTCTCATTCACATCATCTTTCCTCCTCCTCCTCCTCCTTCTTTCTCGACCCCATCTCATCTTCCCATTTTCTTTACCCGTGTCTCTGCTTCACTTCCTCCCTTTGTATCTCCCCCTTCCTCCCTTTGTATCCCCCCCTTCCTCTCTCATTGCCCTTCTTTTCCCTCCCTAATACCCCTAATCTTCCCTCCATCCCTTCCCCCTTACCTCACTCCCTTCCTCTGTTCTTCTTCCCTCCTTCCCTCCCTACCCTACTCTCTCCTTCTCTCCTTCCCAACCCCTGTTTTCTTCCTTCCCTCCTCCTTCCCTCCCTCCCTCTCATATCTGTCATTCCCTTTCTCTCTCCCTCCTTCTTTCCCTTTATCTCTCGTTCCCTCTCTCCCTATCCCATTCTCTCCCTCCCTCTCTCCCTTCTCCCTCCCTCCCTCACCCAGGAGCCGGTCCCAGGGCATCGTGATTTGGGCCAGCCAAGGTTCATCACCCTCACTGACCGCCACCTACACCCACCTACACCTACCTACACCTACCTACACCCACCTTCACCTACCTACACCCACCTTCACCCCACCTTAACCCACCTACAGCCACCTATACCAACCTACACCCACCTACACCCACCTTAACCCATCTACACCTACCTACACCCACCTACACACCACCTTCACCCACCTACATCCACCTACACCTACCTACACCCACCTACACCTACCTGCACCTATCATTATTATTATTATTATTATTATTATTATTATTATTATTATTATTATATGCTAATTTTCTTACTACTAAATACATAACCTCTTTTATCATATTCTCAACCCGCCGTCACATACCTGCTCACAGTCAGCCACAGGTAACGGCAGGTGAGAGAAATATGCTTATTACACACCTGGCCAGTGTAAATATCAATGCCAAATATTCACACTGTTATACTTGCCGATAAATTGTTGACGTTTTCTTTCATCTATCACAAAGATATGATAAAGGAAGTGATAAATTATAGGGATTTATGAGAAATTATTTGGGATTTATGAGAAATTATTGGGATTTATGAGAAATTATTGGGATTTATGAGAAATTATTGGGATTTATGAGAAATTATTGGGATTTATGAGACGGGAGAAACATGCCTAGCGCCTCCTGATTCTTAATGTGATGGGGGAGGGAGGGGTGAGGTGGGGGGTTGGGAAGGAGTGAGGTGGGGGGTTGGGAGGGGGAGTGGGAGAAGGGGGTCATCTACTATCTACCTACAGTAAGAGAGATTCATTCATTCTTAACCTGGATGAACTAATTGGTGACGTTCTTCTTTTTTTTTGGAGGGGGGGGGGGGTAAGTAGGAGCATGTCTGATAAATGCACAAGCCTGATTATAGTTAAAACACACACACACACACACACACACACACACACACACACACATACACATACCTACACACACACACACACATACACATACATACACACACACACACACACGCTAATTGATAATATAACAAGGTGAGTCACTTACCTGGCCGACACAACACAGGTATGAGCAACAAGAGTCCGTAAATAAATATTACCTGAAAATTTTACCCCCAATTTACTCATCACTTAAAAGCATTACCTGGGTACCTGTGGGTGGGTTAGGGGGGGGGAGAGGGGGGGGGTCAGGTGCCATATTAGGTCAAGTAGTGTTGATTAGTACAGGAGTTAGTGACCAATAGGTAGATGTAATGTGTACTTCTCTCTCTCTCTCTCTCTCTCTCTCTCTCTCTCTCTCTCTCTCTCTCTCTCTCTCTCTCTCTCTCATCTCACATCTCGTCGTCGTCAGCCTGGGTTGACCTGAGGTGGTGTCCTCCCACGACCCGGCTGGACCAACACCTTCCTGACGACGCACTAAGTCAGAGATGATCCTCCAGACCCTCATGTAATGCCCCCTAATCACACACTTCACCCGCCTCGCTCCCACCATCCAATGCCTCACACGTGCACTCGCCTCCACTCATACCTGGTACAGTGGCTGGCGTGCTTTGTGAGATGTGGCAACTCTGTGGAATCCGTATCTATTACCCTTAGTCTAGTTATCATTAAGAGATTCCTTAAGGCCATTACGGGACTTTTAATATGATGTAAACAAACACAGTGTTGCCACATCTTACAAAATGTGCTATTTACTGTACCAGGTATAAGTGAAGGATGGTGAACATAGACCCTCTCCCTCCCTACCTCCTCAATTTACCTACGTTACTAACTTCTTCAATTCATGTTATCTTAAGGACTTTCTAAAGAGGATTACTCCAGTGTTATCGTAGGGGGGGGTGTGTGTGGATTTATCAGATGTCTTATCAGTTTGAGAGATAACTGAAGGTTTTTAAAAGTGGCTTCTCTGATAAATAGACAGTCTGTTATCGGGTCTTATCTCTATGACGTCATAAGATAAAAGGTATACGGCTCTCGTCTACCTCATTCCAGGATTCTGATTCGTTGTGATGACCTCGACGTGTGTGATTGGTGGACCTTATTGGGATCGCTTCGGTGCTAGAGGGGCGTGGTGGTGTGAGTGAGTTTGAGTAATACAACAAAAAAATATGACAGAAATACATTATACATCATACATTATACATTATCCCGATATTCAGATAAATAGCAACGGACAATAAGAATAAACATAAACAAGGATTATATGTAAAAAAAGTGACATATTCATCATTAAATCTTCAAATACAGTACTATGTTGTTCTGGTTTGTGTTTAAGTAAGTACAACTAATATTTGCTTTAGTGTTATTCGGATACCTGTGTCTGTCTGTCTGTCTGTCTGTCTGTCTGTCTGTCTGTCTTTTTGTTTTTCAATTCCTTTTTCGATAAAACTAGATATTCGGTGAATTTATGTGACCTCTCGTGGGTGACCATGTATGACCTCTCGTGGTGACCTTGTATAACCTCTCGTGGGTGACCTTGTATAACCTCTCGTGAGTGACCATGTATGACCTCTCGTGGGTGACCTTGTGTGACCACTCGTAGGTGACCAGAACATAGACAACAATACTTATTATGTTATGAGTTAAAGGTGGAGGAGGGATGTAAATATTATCCATTGTTAGTACTCGTCTGTGTGTGTGTGACAAGGGAGATGTACATGAGACTAGGTATACATGGTGGTCTGGCTCGTGTATACATATATGACTTTATACACTAACGCATACACATCCAATACACATATTAAAACACACATGTGAATTTTATACATTAACACATACACAAGCAATATACACATTAACACACACACATGACCAATACATACATGATTCACACATAATAACACACACACACACACACACACACACACACACACACACACACACACACACACGCCTTTCAACAACATAAACAATAAGTAAAATAAAACCAATACAAGTTGTTCCCCCTAACAAGGACATACAGACACACACATACATTACACAGGTGAGCTAAGGTATGAGACGCACCTTAAGATATATGATTTACCTGGATGGAGATTATCACCTCAATGTGGCCGGAAATAGCGAAGGAAAAAAAATATTACTATCATTTGAGGGTAAATTTTTCGATCGAGGCCGTGGAGTTGTACTGTTAGTTGTCCTGGAGAAGAGGGGGAGGAGGGGGGATGGGGGTGGGGGGGGGAGATGGGAGGATGGGTCATTGTGTGGGTGAGGAAGGATGGGGAGGGTGTAGTGTGTGTGTGTGTGTGTGTGTGTGTAAAGGTGGAGATTTCAACAGGTTACTAAGAACTAATCCAAGAACAGTTATACTTTCTGACGACGAAGCTTTGTGTGTGTGTGTGTGTGTGTGTGTGTATACATTTGTGTGCATGCGTGTGTTTACTTTTGTGTACATGTGGAAGTTTAGAGTATATGTGTACACAATTTTGTACATGCAATTATGTATGTTTGTATGTATGTTAGTGTTAGTGTTTACCTGCTTAATACAATACATAAACACCATGAATAACAGTGTTTATATACAGTATTATTAACTAACACACCTGTAAATGTATAAATGAACCAATATAAACATAACATCCACACATACATAAACATTAACATACAAAAATACACATTCACTTTCCTCTAAATTTCAATTCATGTAAACATTCAAACATTCTAAGAAAATGTTACAAATAAACTCTTCTTGTGTTATTTATCTAATTAAAAAAAAAATAACATTGTATCCGCGTTGCCTCACCTCACGAGCGAAGCAAAAAAAAACGTTTCTCACAATACAGAGCCAAAAACGTTTATTTACAAGTGTGAATTAAAAAAAATCGTTTCAGGATGGTGAGTAAATTAAAAGTTTATTATACCTGGCCATAATATTAATGAGTTAAGGGGATTGCTTATTTACCTATTGATCATCCTAACTAATGACCATCCTAGCTACTGACCACCCTAGCTACTGACCATCCACCCACACGCCCTACAAACAACACACACACACACACACACACACACACACACACACACACACACACACACATACACACACACACACACACACACACCAGGTAAAACAGAGCCTCTTGACTCCTACATACAAATATTGACACAAGATGACTACGTTTTGTAAAGGTAGAAATTTATGTTATATAATTTGACGTTGTTTACAAAAGAGGGCGTGGAGGATCTTTTAGTATCCTGACGTGTGTTTTTATATGTGCTTTGATATATGTGATATGTGGGTGATTTTATATATATATGTATTGTATTATTGAGGTATATAAGAGCTGATTTGTATGTGTGTTTAATATTATGAATGTGTGTATGTGTAAACAGGTGTGTGGTGTGTGTGTGTGTGTGTGTGTGTGTGTGTGTGTGTGTGTGACTCAGTATATTCGTAATGTCCTTCAGGTAACTGTCCACCTATGCTGTCCCCCCCCCCACTTGTCTCCTCCTTCCTCCCCCTACCTGTCTCCTCCTTCCTCCCCCTACCTGTCTCCTCCCCTTCCTCCCCCTACCTGTCTCCTCCCCTTCCTCCCCCCACTTGTCTACCCCTTCCTCCCCCTACCTGTCTCCTCCTTCCTCCCCCTACCTGTCTCCTCCCCTTCCTCCCCCCACTTGTCTCCCCCTTCCTCCCCCTACCTGTCTCCTCCCCTTCCTCCCCCTACCTGTCTCCTCCCCTTCCTCCCCCCACTTGTCTACCCCTTCCTCCCCCTACCTGTCTCCTCCCCTTCCTCCCCCTGCCTGTCTCCTCCCCTTCCTCCCCTACCTGTCTCCTCCCCTTCCTCCCCCTGCCTGTCTCCTCCCCTTCCTCCCCCCCCCCTCCTTCACCTCCTTCATCTCCTCCTGTGTTCCCAGCTCCTCCCTGACACCCTTTCTTCACCCTTTCCTTCTCCCCTCCCCTTCCCCTTCTCCCCTTCATCTCTCTCCTCCTCTTTTCCTCTTTATTTTCCTCACCTTCCCTTTCCTCCTTATTTCCTCTCACTCTCCCTCTTTGTTCTCCCATTATTGTTCTCCAGATCACTACTCTCTCTCTCTCTCTCTCTCTCTCTCTCTCTCTCTCTCTCTCTCTCTCTCTCTCTCTCTCTCTCTCTTTCAAACCTACAGCTGATTATATATGTCATTTCAAAGGTCAATTTACCTGATGGCTGTAGTATAAAGACATTGATCCTTTATGTAACCAATAATTTATTTATACATTATACATTTATTTCAATAATAAATCATACCTTTGTATTTTAATGGTTAATAGATCGATGTATTTCAAGGACTCTTTTAGTCTCTGTACTCTAAAGGCCAATATAGTACTCGTGGGTGTTAAGGGCGAGTGTAGTTAACTTGTGCATTGTTAAGGTTTTATGAAATAGTTATGCAAGTTTAAGATATTATCACCTGTATGACTCAGCCTCAACATATGCAGAAAGTTACACTGCTTGTTCATCCTCTTGTTGGCAAATACTCTTACTGTACCTGTAATTACCTGAAGCTTATTTAAATATTAAGTAAAATCTAATGTTTTTAAGGTATTCGTAAATGCTAACCTAACCTAACCTAACCTAACCTAACCTAAACTAACCTAACCTAACCTAACCTAACCTAACCTAAGCTAACCTAACCTACAGCAAGGTGGTCGTTATAGCGGGTGTTTGAGTGAAGCCAGGTGGATACTTTATACTGAGAGCTCCATATAACCAAGTGGTCGCTATAGGCTTGTACTTTATATCGCCCAGAAGTCTCTATACTCAGATGGTCACTATTAACGGAGTCTCATTACAGCTAGAGGCCGCTATAGGTAGATGATCGTTCAAGGAAGTGTATTTATTGTAATTAGGAATGACCGCTATAGAGATGTGGCCTAAGCAGTAGTGTCTTTTAACAGGTGCCCGTTATAGTCAGACTGCTGTTGAAATTAAGTCTTATCCATAGGTAAGTGGTCGCTGATGGGAGCTGTTCACTATGAGCATGTGGCCGCTGTAAGAGGTGGTGACGTCGCAACCATACACAGATGGTGGCCATAGACAGGTGATAATTCTAGACAGGTGATAATTCTAGACAGGTGGGACCCATAAGCAAGTCAGCGCCCACTGGATACAACACGCAATAACCACTCCCCCTTCCCCCTCCCCCTTCCCCCTCCCCCTCTACCCCCCTCCCCTCCCCCCGTCTCACCCCCCCTAAAAAAAAAAACTAGTGCACTCGTGACCGACTCAGCTGCCGCTATACACAGGTAAATGCCGTAACAGGTGGTCGCATATACAGGTGTGACCCGGTTAATTAGTGTCCAAAAGGGGTTAATATTGAACATGTTTAATAGAGGTAAATGTTGAGGTAATTTATTTATTTATTTATTTATTTATTTATTTATTTATTTATTTTTATTTTTTATTCATTTTATTTTATTTTTTATTCGTGTTAGAACAGAAGCCTGAGCCATACTTTCTGGTCACGCAGCTGCCTCTTGAAGGACGGAGAAAGGCGTGGTGCTGAGGGAGGGAGGGAGGGAAGGGGAAGAAGGAGGGAGGGAGGGAGGGAGGGAAGGGGATGGGTGGGTGACGTAGGAGGGAGGGAAGGAAGGAAGGAATAACAGAGAGGAAGGAAGGAGTGTTGGGAGTAATGAAGAGGGGGTGAGTTAGAGAGGTGGGAGGGAAGGAGGGAAGGAAGGAAGGAGAGAAGGAGGAAAGAAGTAATGGGAATAAGTGAGGAGGGAGGATGAAGGAGGAGGGGGGGTAAGAAAGGGAAGAGAAGAGAATAGGGAAGACATGATGAATAAAGGAAAACGCAAATATATTAAAAATACTATGATTTTTATCTCTCATTCTCTCCCAGCTTTCTCTCAATCCCACATTCTCCTCTCCCCTTCCCCCTCATCAGATATATGCCTCTCCTCCCTCTCATACCTCTCACCCCCCCTCTCTCCCCCCTCACCCTCCCCCTCTCACCTCATCTCTCTCATCTTGAAGGAAATACTCGACATATTTACGTCTAGATGATGGGCGTTACTCTCTCTCTCTCTCTCTCTCTCTCTCTCTCTCTCTCTCTCTCTCTCTCTCTCTCTCTCTCTCTCTCTCTCTCATAACCATACTCCTTTGATATGGCCGAGCGTCAGTGTGGGCGTAGAGGAGCGCCCACACTGGCATCCTTAAAGGCGTGACTCAGGCGATGATGGTATGTAGGAGATTGGTTAAATCACTCCTGAGGTGTAATTGGGCTATTTAGATGCTGCTCCTCGTGTACTAGATGCTTACGATGGTTCACCTGAAGATTAGGTCACCTCGTTTATTTTACCTGATGATTATACACTCTAACACTAGTTTAACTTAGAGGTAATCATCTGACCTAACTCTAAACTAACCCAACCCAACCCAGCCCAACCCAACCCAACCCAACCCAACCCAACCCAGCCCAACCCAACCCAACCCAACCCAACCCAACCCAACCCAACCCAGCCCAACCCAACCCAACCCAACCCAACCCAGCCCAACCCAGCCCAACCCAACCCAACCCAACCCAACCCAACCCAGCCCAGCCCAGCCCAGCCCAACCCAACCCAGCCCAACCCAGCCCAACCCAACCCAACCCAACCCAACCCAGCCCAGCCAACCCAACCCCCAAGTATAGCGTTAAGGTGTTTAATAATACCCATAATATTAACCTCTGAAACTATCATTTTTTATTCATTCAAAATATTACCAATTAATATTAAACACATCTTATACATTATGAAAAAAATAAATAAACCTTTAGACAAATTACTGATGAATAATTAAAATTCATTAGTCATTCACCTAATTATTATCTAAACTAATTGGTTTATTAAATATCATACCTGAACTAATTTAACCTATTTTGTATCAGTATAATATAAATTGGGTCAAGGTTAAGTAAACTATTTCCTCTAATTGGTACGGACAGGTAACAGAGACTATTAATTACTAATATAGAGATGACGTGAATTGCCTACAGGTGTGTGTGTGTGTGTGTGTGTGTGTGTGTGTGTGTACGTGTGTGTGTGTGTGTGTGTATATGAGTATGTGTACGTGTGTGTGTGTGTGTGTGTGTATATGAGTATGTGTACGTGTGTGTGTGTGTATATGAGTATGTGTACGTGTGTGTGTGTGTGTGTATGAGTATGTGTACGTATGTGTGTGTGTGTGGTAATGATGTACCTCCCCGGACATGAGTTCTAGTATCATGGGCGTAGTGCGGGCGTGATGGGACTGGGCGTGGTCTTATCCGGGTTATGAGGCGAAGGTGAGCGGAATAGGGTGTATGGGAGGTGTGGGCGGAGTGGGTGTATGGACGGGGTGTGTATAGGGTTGGTTTGACAGCCTTGAGTGTATGTTGTATGGCTTTGGCGAGGAAATGGCGGGTCTTGTTGTGAATAAAATTATCATGAGAGAGAGAGTTGGTAGTGTTGCATGTTGCAGAGTGTGTGTGTGTGTTGCATAGTCGCCCTGTGTTGTTCAGTGTTCAGGTCTAGGTAGGAGATGGTGGGGAGAAGGAGTGGGTGAGTGTGGTGGGGAGGTTAGGAAAGGGAGGTGAGTAGGCAGATGGTGCGTTGGTTCCAGCTGGTGTGTTTATGTGCGTTTGGTGCCGTGGAAAATGAGGGGAGGGAATGAGTGGGTAGGAGTGGGGAAGAAACGGAAGGGGAGGTGTGGGAGAATAGGGAGGAAATGGGAAAGGGAGGAAGAGAGAGAGAGGGGGGACAGTAAAAATAAAAAAGGGAAAGGACGCAGGTGTGGAAATAGGATATTGTCTCGTAAATGATGTGGGATGGTGTGTGTGTGGGGGTGGGGGGGTGGGGAGGGGGTGGGGAGGGGATAGTAAGGGGGTGGGGGAGGGGATAGTACGAGGAGAAGGAGGAGGGAGGGTGACATTAGGGGTTAGTTGTTTATGGTGTGATGGGGCGTTGAATGGGGAGAGAAAAGGATAGATGTGAGAGGGGGGAGAGAAGATGGGTGTGAGAGGAGGGAGAGAGAGGAAGGGGGGAAGAGACGCGACGGGTGCGAGGAGAAGGGGAGGGGTTTGAGAGGAGGTGGAGAGGGGGGGGGTATGTTGTTTTGCCTGGCTGGTGTTGGGTGGGGCGTTTGGTGGGGAGGGGACGGGAGGGGCGCGGGGAGGAGGAAGGGAGGGGATGAGGGGAGAGGAGGGAGAGGGGGTGGGGGGAGAATGAAGACGCCCCACCCAGCATCCGGGAGCCCAGGGCGGGGCAGGACTGGAGCAGCAGCAGCAGCTGTCCTCTGGAGCATCACCAGCCTGGAGGCCAACACGCGTCCTACCCTCCGCTAAGAGACGCCTCCCTCCAGTCTTGCTCTGTAACGCTGCTCTACACCACATGCGATACATTTCACCTCAACGCTGTCTGCTACGTTACTCTACAACTCTGTCTTGCACATATTAAACTTGCTCTGCTGTGTCCCTCTCTAGTCATATTCTTACAGCTTAATTGACTCTGTAAAATTGTTCAGGCAAGTTTCTCCCCAACCTACTGTGCTCAGTGCCTTTATAACACAATATTGTTCTGCATTTCTATTTACACTGTTGTAAATTTACTGTTCTTCGTGTCATCAGTCAGGCTATGTACTTGGCACCGTTCACCGCCTTGCTATCCTCTACTCGACTCTACCCTCCTCTCCTCTACCCTCCTCTCCTCTTCTCAACTCTACTCTACTCTACTCTACTCTACTCTACTCCATAACCAAAACCTACAACACTTCTCTCCCTTACAATAATTCTCAGTAATTTCTGGTAACTCTGGCAGGATTTTGTGAGTGTTTTCTCTTGTTCTAATAAACACTAAACGAAGAAACACACTCAAGATGTACTGAAGACACAGCCAAGTGTCTTCATAATTACTTCTTAAGTGTATCTTATGTCTTAACTATTGTGAGTTAGGTTAGGTTAGGTTAGGTTAGCTCAGGTTAGGTTAGGTTAAAGTGAAAGACAGTGGGGCTAAACTTCACCTGGTTCGAATGTTGCTTCTCTCATCGTTGGGTCTTTGGAAACTGAACTGGTTCCTGTGTCTGTGTTTTTCCTCCTGGCAACTTTCCTACACTGAGAAAAACACGTCTTTTTCATTGTATTTTTGACTCTTTGAAAGTCCTTTGTCTCTTCCTTCTCTCTGCTATTTTCAGCCTGCCCATTGTAACTCCATTTTCTGAACATCATCTCTTCACTGTTCTGCAATGTTCAATAACTTCTCTAACTATAAGACTCTCCTCTTGCCTTCCTTACTGAAATGATCTTGTGACTTACCTGGACACACAATTCCTCGCTCTTTCAAGACCCTGTAACAGTCTGCCAAATTTCTAACTGTTGAAAAACCATCTCTTTGTAATACCATTCTTGCTCTGCAACCTTCTGCACACCTCCCACTGTAAGAATCCACCCCTGCAAGGCCTCGCTGCATCATTGCTCTGCCACAATGTAACGCTTGATTAGAACTGGTGCAATATTCTTTTTTTTATTCGTGTGATTAGCTTTCGTCTTTTTAGATTTCTCGCCACGTCACTATAACTATGCAACATTTCAATGAACATGTTGCAGAGTATTGATATGTTCGCTCTTAAGATAGTCAGTCATACACGTACCCTCAATCCACGCTGCATCACTGCTCTGCAACTATGCAACGCGCCACTAGAAACTGGTGCGCTTCTCCACCTTCACTTTGCCTTTGTTTACGTTTTCTCAGCTGTTGACAGACCCAAGCGAGTCAACAGAGATTCCTGACTGGCGTATTCTTTGACCACCAGACCTAGTTTCTCTCTCTCTCTCTCTCTCTCTCTCTCTCTCTCTCTTCTTGGCCTAACACTCGTATTTGTTTCTCTGTCCACCTCAGCCCACGCCTTCCTTATACCTTGGCCCCGATACTGCAGTTTTTTTCGTTGATTATTTTGTCCTCAATTCTTCTTCTTCGTCGTCTTCTTCTTCTTCTTAACTTATTGTATACATGTGTCAATATTCTGTATTTTCTTCATTTTCGTTTTAATTTTTTTCTTATCTTCTTCCTTATCATCCTGTACTATTTGCTATTCTTCTTTTTCTCTGTTTTTCTCTTTTCGTACAAATGTCTTTTTCTTCTTTCTTCGTTATCATTTCTCCGATTTTTTTCATTCATGTAATACCGACTGTCCTCCTTGGCCTAAATACAAGTTTTCTCTCTCTTCTTCTTCTTCTTCTTCTTCTTCATTCGTTCATCTGTTATGTCATCCATCATTCCACTCTCTTCTTTCTATTCCTCCTCCCCTGTTCATCATATTCCTCTTCCTCCCCACCCCATTCCTCCTTCCTCATCCCTACCCCTTCCACTGGCCCTCTTCCTACCCCGCTTCTCCTCATTCCCTGCCACTTCCCTCCCCTTTCTCCCCCCTCCTATCCCTCCTTTCTCCCCTCCGCTTCCTCCCCTCCTCTCTTCCACCTCACCTCTTCCCTCCCCCTCCCCCTCCCCCTATGACCCCGACGCTGTGTCCATGATCCAAATTTCTTCCTCAATCTCCGTGCTGACCAACTACTCCCCCACCACTCCTATCCCACTCCTTTACCAACACCCCTCCCCACCACATTCCTCCCCACTCCCCCCACCACACCCACCATGACACTGCCTTACAAACACACAACTCCCTCCTCCTCCTCCTGGCTGGTATTAAGACTTATGTCATCTTCTGCTTCTGCTTCTGGATAATAATGCAGGTTGGGAACACAGTTGACGTCATGAGGCTTCGGTCGGGTTCGTTTCATCAACTCTCCACCTCGAAAATTCAACTCATATGTTTTAAAGTATTTTTTCAAGCAGCTTCGGTAAAAGTCAATGCTTAAAAATATGTTTATGTTAGAGAATATGCATAGAAAGGATAGATAGATAAATATGTGGAGTATTTCAATGATAATGATGATATTTTTTGGCCATATTTAACGGATTCACATGAGAACTGTACCGATTCAAATTTCGACTCTGTATCGGTGTTCAGTAAATGGTTTGAATGGTTTGTTTCATAGCCAATTGATCATTTCGACAAATATTAACCCATTATTAAGACTATTAAACGCTCGTGTGTTACTGAGACGCTCGAGTAACTTCTGTTTATCATATTAATGGCAGAACAAACAGAAGAGGCTCGGAGAATATGTTCACTTGTTTAAAGAATTCGTTTTGAAGCAACACTGAATCTCTGAATTATAGGACTGACACACGCCGCCCTCACGTTATAGTATAGTTATAGAGTATTATAGTTTAGCTATATAATTTTCCGTTTATATTGTGTATATATTATTTTTTTTATTATTTAATTATGTGATTTTACGGTACAATATCTCGTTTATAGATGGTAGTTAAGTCTCTCTCTCTCTCTCTCTCTCTCTCTCTCTCTCTCTCTCTCTCTCTCTCTCTCTCTCTCTTCTCGTCCGTCCATCTGTCTGTCTGTCTGTCTGTCTGTCTGTCTGTTAACCACACTATATGTACAATTGAATTAAGTGAAAGTGAAACACCACAAACCTCATCAACAAAAATATTATACTAACACAAAAGATTAAGACAGATCCATTCTTTCTCACTCTCCCGTATCATGCTGAGTGAGACACATTCCTCTTATCTATTTCGTTCATTATCAATTATCTCCGGAGATATTTACCTAATGTTATCTTGTGTGCTTTCAAGAGTACCACAAAGAACATGCGTCATTGATGAGTGTCCGAGGTTGAAAATCGATGACCACCTCAGATGCCTTGAAGCGAAAACCACCGCTGCTACCATTTTACTCTTGGATTATAATCAATGCCCAGACCCTACGACTCGTGACTGCGGGGCCGACCAAGTCTGTCTGGGTATGTTTCATCAACCTCCATTGTGTCCACTTCTGAAAGGCGAGACCTCTTTTGTCTGGGGGAAATTTATTTTTAGCGGCCTCTTGTTTGATTAAAGAGATTTTTCATTTAAGTGGCCATTTCAGTGACCTCAATTATTTTGTTTGGGTGATTTTTTTTTTATTGACGAGGTTTTGTGTTTTATAGCAGTTGAGGTCTTTAAGGAACTCTCGATCTTAGTGTTTTATTATGTAAAGGACTTTCTAATTTGGGGAAGTTTCTAAGAGAAGATTTTCTTTATGGGATTTCTCTTAAGGGGAGATTTTAGTTGGGATTATTTCTTTTTCGAGGGGAGGAATTTTCTTTTATGGCATTTTCTATTTAGAGATTTTTAGGAGACTTTCTTTAGGAACCTTTCTTATAATTTAAAGATCCTACTTTAAGAAGCTTTATATTTAGGAACTTTTCTTGTTGAGATATTTTCGTTTGGTTGCTTTTTTATTTGGAAATTCTGTAAGGGAAGATTTTCTTTGGAGGAAATTTCTATCTGGGGACCTTAATCTTAGGGAACTGTCTATCTGTGGACCTTAATTTTAGGGAATTATCTATCTATTGACCTTAATTCTAGGGAACTTTCTATCTAGGGACATCATTTTGGGGAATCTCTTTATTACTAATTCTATTTTTTTAAGGGAGAAAAGAGGAGGACCTAAATGTTGTCGGCTCCATTTTTAGCCTCGACCCCTGGGAGTGAGTTCAATGACCCCTTTCACCTTTTTTACTCCCTTAATAACTTTTTTGACTAGACAACTTTTTTAGGGAACGACTTTTTTAGGGAACTGGTTTATTGTTACCATTTTGATGTCCCTTTTTTAGGATATGTCTCAATGTCTTTTTTTATTTAGGGTGAGTCGTTTTTGTTGTCGTCTTTCCTCGATGTTTTTTTTTTTTTTGTGGATAAAGGAGATTGATCACTCGTCAAGGTTAGGTTAGGTTAATGAGATAAAACTGAATTTCTCATAATAGAAAAAAAAAAGGTTTAAAACTAACCTAATTAAACCTTTATATTTATCGTTCATTATCTTCTACACGTATGAGTTAGCTTTGTTTATTTATCTTTCATAGCTTCTGTAGTAACAATATTTTGAAGCTGTAAAGTAAAGTTGTTTACTTAGCCAGAAAATACAGGAATGAATTGTGCTGTCAATATTAGTTATAACTGAAGCCTTTTTTAAGAACTATGACTCTCTTGTTAAGGCAGCTGATATACATGTTTACATTGGTACACATACACAATATATAGTCTAATCTCGTAGAAGTAAATATATAGCGAACGTATACATGGTAAATATGCCTACACGTATATGTATTTAGAGACTATATAAGATTCCCAAGCATTTATGTGAGTTGAAATTTATACATAAGTTATATATATGGAGTTTTAGGTAAGGTGATATAGTTGTTAATCTTGTTATAGAGGATTAATACAAGGGTGACTCGTCTGATTCCTACCTAAATAATTTTTATATTAGAAAACAACGAATAAATTTGGAAAATCTACCAATAACAAAAAAATATCGTGATAAAATATTACGTTATATTTGTTATCTTAAGGAACCTCCAAATAAAGAAAAGAAAATATAAGCAGTGATGAAAACTGAAGGAATCCCAAACAATAAGATAACGCTAAATATAAGATGACACAATTAAATAATAACTTACATATTTGTGATAACAGTGATATAAAAAAAACTCAGCCTTGTTATAAACGGATAAAAGATAAATAAATAAGACGATGTGTTCTAAACGTCAAATAATTCACGTACATAAGATTCCAGATTTTCAAGTACAATGTCTGAACCCACTGAGTACATTGCTATCGTACTCACACTCAAGGGATTAAATTAATGTACTCAAGTGCTTAAGTCGTTGTGGTTCTTGCTTACTAGGCTGATTAATTCATTGGGTGGATGAGGTTAGCCCCGTACTCAAAGGGGTTGACCCCGTACTCAAAGGGTTGGCCCCGTACTCAAAGGGTTGGCCCTGTACTCAAAGGGTTAGCCCCGTACTCAAAGGGTCAATACTGCATCTAAAGGCATTTTTTTTTTGAGTTGCGGACATTTGTGTTTTCTCTAATGAATGGTGAATTATCTCTCTCTCTCTCTCTCTCTCTCTCTCTCTCTCTCTCTCTCTCTCTCTCTGTCATTTAATCCTTTTCTCTTCCGAATTCCTTACTCTCCCCTTCCCTCTATCCTTCCCACATCCCATTATTTACTTCCCTCCCACCTTCCAATTCATCATTCCCTCCTATCTCCCTCTCCCATACATCTTCTACCTTTCTCCTCTCCCTTCCTTCGACTTTTTCACTTCCCTTCATCCCTTCTTCTCTAACTCTTCCTTCTTTCTCCTTCTCCCTTTCTTTCCTCTATTCCTTCCCCCACCCACACTCCTTCTCTCTCTATTCTCATTCATCTCTCCTTCCCCTCTCCCTCCCTCCCTCCCTCCCTCCCTTCCCTTCCCTTCCCCTCCCTTCCACACCTCGATTTATTATGTCTAGTGAGAGAGAGAGAGAGAGAGAGAGAGAGAGAGAGAGAGAGAGAGAGAGAGAGAGAGACCCATAAACACATTCGAACACATATACACACACAGTCACATGTATACAATCACACACAAACGCACACGAGGACGCACACACACACACACACACACACACACACACTGGTGAAGGAAACTGGACCATGGACACAACAAGAGAGAAGAGAATGAGGGAGGAGGGGTAGTGAAGGAGAGGAGGGGGGGGGGGGGGGAAGGAAGGCGCGGTCATGGAGGCGCGCGTGGGCAGGCCTTGACCACGCCCACGCCCGCGGCTAGAGACGACCCGGACCACGCCACCTACACCCCCACACCCCCATACTACATCCTCCTTCTCTCCTTCCTTATTCTATTCTTCCTTCTTCTATTCCTCCTTCTCCTTCTTCTCTTACTCCTTTTTCTTCTTCTTTTCTTCCTTCTTCTATTCCTCTTTCCCCTTATTTTCTTCCTCCTATTCCTCCTTCTATTCCTCCTTCTATTTCTCCTTCTCCTTCTTCTATTCTTCTTCCTCCTTTCCCTCAATTTCTTTCTCTCCCTTTCTTCTCTTCCTTTCTTCCTTCTCTTCTTCATTCTTTTCTTCCCATTCTCTTTTTCTTTATATATATATACGTTCCTCCTCCTCTGCTCATTCCTCTTCCTCCACACATTCCTCTTCCTCCTTCTCTACACCTCTTCCTTTTTCTTTAGAGGCTTATCCATCCCCTCTTCTTCTATATTTTCCTTCTATTTATTATCCCTCCTTCTATCTACCTTCTACATTATGCTCCTTCCCTTCTAAGAGTCACTACCATATGTCTAGCAGTCTATTCGAGGCGGTGTGGATATAGTACACTGAATTCTTAGAACGCATATGGCCGACACTGCACTCGCTTGACTTCATTTCCCTAAGAGTAAAGTTAAGGTACTCATTCGCAGCTGGGTCGAGTGAGGATAATCCCGGCCGTGAACCAGTGACCCTTATGATAAGTGGTGAGTTGTTGCATTCTTTCAACCACCTCTTCATTCTCTGTCATTTTATTTAATTATTTTTCTATCATTTTTTTTCCTATATGTATTTTGACACAATCATCACCACCATCACCACCACTCACTATCACCATCATTATCATCGTCGTCGTCAATAGCATCATCATCATCATCACCACCATCATCACTACACCATTAAACCAACCTCACTCAAACTGATTCCGGTTCAACAGGTGTGAAAAATCGTCAGGTTTAATTTGCAGTTGCATCAGTTTTTCATCTACAAGTGTAATCTGTTTGTCCTTGTCAGCATCCGTAGCCTGTAGGGAAATGTCGTCAGCATCCAGTCCCCATGGCAACGTTTTATTCATCTCCCTTCATCCCTGCACTGATTTCAAGATCCTTATATACGCCTAAGTCTTATTTTGTCTTCGTTAGATTTGACACCGTTGCTTTCATTTCTTTTGTGTGGTTTTTAGTACATGTGGTAACGTAGGGTTTGTTTATCTGGGTATTTTAATATATATATAGAATTGTATCTGGCAACGTTGCTAGTTATCTATCTCCCAGCGTCACCACATATGGTAGCATCTCATTTATTTGTTATGAGCATAAATTGACGTGGAGGAACGATCTCTCTCTCTCTCTCTCTCTCTCTCTCTCTCTCTCTCTCTCTCTCTCTCTCTCTCTCTCTCTCTCTCTCTCTTTATGTCACCACAGGAAGGAGAAGGTGGTATAATAACATCTAAAAATCCTCTGCTTGTCTGTCTGTCAGTCAGGAGGAGATGACGGATCCATTCAGTCACGTCAAACGAGGCGCTTCGAATCATTAGGGGGATCTGGTTTGGTGCTTCGTGTCGTATTATAATCGAGTCCGGAGTTTGTTTGTTTATGATATGGCCTCCTTGTTTGAGACTCATGCAGCAGTGAGAAGGAAGGAAGGAGGAAAGGAAGGAAGGAAGGAATGAAGGAAGGAAGGAAGGAAGGAATGAATGAATGACAGTGAATGAATGAAGATTATATGAAGTACCAGAGTAAGACAAATCTATTACAGGAGTGAGATTAAATGAAAGAATAATAGTGAATGAAGGGAAAATAATCATGTATGTATGTATGCATGTATGTAATGTGTATGTATGTATGTATTTGATTCCTACTCACATCCTTTCCACACTCAGAATTATCACCAAATAACACACATTTATTATCCATTACTCTCTTCCTCCATTCTTTTTTTTTTTAACTTCCTCTTCTAAATATCACTTTTATCATATCATTTTCCTTGTCTTATTTTGGCTCTAATTCATCAGTATTTGTGTGTTTTTTTGTTCTATTTCTCATATCTATTCTTTTATTCTTTTTATCTATGTCTTTCGTTTGTATTTTGCTTATTTTCTTGTTCTACTTCTTCTTCTACTTCTTCTTCTTCTTCTTCTTCTTCTTCTTTATTATTGCAGTTTGTGTTTTATATTATTATCATCATCATCGTCATTATCATCATTATCATCATCATCATCTTTCTCATTACATTCCTTTTCTCTCTTATTTTTCTTATTATTTGCAATCTTGTAATTCTGCAATATTCTATCTATCCATATGTCTATCTACCTGTCTCTCTGTCTGTCTGCCTGTCTGTCTGTCCATTACATCATCATCATCACCTGTCATCTGTTCATTTATTTGTATTTATTTATTTTTATTCATCCATTAGTCTGTTTGCATAAGATAAATTAGCTGAGGTTGTTGACCCCAAATGTATTTATTTACAGAATTTTCAACTACCAGCACAGATTGTTAACTTTTATGTGTTTTAGTTTTTTTTTTCACTAATGACCGACACATTTTGTTTATTTTGATGCCTGTGTTTACGTCTTTTTTTTTTTTTTAACGACCAGCACAGTTTGTGGACGTCTCTGCTCATTAGGAATTAGTTTAAAATCATCTGAGTAATTGTATTTTTTCCTCGGAGGTAAACCACAATCGTCTTCTTTCTGGTCTTCTTCCTCTTTTTCCTCCTCCTCCTCTTCCTTCTCCTCTTCCTCCTCTTTCCTATTCTCCTCTCTCTCTCTCTCTCTCTCTCTCTCTCTTCCATATTCCCTACTTTATCGCGTCCTTAATAATTCTTGTTCTCTCATTCTTCTCATCTTCCTCTCTCCTGCCTCCTTTCCCTCCTGTCCTTCACCCTTCTTCCTTTATTCTCCTATCCCTCTACCCCTCTTGTTCCTTTCTTCTTATTCTGTATCTTCCCACCTCCCTCTTCTGTCTCTCCCTTCCTTCTTCCCTTTATCACCTTCCACCCCCTCCTTCCCTCCTTACTCCATCTACACCTATCCTCCTCCCCATACTTCCCCCATCTCCCCTAACTCCTCTTTCTCCTTCCTTCTCCCTCACTTCCTCCTCCTTCCCTCTCTTCTTCCTCCCCATACACCTCCTTCCCTCCTCGCCTACCCACCATCTACCTCACCTCTCTCGCCTCCTCCTCCTCCTCCTCCTTCCATCTCCATCACCTCCCTCACCTCTCTCCCTCACCTCTCCCTCCTCCTCCTCCTCCTCCTTCCATCTCCATCACCTCCCTCACCTCTCTCCCTCACCTCTCCCTCCTCCTCCTCACACTAGCCAGAGGGCCACACCCACTTGTCAACACAACGCCTCCTGCATCTTCTCCCTGAACTCATTCTCGACTTCCTCTGTACATTCCTCTCTTTATTCTTCTTTCTTCTTCTTCTTCTTCCTTCCTTCCTTCGTCCTTCTTCCTCCTCCGTGTCTTTTATTCTCCCTTCTTTTTCTTCCTCCTTCTTTCGTCTTCTTCCTTCCTTCTTTCTTCTTTCGTCTTTTTCGCTATGTTCATGTGCTTTATTTCTCTCCCTTTTCAGGCTTTTGTAATTTAGTTGTTTATTAAGGGTTAAGGGCCTCTCTCTCTCTCTCTCTCTCTCTCTCTCTCTCTCTCTCTCTCTCTCTCTCTCTCTCTCTCTATCTCTCTCTCTCTCACACACATTCACCACGGTCTGTTTATTCGCTAATTGATCTTTTAATTAATCAATATAATTATCATCACCATTACATTGTTCTTGATTATGTTCTTGCTCATAACATTTGTTCATCACTGGAGCTCTGGTTTACGGGTGTAATAATTCATACAGGTAATTACGTTCTTGTTGTTGAAAGGTGTTCAGGTGGTTGGGCAGGTAAGATCTTCAAACATTGTTCATATGTCTTAGGATTTTCTTCCCAGTCAATTTATTGTTCATGATTGTTAATAGTTGTTGTTGTTTTTGTTTTTAGTTTAGTTTTATTCATTTCGGTTCAGTCTTAAATGTTGGTTCAGTCTTACTTAATGTTGGTTCAGTCTTACTTAATGTTGGTTCAATCTTACTTAATGTTGGTTCAGTCTTACTTAATGTTGGTTGAATCTTATTTATTATTGGTTCAGTCTTACTTAATAATCGTTCAGTCATATTTAATTATATATCACAGTAGACTAAAAATTATTGGACCCATTCAATTTTAGGATCATCTGAAAATTAGTCACACCTGTTTATATCACACCTGAAGATTAATCACCCCTAACTTTATCCTAGCCTAACCTAACTTAACAACATAATTTCCAAATGATCTCAGGTGTTACGTCAAGGGCCCAAAATGGACACGATACCTTAGTCTGTCTGTCTGTCTGTCTGTCTGCCTGTCTGTCACTTTAATAAAAATCAAAATAAATAATACAAAACATTTCATTCATATTTTTTTTCTTTTTTTTCCAGGAGGCTGAAGACTCTCCCATTCACCTGCTTGTAAGGTAAGAGCACAAAGGTGATTATTGACTTTCATCCTGGAATTAACACTGATTACTGTATATAAACACTATCTATCGGAAGGTTGAGAGTGTAATAGTGTATGTACAGCATGTATGTGTTTGTGTGTACATGTGGGAGTATATATGTAAGTTTTTATATGTATGTAAGTGTTTGTGTGTAGGAATTTATATAAGTGCCTGTAAATAGAATTAAATGCGACTTGGGGAGCCCATTAGAAACACAGTTACATTATTAAGGATTAAGTAACATTGGGGTCTAATACGACTGAGGGCCCATCCAGCCATCAACTTCAACCTCCACTACTTGGGATAACATTCTCTCACAACCACGAGTACAGGTGTTCGTCTCTCAACCTGTAAAGCCCATCCACCTTGTATCACTGTGGAACCAAAGACGAAACTCGAGGCGGTGGAACAATGGAACTCTTTTGGCGTGTGTGTCTCTCCCTATCTCGCCGTATCTCGCATTATCGCGTCGTATCTCGCATTATCTCGTCGTATCTCGCATTATCTCGTCGTATCTCGCATTATCTCGTCGTAGCTCGCATTAGCTCGTCGTATCTCGCATTATCTCGCCGTATCTCGCATTATCTCGCCACGGGACCCTTCTACGTGGCTATTCATTACAGCTACAATATATTACTTGGTTGGGTTCAATATTCTAGATGTCTCTACCTGGCCCTATAGGTGAGTTACAGTAATTAAGGGGTTAGAGTATAATTAGGGATGAGGGGGTATTAATATCGTTAGGGGTAATTAGAGAGTTAGGGTAAAATTTGTGGATTAGAGAGCAATTTGGGGTTCAGGGGGTAATAAGGGGTAATTTAGTGGGTAATTAGGGGTTTAGGGGGCTAATTTGAGGGTTAAGAGGGTGATTAGGGGATAATTATGGTTTAGGGACTAATTTAAGGGTTAAGGAGGGTAATTGGGAGGTAATTTAGGGAGTTAGGGGTTATTAGGGGGTAATTAGGGAAGAGGGGGTTGGTAGTAGCCTGGGAATTCCCTAGTTTACCCCTGAGCTAATGATGCCTTTATTGCTGCGTCATTGTGTTCTTCCCGCTGTTGGTATCTCTCTCTCTCTCTCTCTCTCTCTCTCTCTCTCTCTCTCTCATTACCTTGACCTATAACGAAGTCAAACATTATACACAGCACCCAAGGCAGTGTGTTGGC
This sequence comes from Homarus gammarus, assembly GCA_958450375.1. Lineage (NCBI taxonomy): Eukaryota > Metazoa > Arthropoda > Malacostraca > Decapoda > Nephropidae > Homarus > Homarus gammarus. Next base: position 3,996,670 of record CAUDMG010000658.1, on the reverse strand, counting down.
CTTGGGAGCGAGGATGACCCCATCGTCGACTACCCTGAAGAACCAAACCCTGACTGGGACGACGTGGGTTATCGGCCTTATGGCATAGTGTAGAGTGGCACGGTAATGACCCCCAAGAATAGTTCCTGGACTGGACAGAATTACAAATAGATTGGGGTTAATTCTGTGAGCCTAATTCCCCGCCCACGCCCACTACCACGCCCATTACCACGCCTACGACCACGCCCATCTCCACGCCCATACCCACACGCATTCACACCCACATCCACGCCCATTATCGCGCCCCTAGCTATTCCCATCTTTACGCCCACTCCCATACCCACACACACACACACACATATATATATCCACGCCCACTACCAAGCCTACAACCACGCCCACAACCACACCCACTACCACGCCCACAACCACACCCACGCTCACGTCGACGCCCACGCATAAATCTACATCCACCCCCAAGCATTTATTCACATCGCAAGTTCACAGTAACACGCCCATGCACGTATCCACACCTACATCCACGCCCTCATCAATACCCTAATCCATACCCACATTATTCCCACTATCTACGCCCACTACCACGCCTACATCCTCACCCATACCCACATCCAGGACCAAATCCACACCCACTCCACACCAACGCCCATTTAATCATCTAATGTGAAGGTATTAATGTACAGGTGTGCGTGTGCGTGTGCGTGTGCGTGCGTGTGTGTACAAACTTTACTCTCTATAAAACTTTACGGACTTCACCCTCCGCCATTCACCACCATCTTAAACCTAACCTAACCTAACCTAACCTAACCTCACCTAACCTCACCTAACCTCACCTAACCTAACCTAACCTCACCTAACCTAACCTCACCTAACCCCAATAATCTCTTACTTAAATACAACTATCATCCGTATCTAACGTAAATCATCCTTCAGTATGATGGAGTTGTTTATAACGAATGAAAAATTTGTAAAAAATATATATAACGAAATTCTTTATAAGGAATAGTGAATGATGTGTCTAGAAGGTTAAAAAAAACGAACTGTGGAGATAACTAAACGAAAACGGTGAGAATAATCGCGCGGCTACAATTGCTTAGCCATCTCGAGCAATTGCATCTCCGGGTGGTTGGGTCCAGACCATCTCTCACGTTTCCCCGCAAGAACCTTCAGTACCAGGGTCACACGCCAGCTAAGTCTTGGACACATTCGACTTTTTCTCAACCAAGATGCCGTTCGTATTATCCGTCTTCACCACAACGCTTCCAGATTGTCTAATTTTTTTTATAGTGTTAATTTATCTGTAATTTTTTGGTTATTTTTATTGTCAGTCACCTTTACTCTTATAGATCGATGTTTTGCTTTTGTTAAATTATATCTGAATTTATATCTTAAAGAATAAATCACGTTCATAATTCAATATTTTCTTTTTCCTTAATAAACATATTCGGTATTTTCTTTTCTTTTCTCATATCAAGAAAAACGATCTAAAACTCTTTAACACAATCCTATTATTATTATTATTATTATTTTAATGTATAAAATAAGTGTTACATTTTCATTTCTATTTTTTATGCTTTTATTAGTTAAGAGAATTGAATCCTTTAAAAAGATGGAATTTATGGAATTTAATCTCGAGTTTTTGTTTTGATAAAGGATTTGAGAGAGAGAGAGAGAGAGAGAGAGAGAGAGAGAGAGAGAGAGAGAGAGTACCTTACAACAACTTTTCCTTAGCCATCTACACACACACACACACACACACACACACACACACACACACCTAATTACATCACAACAACCACACTATGACGTCACGGTGCGTCACAGTTCAGGTGTGAGCGGTGAGCCACATCTCGTCACAAGGAGAGGCTCAGCCACACCTCTATCTTGCCCTTCGTCACACACCGTCACCATTGTCACTAATACCGTCACATGTGGGGGGAGAGAGAGAGAGAGAGAGAGAGAGAGAGAGAGAGAGAGAGAGAGAGAGAGAGAGAGGACACACATACACAAACAGACAGACAGAAAAATAGACATACAGATAGACAGTTACAAAGATAGACAGACACACACACAGACAGGTAGACACCATGACAGGTAACCACAACACTCACCTCCACTCGCGTCTAACAACCACGATCAACATCATTACACCTGGACTAATTACCCCCTTCATATAATTACTCAGAACCTTGATAACTGTAATTAACCGAATAACTAGAGGGTAATAAAGACCCTACGGTTAATTGGAGAGGTATTGACCGACTGGTGGTAAATTGTCACCGTATAGAAAGGTGGTGATTGTGGTTGTGGTGATGGTGGTAGTGGTGGTAGTGGTGGTGGTTGTTGTTGTTAGTGGTGGTGGTAGTGGTGGTGGTAGTATGTATATATATGTGTGTTTATACATATATTCACACACACACACACACACACACACACACACACACACACAGGAACCACAAATTATCAACCACTAATCCTCTGTTTTCATTCTTCCTTTACTTATTATCATCAATACATTAATTATTATCACCATTTATTCTCACTTCCCTTCCCATTTCACTATAACACAAGCTAGAGTACTTCAGGTAGGCGTCCACTTACCTGTACCTACACAAATCTCTTAACTGTGGTTCATTCGTCCTCTGATTTAAACACCTGTGGTGATGGTGCCCCCAGGGTAGTTATAAGAGGGGTCATAACAAGAGGAGGTGATAATTAAGAGGAAGTTTGATAAATACATCATACGTCCGCCAGTGCTGATCAGTTGGGTTGTACGTACGGCCATCAGCAGCTGGACGACGCCTGTGTATCTACCTAAAATATCGTACGGCATTGAGATAAGGTTTTGTTGTTGATGTTTCTTGATTTATATGTAGAGGAGGGGTGTGTGGGAGGTGTGAGGGAGGTGTGTGTGTGTGGGAGGGGTGTGGGAGGGGTGTGTGTGTGGGGGGAGTGTGTGTGGGGGGAGTGTGTGGGGGGGGGAGTGTGGGAGGTGTGAGGGAGGTGTGTGTGTGTGGGGGGAGTGTGGGAGGGGTGTGTGTGAGAGGTGTGTGTGTGGGGGGGGAGTGTGGGACGGGTGTGTGGGAGGTGTGTATGTGTGGGAGGGGGTGGGAGGTGTGTGTGTGTGGGGGGGTGTGGGAGGGGGGTGTCTGTGTGGGGGGAGGGGGGTGGGAGGTGTGTGTTGTAGTGGAGTTTGTGGGAGGAGTGGGGTGGGTTTGGGATGAATGTGGGAATGTGTGGGAAATAAGTGTGGGAGGGAATGGAGGAAGTGTGGGACCATATAATAAATAAATAAGATAAATAACTAAAAAAAAAGAAGAATTTATCATTAAAGAAAACGGAAAGAGAGAGAGAGAGAGAGAGAGAGAGAGAGAGAGAGAGAGAGAGAGAATGGGAAAGTGAATGAGAGGAAAATATATAAATAAATCGTAATATTTGACCATAAAAGAATAAATTAGCGGATATTGAACTAAAGAGGAACAAAAATATAGGACGTGGAGGAATGCAAGAGAGACGAGACAAAGGAAGAATAGAAATTAAAAGATAAATTTATGAGAGAGAAAAAAAATGGAATTAAGAGAATATTGTGAGGAATAATAGAAACTGAGAGTAAATTAACGAGAGACATTTGTGATTCTCTCTCTCTCTCTCTCTCTCTCTCTCTCTCTCTCTCTCTCTCTCTCTCTCTCTCTCTCTCTCTCTCTCTCTCTCTACATTACAACTGGTCACTCAGCAACCACAATCAGTCATTCAGCATTAGACTGGGTCACTCGGCATTAGACCGGGTCACTCATCACCACAACCAGTCACTCAACATTACAACCAGTCACTCCCATTCTTTTTAGTACACCGTCTTTAACTCCCTTGACTATTGACCCGGCAGAGAGAATTTGAGTGGTTACCAGTCATCCAGTTCCTAAGGTGACAGAGAGTGACAGGAGCGAGGCACGACTGGTAAGGGAATACAGTTAGGTGGTGAGGGGGTCGTTTACATTGAGAGAGAGAGAGAGAGAGAGAGAGAGAGAGAGAGAGAGAGAGAGAGAGAGAGAGAGAGAATATGAAAATGAATTAGAGCAAAAATAAGTGTTGTTTTTTTTTGTAACTTATTGAGATGAAGAGGATGTGCTGACCATCGCTACCTGAAGGACAACACCTGTCTAAAAATCTCCCTTGAAGATAGATAGATAAACGGACGGACAGAAGTCAAAAAAATCCTCCTATAACACATAACAAAATCCGACTTCAAGGTTTCTTAATGGCCTGGATTAAATGAGTTATACCCCCAGCACCATTAACAATAAGTTTAGTTAAGATGATGTAACGTAACAAGCAAGGATACAGAATCAAGGAAATATCGGTGTTAACTCAAGTATTATTGTGGTTTTTTCGTCCTTGGCTGAACGGTATGATACTAAAATAATTTCTCATTGAATTATTTTTTTTTTAATATTTGACAGTTATTGGGTTAGGTTAGGTTAGGTTTGCTTTGGTTCATTAAATTAAGCTAGATTAAGTTAGGTTAGGTTAGGTTAGGTTAGGTTAGTTTAGGTTAGGTTTGATTAGGTTAGGTTAGATTAGGTTAGGTTAGATTAGGTTAGATTAGGTTAGGTTAGGTTAGGTTATACTTATTTTAACATAGATTCTTTCACGATCTATCATAAGTTTTCTTGGTTGAGGAAAGACAATCATTCGGACCAACGAGTGTGTATAAACTACTAATAAACAAGAACAAATACCCAACATTTTTCCTGCTTGATGAAGGCCGCTCCTCACCACGACAAAACGTGGAGTGAATTAATATGGGAGTCTTGATCTCTATGTAGGAAGACTTCACAACAGGTGGTTAAAGAAGGAACTGCTTGTTTGGTGAGCTTTTTTTCCTCTTATGACACAAACAGGAGAAGAAAAACACTTACCTTGATAATGTGGTAGAAAAAATATATAGGACAAGTTTATCAGGTTGTGAGTAATTAATTATAGATGTATTATCCGAGTCTTTACCCAGAATTGATGATTGTTGATCTAGATTTACCATAAATTACCACTGGAAGGGGTGAGGAGGAAGGGTGAGGTTGAAGGGTGAGGTTGAAGGGTGAGGAGGAAGGGTGAGGAGGTAGGGGTGAGGAGGAAGGGTGAGGAGGAAGGGAGAAAAGGAAGGGTGAGGTTGAAGGGTGAGGTTGAAGGGTGAGAAGGAAGGGTGAGGAGGAAGGGAAAAGAAAGAAGGAGAGAGAAGGAGGGGGAGAGGAGGAAGGGGAGAGGTGGAAGGCTGACGAAGAAGGGTGAGGAGGAAGGGTGAGGTTGAAGGGTGAGGAGGAAGGGGTGAGGAGGAAGAGGAAAGAAGGAAGGGAAGAGGATGGAGATGAAATGATGATAGGATAATCCAAACTCTTCAAAAACTCCAGATAAAACGATAAAACTTTTAACAAATTGACTAAAAACAAAACAAAAAAACACAGAAAATAAAGTAAAAACGAAATTCCATCTAATATAATTTAAAGTAACAGTTGTGTGGTGAAAGTGGCCCCAAGCTTTTCCCCAGTTGTGTTGGAGAGAAGATTATGTAACATCCTAAGTTACCGGAAGTCGTGTAGAAAAAATATATTAAGCTTGTGGAGTGTTCTTAAACTTTCCAAATTAAGCTTGGGAAGTGGGCCTAAACCTTCCCTATAACTAAGCTTGGGAAGTGAGCCTAAACCTTCCCTATAACTAAGCTTGGGAATTGGGCCTAAACCTTCCCTATAACTAAGCTTGGGAATTGGGCCTAAACCTTCCCTATAACTAAGCTTGGGAATTGGGCCTAAACCTTCCCTATAACTAAGCTTGGGAATTGGGCCTAAACCTTTCCTAACTAAGCTTGGGAAGTCGGCCTGAACCTTCCCTAACTGCGTTGCGAAATCTCTAAACACTGCACACACACACACACTAGCGCCAGACTGAAGAAAACACGGTGGAGGTTCTGACCGTGATCCTGGACCTTCTGTGACTGAAAGCTTCCAGCCTCTACCACCAGTGTTTTGTGCCCACTTGAGGCGTCGACGATAATCCTGGATTTTTCTCACTCTTGATGGAAAGATGAAGAGCATCACGAGGAAGTGGGAGACTGTCACTAATTCCCCGTCAGGGTGATAAAAAGATGACAAACGGTAAGTCATGTCAATAGTGTATATAGGGGGTGAGAAATCTTCCTTCCTTGTCTTAATCGTAATAGAAACATGACAACTACCTCAAGGCAGGAGCCACCGTTCATGACCTTCCTTAACTACAGCAGAAGAACAACAACTTCCGCAATAAGGATGAGAAGCCCAGGTGGGGTGTTGGAGATCATGGACTTCCCCGCTTGCCATGTAGATAACCCTCAGCAGGAGGTGGGGGAGGGGAGTGTCGCAGTCCTCTATTAACTGCGACAGAAAGACCTCCACTACCGTAAGCAGTGTAGGTAGCCTGTAGGAGGCGTGGGAAGTAATGGTCTACCTGTCGTGCTTGTGTGAGGCCATCGTCAACCACCAGCGGGCGTGGGCGCTGTGACTCCCACGGGATATCCTCAATAAGCTACAATTTACATTCCCAGCTTGGGATCACATTCCCAGGGATTATATCGTCATAGCCTCGACGCCCTTGTGTAGTCCGGCACACCCACGCCACCACTACCCTGCGGCAGGCACGTAAATATGCACGTGCACACAGTCACGAGCACGACAGGGGTATGACATCCCAGCCACTCCCCTGCGAGACGAAAGATGTAAAATATTGTAGAAAAAAAAGATAACCTTTGAATCATCCTCCATGAACTCAACATCTTTTATTCTTGACTAAAATCCTTCAACATCATGTGATTCACAACTTTTCAATTAACTTCCGTTCTCCCTTGTCACTCTAGCATCAAGGAGGGACGTCGGACATGCACGTTCATCTGTGTCCCTGAAAGTGGAAATTGGCACAACTCAGCACCTCAGCAGGGGAGGCGTGGCCATGCGGGTCCACCTGGTGGTCTCAGGTTATGAGACGACGAAGATTATGAGTCACGTTCGTGATTGTGAGTCACGAAGAAAATACGGTATGGTTTGTTGGCTGCTTCAAGCTCCAGCTGCATATGTTAGTGTATTGTCTTGATGCGCTGTCCTCAGCTTCATGGTGATACAGAAAACTTAGCTCAGACTTAATGATGATAGTGTGTTACAAGTGCAGAACACAGGACACGTCTAAGATTTTGCAGCAATAGCAGTGAGCCCGAAGAACACCATCACCATCAGCACACACTTCCCTGTCACTCCTCTCCGTCCTCCTATCTTTCCGAAGACGTGTGCAGTCTTAGTTGTCCCCGTATAGTCATCCTTTCTCGTATCTGCTCAAACAATGTGCGCAGTTTCAGTCATTCCATCTCTCTCCGCGTCCTTCCATAATATTAAAGCGTTTCCCTCTCACCCTTACCCCTTTTACACAATCTTTCCTGCTCCTCTCTCCGCCAGCTAAGACATCCAACAGTCCTCGTTGGCCCCAGCAGCCAGCCTTGGTGCCTCTAGTTCGACAAGGCCGTTGTGGTGATAGTGAGGCTTCCGCCGATGATCGAGTCTCTGACAAATGTCTGTGATTTGTTGCTGGCGAAGGACGACTCCGCAACTCTGGGAAATATGTGAGATCGTCCTGAATTGCACACATAATATAGCTCGAGCTGTCATTACCTCCCGACGAATCATCTTGGTTACAGTTGGAAAAAAGGACGCCATTGAAGTTGGGTTCAAGCCATTGGCTGAGGTGCTCCAAGGGGGGTGTTTACACTAGAGGAAGTAAAAGTGTTCTGGGGATCATTGTTTGTCCCTCTTGCTCCTCCTGCTGGTCCTGCCGCCAGTATGTTTTGTTGCTGCTTCTGTTAGTACTATGCTCCCTTTGCCGTTGTCGCTGGTCCCGTTTTTGTCTTTAACATTGCTGTTTATGTACCCGTTACCACTTTTGTTGTTACTGTTTGTGTTGCTGTCTGTGTTGGCCAGTCAAACAGCCAAGGCCAGCATGAGAATGACGCGGCTTGTCTGAGGAGCCCGTAGGTGACTTTTATTTCTACCTGAATAACTGACTACTGACGGAGAGACTCTGGTGCTCCCTCAGGCGTCTCCTGGTGATCATCTGCGTCACGAGCTGCTGTCAGACTCTCTTGCCTCGTCCCTCACAGTCTTCTGATCCTGCGTAAAATTTAAAAAAATGAAGAGCAAACAACTGATTTTCTTTAGGTAACTAAACATTTGAATGAATTAATATACCATTAAAGTAAAATAAAATAAAGAAACACACACACACACACACACACACACACACACACACACACACACACACACACACACACACAAAATGAAAAATTAACTGAAGAAACATTTTTTGTTCTACCCAGACACCCATGATACACCGATGTAAATCATGTGGCTTATAAAGACCAGTAGCGGTGTCCTCGCTACTCGCTACACGGAACTGGAAGGGTCTTGGTCGCCTTCACTGGTGTTCACTATCCTTCCAGTCTACTGGATAGAAAGACTGAGTCAGACCTCACTTCAATAAGCACAGTCCAATGGAAGTCGCTGTAATAGAGACTGTTTCCTCTCCTTCAAATCAGTTGAATAGGAACTGATCTGGAGTGCACTTGTCCTCCAGTGGAAGGAAGATGAGGAATACAGTCCACTTGACGCTGCTGGAGTCTAGTCTAAAACTCACCCAGAACAAAACCAACTTCTTGTAGCTCCAGTCTCTTGAAAAATGTAACTAAGATTGTGTTGATTTTCTTAGTTGAGGAACTGGGTTGAGGTTTTGTTGTTGTTTTTGTGTCTGATGGCTCGAGGGCAGAGCACGTGAGGTGGGAGTGGCTTAAATAAAAAAGTAGATAATGGAGAATCAAAGAAAGACATAGGAAGTCAATTGTAAGAATTCATGGAAGAAAACCTGATAAAAATAGAACAAAAAAAAACATCCCAAATAGGTAAACTCACATTCAGTGGACAGATAAATGCGAAATTCGATATACATCTACACAGGTACACAGGTACAATAATAATAGAGGTGAGTAAACTTCCTGAAAGAACTGGCCAGGGTCTAGTGGGGATGGAGGGGGGGGGGGAGAGAAGGGGTAGGAGGGTCCAGGAGGCACACATGAGCAGGTCTCTGGATGTCGTGCTGGAATTTAATGATGATGAGGAACCTGGTAGTAATGGAATACTCTTCCAGGGCGAGACACTGATGTGAGTAATAACAATGGAATCAGTCGTATAAACAGTCTGGAAGCCGCAGTAATCAAGGAAATGTATTCTGGAAGATAACACTATAGCAGTTACTGTGTTGTGAAAGGGACTGGACTGCCATATTACGTTAGAATTTATAGTGAAAGACAAAAACCCGCACAGGCAGATAGCGAAGGTGCAGGAGCAGAAAGATGGTGCCTCGGGAAGTCAACTTGGGAGAGGTGGATAGGTTGAGTGGATGGTGGGTATATGTCTGAGTGGATGGTAGGTATATGTCTGAGTGGATGGTGGGTATATGTCTGAGTGGATGGTGGGTATATGTCTGAGTGGATGGTGGTGTATATGTCTGAGTGGATGGTGGGTATATGTCTGAGTGGATGGTAGGTATATGTCTGAGTGGATGGTGGGTATATGTCTGAGTGGATGGTAGGTATATGTCTGAGTGGATGGTAGGTATATGTCTGAGTGGATGGTGGTGTATATGTCTGAGTGGATGGTAGGTATATGTCTGAGTGGATGGTGGGTATATGTCTGAGTGGATGGTAGGTATATGTCTGAGTGGATGGTGGGTATATGTCTGAGTGGATGGTAGGTATATGTCTGAGTGGATGGTGGTGTATATGTCTGAGTGGATGGTAGGTATATGTCTGAGTGGATGGTAGGTATATGTCTGAGTGGATGGAGGGATATATGGCTGCATCGTGGCAGGGAGGGAGGCGTCTTAGAGCATCACTTGAAGGAGCTTGAGAGTCTTACTGGAAACCTCAACTCACAAGACAGGTGTTGGGGGAAAGACAGACCAGACCAGCACATTGAAAGGGCATGTAGATGAGACTCATGGAAAGGGCAGAAGGGAGACTGGACTGTAAGGGAAAGGGGGAGATTAGCCTGGAAGGGGTGGTGTGGGGTGGAAGGAAAACCAGAACTACAACACTGGCAGCAAGAGACAGACGTTTAGGAAAAAAATAAATAATAATAATTCAAATCTCTTCCACCACTCACATCATCACCACCATCACCATCATCACCAACAATAACATTACTTACATTACCAACCACCATCGTCACTCAGAATACCCCCTCCCTCCCCCCTATCATCACCAATCATCACCACCAACCATCATCACCAACCATCACCACCACCTCACACCACTAACATACATATGAAATCTCACTTATGATTTACATCGCGGTAATATCATAAATAAAGGTATAATTTCTCCAGTGCATTGTCAAGCGAGTCATCGTCCATCAACTCACAGGAACAAAAAAAAAGAAAAAAGAAAAGAAAAGCAGTTGGGCGTGTGCTGTGGGGGTCGGGGTGGGGGTGGGGGGGGGTGCGGTCAGCGTAAAGATCAAGGTAGTGTGAGGCGCGGCACTTTCCCTCAACACACACACACACACACACACACACACACACTCACCTTTATGAGTAGCTAGTGTGAGGTGCCAGATACTATGGTTCCCCACTGATAGTTTTCAAACAACAAGTCACTTATAACCTCTCGTAGTGGTGTCCTAACGTGTGTGTGTGTGTGTGTGTGTGTGTGTGTGTGTGTGTGTGTGCCGCCGGATGTGTGTGTGTGTGTGGGGGGGGGGGGGGAAGGGTGTGTCGTGCCGCCGGTGTCCTCACTACACACAATAATATAGTGGTTTTCTTCTTACAGGTCAGACGCTTCAGGCAGTCGCTCAGCGTCCTCCCCGCCGACGTGTGTCCCCGCCCCTTCCTCAACGACTCCGGCCTCCCCAGACGTGTGTTTTGGTCCCCTTCACGTCGCATCCTCTCCTTTACGTCACGTCCCCACCTCTACGTCGCTTCCCCACCTCTTCGTGTCACATTGTTACTTTTACGTCGCATCCACACACTATCTACGTAGCATCCCCTGCCCTCAGATGTGCTCCTTGGGCTCCTGTACGTCACATCATCTTGCCGTAACTTTGTCTCGCTGCAACTCTGACGTTCATGTTGGTCCTCGGTGCCGAGTCCCCCCCACCACCTCCTCAACGTATACATGGTGTCCTCCTCCCACAACGTCCTCGCCCGTTTGACGTCACTTCATCCCTCATCTGACGTAACTTCGTCGTTCTGACGTCACATTCCTGCCCTTTACTGGCTGCACGATTTCATCCTTCTAACATAAAAACAGCCTCACCCTGCGTCATCATCCAGAGCACCCAGTATGTCGTGTCCTCGGCCCGTGGAGCCTTCAGCGCTGCACGTGGCGGCCCGCCCCGTGCCCACCAAGCCTGCACGACTTCTGTGTCCCGACACCACCCTCAGCCGCTTGCGACGTCCGCACAATACCCTCCTCGACTCACCGAAAATGGGAGTCACTTGTCCAGATCTTCGACCCATTGAGAGAGTGACGGACCATACCAACCAGGAAGGACCGACGCCCGCCTCCGACATGCCTTTTGATCTTTCTAAATCCGGCCGAGAGTCGAGTATGGCCTCAGCATCCCGACCGCTCGACCTCTCCGACACCGACCAACCACTTGACCTCAGAGTGGACTTTAAAAAACGGCGGACAATGGAGGATGAAAACATGAACCTTGTGACGAGTCCTGGTCGGAGTTCACCTCGCGAGGCTCCCGGACTCCAGGTGTCCTTGCCTCAAGAGTCCCCGGCCCCTGCTCTCCCTTCCCCGTCATCCTCAGGGCGTTCAGAGTCCCCAACATCCTCGGACCGAATCACAAGACGAGTGGCGGATTGTTCAAGCCTGGCCTACCCGGTACCTCACAGCTTGACCCCCACGGCACCGATGCCGCTCCTATACCCGAGACCCCTCCCACCTTCCTCCCTCCTCTACGCCTCCGTCAGCAAAGAGATGCAGTTTTCACATCTGGGGACACGTCCGGGGCTAACACCTCCCCACTACTCCCTCATACCTTTCCCTGGTCGTACCTACCCGTATCCCCTGGTGAGGGGCTACCCGTCCCTCACAGGCCCTCACAGGCACCCGGCGCTGTATGAGGCCCTCAGTGAACGCCGTCCTGCTGAGAGTTCTATCGCGGTAGGTGGTCTGGGACATCACTCTAAGCCTAGAGAACGATACTCGTGTAAGTTCTGCGGCAAAGTGTTCCCGCGATCAGCAAACTTGACGAGACACCTGCGGACTCACACAGGTGAGCAGCCCTACAAGTGTAAGTTCTGTGAACGGTCGTTCAGCATCTCGTCCAACCTGCAGCGTCACGTGCGGAACATTCACAACAAGGAGAAGCCTTACAAGTGTCGCTTGTGTGAGCGAGCCTTCGGCCAGCAGACCAACCTCGACCGACACATGAAGAAACACGAGTCAGACGGACCTACTATCCTGGACGGCGGACACCGACGGCTATTACTTCCTAAACCTTCCCATGAGAGCTGGAGAGGGCCGGCACCGCCACCTCTGACACCCATTTCCTCACACTCAGCCCTCAGCCACTCCCTTAGTGCCTCCCTCTCTGCCTCTCTCTCCGCCTCCTTCACTCACTCCACCTTATCTCCTCCCACTGACATTCGTACGTATTCACCAATCCAATCACCTCCTCCAGAAGTCCAAGACGAAGAGGAAGAAGACATTGATGTTGAGAATGAAGACGAGGAAGAGGAAGAAGAAGAGGAAGGAGATGGGTGTGGTGAAGATAGAAGAGTCTCGTGCGAAGTGACCATCACGCCTGCCTCCATCAACACCGAAACTGCAGCCTCTACCGCCGCGGGGGACAACATGGTGGAGGTGTGAGGGCCGCGAAAACCTCACGTGTTGCTGAAAAGACAGTGCAAGTGTTGGGCATCTTGTGAGAGCCACCGTATACCGGCAACAGAGTACAAGTGTAGCCAGATCCTCAGTAATGTACAGATATATAAGGATCCTACAAATACCACAACCAATGTCAACACAGCCCTGGTCTGTGTACTGGCAGCTGTACAAGTCACCTCCTCATATTAGTTCCTCAGTGAAAATTACAAATGTTTGAGGTTCCTGCAAATTCTACCTGTAAACATGGTACAAGTGAAAGACAAAACCTGTTAACTCTTTAATATTAACAAGTAGCTACAGGTGTCATGAATACCAGGCGGCCTCTCGTCTTTACAAGCTACAAGTAAGTAAGAGGAAGTGTTCAACAGACCCACGTGTCAAGAATCCTACCGAATCCTCCCAAGTTATGATGGAACAAGTGTGCTGTAGGTTTTGTAAATCCTGATCGTTAACAAAAAAAAAAAGAATCCTCAAGGTGTTAGAAGTTCTTATATACAATTGTGAAGGTATTTTGCAAGTGCCTCGTGCTTGGCCGGAGTGTCATGTGGGTGTGGACGAACGCTTCTATTTTTGTCAAGTGTGTAAGACTGTGAAGCAAGAATAGTTATTTGTTACAATAAAACGTCACAGCGAGTGTTGCTGCTGACGCGGTGACAAGCATTATGCTTCTGTCGAACTGACGCAAATTGTTACAAAAACCAAACAAACAAGAAAACTGTTCAATTTATCGTTCATCTTCCTATTGTGTGCTGTTGTAAAGATACATAATACGACGACATGTATTTTGAAACAATGTGTTGTCTGAAATGTATCTTGTGTACTTGTGTATTACTGACTGAATATATAAAGTTTAATAAAAAGAAGGAAAAAATAGGTGAAAATCACGAGAAAAAAAAATAACAATCTGAAGATATATTTTTAACCTCTATTGACTGGTGATAAAATATACTGGATGAAAATAAGTGAAAATGTAATAAGGGAAAAAATAACTGACCTGACCTGTTGCAAATTCCCTGACGAAGCAAAGGTGAAAAAGCTCTGAATTCCCTAATAAATCAAGTGCATAAAAAAAAAAAGTCGATTATCTGGGAAACACCACGAAATATTGCGAGAGTGTTGAGGTGATGAGAAATATGAGGTGTTAAGGTGTCTGTGTGTTTCTCATCATGTTGAACCTGAAATAGAACAGAGATAAATAATTAATAAAGGAAGGTGAATAATTAATGAAGATGTTTCTTGAAATTATAATATAGTTTCGTTCATTAATGTGGCGAACTACAATGAAAATGAAAAGTGACGAAATATAATGAAAATAAAAAATAGCGAAATTTAACGAAATAGAAAAATGACGAAACTAAACGAAAAAAACGAAAAGAAAAGAAATAAAGTGAAAAACATCATATATCGTAAATGAGAATTATTATGGTGATAACATTACGTGAAAAGGAAATTATTGTAAGCTATTGTAAACTGACGGTAAATATGTATTGTAAACCACACATAAATGTAAAAAAGGGTGTAAACTCATTCAATTATTATAGAAAGATGTTGTATAATTGACCAAATGTTAAATTAATAATGTTAGTTTGCATGTTTGTAATTTTTGGATATAATTGGCGAATGTTTAGTATAATTTGGCGATGATCGTGAGTATAATTCGCGGAATTGTTGAGGATATTGTATATACGAGTAAATAAATAAATTACCTGTTGATTAGATTTTTTGCTAAGGTGAAAAAAGCCGCAAATCTGACGATAGTTCGTTCCTGTGCGGATATTTGGCGGGTAGCGGGTATCTATGTCAACTGCCGATACGTGAAGGTTTGCGGGTACAATAGTAAACTCGCTCATGTACAGTTCGCGGGTATTATAATCTGTGGATAATCCCAAACACATCCGCAACTCACTTCTTGAGGATTATTATCGGGTAAAGACGTAATCCGCGAATATGTGGGTAATTTGTGGATGTAACTACTCGCTGGTATAGATGTACTCAGCGGATATGGGAATTATTTACAGGTATTTTGCGGATATGTTAATAATTCTCGGGTATACAAGTCAACCCGCGGATACGTGAATATATAATCCAAGGGTGTGGCTGAGTGGGTGACCCTCGCAAGTGCCGGCGACCGTGAGAGAATAATGAGGCCAATCCTGTAATTACTGGGCTCTTGTGCTCTGTGCTCACGTGCTCTGTGCTCACGTACTCTGTGTTTCGTGCACATGTACTCTAAGGTCACGAAGTAGTGTGAACACATGCTCAGAGCTTCGTGTTTATGTGGCTCACGTGCTCAGAGTTTCGTGTTTATGTGGCTCACGTGCTCAGAGTTTCGTGTTTATGTGGCTCACGTGCTCAGAGCTTCGTGTTTATGTGGCTAACGTGCACAGGTGTTCCGTGTTCAGTAACTACCTTGCAATAAGAGGCTAATTACAGGTGGGAGAGATGTCTGAACAGCATGCTGGACAGGTGTAGACGAGGCATGTGTTTATGAATGACTTTAAAGCTTAAACTTGAAAATCCATCCTGGAATCTAAACCTCCATCTTGAAGCTAACTCTTGAATCATAGTCTTGAAGATCAGTTTTGAAGCACAGCCCTGCACCTCACTCCTGAAGTTCGATAGGAGACGCTTACACTGCTGCGACCTGACAGAGAGCTAGGAGGGAGGGAAGGGCTGCCTCCTTCACCTACACCGTCAGGGCTGCTGCTCAAAGGCGTCTCCCTCACCGTGAAAGTACAAGAAACTCCGATATATATATATATATTTGTATTCTATCTCTCAAATCATGATCATCAGTTATACATATTTCCTTGACCTGTATAGCGTTAAACAAGAAGAAAGAACTTTTATTATGTATATTTATAAATATTCAAAAAAAAATATGTGCATTTGATAATATATATAGATTTATATTTTCTATCTGTCAACGTTAATTATGTGTTTTCCATGGACAGTATACGGTTAGAACTGTAAAAATAATCCCCACTCTTACTCCTTCTCTCTCTCTCTCTCCCTCTCTCTCCCCCCTCTCTCTCTCTCCCCCTCTCTCTCTCCCCTCTCTCTCTCTCTATATATATATACATCAAAATGACAGAATCAATTGTATTTCCCTGTTGGCCCGTTACTTAAGACCTTCAACACCTCTGAATCAGTCATGTGGACGACTCACGTATTCGAATGCAATTTTGTGGAGTCGAAGCTTGTGGCTAGAGGATGTGACTCCACAAAATGGTAGTGGTGAGTGGACGTGTCTCTCCTTGACAACAACAAGTAGGACGCGACGGACGATGATTCAGAAGTGGCAAGACAATCTCTCTTAAAATATTTATTATATGTGTGTAATTATTAATGGCTGATCCCGTGGGAGTTGGTGACTTTCATCGACTCCTCTGATTTTCCTTCTTTCTCTCTCTCTCTCTCTCTCTCTCTCTCTCTCTCTCTCTCTCTCTCTCTCTCTCTCTTTTGGGGGGGGGGGGGTATTTTATGAATAATCCTGACGATGATTTAGGGTAAGTTTTATCCTAATACAATATGACTTCTTAGATAAACTTAAACCTTCCTTGTTGTTTTAATCACATTCAATACCGGACGAAAAAAAAAACATGATAGCGATAAGAAAATACAATACCACTACATACAACAACGAAAAGGAAATGGTGTAGTTAATTAATTCTATAACTATGTGTTTAAAGGGGCGTTGTTGTCACTAGAAGACGCGTGGCTGACTGACTATACCGCTTGGGGGGGGGGGAGGGGGGGGATATCATGGTAATTCCTGTTGTTTTTACTGTTTTTATTCTTTCTCTTTTATTGGTAGTTTAAGGCATGTCAGTAATTTTTTTTCTTTAACATGTCAAGTGGATTCGTTTTATCATATCAATACGGTAATTTTATCATGTCACTTGAGCTGCTATCATGTTAATTAAGCTCATGTCATGTCAGTTAAGCTTCTATCATGTCAATTGAGCTCATATCATGTTAATTGAGGTCATTTTATCATGTCAATTTAGGTCATTCTATCATTTCAATTGGGATCCTCTTGTCATGTCAATTGAGGTCATTTTTATCACGTCAATTGAGCTGCTATCAAGTTAATTAAGCTCCGATCATGTCAGTTGAGCTCCTATCATGTCAGTTGAGCTCCTATCATGTCAATTGAGGTCATTATATGATATCACTTAAGGTCATTTTACCCTGTTAAGTGAGCTCCTTTCATATCACTTGAGCTGCTATCATGTCAATTAAGCTTCGTTATGTCAACAAACCCCCTTTTTACCATCAATAAGTCTCATTATCCTTTATTTCTTGTAGGATTATGAGTCTTACACCATCCTTGACTATGACTTTACCTTAGTTCACCCTCCTTCACCTCTTATAACACACGGGCCATCTCAGATCTCACTCTGTAAAAAAAATATATATATATAAATTCTGTTTTTATGTTACAAAATATTTATATATATATAAAGAATCTGTAGATATGTAATTATGAAAGTTAGAATGATTAAAATAGCAAAGTACTAATGTGTTTTATTTACTTTTTGTACTGAAGTCGAAGAAATGTCTTGGGAACTGTACGGGATGAGATGAAATGTGATTAAGAAACTTTCCCGATGTGATGAAACAGTTATTTTATCTTGTTAGTTAATTCTCTCCATATCTATGTTTGTCATTCATATTTCTTAGTATTTCTATGTATTTAATTTTTTTACTTCTGTGTAATGCTAAAACTTACATCTATAAATATTAACCAACGCTCATAAATTGTATGTTTACTTCCGCGAGTAAACCTGGACTTAGTTTGATACCATCCTACACAGTTCTGTCTATTTACATGTAAGTACTTGACAGACTTTACCGGTATTTACATTCTTGCCTAAACTGTATCCGTACTTTACAATGGGATAATCTAACACAGTTCCTACTTTGTTTATATTTACCCCCACGAACTTGCTAACTGCCTTTCTTATTAAGTAACTTGGGGCATTAGACTAAACAAACTCTATTAATTAAATGTATTGGTATAGTGATTTTATTTACAGGTAATCATAACATCACCTGGAGATGATCATCCCCTCAAAAAATGGAAACTTATTTGTGGGTAAAAATATGGAAATAACTTTTTTTTTTTCTTGTCACACTGTTTTGCTGTTTTTGTTTGAGTAATTGTGTTTGTCTGTGTCTTTGTTGGCTTGAGTGTGTGTGTATGTGTCATTGTGAGTTTTTATGCCAGTGTCTCCTTTAAGTGTGTCATTGTTAGTAAGTGGATGTGTTTTTTAAGTGTGTCTCTGTAAGTGTAATTCCATTTAAGTTTCTGTGTAGGTGTAACTCTCCTTAAGTGTCCGTCTAAGTGTGGTCTCATGAAAGTGTGTCCTTAAGTGTGTCTCTGTGTAAGTGTACCTTTGCCTAAGTGCACCACTATAAAAGTGCTTATATAAGTATGACCTTATGTAAGTGTACTTGCTTGAGCATTTCCTTAACTCTACGTGCGTATTTAAGTGTGTCGCCATGTAAGTGTGTATAAGTGTGTTTCCATATATAAGTATGTATTTATATAAGTGTATGTATCAAGCAGGTGTTTGTCTCTATAAGCACGTATCTATGTAAGTGTGTTTCTATGTAAGTGATTCTGTATAAGTGTCTGCCTGTGTAGTGTGTACGTGTATCTATGTAAGTGTCTACCCGTGTACGTGTATCTATGTAAGTGTCTACCCGTGTACGTGTATCTATGTAAGTGTCTACCCGTGTACGTGTATCTAATGTAAGTGTCTACCTGTGTACGTGTATCTGTGTAAGTGTCTACCTGTGTACGTGTATCTAATGTAAGTGTCTACCTGCGTACGTGTATCTGTGTAAGTGTCTACCTGTGTACGTATATCTATGTAAGTGGCTACCTGTGTACGTGTATCTGTGTAAGTGTCTACCTGTGTACGTTTATCTGTGTAAGTGTCTACCCGTGTACGTGTATGTATTCAGACATAGGGTTAATCTCAGCTAAATTCACTTGAGCTGAGGAAAGACTCATCAACCAAAAGCTAACTTCTCATAGTCAATAGAATACACATCTCGTATATAAACACATATAAACATACATATAAACACATATAAAACACATATAAACACGTGTATCTTGAGATGAGTTTGTCCTTGTAGTTTCTTATCTTCAACAGGTAAAAAAATTAATAACAAATCACTATGTTATTTTGACCCCTGAAGTAGTATATAAGGTGACAAATCTTCACCCTCCTCTTAGAAAACACAACACAATGACTCAGTGTTTCTTGAATTCTTATAAATATATGGTATTATTCTTCACCTCGACAGGGAAGCGGTGAACGAAACGATAATAGGAAGAACAGAAGCGAGAATTAAGAGCAAGATAATGTAATTAGTTTCAAAAATAAAGGTTAATGGCAATGAGATGTTGCGTAAAGTTGTAAAATTATAAAAAAAAATAATAAATGCTCAAAATACATTAAAATTATACATCAGGTGATATTACCAAGCCACTGAAACTTAATACACAATAAAATAAATAACTAGGAATATATACAGCCATAAAATAAACAGACCATTAACAACTTTTATCATGGAAAATAAAATCAATGTTGTAATGAAGGTAAAACGAATAAAACATTACCATAAAATTTTACATATAGAAGTAGCCACGCGTTAACGATGGTTAGTAATTGTCCAGTTCACCTGTTGTGTTTACTTTCAGTCAGACACGAGGCGGTGAATCTTACGAGGGCATATGGTCAGTACTCTATAACCAAGTGATCGGGGAGGAGGTGGTGTGAGGGTAAGAGATAGAGTTACAATCAGATATTCATTCCTGTAGGAGTTTGACCAGTGGTTCCTGTCCCTCTCCGTTAGTAGCTGCCTCACACCTCCGTCAGTAGCTGCCTCACACCTCCAGCGAGTATACAAACAAAAACATACAAACAAACACCGGATCTACAATAACACCCAATGGTAAGGACTTCCATATTGTTTCGATCAGCTGATTTGTTTTTTGTGATTGTTTTCTGAATTTGTTGGGCGTGTAGGAGTTAATTATGGTATCATGTTTTTGTTTTTCGTGAAGGTGAATTTTATATGTCGTAATTGTTAGGTTAGGTTAGGTTTGGTTAGATTAGGTTAGGTTAGAGGTTAGGTTAGGTTAGAGGTTTGGTTAGATTAGGTTTGGTTAGAGGTTGTGTTAGAGGCTAGGTTAGGTTAGGTTAGGTTAGGTTAGGTTAGAGGTTGGGTTAGAGGTTAGGTTAGGTTAGGTTAGGTTTGGTTAGATTAGGTTTGGTTAGAGGTTGGGTTAGAGGTTAGGTTAGGTTAGGTTAGAGGTTAGGTTGACTGTGGTGAGCTGTTGAGTGGAGGGTGTGTGTGTGTGTGTGTGTGTGTGCACGGGTGGAGTTCTTCAGTAGTTTGATGGAGTAGAGAGCCAAGTTATCCATTGTTTCTTCACTGAGTTGGTGTAACTATTTCATATCTAGATCGACCACTTCAGAACTCGCAACCCGATGTTATGTATACAGTTCATCAATGTTATTTTGTTCAGTTTCAGTAAAAGGTTCAATTAAACTTAGATCAATATGATAGTTATACTGTAAATGAACAAAGGGGAAAATAATGTGAAAATGTGAATAGGAAAGTTGTGTTAATGAAGGTGGAGTCAACTTGGCTATCAGGGTAATTTATAACAATCAACTTCACCCAGACTAAATTTACCTTATTAAATAAAAAAAAGTATAACGTCATTAAGTTCGTGGAAGTTAGGTTAAGTAAGGTTAGGTTACGTTAGGTTAGAAAGACTTGGAAGGAAAATTTATACACAGATTTTTCTTACAATTCCTTCTCCTAAAGTTTTTGTTTCTGTCTTCCTGTCTCTCACTTATATTCCTCTCCAGTTATATGTGAGGATAAGAGGTGAATCATGAGACACGGAAAAAAACTCAAGAAAGAAAGAAAAATTACAAGACAATGACGCATGAAGTATGTAGGAAACAGGAAAGGCCAGAAATAACAAACAAACACACACACACACATACACATACACACACACACACACACACATACACATACACACACACACACATACACATACACACACACACACACACACATACATATACACACAAACATACACTTCCTCGTGACCTTAATTTACATATTCACTACAAAAAAGGAATGCTTGACCTTCAATAGCCCACAAAAGCCTTCTGATATTACAATATATATATGCTACGTCACCAGATTCACACTATACGAGGTTGATTCACACTATACGAGGTTGATTCACACTATACGATGTTAATTCACACTATACGAGGTTGATTCACACTATACGAACCAATAATCACGTTTAGTATGAGTCTGAATCACACTATTTCCCCTTAAGCGTGACCATCTCCCCCTCAAGTGCACACCTAACACTCGAACCATCACCCACATCGTCATAAATCACTCTTTCTTAATCCCTCGCCATAGTGTCATTTGTGCATATCATCCATTCCGTTATTTTGTGATTTATTTGACCTTTAACATTCTTCTTGCGTGTCTGTGTGTCTTGTTAGGTGGATTCTCTTGGTAGTTTTGGGTGTTGTAAAGGTTTGTTTGATCGTTACTGCTCATTGGTCGATTACTGCTCTGATGTAGTTGATATGGTATGGTAACAGTAGTAAGCCATGGTAACGGATACTGGTCGTGGTAACAGCTACAAGTCATGGTAACAGCTACAAGTCATGGTAACAGTTACAGAGCATGGTAACAGTTACAAGCTATGGTAACAGCTACAGGCCATGGTAACAGTTACAAGCCATGATAACAGCTACAGGCCATGGTAACAGCTACAAGCCATGATAACAGCTACAGGCCATGGTAACAGTTACAAGCCATGATAACAGCTACAGGCCATGGTAACAGCTACAAGCCATGGTAACAGCTAAACATTACTTCCAAAGCCTTCAATTAATAGCATTTTTTGAGGATAACGATCGTGTATGTAAATGGTGAGAACAGAGGAAAAAGAAAAGTGGGCGAGAAAGAGAAGGAAGGAAGGAAGGAAGGAAAGAAGGAAGGAAGTGAGAGAAAGAGTGATAGTTAAAAGAGAGAGAAAGAAGAACGAGAGAATGTGCATAAAAGAAAGGAGAGGAAGTAAAGAAAAAATAAGAGAGAGAGAGAGAGAGAGAGAGAGAGAGAGAGAGAGAGACTAACATAAAAATACCGCAATAAATCCTACTCCTTCCTTCGCCTTACCCGAGTCACGCCGGTAGGAGTCAGCGGGTCTCCTTCGGTAGTGCCACGCCCCTCCGGCACTCTGCAAGGGCGTGAGCTTCCTCCTACCTGGGACGCCCTTCAGAACGTGCATGACCAGCTTGTCAACGTCATGCAGTAATTATGATGTGCTTGTCACAGTTCAGGGAGATTGATGATAACTTCAAGAGTGTCGCCTTGAGAGGTGTGTGTGTGTGTGTGTGTAGCTTGAGTACACGTCAGTCATCATACATCACTGCGAGGATACCTGTAGGCGAGATACACCTGTAGAATGGACACACCTGTAGAATGAACTTAACCTCATCTTACCTGTAAATCCCAACTCTCAGGTACGTCTTTCTGGTACAAATTTTCTCAATGCATTTCACAATAACCTCGTGAATAATTAATAGTACAGCGAAACGTTCATTTTTACCTTCCTTCTTTAATAGCAGTTTCTTCTATAGAATATGAAACAATTCTTGGGACAAATTATATACTGGGCTTTTGATATACAGTAATTAACCTCGTAAGTTAATTTCCCAATGCATTTTGCTGAGCAGTAATGAGTAAGGCACAGTTTTGGTACAGTTACAATACATTCACGGTACATTTATGATAAAGTTACGATGCAGTTCACTATACATTACATTCAAGACAACAGCGCTTCTTCTCACTGCCAAAAAAAAAAAAAAAAATTCACGAACAAGAAAAATACTGAAGAATAATACGAAAAACGAAGATATTTTTGTGTCCATTCTTGGCGAAAAATGTAGTAAGGACAAATGAATAAATAACGAAGAAGAAGAAGAAGAAGAAGAAGAAACTTGTAAAAAAATACCCAAAGAAAATAGGAAGAATACGATAACTTTAAAAGCAATTCAATTCCCCCCAGTTACATTATACACACATTTGAAAATACTACTTCAAGTTAATGTATGCACTTACAACATACTTAAAGACACACTTGGAAATCTCTGATCACTTGAAATCATACTTAAGTGTATTCCTTGCCCTAGTATCAACAGTGTGTAGGATTGACGCTCATTCGCACTCAAGACACACTTTGCACTTATTACGATGGCCACTCAGACTCTTGGGAACCTCGTGGGGGGGGAGGGAGGGAGGGGATGAGGGGAATCACTTAAGTGTATTCAATCAGGAGTGTAAACAGAGTGTGGTGTGTGAGAGTGAATAAGACATGAGTACTCCCATTGACTTGAAGGAGTGTAAGTGTGTTGATGGGGTGAGTGTGGGTTTTCATCTCTCTCTCTCTCTCTCTCTCTCTCTCTCTCTCTCTCTCTCTCTCTCTCTCTAAATCACCCACAGCTAGACAACAAAACCTAATATGTGAAAAGACAGATAGAAAGAACAACAGACAGACACAGACAGACAGACAGACAGACACCCAAACAGACATAATGACAGACAAACAAGCAGAAATAAAGACAAGCAGACATATCGACAAAGAGAGAGAGAGAGAGAGAGAGAGAGAGAGAGAGAGCAATCAGCTACAGTACTTGCACCTCCTTGACCACAAACTGTACCTGTAGTGTAATTTATTGAGCCATAATGATACCTAAACATTACCATTATATCAGGTAGTTACAATAGCAACATGTAGCAGGTACAGAGGTGTGCGTGTGTGGTGATATTAATTGGCCTTTTCTATACAGGTAGTGATGGTAGGTATTGGTGAACAAACTCTTTATAAGGGGGATTTTTAACCTTTGTGTGTGTGTGTGTGTGTCTGTGTGTGTGTGTCTGTCTCTGTCGTCTGTCTGTCTGTGTCTGTCTGTGTGTGTGTGTCTGTCTGTCTGTCTGTCTGTCTGTTTATAGTGTTTTTTCTGGACTAATATGAGGTAAAGGGAATGAAAAACAGACATACATACATACACACACACGCCTACACACACACATACATACATACACTCACACACACACACACACACACACATACACATTCTCCCATCATTTGTTGTCACTCATTGATTCTTTAAGAGCTATAAGTAAATCTTCACTACTCTCCAACATCCTTCCCACAACAAGACCCTTTAAAACATTTTCAATATCACCATTACATCTTCTTCTTGGTCATTCACTCTCTCTCCTATCACTAAACTTTTGTCATTATTCACCATACATTATAACTAACATCATCTATGAAAATATTAAAGAGTTATAGCTATATTAAACTATTTCCGTCCTAATTATTCGAAAACTAATTCATTTTCTCCCAAACAATACTTTCCCACTTGTTTTACTCCCTTTATAAAAATCACTATTAACCATTTTCTCCATTTACCTCCATACAATACTTTCCAACATCGCCTTTTTTTTTTGTATTTACGGAATCATATGATATTTATTGATCCATAAATACTAGGAACATATTCTTCCCTTTCTCTTTTCCCATAGAAATTTGAGATTTATGTTCCGTAAGAGACACACCTACATTACGTTTCTCTTATTACATACATACATATATCTTCTCTCTTGTCTCCCCCAGGGTTCTTCCTCAGCACTAACAACACAAGAGCAACGCCAGTGGAGGCAATCGTTCGTGCCAGTCTCCCCCTGTGAGTACAATGATTCATGTTCTTGAGTACCTTATGCCTTTGATTACAATGGCATTATCCCCCTAAGTACGATGGTATTGTACTCAGGGGGTTAAGTCCTCGTACTCAAGGGGTTAAGGGTTTTTTTTTAATAGTTGGTTAAAGGGGTTTTATAGTTAAG
Source organism: Homarus gammarus (assembly GCA_958450375.1). Classification (NCBI taxonomy): domain Eukaryota; kingdom Metazoa; phylum Arthropoda; class Malacostraca; order Decapoda; family Nephropidae; genus Homarus; species Homarus gammarus. The sequence continues at coordinate 3,971,730 of CAUDMG010000658.1, read as the reverse complement.
GGGGTTTGAAGGCAAGATAAGGGGTTTGATAATTAAGATAATGGAACGAAAGCTTATATGGGAGTATCTGTTTTACGGGGAAGATGATAATGACGACGACAATAACGATAATGACGACGACAATGACGATAATGACGACGACAATTACGATAATGACGACAACAATGACGATAATGACGACGACAATTACGATAATGACGACGACAATGACGATAATGACGACGACAATAACGATAATGACGACGACAATGACGATAATGACGACGACAATTACGATAATGACGACGACAATGACGATAATGACGACGACAATAACGATAATGACGACGACAATGACGATAATGACGACGACAATAACGATAATGACGACGACAATGACGATAATGACGACGACAATGACGATAATGACGACAACAATGACGATAATGACGACGACAATAACGATAATGACGACGACAATGACGATAATGACGACGACAATGACGATAATGACGACGACAATGACGATAATGACGACGACAATAACGATAATGACGACGACAATGACGATAATAACGACGACAACTACAACAACGAAAACAGCAACAGTGACGACAAATAAAATAAATAACACGACAATAACAACGCCGTCAGCACCTTCGACAACTAACCCAACCCAGACGACAGCGCCTAAAGCTACGGGAAACAGCACTGCCTCTTGTACACCTTTAGTCCTCTTTCGTCTCAGTGACCCTATCATGTTCTTAACCTCCTTTATAAATAAATTAAAACACATTATCGACCTTATAAGAGGGTAGAAGAAGGATCACAATAGAATAAACGAGTAACTAATTTCATCTTCTTCTTTGTGGGCCCATTGAGTGTGTATTTTTACCCCTCCCTCCCCTTATATAAAGCCTGGGTGGATTATAGACCTTCTGGAGAGGTACAAGAAGGGTTAGAATACGTTAAAAGGTCATTGGAATATAGGGTGGGGTAGGGTAGGGTAAGGGGAAGGAGAGGAATCAGGTGTTTAAAAAGCGACAGTATTTACCTTTGTGAATCAAAACAAATCACACGTCAGGTTATGAGTTCTGGGGATGGTTGTTTGACTCTGTGGGCGGCGCTGGATAAATCATAAGAGGATGTGGGCGGTTTTCCGTGGGCGTGTTAGTGGTCTGGAAGTAACTGTAGTGAGGGTTAGATTATGATGAGGTGGTGGAGCAGTAAGGGTGGTGGTGGTAGTGGTGGTAGTGGTAGAGGGCGCCCCCCCCCTCCCACACCACCACCACCACTACCACCACTACCACTATCACAGGACCACACCCACCCACACACAACTTTCTCACTCACCCACGACGCCTCAAGGTCCTCCTCCTCTTCTTCTTCTTCCTCCTCCTCCTCCTCCTCCTCCTCCTCCTCCTCCTCTTCATCTTCATCTTCTTCTTTTTCCTTCTCCACCTGTTCTCTCTCCCTCCAGCCATCCCCTGTGCTCTCTCTCTCTCTCTCTCTCTCTCTCTCTCTCTCTCTCTCTCTCTCTCTCTCCCTACTTCTTCGCTTATTCCTTCTCCTCCAGTCCTCTCCCTCCCCCTTTCTTCATTATTTCTCCTCCTCCCCCTCTTTTACCTCCTACTTCCCTTCTCCTCCTCTTTCCACTCCTACGAACTCTTCCACCACCAGCCACATCCCCACCCACCTCACAACCACCACCACTACCACCATCACCACCACCACCACCATCACCACCACCTTCACCAACCACTACCACACAACGAACAAATACGTAATCCTAATCGCTACGCTTCAGTAATATTATCTATGACCCTTGGGCTCTGTGGTAATAATAGTATTTTAATTATCAGGGTCATTCACTAACTTATCCAGTGTTCTGATTTTCCTCCTTTATTGCATGTTCTTGTTCTTTCGTATTCGTTTAGTCTTCACGCGCAGAGGCCCAGGGTTCGATTCCTGACTAGTGAGGTAGTGTTGGTATTATGGATGTCCGTGTATATATATATGGACTGTTGAGATATACTTATATACTTTTTTGTGAAACTTTCAGGAACTGTTATGACTGAGAACTTAATTGTGCCATATTATCACCGGATGAACTTAATCCCACTTGAGTACGATGACTTAGCTTCTTGAGTACGATGAATTGGCCACTTGATTACGATGACGTTATCCTTTGAGTACAATGTCTTAATAACCTCTGAATATAATGATCTTTTCTCAGAAGTAAAACGACATTGATATACCTACATTACCATCTACTTTATTCTACTTAAATTAGTATAGAAAAGTATATCCACGTCATATATATATACTGTAAGTGGAACAAGGTATAATGAATAATGCAGGTATAAACTAAAGAAGAACTACATTGTTACCCATTAGAGATGCACAGGGCATTGTCAATCACCTGTACTGAGGTAGGGTGTGGTCTAGGTTAGGTTAGGTTAGGTTAGGTTTGGCTAGGTTTGGTTAGGTTTGGTTTGGTTAGGTTAGGTTAGGTTAGGTTAGGTTAGGTTAGGTTAGGTTAGGGTCCGATACAACGTGAAGGGAATGTAGGAAGACTTAAAGAGGAAGATGAAGGAGGGAGGAAAAATCTCTCAGATAGTGAGTTAGTTAGTCACTGAGGGAGAGTCAAAGGTTGGTCTTTGTTAATAGAGAGAGAGAGAGAGAGAGAGAGAGAGAGAGAGAGAGAGACGGGGGGGTGGAATAAAGAGATAAGAAAAAGAGAGATAATATTAAAGAAAGAAGAGAGAGAAATAAACAATCACCAAGACATAAAACAAAACAAATAAACAAAATTAGAGGAAAACAAATTTGAAAAGAAAAGAAAGAGAGAAAAAGGGAAAATTACCAAGAAAAGAGACAGACAAAGAAAGACACAGACACATTGACAGCCAAGGAAAAAAAGATAAAGAGTGAAACCAAGAATGAGAGACAAAGAGAGAGAGAGAGAGAGAGAGAGAGAGAGAGAGAGAGAGAGAGAGAGAAAATACCATCATTGAGACAGTTATCAGCTCTCTCTCTCTCTCTCTTTCTTTCTATGTGTGTGTGTGTGTGTGTGTGTGTGTGTGTGTGTGTGTTTTATAGATCCTGTCTTGTAGGTACAGTCGGGGACAAAAGTTCTCTCTCTGTCGTAAAATTGAGTCACGTGAAAGAGTCTTTGAAGTGACTTTCCCCCCCTGACTGTTGTGCTTCATTTGGCGTCGACACTTGATTCATTATGGACGGTAGAAAACTTTTGACCCCGACTGTACGTGTTCCTGTTAGATCGTGTCCAGGTACGTGATGTAGTGTCCGTAACTGTGTCTCGTCCAGTCAACAAGAGAGTTAGGATGAAGGGTGTGGGGAGGAAACAAGTCATGCAGAAGAGTGGTACATACTTATTCCACTTATGAGGATTTCTGTGTCGTGTAGAATTTTTTTTTTTTTTTAACCTTTGCTGTAGGAAGCGGCTCGTGTCCTCGCTCTATATCCTTGGTAGATCCTGAAAGAAAAAAAAATGGCTCTAGATTGTCATACCTTGGATCTCATATTATCACCATATTATCATGTACATTGTTGATGAATACGTTATCATTCATTTACATTCTAGTCCCGGACGCTGCTTCGTGTTGTCTCATGATCCCCATTTGTGCTCTCATGTGGCGGCACAGATAACCCGCCACAGTCTATGTACCCCAGGCTGACATAACTGCACCATATTGATCTGTGCCCCACAATGTAACGGGATATTCTTCTCCTTGCAAAGATTATTACTCTCATATGCATAAACAAAATCCTTTAAGTGTGGGATTTAGAAGAACATTGAAGGAGACTAACAGCACAGGGTGTAAGACGCTACCCTGAGGTACTGTATACTTCGTTCCAGTTGGTTGACTATCTCACTACCTTAGAGCACGACCATGATGATTGTCAACAAGAAGGTGTAAGAATATAATTGCATATTCCGAGCACCATTATTTTTTTTTTTTAAGCTCTCATGGTGCTACCGAGGGCCAGTTAACGGACGTGAAGGCGATAGAATGCGGTATCAACATGCCATCCAGTGTGCTGTATCCACGCTGCCCCTAAATGGCCAGAAGTGTTATGGGATCTACTTCCATGTGTCTCTCCATCTGATTCTCTTTTTCTCCCTCCTTCTATTTCCTTCTCCCTCTCCTCCAATCTCTTGTTCTCACTCTTCTTTCTTCAACACCTTTCCCTTCCTTCATTCCTTCCTCCCTGTTCTCTTACCCTCATTTCTCACCAGTCTCTTCCTCCTCCTTCCCCCTTCATCACCTTTCTTTCTCTCCCTTTACCTCCCGTCTCCCTCCTTCCCCCTCCTCCCACCAACCTCTCCCTTTCCCTACCTCCCCTTTCCTCCCTCCTACCACGCCCTCCTCTCTCTTACATCACCTATTTACTTCACTATAAACTCGGTCATCTTCCATCATGTCACCGTCTCAGTGTCGTAACTCTGGCCTCGGCCGCTAGAGGCGTGAAGATCGCTAGGTAATGGTGACCAATTTGGTAATTAATGATTGTCTTCGTCTTAAAGTCCCGCTGTTCCGTCACGAAGATCTCCACCCCTCCCCCCCCACACTCTCCCACTCACTCTTCTTCCCTCTCCCTTCCCCCTTCTCTTTCCTCCCATTCACTTTCCTCCCCTCTTTGCCCCCCCCCCCATCCTCTCGTCAACTTCTTTCTTTTCTTCCTTTCGTCTTCCCTTCTTTCCTCTACTTGTTATCCTTCTACTCAGTTTCTTCTTCGTCTTCTTTTCTCCCCCTTCTTCCTATTTATCTTCTTCTTCGTCTTCCACCTTCTTTTCCCTCTTTGCCTCATCTTTCTTCTTCATTTGATCGTCTAATTCTTCCTCTCTCTTCTTCTTATCTCTTCTTATCTCCATTCTGTTCTTTTATACCGGTAATTCTCTCTCTCTCTCTCTCTCTCTCTCTCTCTCTCCTTCACTACTACCGTCACCACCACCACCATCACCACCACCACCATTACTACCACCATCACCACCACCATCATTACTACCACCATCACCACCATTACTACCACCATCACCAACACCATCACCACCACCACCATTACTACCACCATCACCAACACCATTACCACCAACACCAAACAAAAAAATAAGGGAAAATATATATATAATGCAAATAATTCTCTAACTTATTATGTATCTTACTTAGGTTTAACTTTATTAGTGCATTTTTATTTTTTTTTTTATTTATATAATTCAATTTAAGTCAACAGGTTAATTTATTTTATATTTATTTACTTACGACGAAGAATCACCATACAAGTCACTGTTGATTAGAGCCCCAGTGGTCTACTCTACGGGTATTAACTTCCAGGTTACATCAAAGATATTTTTTCTTATTTTTATTTATTCTCTTTTTTTTTTCTTCACAGACAGTTCTAAAACAAAAATCATTCCTTTTGATTTTTTTTTTTTTTTGCTTAGAACAAATTAAAACTTATAGATATTGCGAAATATTTAGAGTGAAATGTTTGAGGTTATCCACTTTATAATCCGTATTTAGAATCCGCCTTGTTGGGGAAGCTGTTAATGTGTGTAAGAAAATGTAGATGAAATAATGAGAAAATAATGAGGCAAGATGTGAAAAGGTTTGAAGACGAAGGAGACAGAGAGAAGGAGAAAGGGCGGGAAAGAGAGGGAAGGAGGGAGAGAGAAGGAGAGAGAGAGGGAGAAAGGGTGGGAAAGAGAGGGAAGGAGGGAGAGAGAAGGAGAGAGAGAGGGAGAAAGGGTGGGAAAGAGAGGGAAGGAAGGAGAGAGAAGAAGAGAGAGAGGGAGAAAGGGTGGGAAAGAGAGGGAAGGAGGGAGAGAGAAGGAGAGAGAGAGGGAGAAAGGGCGGGAAAGAGAGGGAAGGAAGGAGAGAGAAGAAGAGAGAGAGGGCGAAAGGGTGGGAAAGAGAGGGAAGGAGGGAGAGAGAAGGAGAGAGAGAGGGAGAAAGGGCGGGAAAGAGAGGGAAGGAAGGAGAGAGAAGGAGAGAGAGAGGGAGAAAGGGCGGGAAAGAGAGGGAAGGAAGGAGAGAGGAGAAGAGAGAAGGGGAGAAAGGGGGAGGGGGAGAGAGAGGGAGAGAGAGAGCAGAAGAGCAGGAGTATCATCGTGCATTATTGATATAGTATAAAGTGTTGGAACACGAGCGCCGTTTGTTTATAATGGCGCGGCCACAATTGTTTTTGTTCTGCCGGGCCAACATGTCTTAGTTCGCCTTAACTCATTATTTCTGCTCAATCTAATATTTTTAACACAGTTTTAACGGAGCTTCAGAAATTTACTTGAGTTGTGATGAATTTTTAAAAGTTGTTTATAAATTGTAAAAAAAAAAAAAAACTAAGTGAAAAGAAGTACTGTAATGGTAAAGTTTTCATGTGGGAAAATTACCTTCATTTGTTAACGTTAACTAATGTCTTAAATTACATAACAAGTTTAGTAATGACATTATTCCATCAACAACTAACAATAATGAGAGAATTTTTTTTATTTATTCCTATAATAACTGATTGATATCTTACCTTAATTCTTATTATTCCTCAAAACACCAGATAAACATTAACATTATCTTACATAAACAAAATCACAACTCCCACACATCTATGTAAACAAACAGATAATAACATAAATACAAAATCATCTTCACAACACGGAGATAAGTCAGTGTACATCCTCTCGTCAGTGTGTTTACATAACGCTTTAGCCATCCACGGCTGTCACTCACTCACACTGTTTGTACACTTTCGTCCAAGTTGTCGACACATTCTTTTTCTTGAGTGTAATGCTTGACTGGAGTACGTCTCGCTTGTAAGTCCTGAAAGCTTATTGACATTTGGAGAAGCCTTTAGTTTAGCCTGTCCGGTGGAGACGTCTTGCAACAGTAATGTTATATATTGAACGAATCATCACTCGTGCCCCACAAAAATACCTATATCTTTATTCTTCTTAGTGACCTGAAATGACCCCAGCTGATGTAAGGTTCAGTTATGACCTAAGATGACCTTAATAGTCTTTATTTATCTTTCAGTAGTTGTTGTCTAGGCACTTAATGACTCGTGAACGGGATTTAAAGACATTCGGTATTGATACATTAAACTACATAAACAAGGCAACTATAATTCTCTACCAATCATTGACCTCTAAGTTATCTATACATCCCATAAGCTTGTCAAGTGACCCAGGTTGACCTTGGACGTCTCCTATCTCGAACTGACCTAAAATGACCATAAGGTTTTAACACAGAATGATAACTTGCATGACCAAATGATCCCCAGAACAGGTCATAAACTCAATACAGACCTGAAATGACCTTAAAGCAATACGTAACCTCTTCTCCGTGACCTTTGTTGACCTCTGAAGTGACGATAGTTGTAGATGACAATAAATATGAATCTTCTTTGCTTATAACTCTCATTGCATAGAGTATACGGTGACGAGGAGAAATGAGAAATGTTGCAAGGTGTGACTTAAGACACATCTTGACCTCTCCTAACCTGATCTGACATGACCTGGAATGACCTAACAAGAGTAAGTTAATGGTGCTTGCTTCAGTCTGACTTATGTAATTATTTCTTAAGATGGAATATGTATTATTTGTTCCACCTTAATTTGGCAATCGTGCATTGTTTGTGGTTTCTATGATGTTGCAGTGAGATGTTGCAGTGAGATGTTGCAGTGAGATGTAGAAGTGTTGCAATGTGTGTTTGAAATTATTTGTAATGTTTGTAAATATTTAGAGCTGTTGGAATCCCACTGATGCTTCTTGTTACTTCAGATTACAAATGTTTGGTTCAGCTTAAGTTTATTAGTGTTTTTACGTGTTTTAAATCTACAGGTGTTTTGTAGTTCTTAAATTTACAGGTGTTGGACGAGCTTAGTTTCTCGTGAACTAGAGGTGTCTAACTCAAGCGTTATAGTAAGCTTAAGTTGGTTGTTTGTGGTGTTTTTAAAGCTTGAATCCATAGCTCTTTAGCGACGCTCAAACTTGCAGATATTAAAGTAAGATGAAATTTAAAAGTACCTGTCACACCTTAAATCAGCAGACACCTGCCTCAGCTTATATCTACAGATGTCAGCATAAGCTTAAGTTTGAGTGTGTTTATGGCAGGTGGACGACACAGGTGTATGGCCGGGGGAGAAGTGGCTGGTCAGGGAGTGTCGCACAAAAAGGTGTTTTTACAATCTCCTGATTTGCAAGTACAAGGAAATCCGGAAGGGTCAGTTTTTCTGTCACTCGCTTCACCAGCATTGACGTTCCACCAGGGCCAGTTTTCCGCCGTTCCCAAAGATGGAGAACGTGCTGTGACCCACCACCAACAGGGCGTTCCAACGGGTTGATAATACCGTTCGCTTGAGGTGATGTTCTGTTTTGCCGTTCCTATCAACAGGGCGTTCCAACGGGCTGATAATACCGTTCACTTGAGGTGATGTTCTGTTTTGCCGTTCCTATCAACAGGAGAAAGTAGTGCGACTCACTAGTGTGTTCAAAGTGGCTGATATACTGTTAATTATATGTATAAGACTCAGGTGTTCTGTCAACGATATACCAAGGTAAAGATAATGTGTATTCTTCGTTCACTGTAAAGTCAACATGTTCTAACTTCATTTAGCATAAAATATTAATGGATTTTTTAATGGAATTCTAGTATTTATTTTGTATTTACTTTGAATCACTCGAGGCAGTTCAGTTATTACCGATTTTTTTATTCAAGACACAACTGTTTATATCAACACACAGGTGAGTTTGTAATTATGCCGACACGAATCAACCATGTGTCGAAACGAATCAGTTATGTATCGACACGAATCAGCCGTATATCGACACGAATCGGCCGTATATCGACACGAATCAGCCGTATATCGACACGAATCAGCCGTATATCGACTGTGGATTCGTAATTAAGATCTCCACCACCATTCTCATACCTCGTTTCTCATGGCTACCGAATTACAGAAGCCTTGTTTACCTGTTTCCCTATTCCGTATGGTCAATGTTCCACTGTTCCCCGAGCTATAGAGAGCACCGCAGTCCAATGGTGTGTTCCGCGGATCCAGTATATCGGAATTTCCTAAGATATGAATTCTGCCTAGATTTATCAGGTGCATTCCATTGGTCCAGTGTTCCATATTCCTTGGCCAGATGAATATACTGTTCCATTGGTCCGGTTAGACGTCATTCCTCAAGTATTCTTCGTCCAGTGAGAGAAACAGTCTAGTGTTTATAGATGCTGGACTTAACGTTTGTACAAGGTCAAGGAAACGTAAGAGGCTCGTTCAAAATTCCAGAGAGAGGGAGGGAGAGAGAGGGAGAGAGGGGGGGAAGAGAAGGAGGGAAGGAAGGAGGAATAGAGAGGGGACGGGACTGAGAGAGGGATGGATAAAGAGATTGGTACACACACACACACACACACACACACACACACACACACACACACACACACACACAGAGTATAATAAACAAGCGTCTTTATTTATATCAGCTGTGTTATGTGTAAATATTTCTTTCATCAGTTATACACAGTGAAGGTAAACACTTTATACACCTTAGTCATACACTCAGACATATTCCTCCATAACACAATACTTAAAATCATATTATTAACTTAGTATGTTTATAGATTATACAAAAAAAAAATATATAAAAATAAACTTAAAGTGAAATAATATGTTTACAGCTAAGTTACAATAAAAAACCGTAAGTGAAAATAAAAAGTAGAGTTCGAATTCTAAACAATACAGTTAACATTATTGTAATTTGCATACAAGTATTATACCTAAATTATATACAAAAATATATTCATCTTGATAACACAGGTGTGAATGACGTATAACACCTGTTCATAAATAATTATACAACAATTTAAACATAAGCAGTTGTGTGAATACCTGTACTTGATGTTGTGGAGTTTGTTCAGGTGGTCGACAGGTTGGGATTCGATACTAAGTGGTGAAACAATGTGGGACAGGATCTTCACACACATTCACGTTCACAGGTACAGTCCCCTTCACTAGTGTGTTTACAGGGGCTCGTCAGGTTTTGTGCAGTGTGGTAACCCTGTGTTTGTTTACATTCAACATAAGGAAACTCGTGATACTAAACATACTATGGAATCTAATTAAAACAATATTAAAACAAATATCTCAAAGATAATGATTTGTGGAATGTTTATCTGACGCGTCCCTGTAAACGTACTAGTGAAGGGGACTGTATATTGTCGAAAGCTTAGGAGACAAACTTAAGATGAGATTAACTTTAAAAATCAGTAGAAATAAGCTTCCAATTCTCTGCTGTAGTGACGTAACCATCAGCTTTAGATAAAAATGCTAATCTAAAATGCCTTCAATTTCGAGTATAGGTTTCCATAGCGGGATGGTCAGAACTAAAAAAATAATCGACGAACTTTACAAAATGTGTCGACCCTTCATAAAGAGGCAGAGAAAAGCATCCACACGCATCTACCACATCCACACACATCTACCACATCCACACATCTACCACATCCACACACATCTACCACAGAAAACGGGTTATAAAGGAAAGTCTCACACGTGAACTAACCTTAACTTTCAACAAACCACAAATATAAATTGACAAGTGGTGAGACTGAGAGACGTTTCACCAGGCTGCTCCATCACCGTCACCACTTAAGTGTAAACTGTTATTAGATATGATGATAATATAATTTCCTTCTATAGATAAATTAAGTTAGTAGTTTATTAATGATTTATCACCATATGAATGTAAGGAATCAGTGTGAATTTTTAATGAAGTTTTTGCTTTTGGTGTAAATCAAATTAATCTTGTTAGAGTCGTAGATGATTTAAGCGTTATATTAAAGTAAATATATCAGAGCCTTTAATATACACAGGTATATCAATATAAATTATTTTCTCCAATCGATATAAGCATCAAATCTCTTGCAGTTTGTAGATGATGAAAATTAAAACCATATGACATCATTAATACCTAACATAACCTAACCTAACCTAACCTAACCCGACCGAGGAGGTGTGGTAAAGTCAAGCTATATCACATATCTTAAAGTATATTATATTTTACCATTTTTTTTCACCACTTTTCAGGAAGTTCTCATAAAATATTGATACATAATGTGTTAGCGTGATGTCAAACGGTAAACGCAACCAGAAAAACGTGTAAAAAAAAACACAATCCCAAAAGAACAAGACCACAAACTCTTAAAACACAAACATTCATCATTCTTACCATCACCAACATTCTCAGAAATATAAACACGACTATAAATCTAACATGAATCGAACCCTTGTCCCCATGGAGCCTCAGCTAGTCCACACCCCTGGTCTCAAGTTACTAAGACTACTCCTCCCTCCTTCCCTCCCTCACCCTTCCATGGCAAATCTCTTGGTGGAAAGTAAAGTCATTTTCCTGTGGTGGAGTTGTTGTGTTATCTGACAAGTTCATCTGAATACCAGCATCTAGGTCAATGTTCCTTTCTTCCTGTGGCATGAGGGTCGGGGATCACGGGTCTCTGGTAACACACACACACACACACACCAGTACGTACAAGGTGTCTCATAAGGCGAATCATAACAAAGCAACGAAGATTGGGCGATGAGGAGGAACCAATCAGAATGACTTTATAACCCCTCGAGTTCTTTCTCAGTGGTCAGCTAAATGGTTCTTGGTTAGGTTAGGTTAGAGACTGGTTCATTCCTCACCTGAAGAAGAAAAAAGAGTGAAGTATACTAATCTTCCTGTGAGGAACAACTTATGAGACACCCTGTATAGTCTCACACACGTACAGACAAATACTCCCACAGACCGCCTCAGTTACACACTAGTACTAATACTTTACTGTCACTCGGAATCTAGTTCTGAGGTGACCAAAGAGGCCGATACGGGACCGGCAGAGTTGTTATAGATGTTGCACGTGTGGAGGGTTACACCGAGTGCGGGAGGGGCGGTGGCAGCGTCTTTCCGGCGTTGGTGCTTGTCTGCCTCGGTTTGCAGTCGGGTTAACTCGAAATATTGACACCTTCTCGTGTGGTGCTCCTCCAAGCGTTACAGTACGGAGTAATCGTCTCCCAGGTGAGAGGGTCGATTTGGCACTTTTTTCAGGTTTGTCTTAAGACTATCCTTATACCTTTTCAGTTGCCCGCCGGCGTTACGTTTACTATTCGTTAGGTGACTGTAAAGTAGCTGCTTTGGCAGTCTACTGTCGTCCATGTGGGTAACACGGCCAGTCCAACGTAGTTGTTCATGGATAATGGTAGCCTCTATGCTCTTACAGTTGGTGTCAGCAAGATTACTAACATTTGTTCACTTGTCTTCCCAGCCAACTCGGAGGATGGAACGCAGACTACATTGGTGGAAGTCTTCACACTCACACACACACACACACACATCGCAAATCCACACACATATACCTACACATCCACACACTCATCAACACAACTACACACAGTTACACATACTATCACAGCCATACATACCTACACAATACATACACAAACCCATACGCACATACACGGTGTACCTACATAGTTTCACACCCACACAGGCCCATACGTACACACTAACACCTCTCACACATATACACACACTCACACCTCCCGCCCAAACACACACACACACACACTTCTTGCTCACACACCCACACCTCCCACCCACACCCACACATCTGCCACCAACCCACACATTCACACCTCCCATCCACACACACACTCACACCTGCCTCACCTTCCTACACAGACTCTCTCCAGGTAAATATTTTCCTTGATATAAAATTCACTATTGTTCTTCACCTCAAGTAACTGACAGCAGAAGAGTTTGTCCTTAAATTATTGTCGTTGTTTGTTTTGTGTTACGTTATATATTGGTTATGTTATATAGTGTTATATTAGGGTAGTCTCATATAGATTTAATATAGGAGTAGTATTATTAGGGGGTAGTGTAATATAGAGCTAACGTTATATACAGGTTGTGTTTTGAACGTATCCAGTAAACAATACAGCCAGTTATATTAAGAGCTTAGACAGGTAACTCCCTCCAGGTGTTTTCTTCAATATAACTATTCTCTCTACGTCTATTATTACTCATTTATCATTATTATCCATCTCCATCTTTCGTATCTTTGTGTATGTATATTTATGTCCATTTGCTTATACCTTTTATCGGGTTTTATCTTATGTTACGCCTATTTGTATAATTTATCATTTTTATTGCTATTGCTTCTTCCTTCTTTTATTGTGTTTTATTGTTATTATTATTTTCTTTGGATTGTGTATTTTTTTTTTTATTGTTGGTGTGTTGTTATTGTCTGTTGCCAGTTCCTACTTTATCGTAATATCTTTCTAGTTCTTAATTTTATATATTACACCTTGTTCATTATTCATTTTTCCTTCTTCTTCTTCTTTGTTTCGTCTCTTTGTTCTTATTCTCGTTTTTTCTATCTCTCTTTTTTTCCTATTTATTCTTTATTGTCTTTTCTTGTTTCCTTTTATTCCAATTTTTTAGTTTTATTTAATTATTATTTTTTTTTATTATTACCTACGATTATTGTGGGTTTTTTTCTTTATAATTTCAACTTTTCTTTCTTTTTCTTCTCTTCCTTCTTCATCATTCCTGTTTATCTTCTTCCCTCCTTCTTTATAGGTTGTTTAATTATCTTATTTTCTGTGTGTTTCTCTTCCATTCTTATCCATTCCTTCTATATATCTCTCTTCTCTTCTCCTTCTTCTTATTTATTATTCTCTCCTCTCCTCTCTTCCTCTTTTATATTATCTCCCCTTTCTCTCCCTCTCTTCCCATTCCTCTATCTATGTATCCTTCCTCTTCCTCCTCCTCCCCATTACTTCTTCCTTCCTCCTATTCCTTCTACATGTTCCTTCCTCCTCATTATCTCCCCATTCATTCCTCTCTCCCCATTACCCATTAACTTTCTTCTTCCTTCCCCATTATATCTGGGGTAAGACGGAAGTGAGGGAAAGAGAGAGAGAGAGAGAGAGAGAGAGAGAGAGAGAGAGAGAGAGAGATAAGTGAGAGAGAGAGAGAGAGTGAGAGATAAAGAGAGAGTGAAAGAGAGATACTAACACCACCATTCTCTTTCGCTAAGTCTTGCTACACCACATAAAGCCCCCCCTCCCTCCCTCCCCTCTTCCCCCCCCTCCCTCCCCTCCCTCCCTCCACTCTACCTAAATCTTCCTACACGTCCTTTCACCCTTTCCCTTAACCCCCCCTTCCGCTTCATTGCCTCTACATCCTTCTACCTCCCTCCCCCCCTCCCTCCTTCCTTCCCCCCCCCCTCCCTCCTTCCTTCCCTCCCCCCCCCCACCCTCCTTCCTTCCCTCCACTCTACATCCTTCTACCTAATTCCCTTTCCCCCTACCTTGCTTCCTTCCTCTCTCTCTCTCTCTCTCTCTCTCTCTCTCTCTCTCTCTCTCTCTCTCTCTCTCTCTCTCTCTCTCTTTATTTCTACCTTTTCTCACTCCCTCCTCCTCCTCCTCCTCCTCTTCTTCCTTCTCCTCCTGTCTTCTCACCTTTATCCCTTCCCCTTTTTTCCTCTTCACTTCTTTCTTTGTCTCCCTCCTCCTCCTTCCTCTCTTCTTCTCTCTTCCTCCCTCCTCCTCCTCCCTTCATTCTCCGGTCTCCTTCCCTTCTTTATCCTTCTCACTTCTTCCATCTATTCTCTCCTCCTTCTCCCTCTACCACTCCTCCCTTCTTTATTTTATTACGTTCTTGTCTTCCTCCCTTCTCCACCCCCCTCCTTTCTTCCCTTCCCTACCCTCCTATTCCCCCCTTCATTCCTTTGCCCCTTCCCTTCCCCCTACCCTTCCCTTTTAGTTCCTTCCATTCTTTTACCCCTTCCCCCTACCTTCTCCCCTCCCCTCTTTTTTCCTCCCCCTTCCCCTCCCCCTTCCCCTCCCTTCCCCCTCCCCCCCCTACATCACCTCACGATCCACGTGCCCTCAGTCGTGTTCTGTGCCACATTACAGCAGGTTGGCCACCCACAACCCTGTGAAATATGAGATCAGAAGGGCGTGGCTCTCTCTCTCTCTCTCTCTCTCTCTCTCTCTCTCTCTCTCTGCATAAACGTAATTCGACTTCCTTAACAACATTATGAAAAAACACAAAACTCACACACACACACACACACACACACACACACATACACACACTAACACAATACACACACACACATATAAGCACGTCCAAATACACAAACATATACTCCTACCACCACACATACCCAAAACACACACACACACACACACACACACACACACACACACACACACACCAGGCGTACTTTCCACACGGTGATAAGAGACGCCGGGATGGAGGGAGGCTGAAGTGATTATCTAGCTCACCTGTTGCCTTTGTTCACCTCTCGGCTCCGTCAGTACAAACGTTCAAACACCGATAACATTTGCCGAGTAATTTGCATACATTTGGATTCAGTGGGGTAGAGTAGGGTGGGGCGGGGTGTGGTGGGGTGGGGTGGGTTAGTGTTTGGGGTGGGGTATAGTGTAGGGTGGGCATAGGTGGGTAGGGTAGGCTAAGGTGAGGTTGGAGGGTAGGAATTAGTAAGGTAGGTGGGCAGATTGGGTGGGGTTTGGAAGGGTGGGTTAGGTGGGTGAGGTGGAGGGTGGGTGGGGGAAGGGATGCTGTGCTAATTTGAAGCAGGTAAGTGAGTGTGTTGACGTGGGTGATTTGGTGTTAATTTTTTAAGGTGTTTCAGGGGGGGGGGGGTGAGGGAAAGAGAGCTAGGGGGTGAGAGAAAACGAGACAGGGATAGAATACAGAGAGAGAGAGAGAGAGAGAGAGAGAGAGAGAGAGAGAGAGAGAGAGAGAGAGAGAGACAGAAAAGATGAGTATTTTGATCTATATTGACTTCTCCTTTCCTCTCTCTCTTCCCCTCTCACCCCACTCCCTTACCCTCACCACCCTCTCCTCTCCCCTCTGACTTACCAACACACTAACACCACCTAGGTCTTATATAAATCATCCTTGGCGAGAAAGAATAGACAAATTACATTATTATTTTTTTACCATCAGTCTATAACTTTATCTCCTATACAAACACAGACATATTTCACTATATAGAAACGTTTAAGACACCAAGGAAGAATTTTTGTACTTTGGTAATTTTTTCTTTTTCTTCATACTATGTATAAGGTAGAAGGAGTTGGATCCTCTTATGACATTTAGAATCTCTCGGTGTTGTGTCGGATTTTCTCATTGGTAGTAAAGTTGAGGTCATGTTATTATTGGGCTAGTTTATTGTGCAGTAATTTGGGGGGTTGTGAGTTGAGATGAAAATGGATAAAAGAGGACATACATACATACAAACATACGTACTTATACATAGGATATACTTACACTCCATCAGTTAACAGTGTGGGAGAGGGGAAAGCCACACCACTCCTATACCAAGCCACACCACTCCTACACCAAGCCACACTACTCCTACACCAAGCCACACCACTCCTACACCAAGCCACACTACTCCTGCACCAAGCCACACTACTCCTACACCAAGCCACACCACTCCTACACCAAGCCACACTACTCCTGCACCAAGCCACACCACTCCTACACCAAGCCACACCACTCCTGCACCAAGCCACACTACTCCTACACCAAGCCACACCACTCCTACACCAAGCCACACTACTCCTACACCAAGCCACACCACTCCTACACCAAGCCACACTACTCCTACACCAAGCCACCCTAATATATACAGTCCCCTTCACTAGTGCGTTTACAGGGGCTTGTCAGGTTTTGTGCAGTGTGGCAGCCCTGTGTTTGTTTACATTCAACAGAAGGAAACTCTCAATAGTCAACACACTATGGAATCAAATTTAAACACTTAAAATAAATATCTCAAAGATAATGATTTGTGAAATGTTTATAAGACGAGCCCCTGTAAACGCACAAGTGAAGGAGAGAGACTGTACATAATCCTCGCACTGCCAGACCAAACACTCAATCTCCAGTACTGAGTCTTACACCGTGATGAATGCAAAAGGCTCGGTGTACCAGGATGAGGATCCGAACCCGGAATCATTTGCTTATGAGACGAATGCTTCACTAGTTTACCATCACTAACTGGGAGTGTTTGTGTCTTTATATTGGGTGGGATGCAATCGAGGCTGTTGATGTCTTTCTACAAGGTTTTCATCTACTTTCGTCTACTTTCGTCTAATTTCTGATCTTTTAATATTGTTTTTTTTTTTTACTCTGATTTTGGGTCTTTATTAATCTTTAACCTGTATGTAAGAGCATAAGTATGACCTTACACTCTCCTCTTACACCATGTATGTAATAATATGATGTGTAAGAGTGAGTGGTTTGGTTTACAAGATTTCAAGAACTGGTTCCTTATATCGTCAGACTGAAAGTACCTTGGTGTCATGTGGGTGTGCTGGCTCAAGGGAGAGAGGGCAACTGGGCAGCACTATCTTATTTTTCTACCGATGCCATGAAGAATTTTATATTATGTGAATGAATTATGTCATTTATAATTCAGGCATTTATATTAATACAAAACAAATGAGCATCGAATGTAATGGTTTGGGGATTAAATTGTACACATTTGTATTTTGGGGTAATTTGTGAGGTGAATGAGAGAGAGAATGTTACTAGTGAGGAGAATGAGGGAGAGAATGTTACTTATGAGGAGAATGAGGGGAAGAATGTTAAAATATTCACTCACTCGTATCTTTTTAAACCAGGAATGAACCACTCATCATCGGCAGTACTCGACAATTCGTTCCATAACTTCTCAAAGATTCGACATCATTATATATTTACCTTCTCGTGTTCCGTTATAAGATCAAAATTTTCATCGATACTTTTGACAATATATAGAATGTACTTTATATAGGCTCTTATATATATAGCTAGTGAACAATTTTTTTTGTGTTTTTGTGTGTTTTTGTGTTTTTTTGTGTCTGTTTTTGTGTGTAGTTTTTTATTTTTTTTTTTTCGTTTTTTTTTTTTTTTGTATGATTTTTGTGTTTTTTTGTGTTTTTATGTTTCTGTGTTTGTTTTTTGTTTTTGTGTTTTTTTGTGTGTAATAGAAAATATATGATAATCAAATAATAAAAAAATACCCATTAAAACAAGTCCCAACGCCCCCTCCCCCCCCTCCTCCTCCTCCTACACGACCCTCAAGTGACCTACTGCCCCCCCTCCTCCTCCTACACGACCCTCAAGTGACCTACTGTAGGAATTCAGCTCACAACTATACATCACTATTTACCTCTGATCTTATTCTGTAACAATATCTGAACAGGTTTTAATTAATGGGATATATGAGTGTATAATTCTTATTTCCAGGTTAACTATATAATGGTAACTTTAATGACTGTAAAGGTATAAATACATGACCTGGATATAAGAATCATATACTTAGAATACTTAGAAAAATTTTACTTTATTATAATACTTATTAGTTTATGAATCAAATTGGTTTATTTAAAAAAAAAATCTATAGTTGGTGATAATTATGTCCTTTATATTGTTACAAACACTCGTACAGATAAGATCAATGTAATAGAATCATTATATTGAAAATTAATACCAGTTTATTCTTAATTGTGTCAGTAGGACGGGTGATAATAATCTTTTATCTCTCAAATATATATATATATATATAACGTGTTATTCTTCTCTACCTTCTGTGTTCAGGTATAACATTTATAACAATTTCATCAACGTGAAGTTAATTTGGAGAACATTTTCATCCCCCTAAAGAAGTTATTATTTTCGCAGTTGGAATTTTTTTTTTTTTGGAATTGGTGACTTTCATGATACAATGTAATTATTTTTTTTTTACATTATATAATATTGTTTATCTTTTTAATATATATAATTTAGAATATTTACAACTGTTCTTATTCTTATTAAATCTATACAGAGGGACAAAAAAAAATATTAATAGGTTAGGTTAGGTTCGGTTAAGTAAGTCTCGTCTCGTCTAGATTAAGTTATTTTCAATTTTGGTCGTGTTAGGTTAATTTTAATTTGATTAGGTTAGATTAGGTTAAGTTAGGTTAGTTTTAAGTTAGGTAAATTTAGGTTAGGTTAGGTTAGGTTAGGTTAGGTTTGGTTAGGTTAGGTTAAGTTAGGTTAGTTTTAAGTTAGGTAAATTTAGGTTAGGTTTGCTTATGGTTAAGTTAGATTAAGTTAGGTTAAGCTAAGATTAGTTTACTTACAAGTTAGTTTGGACAGAATCACGCGTGGTCCCAGAAGCATACCCAGAGGTAACATCGATACCAAGGTGACCAAATCCAGTTTTACAAAATATAACAAGAATTAATATTTGTTCTTGTCACTTTACTCTCAAGATATTTAGTTAATCATCATAACATAGATTCTTACATTATTAAAAAAGAAAAGTTTGTTATAAATTCTACCTGTTTGAAAAATATCCTTATATCTTCCACTAAATATATTACAAACTCTTATATAACATCAAGTTTTTGCAAGATACTTCTCGATATATATTTTTTTTTTTACATATTTTCGTTATCGCCTTTTTTTCTGTTATATCCTTTAATATATTTTCTTTCGTGTTTATTATTTGAGAAACCAATACCAACATTTTTAAATATTTAGACAGGTGAATAAATGTATATCCGTAACACCTGTAATTATAGATATTTAACACCTGTAATCTCACTTTTATAAGAATTTACCTGTCCATTTATACCAATTAACACCCCATTATCATTTCATTAAGATATAATTGATTTTTCACAATAATATCCAAAGTTATGATTAAATTTTCCAAAATGACTTAATTGAAGTATATAATTTAGGTAGGTAGTGTGTGTGTGTGTGTGTGTGTGTTTATCACGCCTGGGCTGTAGAGATCTCAATGCTTACTGGATATCAATCTTAATTCACTCGGATATTTAGTAGACAGATAGACAGACAGACAGACAGAGAAAGAGATGGATGGATGAATGGATGGATGGGTGGATGAATGGCTGGATGAATGGATGAATGGATAGATGGATGGATGGATGGATGAATGAATGGATGGATAGGTGGATGGGTGGATGAATGGATGGATGGATGGATGGATGAATAGATGGATAAATGGATGGATATTCAGTATAATCCTCATACAAGTTTATAATGATTCACTATGTAAACAAACAATAGCCCCTTGTTTTATTAGCCCCCAACTTAACTCAACCATTAGCATTGGGTTCCAGTCCTAATTCCAACTGTATTAGACCCAAATGATAATGTAACCCGATACTAACTTACCCTAATTTTAAGGTGTCCCAATCTTGAGGTTTTGGTTACGTTATGTTATGTTAGATTAGGTTACGTTACGTTAGTTAGATTAGGTTACGTTACGTTAGTCAGATTAGGTTACATTACGTTATGTTAGATTAGGTTACTTTACGATATATTGCATTAGCTTAGAATAAGTTAAATTAGATTAAATTCGGTTAGGTTAGGGTAGGTTAGGTTAGGTTAGGTTAGGTTAGGTTAGGTTAGGTTCATCATTATTTTTCCTCGCACAAACTCACTATTCCATAATCTTGTATAAACGTCATAATTAACTGCCACTTAGCTCCACCTCCTTGTTTCTCCTCCTTTGTTTTCTTATATTTTCAATTACTTATAAAAATATCATATAATTCCCAGCCTCTCTCTCTCTCTCTCTCTCTCTCTCTCTCTCTCTCTCTCTCTCTCTCTCTCTCTTGTTCCATGTCCATCACTGTCTATATTTGCTATCTATTTTTCATTTCTTTATCTTCACATTTCTTCGTGACTTACTTTCCTCTCGTCTTTGTTATCTGTTCACCTCAGCTAATTTCCCCGTTTCCTTTGTACAAGACCAGGTGGCGCAGGTAAAATATGGTCCATGAGTTCGTATTCTTTTTGCTTGAATTATATAACCTGCTCTTGGTTGTGTAAGAAAGCAGGCAGGCAGGCAGGCAGGCAGTCAGACAGGCAGGCAAGCAAGCAAGCAGGTGGTGGTGGTAGTGGGGTGTGTGTAAGGTAATGATCAGGTCACCTTGGCTACTTTGTTTCTTCCTTAGGGGTGAAATTATCGTATATAGAATACGTGAGTAATGTAGCTTAGTTATTGAGGATTATTAGCTCATTATAACAGTAATATCAACATTAATGCAGGATGCAATAGCTACTGTATTTGTTAAACTACAGTAGGGTATGTGTATAATGACCTAGTTGTTGAAGCTCACTAATACATTATACATTATATAAATGGGTGTTGTATTTACTTAACTAGCAAACGTGTATAATGAATGACCTTAGTTGTTGAAGCTCACTAATACATTATACAGTATATAAATGGGTGTTGTATTTACTTAACTAGCAAACTTGTATAATGAATGACCTAAGGTAGGTAGAAATACTTAATATTTTTGTTTAGTTTTTGTTTAGACCTATTTACTCTACATGGTTAGGTTAAGTTAGGTTAGTTTTGGTTAGGTTAGGATTAGGTTAGTTTTGGTTAGGTTAGGTTAGGTTAGGGATAATTCCGACATAGCCATAACTTCCATGTAATTTTTGAAACATTGGACTGGCTACATAAATGAATAACTTCGTACGTAACCTAACCTAACCATACGTCACCTTACCTTACCTTACTTTACCTTACCTTACCTAACCTTACCTTACCTTACCTTACCTTACCTTACCCAATCTACTTTAGGCATAATTTGTCTATTTTATAAAACAACGCAAATCTTACCATATACAAATCAATTTCCATCAAGTTACAGCAAAAAAAAGTTAACCTTATTTAGGACACATACACACACACACACACACACACACACACACACACACACACACACACACACACAAACACACACACACACACACACACACACACAGCATTAGAATTAGTGAGCTCTGAGTGTGTGTGTGTGTGTGTGTGTGTATGTACGCCAGTCTGTGCTATGTCACCGTGTGTGGGCTGCTGCGGTAAACAACCTTTTGTAACAATACCTTATCTTTCTTTCTTTCTTTCTTTCTTTCTTTCTTTCTTTCTCTCTTTCTTTCTTTCTTTCTTTCTTACTTTCTGTTTAAATTTATAGCCTTTCTTTCTTTCTTTCCTTCCTTTCTTTCTTTTCTATCCTTTCTTTCTTTCTTTCTTTCTTTCTTTTTTCTTTGTATCTTTCTTTCTTTCTTTCTTTCTTTCTTTCTGTTTAAATTTATAGCCTTTCTTTCTTTCCTTCCTTCCTTCCTTTCTTTCTTTCTTTCTTTTTCTTTCTTTCCTTCTTTTCCTTCTTTATGTTTATCAATCTACTCTTAGCCCCCATATTTATTTCCTATCACTTACTTTCGAGTTCAAATATTTTCTTCATGTTTACTTTCTGGTTCACAAAAACTCAACTATATATTGAACTGTTTTGTGTAATCGAACTTGTAAATAAACTGTTTATTTTTATTTGGTCCTTGTTAATAAACGGTTTATATATTTGATCCATGTATATAAATTAGTCATTTATTTACGTGTTAAGTCATCGTACTCAGGGGTGTTTCGCATCGTACTCAAGAGGTTAGGAGCGTACTCAAGGAAAATTTAACATGTACAAATAATATATCTTTCAGAATGTTAATGATCTCAATATATTAATTTGAGTTAATAAAAAAAAAAAAAAAAATTGGTTAGGTTAGATGTTAGTTTAAGATATGTGAAATATTATGAACTTTGTCAAATATAAAGGCAAATGTGAAATGAGGAGTTTTAAGTGATTATGTGAAGGATGTTTATCGAATGTTGTGTAAATATGTGAAGGATGTTTATAATGTTGTGTAAATATGTGAAGGATGTTTAAAATGTTGAATGTTAGGATGTGAATTAAACATTATTGGTAGTGGGTGAATGTTAGATTAGGTATAGATAAATTGATGGTACCTGATGTATGGATAGATGGATGGATGGATGGATGGATTGGTGGATAGATGGATGGGTGGATGGATGGATGGATGGATTGGTGGTAGGATGGGTGGATGGATGGGTGGGTGGATAGATGGATGGATGGATGGATGGATAGTGATCATGATATTGTTGGGAAGGAATGAACATAACAGAAGTTGTAAGTAGATGGATGATACCTGAAAGTAGACGAAAGTAGACAAACAGTAGATAGCAACCAAGAAAAACATTAAAAAAGACAGAATAATATGAAAATAGACAGAAATAGATTAACAGCTGGTAAGGATAGACATATTCACACCGATTATAATAGAAAATTGACAGGTTAAGTTAGGTTACTTTAGGTTTGGTTGGGTTTGGTTGGATTTGGTTAGGTCAGGTCAGGTATGAGTGCATATTGGTGGTGGTGGAAGACCTTGTGTGAGAGGAACTGCCTGCTGGGGGCGTGGCGGTGCTCGTGCTGGTGCAGGTGGTGATTGAGAAACACAGTGTCCGGCTCGCTTTCCTTCACCCACGTCTCGACCCCACGCCTACACGCCCATGCCTACACGACCACTTCCTCCCACTTTTATAGTTTTATAGAATTCTTAAATATTTTCCTGAATATTTATTTTGAAATTGATTTATTTTTACTCTTCTGGGAACGTATACGTGTGTGTGTGTGTGTGTGTGTGTGATGGTGTGTAAATGTGTGAGTGTGTAGTTGTGTGCGAGTGTGTGTAATTGATAGAGTGTAAATGTGTGTGTATTTGTGTTAGTATGTAGAGTTGTGTACGTGACTGTTTAGATATGTGTGGGTAGACAGAGGCAAATGTCGTACAGAAACTTGCTCATATTTTCACCCTGCCCTGGCACCACTACACCACAGGTCGCCATTTGCCTTTGTCTACCCAGCAGTAATTTGGAACCTGGATGTTCATCGATTCGCGGCTCGTATTCCAGGGTAATGGTTAGCCAGCGCTGTTGGCAAGTTGTCCGGTCTTCTAGGACTATTCCTTGACACTGGGTCATGCAGCTCGTTAACTTAGGGTGTGGTTGTTGTATGTTGTTGTGTTGGAGACAGCTTCTACACCTTAAACACTGGGTCATGTAGCTCGTTAACTCAGGGTGTGGTTGTTGTGTTGGAGACAGCTTCTACACCTTACACAAATTCACGCCTAGGTGGCCCTTGGGCCGGCCATCCTCGTACACGAGGGGCAACCATTGTCGTTATTAGATGTGTGCGTGTCAATATATACTGTACTGTACTCACCAGGTACATCCACCCAAATCACTAACCGACATGACAGACATACAGTTAACCCTTAAGGGACAAAAAAAACCCACTCATCCTTTCCCAGCCTCACCCTCCCTTACCCCCTTATCTCCCTCTCCCTCATTCTATCTCTCCCTCCTACTCCCCTCCATTATCTCTCACCCCCCTTCTTCACCCCTCCCTCCATCTCTCCTTTCCCTCCCTCCCCTTCCTCTCCTATCTAACACCCCCCCCCCCCTTAGAGGCTGTGTAAACAAAGAAGAGGTCAAAAGGTCGAACTCAAGCCGGGGGTGAAGGAAGAGGTGGAGGGGTGGCCTGAAGCGATGCTGACGGGGGAGGAGGAGGAGGAGAGGAAGGCGGGGGAGATAAGAGAATACGAAGGGGGAGGAGAAGGAGGAGAAGAGGTTGAAGGGGAGAAAAGAGAACAAGGAAGAAGGAGAGGACAAAAATAGAGAGAAAAGAGAGGAGGGGGATAGAACGGAAGAGGAGAAGGAGGAAGAACAGTAGAAGAAGGGGGAGGAGAGGATGGAGAGGAGGAAAAGAGAATAAGGAGGAGGAGGAGCAGGAGGAGGAGGAGACTTTGAAGTAAGAGACATGTTAAAGAGGAAAGAGAAATGGGGAAGAAGGAGTGAATAGTAACATTTAAGGGGGAGTGTTTAAGGGGTTATCTAAGGGGTTGTTAAAGGAGAAAGGAGCATTTAAGGGGAAATTTAAGGGTGAGACGTAAGTTAAGGGGATATTTAAGGGGGAAAGGAGTTACTCTAGGGGTTTTAGTGGGTGTTTAAAGGGGTACTCAAATTGCTTAAGGGGATATCGGATAAGACGTAATTCAAAGGGGGTTAAGGGGGAGTTGAAGGGGTTAGGGGGTGTATAAGAGAGGGCGGGGTAGGGAGGAGAGATGTGAGAGAGCAAATGGTACCTGAGGCTATACTAGTTTTTGTCTCAAGAGGAAGGGCTCAACAAAACACCTGCTTGAGTGAGTGATACCTGGCCATCACCTGTCATGGTCGGTCTCTCTCTCTCTCTCTCTCTCTCTCTCTCTCTCTCTCTCTCTCTCTCTCTCTCTCTCTCTCTCCTGGATTTATATATTGTTATCTGTCTTTCTCATCTATCTATCTATCCATCATCTTTATACCGAACCTTCTTATATTTGTCTATCTATCTAGTTATCATTCCATCTATATCCTCTTTATTCTTTCCTTTTAATTCCTTCTTTCATTATCTCTATCGCACCCAAACAAAAAAACGGAAAAAAAGGTGAGAAAAATAAATGAAAACAAAAAGAATAAATAAGAAATAAATGAAAACAAATAAATAAATAAGAAATAAATTAAAACAAAAAGAATAAATACGAAATAAAATTTAAAAAAAACTTTCACTAATTGTATCCCAAAATTAACATTTCCTTTGTTAAATGTAAATAACTTCCCTTGGGTCAAGAAAGTGCTGTCCCTTGTAAACACGTGTCAAGGAGAGTGAGATCTAAAAGTTACTGACAAAAAAAAAGTACATATAAATATTTATTACTTTCTAGTACTTTCTAGAGTATATATTTTACGTATATTAACATAACATCAACCAAAATTTGCGTATGACAGGTGTATGACAGGTGTGTGTGTGTCAGATATACAAGAACATACACGACAAACGTACGACAGGGTACAGATGTATAACAACTCTCAACTCCTGTACGATAACTTCTTCTGAGATATACACCAGCACAGGATACCTTGTAAACAAAGCTACAGCTGCAGGCAACACACGCAGGCCACACGAACGCTGGTGTTGCTTGTAAACTAGTGCAGGTAATGTTTGGGCCCTTGTTGTGGTTCTGTGGTCATGTAGAGAGATGGATAAATGGATAGAGAGATGGATAAATGGATAGAGAGATGGATAGATGGTTAGAGAGATGGATAAATGGATAGAGAGATGGATAAATGGGTAGAGAGATGGATAAATGGGTAGAGAGATGGATAAATGGATAGAGAGATGGATAAATGGATAGAGAGAGGAAGAGGTGGTGGTACTAGTGACTGGAGCTCGTCACAACATACTTGACCTGATCCACTGACACTTATTACAACACTGACTTACGATTATACTTGAAGTTCAGGACGATGTATAAGTAAAAATATACTAAACATCATATAAATAATCCCACAATTACCTGTTCTGTTGACCATATTTGAGATGTTTTTAAGTTACCCTGAGCCGGAAATAAGCTGCTTATAAAAACTTTCTTCCATCTTCACATTTCAATCGTTACAAACTTAATATTGTCGTATAAATAAGATCTTTTTGGGGTATATTCTTTATATATATTGAGTAAGAATATCATCAACATAGTAAATCTTAAGTTTATTTAGTATTTACTTGTCTATTCACGTTTCCTACACAGGTAAACTAACGCTCAGAGCCTACGTGTGTTTACAGCGGTGAGGATTGGGCGCTTACACTCCGATTCTGTGGAGTTTTCGCGGCTTACTGCTCACAGCTGTCATGGTCAATACGCCAACACTGTTTACGTATGAAGGAAGAGTTGATATAAATAACAGATTGATGCTATTCTTGGCATTTGTGGGTCTTACACATGCGCAAACAAAAAGTAAATGATTCTTCCAGCTGTTACTTTTGTTATTTATCAATGTTACTTACGTTACTTACCTGCGTTACTTAGGTGTATATCTAGATCTTACTGGACCATAATTGGGTTGGTTAATACCGTTACTTGGGGCTCTTGTAATTGCATACGACATCTTGATCCACCCAACACCTCTCCAGTCGTCTCTCAAAGGTTAACACATCATTCTCATTATTTTTCTATTGACTCTTAACTCAAACAGCTCCATTGGGTCTACAACGTCTCAGTTATCGATTAATTGTTATACGGGAACGAGGCAAGGTATGAAATAGATTGAAATAGGTTGACTAAGACAACAGCTTAACGGAAGAAAACACGAAAAATATCTCACTACCTTTGTTGAAATATATTATCATGTCGTTCTGTGTGTTCTGTACCGTATATAAGGGTGGCAGCGATTTGGAGGGGGAATTAGCGGGGGAATTTGGGGGAATTTGGGAACAGGCAAGGGGGGGACACTTCACCCCCCTTATTCCTGTACACATTTTCCGCTGATATTGTGTGTACGTATGTAATTAAGGATGTATGTATATAGACCTGGCCCACACAAGTCTGTCCAGGAGGAGAGTGAAGTGTATGTGTGTGTACGTATGTGTGTGTGTGTGTGCAGACTTCGGTGAATCAAAAAGAAACTCATCAAATCTGGATCTCATAAATATTTAGTCAATATCTGGTGGACAGGACAGATGATTACCTTCACCTCTGCTCAGCGTCTCAATACACGAGCCTATTGTTAATAAAAGACATTAATAACAAAACAATAACAATAATCGTAAAAAAAAAAGAGAATAGGAATAATAGCAATAGTAATAACAATAACAATAAAAATATTAGTAACAACAATAATAATAATAACAATAGAAATGATAACAACAACAATAAGGATAATAACAACAACAGTACTAACAATAACAAGAGCAATAACAACGACACTGACAATAACAACAACAATAACAATAGCAACAATAACAATAACAATAACAACAATAACAATAACAACAATAACGACAGCAATGACACTAGACCAGGAGAACACAGGTACAGGTGGTAATACAATACCAGGTAAGGCGGTGACCCCAAAGACCCACAGGTAGAGACTGAAGCTGTTATCCTCACTACCCAGGTGACTGTTCCTTCCCTAGGTTGATGGTGAGAGAGACAGGGTGATGTATAGGAGGAAGGAGAAGGAGGAAGAGAGAGGGGGAGGCAGGAGAGAGAGAGACAGAAAGAGAGAAAGAGGGAAAAGGAGAGAGAGAGGGGGGAAAGGAGAGAGATGGAACGAAAAGAAGAGAGAAAGGGAAAAGGAGAGAGAGGGGGGGAAAGGAGATAGAGAGAAAAGAAGAGAGAGAGAGAGAGAGAGAGAGAGAGAGAGAGGAGAAAGGAGAGAAAAAGAGAGAGGGAAGAAAGATACAGAATGAAAGAAAGAGGAGAGGACAAAAGGAAAATAAAGAAAGACGAAAATGAAAGACAAAAAAATGAAAGAAAGCGAGAAAAGGAAAGAGATTTAGATTTAAAGAGAGAGAGAGAGAGAGAGCAAGAGAGAGAGAGAGCAAGAACTCCCTGTCCGTGTGGGTTACATTTACCGTGTGAGAGGCGTGAAATTAATGTTGGTTCACTTAAGTGTTGTGAGCATCAGGTGTTCGTGATAACAAGATAACCGAGGTTTGGATTCACTAAGGTTCGTAAGATAAATATTCCTCTTATATGATTCGTAAATTGTTTGTTCATGTTCGTAAGTTAATTGTTCTTCGTAAGTTATTCGTAAGATGAAGTTTCACAAAGGTTCATAGAATTAACAGTATTGGTAAACTTTAATTGTTGGTTTAAACTTTATCACAGATGATATGTGTTTCAGGAAGTGGCAGTGACAGGAAGTGACAGTGACAGGGAGTGACAGTGACAGAAGTGACAGGGAGTGACGACAACAGTAAGTGACAGTAGTTATTAGTTACACACACACACACACACACACACACACACACATTTCACTCTCCATCCTGGACAGACTTGTGTGGGCCAGGTCAGAAGGTCACCCCAGCTGGCCACTTGACCTCTGATGACCCCAGATGAACGCTCTCAATTGCTTTATTCAATATGGACACGTAATACCTCAAACCACCATTGTTTTACTGAGGAATTATCGTAGTCTGGTTTATTTATGATTTTAACTCAGTGTACTAATGATATTTCGTCTCAATATGGCGGGAAGAAAGTCAAGTGAAGGTTTAATTGTTGCTAGCCTTACTCTCTACGTCATTTTCTTTTATTACCTATATAAATCTTCCTATAAGATCCAGAATCAATTATCATAAATTTTACGAGGCGACTATATAAGGGAAGGCATATAAATGTATAAGATGTTCGAAAACAAAAATATATAAGGAGAAACTTAAATCAGGTTCTCATTTGACTTTGTGTGGAAGATGGCGTCTCAAGCGTCATCTCCTCTGTCTGTTTTGGGTTTCTTGCCGTCGCTGGTGTCCCGCTGTTCTCCATCTGTCTGCCTCAACGCGGCCGCTCGTGCCTAGCTCATAGCCAGAAGGGGATCGTGTACCACAATGATGAATCGCACTGTGTTGCCCTCCTCCGCGCTGCCCCCTCCTGATATTGTCGACTTTCGGAAGAATCTATATATAATTTCGGGTGCGTCGGAGCGTGCGCTGATACACAGGTCAGACCAGCACCGGTAAATGGGTCTTATCTGTGGTGGTGCGCGCATCTCGGCGTGGCGTGTACTTACAGTGAGGTTTATGACGGTACATGCATCCAAGCAAGGTGAATTCTTACGTGCATCTTACCCTGCATGGATGGACGCATCTTAGCATGTTCTGATAAACTCATTTTGACCCGAGGTGATCTATGCATCATGGCGTGTGCAGCCACGACCATTTTGGTGTAATAAATTGACCCAACAGGCATCCTAGCGTGTGCTGCCAGTGTGCAGAGATCATTAGCATTAGTATGACCTCGCACACACATCTGAGCGTGACCTGATACATGTATTGGTACATGTAGCTTGTGTGCCCCTTAACGTTTACTCACACATGCATGACGTGACAGACGCAGCTCGCCATGTGTCTTCATCACACTGATAGATGATGTTTGATAATGTTCCCTGGTGTTTGTTCGTCATAATATGCATCAGAACGTGCGCCAGTGAGGCATATAGTCATCGATTATACATCCATCACAGCATGCGTCCTTGCATGCATCATAGCGAGCGTTCATGAATATAGCACAGCATGCATCAGACTGAAGTCAGCTAAATACATCATAACAAACAACACAACATGCATCATGCCTGGCCTGTGTTCGTCCATGCGTCAGAGTGAGCCACTAATGGCTCATAGTATGCCCTCTTTTCATATGCATCCTGACGTGCACGCTCGTACATGCAGCAGAGCGTGTGCCCCTCCCCCTAACCAGCAGGGCAGCCCCACACCCCGGACACTATGAGCACACACACACACTGCCCCACCCGGTAACCGCCTCCATACCAAGAGCTCCACCGACCTCGCTTCCCCGATCACGCCCACGAGCTGTGGTCGGTTTATTGAGCAAAAGAAACACAAACCACGCCACTTACCTGCACGGCATCGGGAGGCGCTCGTGGCCAGGGGCAAACGACGCCTCCTGCAGGGGGAAGTCCTTCAGGTGGTGGAGGGTAGGCGAGGCGCAGCACACGTCGTGGAGCTTGACCACACCACCACCTCGCTTGACCTGGTTTTTTTATACCCCCCCTTACCGACCTGTTGGTGCAGGAAAGATTCCTCCGTCAGGTCTCCTACCCTCTCTCAGTAAGTTCCCTCACTCCCTACCCTCTCTCAGTGAGGTCTCTCACTCCTTACCTCTCTCAGTAAGGTCTCTCACTCTTAACCTCTCTCAGTAAGTTCCCTCACTCCCACCCTCTCTCAGTAAGGTCTCTCCGAACCTCTCTCAGTAAGGTCTCTCACTCCTAACCTCTCTCAGTAAGTTCCCTCACTCCCACCCTCTCTCAGTAAGGTCTCTCCGAACCTCTCTCAGTAAGGTCTCTCACTCCTAACCTCTCTCAGTAAGGTCTCTCCGAACCTCTCTCAGTAAGGTCTCTCAGTAAGGTATCTCACTCCTAACCTTTCTCAGTAAGGTCTCTCACTCCTAACCTTTCTCAGTAAGGTCTCTCACTCCTAACCTCTCTCAGTAAGGTTTCTCACTCCTAACCTTTCTCAGTAAGGTCTCTCACTCCTAACCTTTCTCAGTAAGGTCTCTCACTCCTAACCTCTCTCAGTAAGGTCTCTCACTCCTAACCTCTCTCAGTAAGGTCTCTCACTCCTAACCTCTCTCAGTAAGGTCTCTCACTCCTAACCTCTCTCAGTAAGGTCTCTCACTCCTAACCTTTCTCAGTAAGGTCTCTCACTCCTAACCTCTCTCAGTAAGGTTTCTCACTCCTAACCTTTCTCAGTAAGGTCTCTCACTCCTAACCTTTCTCAGTAAGGTCTCTCACTCCTAACCTTTCTCAGTAAGGTCTCTCACTCCTAACCTCTCTCAGTAAGGTCTCTCACTCCTAACCTCTCTCAGTAAGGTCTCTCACTCCTAACCTCTCTCAGTAAGGTTTCTCACTCCTAACCTCTCTCAGTAAGGTCTCTCACTCCTAACCTTTCTCAGTAAGGTCTCTCACTCCTAACCTCTCTCAGTAAGGTTTCTCACTCCTAACCTTTCTCAGTAAGGTCTCTCACTCTTACCTTGTTTCCCCTATTTACATCTTACCTACACGATGACTTAACCCTTGAGTTCGATACTTAACCCCTTAACTGAGCACATTGTCACTGTACTCATGTAAAGAAGCCATCATTGTACTCAAGGGGTTAAGTCATCATTCTCAAGGAATTAAGTCATCGTACTGAAGGGATTTAGTCATCGTACTCAAGGGATTTAGTCATCGTAATCAAGGAATTAAATCATAGTACTCAAGAGTGAATCGATGAAACCAAGAATGAAAACGTAAACATTGACGTGAAATCAACTATTATAAATGGAGTGTGGTTGTCTGTCTGTCTGTCTGTCTGTCTGTCTGTCTGTCTATCCGTCTGTCTGTCTGTCTTATTGGTGACAGCTTCTACATCGTAAATAAATACCAAACCAGATCGCTCCTCTAGTGACGACCACTCCGACCACCCCGACCACCACTACCACCCCGACCACCACTACCACCCCGACCACCACGACCACCCCGACCACCCCGACCACCACTACCACCCCGACCACCCCGACCACCCCGCCCGACCACTGTGCCCTTCTCCCTCATCAATCTACTATTAACTATCAACTTATCAATCCACTTCACTTCTCTCTATCTATCAACCTACCATTGAGAAAACGAGAAAGCTAATAAGATAAGAAATAATACCCATATTGATGAGAGATGAAGATGGTTGATAATACAGATGAGAGAGAGAGAGAGAGGTTATCGTCGAGTAATTAAAAGATGGGGGAGAAGGATAGGGGGGAGGAGGATAGAGGTGAGAGAATGTTTGGAGAGAATGATGGAGGAATGATGACTGCCACAACTCATTGGTGGGGAGGTAGAGTAGGTGTAGGTGAAGGTAGAACGTGTGTAAAGGGAGGTAGAATGACTGTAGGTGAGGTAGAATGGCTGTAGGTGAAGGGAGAGTTGGTGTAGGCGAAGAAAGAGATGGGACAAATTTACAGTGTGTGTGTGTGTGTGTGTGTGTGTGTGTGTGTGTGTGTGTGTGTGTGTGTGTGTGTGTCTGTGTATGTGTGTGTGTGTGTGTGTGTGTGTGTGTGTGTGTGTGTGTATGTGTGTGTGTGTGTGTTATAAGAATGTTTTAAGCGTCAGTAACATCAGGCATCGTGGCCAGATATTGGGATGACTCGTTCCTGTCCTGATGGTCGCTGGGTCTATCAATAAACAATAAACGTTGCCTTTTTGTATTATTGTTTTATTCTTCTCATTTCTTCCTTCCTTACTTAGTTTACTTATTTCTTACTTATTTCCTTACTTACTTATTTCCATATCTACATATATACTTACGTACTTACTTACTTACTTACTGACTTACTTACTGACTTACTTACTGACTTACTTACGTATTTTCTTACCTGCGTATTTCCTTACTTACTTACGTACTTACTTACTTACTTACTTTCTTACTAGCTGACGCAATTCATTTCTTACTTAATTTATTACTTTTTTTTCGAGGATTAGCTCACCCGGGCACTGACCCACATCGAATCTGGGAGGCGAAACGTAATAATAATAATAATAATAATAATAATAATAATAATAAACAATAATAAATAATAATAATAATAATAATAATAATAATAATAATAATAAAAATAATAATAATAATAAACAATAATAAATAATAATAATAATAATAATAATAATAATAATAATAATAATAAAGAAAAGAAGAAAGTTATGATACAATAAGACAAAAGGCATCTGTCACGTTTATCAATGGATCGACCGAGCGACCATCAGGACAGGAACGAGTCATCCCAGTGTCTGTCCACGATACCTGATGTTAGTGACGCTTAAAACATTCTTATAACACACACGCACACACACACACACACACACACACACACACACCCAATAACTAGCCATAAACACCAAACGTTTTCTCAGTATAACGTTTTAATGAGATTCAGGTGTTGGTATGGTGTCACCTGGCGGAGCACCTGAGATAGAGCATCATCATTGACAGTACCATCATACCTGGTGACTGGTAGTGGGTGACCAAGAGAGGGATTTGTCCAACCTTACCTGTAACCCCCCCCCCCCCCCCCCCCCTCTCTCTCTCTCTCTCTCTCTCTCTCTCTCTCTCTCTCTCTCTTGAAGACCTGTTTTGAGAGCAGCTGCAACAAAGTAGGAAGAGGAGAGGGTGGGAGGGAACATAATTATATAAGGTTACTTTAAGCCTTATTAACCTCGAAGGATGGAAGGATTACACGACTATAATGTTTATGTAACCTATAAGTTATTATGTGACTCAGTGATGTATTGAAGCATTATTGATCGTAGCAATTTTAATAAGAATTACCATCTGAAATATAAAGAGAAGAATAAAAGATTAATGAAAGGTTTAGATGGTTTTTAAAAGGGTTAGATTAAGTAATGGAGGATCATAAGAGTGTTTTAATTGTTTATATGATTAATGTTAGCTTGATTTTAGCTTACATAGGTGGAGAGAGAGAGAGAGAGAGAGAGAGAGAGAGAGATTAATAGGATGTGGTCAGGTAGTTGAAGAATGGTGGAGTGGGAGGATAGAGGTGAGAGAATGTTTGGAGAGAATGATGGAGGAATGATGACTGCCACAACTCATTGGTGGGGAGGTAGAGTAGGTGTAGGTGAAGGTAGAACGTGTGTAAAGGGAGGTAGAGTGACTGTAGGTGAGGTAGAATGGCTGTAGGTGAAGGGAGAGTTGGTATAGGCGAAGAAAGAGATGGGACAAATTTACAGTGTGTGTGTGTGTGTGTGTGTGTGTGTCTGTGTGTGTGTGTGTGTGTGTGTGTGTGTGTATGTGTGTGTGTGTGTGTGTGTGTGTGTTATAAGAATGTTTTAAGCGTCAGTAACATCAGGCATCGTGGCCAGATATTGGGATGAATCATTCCTGTCCTGATGGTCGCTGGGTCTATCAATAAACAATAAACGTTGCCTTTTTTGTATTATTGTTTTATTCTTCTCATTTCTTCCTTCCTTACTTAGTTTACTTATTTCTTATTTATTTCCTTATTTACTTGCATATTTATTTCCTTACTTATTTACTTCCTTACTTACTTACATATTTATTTCCTTACTTATTTAATTCCTTACTTATTTACTTCCTTACTTATTTACTTCCTTACTTATTTACTTCCTTCCTTACTTACTTTATTACTTACTTACATATTTCCTTCCTTCAGTTCTTAATTAATTACATAAAGACAGATTTTAATAATAATAATAATGAAAAGAAGAGTCAGAGGAAAAGAATCGAATCCCCTGAGAGTCTTGAAGGGATAAAGGGAAGGATTCTGATCTTCCTTAAAAGAATCAGGAGAAAAGAACTGGATTTTTTTTTTTTTTTTTTTAGAATCCAGTCAAAAAATTATTTACTTTCCATTAACATTAAACAACGGGTCTTTTTTCTTTATACATATACTATCTCTATGTATACTACCAATATATAATATCTCTATGTATACTGTCTACATATAGGTTAGGGTTTAATTTTGTATACATATGTACTACGTAGGAACCTTTTTTTATCTATATAGGTATGATGCTAATTGGGTGTAACATAAGGGTGTATGGTCATTCGTGTGTGTATGGTCATTCGTGTGTGTATGGTCTTTCGTGGGTGTATGGTAATTCGTGGGTGTATGGTCATTCGTGGGTGTATGGTCTTTCGTGGGTGTATGGTCTTTCGTGGGTGTATGGTCATTCGTGGGTGTATGGTCTTTCGTGGGTGTATGGTCATTCGTGGGTGTATGGTCATTCGTGGGTGTATGGTCTTTCGTGGGTGTATGGTCTTTCGTGGGTGTATGGTAATTCGTGGGTGTATGGTCTTTCGTGGGTGTATGGTCTTTCGTGGGTGTATGGTCTTTCGTGGGTGTATGGTCTTTCGTGGGTGTATGGTCATTCGTGGGTGTATGGTCATTCGTGGGTGTATGGTCATTCGTGGGTGTGAGACTTTCGTGATCAAAAAGAATTGCAATTAGTCAACATTTTTTGGTGGTAACGAATAAACATCTGAAGAGAAAGAGAAGGATAATAGAAAAGGAAGAGAAAGAGAACAACGAAGAGACATAAGAGAAAGGTAGAAAGTCACAAAAATACGAAGAGGAGAAAGAAAAAAGTAAACAAAGCGAAAATGAAGTGAGGGGTTAATATTCTCACTTGATTATAAAAGAGAACAGCTGAGAGAGAAGAGGAGAATGAGGGAAGAAGTAGAAGAAGAAAAATGAGACACTGATGGATAGACAGTGGTGAAGAGAGAGAGAAAGAGAGAGAGAGAGAGAGAGAGAGAGAGAGAGAGAGAGCTGAACAAGGAACACCTCCCGCCTTCACTTCCCGTTGCAACTTTTTTTCCAACCAACGTGAGTGAATTTACCCACCCCCCCCCCCCCCTCCATATTTTTTCAATCTTCGATATTTTTCACCCATCGATATATTTCTTCACGTCCTTAATATTTGTCACGCAACCTTCAATGTATTTTTCTTCTCATCGGTATAGTTCATCTCTTCGATATTTTTCACCCACTCGATATTTTTCACCCACTCGATATTTTTCACCCACTCAATATTTTTCACCCACTCGATATTTTTCACCCACTCGATATTTTTCACCCACTCGATATTTTTCACCCACTCGATATTTTTCACCCACTCGATATTTTTCACCCCTGGAGGATATTTTTCGTGCCCCCTCAGCGAACAGCAGGGTGACAGGAGCCGCTCGAGCGAGACCAAGGGACATACCTGGAGTCCTTCACTACACCTGGGCAGTTTAATTTACCTTCGTCAGCAGGACATATGTGGAGGATAAAGGCAGCTTATATAGATGATGTGCTTAAATGTATTTGTCGATATTAAATATATGTCTTTGTGTGTATGTTTGTGAGTACGTGTGTGTGAATGTGGGTGCGTGTGTGTGGGTACGCGTGTGTACGTTTGTGTGTGTATGTGTGTATGTTTGTGGGTACCTGTGTATGTATGTTTGTGAGTATGTGTGGAAGTGTGTGTATGTGTGTATGTTTGTGGGTACCTGTGTATGTATGTTTGTGAGTATGTGTGGAAATGTGTGAGTGTGTGGGGGGTGTGTACGTGTGTGTGTGTGTTCTCTCTTTCATATTTCCACCTCTAATACTTCATCTTCATAGACCAACATAAACCCCCCTGAGCCTCGCTATTATAAATATCTCAACAGTTCACCAGTCGACAAAAAACAATATTCACCGTTCTCATATTTTGGTCTCGAGAAACTGCTGTCACTTACCACAGCGATGACAATGGCCTCAGTTTCTCACCCAAACAATAGTGTATTTGTTTAACTGTGGAGCAACACGAGGCTAGTCCACTTTTGTTTGGTCATATACCCGTAAATAATTATTAATAAAAGTATATATTAGGAGCTGGTATTCGCTCTAATGTTTATAATTACTAAATAAATTGATTCTTAATATAATAAATAATTCAGTGGTTAATTATCAGGTTAAGGCGTCTTTAAATTGCTTCTAATGATCGTTATCTTGAAGATAAGTTTTAGCGGTAGGGTCGGCTGAGTGGATACGGTACTTTCCACCTGTCCTAAGAGTCGCTGGTTCGATACCGGTGCACTCCTAATCCACCTAGCTATAAAACGGTGTCTAATTTTACAGTTGGGGAAGTGAAGTCGGTCTAGTGCAGTACCGGCCAGGCTGCCTCTTTGTGTACCGATGATGATTGAGCTTAAGAGAGAGAACCATTGTAATCGCTACTTAGTTAATTTAGTGAGTTAACTTGTGTAAGTGAGCGAAATTAGTTAAGGTTAAAATATCATGTTAATGTTAGTTTTGGTATGTTAACCCTTAGCTTATGTCACCTTAAGATTAACTTATCCTATCCTAACCTAACCTAGAGTAGCCTAACTTAACCTAACCTCCCAGATAAGTTAGGTTAGTCATCAGATGAAATAAGATAGTTAGGGGTTAGACCAGTTCAGTATAGTTTTATATTACCAGGTCGAGGAATATTCTTATTAGGACCTTATGATAATCTGGACCTGAACCGAAACGTCGTAAAGTATTGAAGTTTAAAACAGTCACGATAAAATGTTTTAACCTCACGTGTCTGGGTTTAATATTTTTGGTTTTAGTTTTCAGTCTCTATTATCCCAAGACTGGCGATAGGTTTATGAGTTTTAACCTGTGAATCAATATATAAATAAATAAATAAATAGAATACAGATTAATAAACAAGTATGATGATTAAATAATAAGAAAAATACGGTAAATTATAATATGTTAAAGTATTTGGTCCAAAATATCTCAGAACTAAACGTTAAAGATTCGACTCTGTGTGATATAACTCCAAGCTGGCCACCACCTCCACCTCTGTCTCTGTCTCCTCTTCTTCCTCTCCTCCTCCTCACACGATGGAAGACGTCACACACTCCACCGAGAACGTCTTGAAGCTGTTGTGTTAGTCATGGATGAACGAGGAAGTGTCGGTGTGGTTAATACAAAAACAACGAATAATAAAAAAAACAAAAGAATGGAATCTAAGTCAATGATTCATCCCCCTTCCTTCCCGCCCGTCCGTGATGCTGCTGAGAGGCATGTGGTGGTTGTCAGACGCACTAGAGATGTCAAGAAAGATGTCCGTTTATGGCAACACTAAATAATTCCTATTATACGGTATGTCAAACCACGAAAATTCATGATAATGGTGTCAATATATTTATCCAACGAAGTCATTCTTTATTTTTCCTATCCTTTGTGATTAAGCTATTTCACTAAATATCTGATTTTTACCTTCTTTTTTTGGGGGGGGCGTTAATTCCTCTGATTAACTCGGCACTTTCGCGGGTCAATTATTCTGCGAACCTCCTCCTCATCCTCCTCCCCCCCCCCCCCTCCTCACACACCTGGATATTTACGCTTGCTGCTGTGACCTCGACGGCTGGGGGTCAGGTCGCAGGGCTTGCTTGGGCTCTGATGAGGATCGTGCTTTACGCTGCAACACTGATTAATCGCTAATTAATCAGGGGAAAAGACTGGATAATCGTAGCGTAAATCCACGGATTAAGTCTCATTAATCCCGGCTGATGGTTCCTTAAGCTGAACTGTGTAAGATGAGACGGTGATAAGCTTCTCGGAGAGGCTGTGTTGAGAGAGAGAGAGAGAGAGAGAGAGAGGGAGAGGGAGGGAGAGAGAGAGAGAGAGAGAGAGAGAGAGAGAGAGAGAGAGGGGGGAGGGAGGGGGAGAGAGAGAGAGAGAGGGAGAGGGAGAGAGAGAGAGAGAGAGGGAGAGAGAGGGAGAGAGAGAGAGAGAGAGAGGGAGAGAGAGAGAGAGAGAGAGATAAAAGATAGAGAGGGACAGAAACACAAAGAACTAGATAAAACAAAGAAAGAGAGAGAGAAAGAAAATTTGCATAAAAAGAGAGAAAGAGAGGAAATACGTAATAAAAGAGACGTAAACACAGGTAGATAAAGAGATAGAAGAGGTAGGTCGATAAACAAGGCGAAGGAGACTGAGAGAGAGAGACTGAGAGACAGAGAGAGACTGAGAGAGAGAGAGACTGAGAGAGAGAGAGAGACTGAGAGACAAGTAGAAGAAAAAGAAGAAAATACGAAGATAATAAAGAAACAAAAAGGACATAGAGTGATAAAGTGAGAGATAGAAAGAATTCATACATACATACATACATACATACATACAATACATACATACATACATACATACATACCTGTAAGCATGAGTCAGCATTACGTATATCTTCCAATCTCTTCAGTATTTTAACCAATTAAACTTAAATAAATCATCCTAATCTTCGAGTTAATCTTTTTTATTGCCTCTAATCTTTATAATCTTCAATACCTTAAGTAAATGTCCTCATATAAGTGTTTTTAAGTTTTAAGTATTTTTTTCAGTATTTTTTGAAGGTTTTGTAGTTATTGTAAGTGTTAAGTATTATTTCTTAAGTGTTTTCAATATTTTGTTTAAGTAAATGTCTTTATTTAAGTGTTTCTCATTTTTTTAAGTAATTTTAAGTATCTAAGTGTTTATTTAAGTATGGCCTCAATACTTTAAATTAACTATATATATCTAATTAAAGTGTTATTCACCCATTTAAGTGTCTTTAAGTGTTATAGATCTATCTTAAGTATCATTTAACTAACATCTACCCTATTTAATCTAAAGTTAATCATCTACTTACCAACTCTCCCTAAACTACTCTGGTATAATTAGTGTTCAATATATACAGCATACTCAACATCATACCACCAGTCTAGATATACTTCCTCGGGCATTGTAATCAGGCATACCTATCTCCTTAATGTACTGTAAGGGTCAATATTCCGTAGATAAATGTGTTATTATGTCACTGGTGAAATAAAATAGGGTGTCTAATTTTCAGGTGATTCTCTTTTTTCTTCTTTTATTTTTCTTGAATAATAAATACCGTAGATCGTAAGTCCTCCTCCACCTTGTTCTTGGCTTCACGTCCGCCTGATAGATCAAAATTTACCTGGAGTAATAATTATCATATATAGTATATCTTTCTAATATGTCTCGTAAGTGTCAGATGGTCTTAAGATTAATGTTGGTCTTAAGTGAAGATTTGAGAATATATGTATATGGGTGACTTTAGATACAAGGTTAAGAAATTATATCTTATAGAATGATAAAAATTATGCTGAGATTTTGTTGTCTTGAGGCCAGTTATAGGAGATGAAATTAAGGGAGTTTTTTTTGAGTAATTTGTCTTTTAATTTGTGCTAAGTCGATGTATACATAGTTATGGTAGAGTCTTAGTGTTTTAGTGTTATTTATTTGTTATTTTTTTTGTTATTTTTGTGGTTTAACTTTGAGTATAAACTTACGTGATCAAATTACGAGAAAAATTTCCCCCTACGAATCTCTGTGACTTAGGACTCAAGCGTTCCCAATGTACCTTAAACCCACAGGTGTATTCAGATGATGTATACCCACCACACTAATTACCATTTTCTTATATACTTTTCTGGACTATAGGTCGTAAGTCTCCGTGCCGTTAAGACGCGTGGGCAGAGCGACGCATGAAATCACAAAATACTGCGTTTGAAATTTAGGACCAATCGTAGATTTCTTGGTTCCGTCGTTCATGCGTGAGTGAATGCGACGTTTATTTGGCATTAGCTACAATTACGAATACATCTGACCAACTTATGAGGCTAAATCGTTGTAAATGCACAATATTCTGAGTGTTTTTACCTACGTGTGAAATATGAAATTCCCTCCGTGTTTGACTATTGAAGTCTTTTATCCCGTCGTGTATGTGTGTGTGTGTACATGAGGAAGGTCAGAGCTCGCGGGAAACAATATTGAGAACCTTGGCTTGAATTCTTTTCTCTCAGACCTCAGACTTTAAAGCGGTCACTGAAGGATGTGTATTCATTTATCGTCACTTGGCCCTTGAGGGGATTTCGATACAAACCTGATAATGATCCCAGAACCACGTAAAGAATTGTGATGATAATCTTATAGTGAAGTTAAATAAAAATCATATGTTTTGTAACTTATTGTAACTGGTCTATTATTTAAGGCTGGGATAATATCTGTTTGGTTGAAAATATTTATGATAGAGAAATATTATTTATTATCTGATTTAATTGGTAATGTTGACAAAGAATTTATTATTATTATTATTATTATTATTATTATTATTATTATTATTATTATTATTAATGTTGTTGTTGTTGTTGTTATCAATATTACTATTATTATTATCAAAGAAAAAAATTGTAAGTGAGGTCAAAATACAAATAAATAAACCAAAATAATATTAACACTCCAAAACAGACCACAATTACTCCCTACAGCACACAGTTAACATGTTATTCCCAAGATGTGTGTCAGTCAGTGTTCCTAGGTGGAAGGGTCTATCTCCCGTTCATACTATACCTAGAAATATCTCCTAAGGGTAAGAGGTCACTGAGGCAACTAATGCGTGTAAGTCTTTGTCATAATGCTTGATATATGTACTTAAGGCTAATGATGGTAGTGATAATAGCAATAACAACAACAGGAACAATAATAATAATGTCTCGTCTCTGGTGATAAGTGAACTAGAAAAAACGTATCTAATTAAGGAAGTTATCTCATATATTAAGACTTTAATTAAGGTAAATCAATTGTTTACACTCATTCACTTTTTACGAACCTTTTATGAATCTGGTGGCCTCAAGACCTTCAATTAAAGGGGATACGAGTATATGATTAATTAGGGACGAGACCTTTAAAGCTTTGACTCCCTGAATACCGACAGTGGTCACCCTGAATGGCTTTAAAATCCACAGCATATCCACTATCAACCTTTAATATTTAACATGGAGGGGGGGGAGGGGGCAGGGGGAGGGGGAAAGGGGGGAGGGGGAAATATGTCAGTGTATCGCCCTTGGCTTGGAGACTGGGCAATGTTTAGTGTCCAACCCTTTATTGTTGAAGCTTAAATATATTTTGAAACGCTTAAACCTTAAGATCTGAGTGCTGATGGTATTTAAAGGGCAGCTCCAGGGAAGGTTGAGAGAGAGAGAGAGAGAGAGAGAGAGAGAGAGAGAGAGAAAGAGAGAGAGAGAGAGAGAGAGAGAGAGAGAGAGGAATATACAGTCGTGTAAAATGCTTGGGAGGGAGGTTGACGGGAGGACATGTGGGAGGGAGGATGACGGGAGGACATGTGGGAGGGAGGTTGACGGGAGGACATGACGGAGGGAGGTTGATGGGAGGACATGTGGGAGGGAGGTTGACGGGAGGACATGTGGGAGGGAGGTTGACGGGAGGACATGACGGAGGGAGGTTGATGGGAGGACATGACGGAGGGAGGTTGATGGGAGGACATGTGGGAGGGAGGTTGACGGGAGGACATGACGGAGGGAGGTTGACGGGAGGACTTGTGGGAGGGAAGTTGACGGGAGGACATGTGGGAGGGAGGTTGACGGGAGGACATGTGGGAGGGAGGTTGACGGGAAGACATGACGGAAACATAAGTAGATTAATTTATGCCTTCGAGAATAATATATCCATCTTAATATAACACCGTATATCCATCCATAGTATATCTATTCATAGTATATCCATTCTTATTATATCCATTCATAGTATATCCATTCATAGTATATCCATTCATAGCATATCCATTTATCCATCCATAGTGTATCCATTTACCCATCCATAGTATATCCATTCATAGTATATCCATTCTTATTATATCCATTCATAGTACATCTATTCATAGTATATCCATTCATAGCATATCCATTTATCCATCCATAGTGTATCCATTTACCC
Organism: Homarus gammarus; assembly: GCA_958450375.1. Lineage (NCBI taxonomy): Eukaryota > Metazoa > Arthropoda > Malacostraca > Decapoda > Nephropidae > Homarus > Homarus gammarus. Next base: position 3,928,894 of record CAUDMG010000658.1, on the reverse strand, counting down.
ATCCATAGTATATCCATTTATCCATCCATAGTATATCCATTCATTGTATATCCATTCTTATTATACCGTGAATAAGATGTGCGGTATTTAGTTGGTGAAAAATGAATGAAATATAACACGTTCACTACCATAATACGTTCACCACCATATGTTCACCATAAGAATATGTTCATCATAGCAATACGTTAACCATCTCAACACGTTCACTATCACAATACGTTCACCATAACAATACGTTCACCATAACAATACCTTCGCCGTAACAATACGTTCGTCATCTCAACACGTTCACCATAACAACCCATTCACCGCCCCAACACGTTCACTAACACAATTAGCTCACCATAACAATACATTCACCACCCCATTGCGTTCATCACCCCATTGCGTTCACCACCCCCAACACGTTCACCACCCCAACATGTTCACCACCCATCACGTTCACCACCCCATAACGTTCACCACCCCCAACACGTTCACCACAACACCTTCACCACCATAACACGTTCACCACCCCAACACGTTCACCACCCCAACTCGTTCACCATATTCCCATCACATCACCATCACAAAAAATAAAATACGTTCACTCTTATAAGACTTGCACAAAGTCTCATAAATCATCTCACACGAAGGTTAATACTTTAAAATGTTGTCACACCTGAGTATAATAAGTCCAATTATCGCTAATTATAGTACACACCTGGTGCAGTGAGGGTATGTTACCTGGGCAGGAGGCGGAGGTATAACATGCAGCCAAGAGGAACAGGTGTGTGTGTGTGTGTGTGTGTGCGTGTGTGTTTAGGAGGTCGTATACAGTTCAGGTGTAAATTACAGGTACAGTAATTCTCAGGTAGTGACAGTACAGGTAAAAATTCAGGTGTACAGAACAGGTGCAGTAATTTACACTTGGTACCCTCGTATTGGTGGCACATTTACTCAGGGATGAAAAGAAGCTCACGTGTAATGTGGAGGCCATCTGTAATTAGCTGCAGGTATGTATGTCACGGTGTGTGTGTGTGTGTGTGTGTGTGTGTGTGTGTCATTTAAGGTTTAGAAAAGGAAAAAAGAAATTGAAACACAGACAAAAAAAAGCAGGAGAGGTTAAGACAAACAGAGAGAAAAAAAAAAGAAACGGAATTAAATGAAAAACAAGATCAAAGAGGGAAGGAAAAAAACAAAGGAAGAAACAAAAAGACAATACCAGATCTCACAAACACAAAAGATACTGGAATCACCCATGCGTGCTCAACACAGTCCCAAGAAACAAAAGCTTTCACCGTTGCCAGGATTTTAGGATAGTATCCCCTTTATGTAGCCCACCCGTTTTCGTTAACCAATATCAACATCACCAAAGCGAAGACCGAATTTAAGACTAGATTCTATACGTTCATTTCGTGTTAAGAGAACGTATCAAGTCAATCTATAATCTCAGTGTAATTGTGGTGCCATTTCCGATATTATTTTCATTCTTTAGGTTCAAATCGGCCAGTTAAATACGCTTTTATAACACCAATTGAGAGGAAAAGGCTAGACTCACTGACTTCTTAAAACGATCGCACCTTAAAAAATAAAGCCCTTCTAGATGGTGATACTCCTCCGACTGTTTCTCCTAAGTTACACAATAAACACAAATATTAAATAAAAATTGAATCTACTTTGAAATTTATAAACACAATTCCTAAATTAGTATTAAATCTACGTTGAAAATTACGTAAAAACAGCGACTATAACATTACCAGATTTAAATTTGTGTTGAGACGGGAATGATCGTACATATGACTGCTGAAGCATCCGGGATTTAAGAAAAGAAGATTAGAAACAAAATTAATGAACTTTCTTAAGAGCGAGGTAGGGGGTGGGGTGGGGGAGGACCTCAGGCATTAACACAGAAAGATAAATGGGGAAAATGGGGCCGAGTGGAGGTAGTAGAGTATGATAGAGTGAACGCAAGCGAAGAATTAGTAATATTTGTGTGGTGGTTTACAGGGCACGAAATATCACCACTGAAAGTAGACAAGGTGATGCATTACAACAGGATGTGTCTGTGGGGGGTAAAATACAGGTTATAAAATAGTGAAAGTTGTGTGAATTTATCAAGATTTTTTGTTGTTTATGGTGAGTGTGAGGGAGAAATTTAGATGAATAACGTAAATGGAAAAAATGAATAAATTATAGATGCGGGAAAGTATGATAAAAAGGTGTTAAAAGAATAAATTAAAAAAATTATAAGATCATGCGATTATATACAGTAAACCTATAAATAATAGTCAACATAGATAAGGGTAAATAACTAAATAAATAAATAAAATATATATTAACTTAAAGTATCATAAGAAAAAATAATTATAACATTTTGAGTTAGATTCACCAAAGATTAACCATACCTATATATTTATCTTCACAATATATGTATAAATATATGTATAAATATGCATAAATGTTGTGTCGTGTAAAATGAAATATTCTGAATACAGTTCTCTTCTCTTGGAATAAATAGACCGTGACATGTGCAGTATAGCCTTCCTTACTCTTCCTTACTCTTCCTTCTTCTTCTTCTTCTTCTGCTTCTTCTTCTTCTTCTTTTTCTTCTCTTTTGCCTCCTCTTTTGCCTCCTCTTCTTCATCCTCCTTCTCTTCTTTCTGTTCGTTATCCCTCATCTTCTCACTTTTCTCCTTCTCGCCTTCATCCTCTCCTCCTTCTTTTCCTCCTCCTCTCCTGTTAGTCGTCCTACCTCCTTCCTTTCCTCCTTCCCATCCTTCTCCTTCCTTGTATGTGTCTCTCCGTGTCCTTCACCTGATGGTAATACTGATTGTCAGGCCTCACGCCCCTCACGCACCCATGCCCACGCCTCTCACGCGCATATGCCCACGCCTCTCACGCACTCATGCCCACATCCTTCACGAACACATGCCCACACCCATTATACGCCCATACCCACACCCCTCACGCACCCATGGCCACGCTCTTCACGCACCTATGCCCATGCCCATGTGCCTATGTCCACGTTCCACACACACCCATGCCCACGCACCTCACAGGCCCATGCCCGTCCGTACCAGCCGCAAGCACGTTCATGTCCATCACAAATTCAGGACACGCCCACGCTAGACAGGAGGAACTACCAGGTACGACACAAGCCACACCCACGCCCACCACAAACCACGCCCACATCCTCCACAAGTTCAGACCCATAACACACCCTTCACCTCCCACAATACACCTGTACGTAAACAAACACACCCCTTCACCTCCCACAATGCACCTGTACGTAAACAAACACACCCCTCACCTCCCACAATACCGCCACCACTCCAGTGCAAGCCCCAGCAGTCACAGTGGGTGCCCATCCTCTCCAGCTGGTGCAGTCTGCCAACTCCTGGGTGTAACTATAGACAACAAACTGGACTGGAAGGTTCATGTAAATAACACAGTCAAGGCAGCCTCGTACCGTCTCTACATGCTACGACGACTTAGGTCACTTGGGACACCCACGCCAGAGCCGAGGACTATCTACAAAGCCTTTATTCTCCCCAAACTAACATATGCGTCACCAGCCTGGTCGTCTTCTCTCAAATCCACCCAACAACGTCGGCTAGAGAAGGTACAGAAAAGGGCCTGCAGAATCATGCTCGGCGCAGACTACTCCGGCTACATCAACGCTCTCTCCACCCTGGAAATGCCATCCCTCAGTGACCTCCACCACCAAGCACTGGAAAGGTTTGGCAGCCAACTAATGCACCACCCTCGTCATCGCCACCTCCTGCCACCGGCAGCCCCCCACCCACCTCTCTCAGTCCGCCACTACAACGAAATTCAGCTCATTAGAGCCCGCACCGATAGATATAAGAATAGCACCATCCCATCTATTGTTAAAATAATAAACAATTCCTGATTTATGTACTGTACAGCCCTGTAAATGTATTCAACCCATATTATATCATTAAGTCTTAATCAAATGTAAGTCTGTATATTTTCAGCCACCGGCTACAACTCTATTAATAAACCGTTTATTATTATTATTATTATTATTATTATTATTATTATTTTACAATGCACCAGTACGGAAATAGACCACAACAAGGACACTTCTCATCAGCTGGAATCTTTAACATCTTCCCCTTCGTCAGGACCTAATGAGGGAGGAGATCTAGCGTCCTCCAAGGCCTGACGCTGCTACTGCCACGCCGTCAGGAAGGAGGAGAAGGAGGTGAGAGAAATACAAGGTCCCTCTACTCCTCCTCCTCTCTCCTAAACAGGGATTTACAGGTGAACAAGATGGGGTTCTTTTTGTACAGGTGTGGATATGTCTTCTTCTTTTTCGTCCTTCGACTACGTTTCCCACTTTCTATAACTATCTCGTCTCTTTCTTAACTTCAATCCACCAAAAGTTTCAAAATATCGCGTTTTGAAGTCTTACCTATGATTCCTTGAGATACCTAAACCTAACCTAACCTAACAAAGAAGTGAGACAGGAGTATGACACGTGTGTACTGTCTCCGCCAGGTATGGATGCAGGTGTATCATTCCACACCTTCACACTGTGGTAGTATATGGAGGTATAAGAGTGAGATGAACTCGTGTGTGGCCGCGTCAGTTAGATCAGATCAGATCAGTAAGTCAGTCAGTCAGTCAGTAAGTCAGTAGGTCATTAGTCTACAGTACACACCCACCATAGTCTGCATACACACACACACACACACACACACACACACATCATAGTCTACACAAACACCTCTTGACGTCTATAATGTTCTACGGAGACTTACCTTAACTACAGAAAATTAAATAAATAACATCACCATTTACACCATTTACAAAAAAATTTACGCAACATTTCCTCTATACATTTACATCTCTACATTTACACCAAAATTTCCTTATAATCTTAATTCATATATTCCACCATTTACACCAATATTTACAATGCTACTTATGACAAAAATCCCACTGCAAAATAGGTGAGTCATGGAACAAAATTTACGTAGATATTTACATGTTAAGAGTCCCGTTGTGTTAATGTGATTCTACTGCCCTTGTCCTGGCCTTGAATAACTTATAACCTGTAATGGATTAATCCGGGCGAGTTTTTCAGATATTGGATTTATTCTAGGCGTGGCCGGTCCAACTGAGAGTCTAAATTTATCTAGAGACGCATTCAGGGCTACGCAGTGACAGCCATGTTTGTTGTGTTGCCGCGATCAGCTGATGGCTTCGGTGCTGGGTACAGGTGAGAATTGCGGGTTTGTTGTGGTATGAACAGCTGATGGCTTCGGTGCTGGGTACAGGTGAGAATTGCGGGTTTGTTGTGGTATGAACAGCTGATGGCTTCGGTGCTGGATACAGGTGAGAATTGCGGGTTTGTTGTGGTATGAACAGCTGATGGCTTCGGTGCTGGATACAGGTGAGAATTATAAGTTTATTGCAGTGTTGTAACAGCTGATGGCTTCGGTGCTGGGTACATGTGAGAATAAAGAGATGGGAGAGATAATGAGAAAAGGAGAGGAAGGCAGGAAGAGGAATAGGGGGAGGATGGATGATAACAAGACGAAGAAGAAGTAGAATGTAGCTAACAGAAGAAGAAGAAGAAAACAGAAGAAGGAAGTGGATAAGAATAAAGGTGATAAAGGAAGGAATCAGAGAAGCATATAGTGAATCCTCAACGTATAAGACAAAGGAAAAGATCTTAACTACACTAAAATAATCGTAATAATTGAAGCCAGATCATAAAAAAAAAAATTCTCCATCATAATTAAGTAGTTATGTGAGCTATTAAGTGAGAGAACCTACACTACACACATTCTCTCTCCTCCTCCTGCTCTCTTCTCCCCCCGCCTCTTTCTATCTTCGTGTTTCTCTTTTCATTTATCTCTTTTTTTTCCTCTCTCTCTCTCTCTCTTCGTTATTATTTCTTCTTCGTCTTTTATTGGTGCTCTTATTCTTTTTCTCCATTCCATTATTTTCCTCTTTGTTTTTATTATTATTTGCTTTTGTTATCTCTCTCTCTCTCTCTCTCTCTCTCTCTCTCTCTCTCTCTCTCTCTCTCTCTCTCTCTCTCTCTCTCTCTCTCTCTCTTTCTTTCTTTCTCTTTCCTTCCCTCATCCTCCTCCTCCTCCTCCTTCCTCACTTCTCCTCTCTCTGCTCTTCTTCTTCCTCCTCCTCCTCCTCCTCAACTTCCCCTCCCTCCTTCTTCTGCTTTTCTTTTCCTTCTTCCTCCTGCTCCTCCTCCTCCTCCTCCTCCTGCACATCACCAACATAGTGACGCAAGCTTTATTTCCACACCTCTCGCTTCAGTCACCAGTCTTCCCTCATACATACTAGTTTAGTAACCTCACCCCGGCTTAGCCTCACCCCGGCATAGCTTCACCCAGATCTAGCTTCACCCCGATCTAGCCACACCCCGGCCTAGCTTCACCCAGATCTAGCTTCACCCCGATCTAGCCTCACCCCGGCCTAGCCTCACCCCGGCCTAGCCTCACCCCGGCCTAGCTTCACCCAGATCTAGCTTCACCCCGGCCTAGCCTCACCCCGGCCTAGCCTCACCCCGACCTAGCCTCACCCCGACCTAGCCTCACCTCGGGTTAACCTAACCTAACCCTAATCACTATCCTCCCAGCTCACCTGTGCACTCACCTGGCTCTCGTGGCTCAAATATAACATAATATCCAATGGGGTAAGATACCTATTTTTACCTCTTTATTATTTGAAACCTTTTGGATAGACTATTAATTACCTCCTAGTTAATACATTTCCTATTTTCTTTCCTCGCAGTTAGAGGCAGTGTGGATATAGCATACTGCATACGAAGCTTATGGTATACAAGGATAGTAGCATGATCATTACTACAACTCAAGAACCATCATTTACCCCATCAGCTGTGTATAGAAGCTATGAACCTATTTACACCTGGGTTGACTAGGAGTGCCCCAGGGATCGAACCAGTGACTCTTAGGACGGTAGTTGAATTTTGTATCCGCTCGGCCACCGCATCAAGATATAAATTAATGTATATTTTTTAAGTTCTCCAGGGACAACATCACAAGTATGAATATAAATAGATAGAAAAATTACAAAACTACAAAAAATATATAGGCTACATAATTATATACTAGAGAGACTACATAGATTACCTTTACTACAGAGATTACAATGACTACATAGTACATGAAGCATAGAAACTACACAAGTTCGATAAACTACAGAAAGTACAGTGTCTTATGTATGAGAGTGTTGTATTATTCTGTATAGCTTCACTCAATTATTATATATTGTAGTTTCAACATTTTATTTTATATGGTTGTATTATATTGTTTTATTTTTTATGTAATATTGTATTATGTTTTATTTTATTGTTGATTTATTATATATCGTTTAGTATTGTATTATATAAAGAAATTTATATTTGGTTTTAGTAGATTATATTTTATTTTGTTCTTCTCTGTTCTCTTCAAGTTATAATAATTTATTCTATTTTATCTTATTTAACTGTATTATTGTATTTCTGACTCTCTATGATGTATTATTCATTTATTACGATGATTTATCTCACTGTATTCTACTGTATTTATTCACTGATATGGTCCAGTGTATTGTAATGTAATTTTATGTATTTTGTAATGTAATTCTGTATTAAGTTGCACTGAATTTTACTGTAATCTGGTCATTGTATCCTGTAGTAATGAGATGTAATGCGATACACTACCATATGCTGTACTGTAGTGTATTATGCCTGAATTATATTGTTTCAGAGTACTGGGTCAGAGATCAGCTGGATGACCCCTGGTTCACGATCTAGGTCAAGACTACCTGCCCTTGTGTTACCTGCCCACACCTGGCTACTGATCGTGACCTGACCCCGACACCGGCCCCGCCCCACTCCGCCCCGCCCCGATTCGCCAACTGGAGTTATGCTGATGCTTCTTTCACCCCGACCCGCTGTGCCCCACCCTGAAATACCCAGCCATCTGCCCTGCCTCACCTCTATCCCTCCTCCCGCGTTTGACCCAACCAAGTTTGACATATCCGGTCCTTTACTGCACCTCCCCACCACCCCCCCCCCTTGTTTCTCCCTAACCCCCATGTTTAGTGTTCAAAACTTACCCAACCTCACTGCCTTGACTCACCTCAAAGCCCCGCCCCACCTCATTGCCCTAGTCTACTTTGCCTCTATTTGCTATATCCACCCCACTCTGACGTAACCCTGCCCTGCCTCACCTTGCCCCGCCCCGCCCCTCCTTACCCTGTCCCGCCCCGCATCATTTTTTTTTTTTTTTTTTTTTTTTGTAGGGAAAGGAGGAATGAAGGAAGATTAGAGGTGGGGGAAGGAAGTTATAGTTCGGAAATTGAAGAAATTCAGGAGGAGGTAAGAGAGGGCGGGCTGACCGCCTAGCTAAGCTAATAGTGTCAGTGTCATGGGTTAGTTATTGTCTGCCGGCACAGGCACTAGACAGCCTACCCTGTCCCATATATGGGTGTTTTGAGGGCCTTAATTCATATTCCGCCGACCCTACTGGCGGATGCTGGTCTAGGGAGGTTGTCTATTGCCTGACCCTGTAGATCGGGGGTGGTAATGGACCTTTTGAGATTTCGTAGCTTTTTGGGAACCATGTACGGTTGTTGTCGTTATCTGGTGGGAGTCTTTGAAGGAGTTCTTGCTCTGATCGTTCTATCTTTTGCCAGATTCTGCTGGCCAGGGTGTGCAGCTGCTGGTTGATGGGTTTCATTCTCAGGTCTCTATGTATCTCGGCTGTGGTTTTGGTGAAGTGGTATCTTTCACCTGTGACGAATCTTAGGGCTTCATTTTGGACCACCTGTAATTTTAATATTTGAGTGGTGTTCATAGTACGAAGAGGTATTGCTGGGTAAGTTAATATCGGTGTGATAAATGATGTCACCAGGCGGAGTTTTATTTTCTCAGGAAGCGCTTTAAGGCGGAATAGTTTTCTCAGCTCTCTTCTTGCTTTTTCCTTCCTGCTGTGGACATGATGGGAGTAACCTGTCGTGGATATATGCAGGCCCAGGGGGGTGCCTCTGCTTTTGTATTCTATCTGGGCATTATTGGTTACTAATGGATGGGTTTTCCTTCTGCTTAAGGGCATCACCTCACTCACCCTGACCGCCTCACTTCGCCTCACCCTACCCCACCCTGCCCCGCCCCGCCCCCCACCCCGCCCCCCACCCCGCCCCACCCACGTTGCTTCACCCATTATGACACTCGAGAGTTAATTGACCTTATCACCTGTATAGCCATATACGTAAGTGGTCGCTGGCTCAAGAGAGACATCCTCTGGTTCACCTTGTTGACGTAATCGTTCATATGATCATCAGACAATAATATGCTGCCATCCACTCGGGTCCCCTCCCCCCCCCCCCCCCTATACTCTCTCTCTCTCTCTCTCTCTCTCTCTCTCTCTCTCTCTCTCCTCTTCAACACCTATGGCTTTTTCTCGTATCCTACCTATGGCCTAAGATCTTACATAGGCATATGATGAACGAACGAGGTCAGTCCTAACACTTTCCCTGTAGTCCAGTCAGAGCAAAGTTCATTTATATTAACTCAACTATCGTCTATCATTCAAGACAAGTGAAAACCTCAGGTGTGTAAAGCCAATAATACCATATCTGTTGAGCACTAAGGGGGCATCGATGCGGAACCTTATCGAATATTTTCTTGAAGTCCTTATAAGTCAGAGCTAATGTTACCCCCGATAGTCCAGGATCTATGTTTAGTGTGTGTGACAAACATTCTCAACATTCAGAGTCCATTAAACCTGCCGCTGATAAAGGCATCATTGTCACTAAACAGGTACTGCTTCTTTATATCACCTACGATATTGTCTCTTTATGATAGATTACACCGCGTTGCAGGTCAAAGGTGAATAGTTATTTCTAAACTCGATGAAACTATTAAGTCTTCCTTCGTCATGTATTGTACTTTTCCATCTCTCATCCACCTAACCCAACCTAAACCTAACCTAAAACTAACCTAACCTAAACCTAACCTAAACCTAACCCAACCTAAACCTAACCTAAAACTAACCTAACCTAAACCTAACCTAACCTAAACCTAACCTAACCTAAACCTAAACCTAAACCTAACAACCTAACCTAACCTAACCTAAACCTAAACCCAACCTAAACCTAACCTAAACCTAAACCTAACCTAAACCTAAACCTAACCTAAACCTAAACCTAACCTAACCTTAGAAGATATTTATTTACATTCTTCAGTACTCTAGAATGGACTGTATCTGTACCTGGTAATTTCTCAACATTGGTCTTTGTGAGCTTAGTCTTTGACCTCTTAAGAATAATGTTGTCTGATGGTTGTTGTGGAAGGTGGCTGGTGGTAGTGTTGGTATCACTGTTTTATGGTTGTGTTGTCAATGCATCTGAGAATTTTTTTGACACCAATTAATATCAGGTTTATTATTGTTGTTAGTTGCTATTGGCTGATTATATGAATAGGATAATCAGATACGTACTGATTGGCTTCTAATGATCAATCAGATAATATCACTCTTTTGTTTACCTCATGATTGCTATTGGTCATTCAGATAAACAAGTCACTTTAGTATTGATCTGTTGGACTGTATGAACCAATCAGATGACCAGATCACTTCCAAATTTACCTCTTGGGTACTGTTGACCAATCAGATCACCATCGCACCCACCAATTAATCACCATTAGCCCATCAGATAAACAGAACACACCTGTACTCACCCATCATTTACTAGTTGACCAAACAGAAAGACGATCACATCACCCCTGTAATTATTAACGTCTGTTCTGATAAGCAGGTCTAAGTGTAAATACTGTAGACTCGTCTATTCTGATGGGCAGGTAGCAGTGAAGGCAGAGTATGATAATGTGATTGTAAGAGTTATTGAACGCTGAAGTATATACCGTATTACCGTAAGCCCCAGTACCTGACCCTCCGTATCTGAGCTCCCGTACCTGACCTCCCGTACCTGAGCTCGGTTATAAATTAGTACATACAATTAGTTTTGAGTTTCATTTGGTAAGTGATAATGTAATGTTTATGTGGACTTGTGTGGTAGAATGGATAGTGGTAGTGGTGGTAGTTGTGTGGATATTGGTAGCACGGATGGTGGTGGTTGTAGCATGGATGATGGAAGGATGACATTACGTAGAATTATTATAACACCTTGGATAATGATACTGTAACAAGAATTAAATTATAACAAGAATGATTAATGATACCGTAGATAATAAGACCAAAAGATAAGGATACCATTTACTACCTCTGTGAGTAGTGGATTTTTACGAGAGGTTCAGATAGTCTACAAAGTGTTCCAATGTTATTTTGGAAAACAGTTTACATTATTTTTTTTCCCCGTCTTGATTGTTATTTTCTCCTTTGGGTTAATTAATTTGAGGTTATGTTAGTTAATAATTTATATGTGATCCTAGAATTATAAAGAATTATCTAATATACTTAAAATTGTATGTTATTTGTATCTCAATAAACTGTAAGCGATGAGTAACACCTGAACCCTCTCGTGAAGGAGGTAAGTTACTCTATATTTTCGTTAAGTTTAAGGCCCGAGTTTAGTTCAGTATATTAAGCTATATTAATTTAAGCTGAATTAGGATTTTATTTAAACCTTATCACATATACAACATAACTATAGTATTGAATTAAAGGATATCAACCTTATCCATCTTAACTAGAGCGTTTGGTTATCATCAATGCGTCACTCAATAGATGGCGCTGGCCGGCCAGGTGTAAACATCCAGGTATTTACAGTGAACTAGGCACACCTCCTTGGTAAAGTTGTTGTGTGACACTCTTCAGTTTTTCTTGTTTTGACGTAAGTTATTAGGTGATAAATAAGGATTTTCATATACTGAAATCATAAATGTGTTTGCCGTGTAAGTATTGCCATGTGATAATAATTCGTCTTTTTAAAACAGTGATATTTTAATTTTGTTGTGAGGAACCGACAGGTGAAGGTAAGGAAACGGTGCCATTTTGTTTTCGATGTTTTAGAACCATTACAGATTAATTTATTTATTTTGTTTTAACTTAAAGGGAAAAAAGTGGTTGGGAAGAAAGGAAAAATAACGAATACAAGCTTACGAAAAATAAAAGGTTTAAATGCCTTAGTTGTTGAAGTGGCATAGTAATAAAGTGTGGTTTGTTGTGAGTTATTTAAAGTGACCGTAAGTGTGGTTTGTTGTGAGTTATTTAAAGTGGCCGCAAGTGTGGTTTGTTGTGAGTTATTTAAAGTGGCCGCAAGTGTGGTTTGTTGTGAGTTATTTAAAGTGGCCGTAAGTGTGGTTTGTTGTGAGTTATTTAAAGTGGCCGTAAGTGTGGTTTGTTGTGAGTTATTTGAAGTGGCCGTAAGTGTGGTTTGTTGTGAGTTATTTAAAGTGGCCGTAAGTGTGGTTTGTTGTGAGTTATTTAAAGTGGCCGCAAGTGTGGTTTGTTCTGAGTTATTTAAAGTGACCGTAAGTGTGGTTTCTTGTGGGTTATTTAAAGTGGCCGTAAGTGTGGTTTGTTGTGAGTTATTTAAAGTGGCCGTAAGTGTGGTTTGTTGTGAGTTATTTAAAGTGGCCGTAAGTGTTGTTTGTTGTCAGTTATTTAAAGTGGCCGTAGAGTGTGGTTTGTTGTGAGTTATTTAAAGTGGCCGATATTGTTGTTGTGACTTCGTATATATTTAAATGGATCTTGTTGTGTTTTGATATTTGTTGTACATTATTTAAAAGGTTGTGAAGTATAAGTCAATATTGTTTTTGTGACCTTTACCTTATATTCTAAAAACAATCAAACCTAACGTAATAATTTATTAACGTAATATTTATTTTAGTCAGGATTTTACTTAACTTTGATCAATTTATTGTTGTAAATATTGATATAATTACTTACGTCCCCAGGAGCTGTATTTATAACTGGATTAATTTTTCTTTTAATTACAGGTAAGTGACGAAAACCACGAAAACTTTTAGTGTGAAGGAAAGAAAAATATAGACAAAGAAAATATAATGGAAGACTGATAAAGTGATAAATATGCCAAGATCGTGTGGCCTCTTGAGTTGGTGAGTACAAAATATATTTCATCGAAGGCTTAATGACAGAATGCGGTGTAGTCAAGGTAAAGAATATATAACGTTATCAGTATACAGTAATGTAACGCCTACTGACTATAAAGCATTTCTGTCAAGTTTCTCTTTGTTATTATAATATTGTGGATAATTTTTTAGGCCATTATTGCTTCAGTTTTATACCATGGAAGAGATGGTTAAGGCAACGTGTTTTATTGTATAATTCTTAAACCAGCCAAACATAAACTACTTAACCTGTATCTAGCGGGTTTAAATTGTATTGTACTATACGGTATTATTTAAGGAAAGGTAAGGTTTAGGTGTGGTTAGGTTAGGTTTGGTTGTTTTTGACTTGAATGATACCACAGTCGCCATGGTGATAGGGGCCGCGATGTTGTCCTAGATAATGATTACTTAGTATTGTTCCTCAGTTTTCTATTTCAGTGTTTGGTTAGGCTAGATATTTCTGTCTTCATTTGCATATTCAGGCATTGGAATTTGAGAAAGTTGTTTGTTTCTGCAAGTCATAACCTATGTTTGTGCCAGTGTTTGTACCGATGTTTGTACCAGTGTTTGTGCCGGTGTTTGTACCGGTGTTTGTACCAGTGTTTGTGCCGGTGTTTGTGCCAGTGTTTGTACCAGTGTTTGTACCAGTGTTTGTACCGGTGTTTGTGCCAGTGTTTGTGCCAGTGTTTGTACCGGTATTTGTACCGATGTTTGTGCCAGTGTTTGTACCGGTGTTTGTGCCAGTGTTTGTACCGGTGTTTGTACCGATGTTTGTACCAGTGTTTGTACCGGTGTTTGTGCCAGTGTTTGTACCAGTGTTTGTACCAGTGTTTGTACCGGTGTTTGTGCCAGTGTTTGTGCCAGTGTTTGTACCAGTGTTTGTACCAGTGTTTGTACCGGTGTTTGTGCCAGTGTTTGTGCCAGTGTTTGTACCGGTATTTGTACCGATGTTTGTGCCAGTGTTTGTACCGGTGTTTGTGCCAGTGTTTGTACCGGTGTTTGTACCGATGTTTGTACCAGTGTTTGTACCGGTGTTTGTGCCAGTGTTTGTACCAGTGTTTGTACCAGTGTTTGTACCGGTGTTTGTGCCAGTGTTTGTGCCAGTGTTTGTACCGGTATTTGTACCGATGTTTGTGCCAGTGTTTGTACCGGTGTTTGTGCCAGTGTTTGTACCGGTGTTTGTACCGATGTTTGTACCAGTGTTTGTACCGGTGTTTGTGCCGGTGTTTGTACCGATGTTTGTACCAGTGTTTGTGCCGGTGTTTGTACCGATGTTTGTACCAGTGTTTGTACCGGTGTTTGTGCCGGTGTTTGTACCGGTGTTTGTGCCAGTGTTTGTACCGGTGTTTGTACCAGTGTTTGTACCGGTGTTTGTGCCAGTGTTTGTACCGGTGTTTGTGCCGGTGTTTGTACCGGTGTTTGTGCAGGTGTTTGTACCAGTGTTTGTACCGGTGTTTGTGCAGGTGTTTGTACCAGTGTTTGTACCGGTGTTTGTGCAGGTGTTTGTACCGGTGTTTGTGCCAGTGTTTGTGCAGGTGTTTGTACCGGTGTTTGTACCGGTGTTTGTGCAGGTGTTTGTGCCAGTGTTTGTACGGGTGTTTGTACCGGTGTTTGTACCAGTGTTTGTACCGGTGTTTGTACGGGTGTTTGTGCCGGTGTTTGTGCCAGTTTTAGCAGTAGCTTGTGTTACGCAAGAGAATATTCGTGTAGGTTTAAAGATTGTGTTTATTAGTGTATTACCCTCAGAATTAAATGACTGGCTTGGCGTCGTAAAGATGGAGTACATTATACTAAAATATTATCTGCTCTAATTAATATTTGGTTGCCAAGGCGGCGTATACAAGTGACACAGTGGATAACTCGGCATTATATTTTATATCAGTAACTTTAACTCATCTCAGGTATTGTGACTCAGGTGAGAACAAAAAGATATTAATACGTGTTATCGGTCACTCGGTTCATTGTGCGGGAGGTGAAGGTTGTAACCTGCCAGCCGCTGTGTGGACATTGGTGGTCCAGTAATGACCAACTTTTTGTGTACATTTTTGCTTGAACAACTTTATATATATATATATATATATATATATATATATATATATATATATATATATATATATATATATATATATATATATATATATATATATATATATATATATATATATTACTGACCGACTAATTGGGCTAAAACACCAATCGGTAATTATTGTAACTTATCAACCATTACTTTATATAGAGGTAATTTAACAGATTCATCTCCTAGGTATATAATGTGAAGACGACTGAGTGAATCATAGTAGAGACGCTCAGTGGTAACCGCCGTTTTAAAGGTTCCTAACCACTTTTTGCTGTTTCGTACCTTCTGCATTTACTGTCACAGATTCAATTGTCTTGCACCCTTGGCGCTAAGGAAGATCGCCCCTTGACCAACTTTTAGAATATTTCTGACTAAGTTTTTTCCCCGAGACAGATGTTAATGGGGCGGTTCCCTCCCCCCGCCACGGTGGGTACATCACTGACTGCAGGCCAGCATTTGTATGACTCAGTGCTGGACTAATGCTTTGTGAGCTCAGCGGGTTAGCCAACACATTATAACCAAAGTCCACATAATTACCTTTTTTTATGAAGTGTATATACGGGTAGTAATTGGCGGCGATTAGTAGGATTTTACAGATTTTATGAAAAATATTAGATACATTGTAAACAATTTTTGAGTTAGTTAGCGCATCTAGATGTCCCAAGTGACCGAGAAGGGGGAGAGCCGTCAAGGTGCTGTTAAACAAGTGTGGGGTCGTCACATCACCTCCTTTCCCCCTCATCTCAGTAATGATCCCTCTGACATTTACTTAGGATGGTTTATTCACCTCTTGGGTAACTCTAAAATTGCTCTCAGTACAGTCCGGCATGATTCCATCTCTAAGACGGCACCTGTTACCGCCTCTGGTCAACACTGAGAAAAGGTCAATTGCTCGTGTCTCTTATAATCTGTAATATTGTTCGCTGTCACTCCTCTCTAGTGTGTGTGTGTAACCCGTCGACGTCATAATAACAGTGCTTGTGACATTATGACGTGACAGTAGGACAAGTCTAGTATGTAAGGCCAGTCATTATTACAGACACAGCGAACCAAACTAACTTGATATACGTAACATATACCGGACCTAACCAAACAAATCCAAACACACTTACTCTAACAGACATAACCGAACATAATTACTTAACCTAACCTAACCACATTGTAAGATTATTATCAGACGAGGTTCGATTGATTCGTTCTATATATTGTCATTAAATATTTATTCCTCTGTGGCCTCGTAAGCTACCATCTCACCACCACTTACGATACGACGAATGAGGTTATATAAACACAACACAATTTATTTCAGTATCAAGTATGTCTATTTAGGTTGGGAATCTGTGTTGACGAGGAGGAGGAGTATGGTATACTGCACAAGAGGTCTTCGAGCACCCATATACCGTCCCCTTCACTTGTGCGTTTACAGGGGCTCGACATAGAAGCATTCCACAAAATTTTACATTGAGATATTTGCTTTAATATTGTTTTACGATGATTCCATAGTATGTTTACCATTGCAAGTTTGCTAATGTCGAATGTAAACAAACACAGGGTTACCACACTGCACAAAACCTAGCGAGCCCCTGTAAACGCACTAGAGAAGGGGACTGTACTAGACGCTATTGCGGTACATGTATTGACCACCGTTTTTAGTGTCCCTTGATTGATGGACTTTAATTATTACCGTAAGACAGAAGGTGAGTGAGGGATACTTTTGTGCCCAAGTGTACATAGAAGAGGTGAGACTCCCTAGACTAGCACAGAGAGAAGGAAAAGATTTACACTTGGAGAAAAACCGACCAGCATAGACTAGCTCCCGTGCTATTGTGTCTCAGGAACAATGGAGGTGTTTGTGTCCGGTACAACCTGTTGAGCATCACCTGTAATTAACTGTAATACTTGAATGGGTTGAGTCTGTGTTCCTCTAGGGTTTACCTTTTGAGTTACTGTAAATGAAGCTAGTTGGTATTTACTGATTTACTGAACTGTTGCTGGAGGTGATTTGAGGAGTGTGTTGATAGATTTATTGGTATTTTTCTTCTGTCTTTGAACGTATTTTTTCTTTTAATTAAAGGACTGAAGGTGAAGAAAGAACACGCAATAAAAACATGTAAAACGGGAAAGCCAAAGGAAAATAACACGAAGGGAAGAGCAATACGAATGAAAATAAACAAGAATAAAATGCCATAAGAGATGAACGACGTATAAAAGGCGGATGATAATGACTTGATAAATGGTAAAGTTGTGTAGAAGGAGAGGCAGCCCGCTAAGGAGATGCCATGAGTCGATAATAGCTGAATGTGGATTACGGCTATTTTAGGGGATTCCAGATCATTAATTCTTCGTGTGAGTATGTACAAAGAGGATCAGTGAACAGTACGTCAATTCTCTTCAGTGAAATGGACAATCACTTGGAATAATTATTGTACTTTATGACAACAGTGTTATTGCCAGCTGCCATCCCCTGTTTTACATTGTTGTCATTTATGCGGGCAGCTTCTCATTTTTCACGGTACGACATTACATAAACACTGATTTTATTTGACCACTCGTGAGTTGTAGTTTAGTAAGAGATTCAACACACATTGTGATATCAAAACACATCAATATTTTGGTTTCTTGATCTATTATTATTATAGAAATCATCGTGTAAATAAGGACTAATGTTCGAAATAACATCACGAATTCGTCATTTTTCAATCAGCACTTGAACAAGCGCTCTCAAGCAGACACTTCCGTGCCCAGGTGAGGCATTCTTTGAGTTCTTTCTTCCTGGCAGGTCGAAAAACTCCTTAGATTATGCACTTCACGTTTCTGCGTGGCTGGGCACAGATACGCGGTGTGAACCAGCGTGACCAAGTCTCTTCAGGTCACCCACAGCTCCTTCACTCACAGCTGTGCACTCATGAACGGAAAATGAAGCTTCACTCGTGATCCACACTTGCTTCATTACATCGAAAAGTGGATCAAGTTCGTAGATTTCGAGAACAACAATAATTATCAATTGTAAACGTTCAGATCTGTCCAAGTCTATACACAGAGGGGAGGCAAATAGTGACATGATCTACACACTTAAGGAGATTTATTCATATATGATAACTCAAGAATGGCCGAGGAATTTTTGCTTGTGGGACTGTTATAAAAAGTGGTTCACGGTCGTGGTCCTGAAGTGCTCTGGAACGTCTAGGATTTTCTTATGACTCAGACTTTGTGAAAGAAATATGGAGCTTCATTCAAGTGTGTAACCGAGTCTTAAGGTGATTTGAAATGGCTTCTAAAGATGGTTCAAAACTGGGAGCTTTAGAAAGAGAAATTCAACTTCTCGTGTGTCTGAAAATGTTCCGAAAATGGTTCAAACGTAATCAATCACTTTTAATTTCGAAATGTTTATAAAAATGATAAAACATCACCACTAAATAACAAGGATATAAATAATGTGTAAGTTTAAATGTCACTTAGAAAATAAATTGAACCGTGTGCGTGTACTTAGAAGAGAACACAATGAACTGAATGATCCAAGTCACTAATGAAGGAAAAGTGATAATCTAACCTTAGCTTAATGCACTGAAAGATTAATATACCATAACGATCTCCACACTTGACTATAAGACTCGTAAAGGCACTTAGAAACTCTAATGAAACATATAAACCAACAAGATGACAATATAGGTCCACTCCTTGTAATATAACCCGTATAGTTTCTTGTTCAGTACATCTTCAAGACCTGTTCACTTCTTGATAACACTTCAGTCAGTTCACATACTTAAAGAGAGAGTTAATTAAGTGTGTAAGTGGATGTAAATGTTTTTATTTTAATTGTCAAAGTACCTACCTTCACAGAGTCCATCATAAGTGTATCAGTAAGTGCTTGAGTGAGAGCTGTAAACCCGAGTGACTCTTCCATTCTGACATTGGTTACCCTCTGCCTACTATATATGGCAAAGAAAACATCTTCCTGCTAATGTGTGTATCCAGAGTCAATATGTCAACACACACACACACACACGCACACACACACACACCTAGAGAGGGAAAAAAAGACACTTATCCCATTGGAATGTTTAATATCATTTTTATTTATTTATTTATTTATTTATTTTGATGCCAAGGTTAAATAGAGACTACTGTAACGGCACCTGGATTGATGTTTGTGTGAAGTGGAATTTTATTTATTTTTTCTTTGTTTGGAATGTGATTGTGTGTTGATGTAATAGTCACGGTATCGTAGTGTGTCTGTCTGTCTGTCTGTCTGTGCACATTTTGTTTTATTTCATCTACCAAAGAAAACGTCAGAGGGGGAACGCAAACTAATTAAAAAATTCTCCATTTATCCGTCAACAAACACCAAAATAAACACATAAACAGACAGACTGACAGACAGACAGACTGACTGACAGTTCTCTGACAGACTGTTATCAGAATTGTACTGTAAGATACATTTAAGTAGTGATAGGATTAAAGGAACAGACACACACACACACACACACACACACACACAGGTATAAAGAGATCAATTAAGAAAGTAGTCAGGTGTTAATTACGTCAGGTAAGAAGAAACAACCTCACTCTATTTTCTAATTACTTTTGACGGTAGACTAATTTAATTCACTATATTACCCATCTGGTGATATTACTCTTGCTTGCTTGCTTACTTGCTTGCTTGCCCTTTGCTTGTTTACGTTTGCTTGGGCTTATTTGTCCTCGATGATGCTTTTTTGTGATTGTTTAAACTTGATTATACTTGCTTATGTAAAAAACACTTGCTTATGGTTAACTTTGCTTGCTTGTGCCTGTATATCCTTGATTATGCTTGTTTGTCCTTGTTTATGCTTGTGAACCCTTGATTATGCGTGTATATACTTGTTTGTGCTTGTTTATCCTTTGTTTATCCTTTGTTTATTCTTGTTTATCCTTTATTTATGCTTGTTTATAATTTGTTATGCTTGTTTGTACCTGTTCATACTCATTTTAGTATGATTCTATTTGTTTGTTTGTTTGCCCGTTTGTTTATGCGTTTTATGTTTGTTTGTACTCGGTGATAATTGGTTTTGATCGTGTGTTTGCTTTTGTTTGTCAATATTCACTTGTGCCGACTAATATTTCTTGATGCCTTCTTGTGTTTACTGTATATGTAAACAACACACAGAACTTACGATTTACTTGTTTATTGTTTGATTTACAAGGTGTTATTTGCAAACAAGCAAACAAAAAGGAACTATACGGGTCTTTAATTACCAGTTGGTATGTTTGCGAGGCTGTGATTGGTGGAGAGCTAACGATGGGTCATTAGGGGAAAGTCCAGTTGGTAATGAGGTCAAAGGTCAACTCAACTCTGTGACGACACACACACACCCACACACACACACACACACACACACCCACATACATACATAAGAAACATAAGAAAATAAGGAGTCTGCAATAGGCCGGTTGGCCTGTGCATGGCAGCTCCTGTCGAGAGTTACTACCACTCTCTATCATCCATGAATCTATCCAGTCTCCTTTTGAAAATTTCCAGCGTTCCAGCACTTACTACATAGTTGCTAAGTTTGTTCCACCCTATTTGTGAACCAGTTCCTTCCTATCTCCCTCCTAAACCTAAACTTATCCAACTTAAATCCGTTGCTTCGAGTCCTATCCTACTCGGATATTATAAGAACTTTATCTATATCCCCTTTATTGATTCCTTTCGCCCACTTGAATACTTCTATCATATCTCCCCGCACTCTTCGTCTTTCTAGGGAATGCAAGTTTATTTCTTTAACCTATCCTGATATGGAAGGTTTCTAAGTCCCGGAATCATTTTCGTCATTCTTCGCTGCACCGACTCCAGTGAATTGATATCCATTCTATAATAAGGGCACCAGAACTGAACCGCATAATCGAGGTGCAGCCTGACTAGCGCAAGATATAGTTGCAATAAGACCTCTGCACTCTTATTACTTACACTTCTAGATATAAAACCCAATACTCTATTTGCCTTATTTCGAACATTAACGCACTGTTTTCTAGGCCGTAGGTCCGGGCTTACAAGTACCCCTAGGTCTCTTTCACAAGTCGACTTCTCTAGGTTGATGTTGTTAAGGCTGTATACATTGACAGTATTTGTTCTTCCAATATTCAGTACGCTGCACTTGCTGGTGTTGAATTTCATTTGCCATTTTTCAGACCACTCCTGCAGTTTATTTAAATCCTCTTGTAGTGCATTTGCATCCTGCCCTGAATTAATCTGCCGCCCTATCTTGGTGTCATCCGCAAACTTGCTTATGTCACTGCTGATCCCAGTATCTAGATCGTTTATGTAGATTATGAACAAGAGAGTGAGAGAGAGAGAGAGAGAGAGAGAGAGAGAGTATTAAATGTAAGGGGACGAAAAAAATATCAAATTTACCCTTATAACACCCCCACACCACAACCCCCACACCACCCTCCACCCCCACACCACACTCCCACGCTCCCACACTCCCACGCCCCCACAACACCCTCCCACACCCCCACAACACCCTCCCACACCATCACTATCCCTGAGGCAACACCACCATCACAATCATCATCATTAATCTTGTTTTGTAAGGGCATAGGAAATGAGCCCCACTGTTGCCTTGAGAGAGAGAGAGAGAGAAAGAGAGAGCTTCTGTTAGTCTTAATAGGGTAATAGGGTATAAGAAGTCCATAGAGTTTATTGGTTCAACATGACTTACTTTCCAGATGACTTGTGACGTGTTTTCTCTCTCTCTCTCTCTCTCTCTCTCTCTCTCTCTCACTTACACACACACACACACACAACAGTAGCACCACACGTCTCCACACCATACATCACCATTAAGACACACACACACACCACAACAGTAGCACCACACGTCTCCACACCATACATCACCATTAACACACACACACAATACCCACTTGTCAGGTCTCATTTACTCTTTTTATCCAATCATTGATGCTCTAGTTATTACCTTGAGTGTCTTTAATCTGTGTGTGTGTGTGCGTGTGTGTGTGCGTGCGTGTGTGTGCGTGTGCATATAATTTTCTACCTTTCTCTTATTATTTTATTTATTTTTTCTCTTTCCTGTCCTTCCTCCTATACGTTCTCACCATTCACTTATTACCAGTCGGTGAGAGATCTGTCTAATTTAAAATCATTGCTACGAGTTCGCTCCTGGTTGGATAGTTTTGAATACCTTTGTTATATCACCTTTGTTTTACCCATACTTCCAGGTATACACCTCTATCATATATCGCTCCTCTCTCTACGTCTCTCGAGGGAGTGTAAATTCAGATGCTTTAACCTGTCCATATACTCAAGGTTCCTAATGCCCGGGATTAGTCTTGGCATCCTCCTCTGAATTCTTATTTTGGGGGATTCGATTTCCATTTTGTCCTACGGTGACCAGAACTGAACCACATGATCCATTTGAGCACTTTCATTCACCTAGCGCACACTGGGTGAGATGTGCCCACGAACTTGTTCACAATGACGCAGGTGACAACCACTCATTGTCTCCTCCCTATTGGAAATGTGAAAGTGTCGGCGGTCTTAGGCAGAGCACCACAGAATCTTTTCTCTCTTACCGAGGAAGCTTGAAAAGGCTTGAGAAGAAAGGTCTCGAGTCGTTGTTGTTTCTGAAAGCGAGAGGGAAATGCAGTTCTATTACAAGGAAGATGAATCACAGTATCTCGTCCCACTGAACATTTTCTCGAGGTCATTGCACTATGGTAGGTCAGTGGCCAGGGCGTCACCGACTGATAGGAGTAATTACACGTTTAAACAGTTGTTCCATGCAGATTTATTAACAGCTTATAGGAAAAAATGAGACTTCGGTGCGCGTTAGAAAGTTATTTACAGTTTATGGGAAATTAATAGAATAAATTAAAACAATATAAGAGGTATATAGTATAATACGAGGAATATATATTTAGTATGACGTAATAAATACAGAAAAACTATACATTATTTTTGCAAATAAAGTTCACACAGTGTTAACCCACAACACTTCTTCACCACACAGTGTTAACCCACAACACTTCATCACCACACAGTGTTAACCCACAACACTTCATCACCACACAGTGTTAACCCACAACACCTCACCACCACACACTGTTAACCCACAACACCTCACCACCACCACCACCACGCAGTGTTTACCCACAACACCTCAGCACCACCACACAGTGTTAACTCACAACACCTCACCACCACCACACAGTGTTAACCCACAACACCTCTCCACCACCACCACCACACAGTGTTAACCCACAACACCTCACCACCACCACCACACAGTGTTAACCCACAACACTTCACCACCACACAATGTTAACCCACAACACCTCACCACCACCACCACCACACAGTGTTAACCCACAACACCTCACCACCACCACACAGTGTTAACCCACAACACCTCACCACCACCACACAGTGTTAACCCACAACACCTCACCACCACCACACAGTGTTAACCCACAACACCTCACCACCA
This sequence comes from Homarus gammarus, assembly GCA_958450375.1. Taxonomy (NCBI): domain Eukaryota; kingdom Metazoa; phylum Arthropoda; class Malacostraca; order Decapoda; family Nephropidae; genus Homarus; species Homarus gammarus. Next base: position 3,905,253 of record CAUDMG010000658.1, on the reverse strand, counting down.
CCACACAGTGTTAACCCACAACACCTCACCACCACCACACAGTGTTAACCCACAACACTTCACCACCACCACACAGTGTTAACCCACAACACCTCACCACCACCACACAGTGTTAACCCACAACACTTCACCACCACCACACAGTGTTAACCCAAAACACTTCACCACCACCACCACACAGTGTTAACCCACAACACTTCACCACCACCACACAGTGTTAACCCACAACACCTCACCACCACCACACAGTGTTAACCCACAACACTTCACCACCACCACACAGTGTTAACCCACAACACCTCACCACCACCACACAGTGTTAACCCACAACAGCACAGCGAAACAAAGAGTAGACGTTACTGAGGCTGTTTGAGGAACCAAAACAAAAAGAAAATGGAACAAGGAAGTCATTCATCAACAAGAAAATTGAACAACAAACTCCCGCTACCTGAGAGAGAGAGAGAGAGAGAGCAAAATAAAATAAAGAAATTACAGTAACCAGAAAGAAAGTGGTAGAGTCATCAACGCCCAATAAAGAAACAGAATTTATAATGATGTGCTCTCACTTACCAAAGACGAAAGCGGAATTAGGAACCCCCGCCATCTAAATAGAAAACGGTATGAGGGACCCCCCAACCATCCAAATAGAAAACGGAACGAGGAACACCTACCAAGTCAACTCTCTCCTAAACAATATTTAATAAGACCATTACCACAGTGTCTTAGGAAATACCTCTCTTGTGCCCGGGCGACTGTTGAAAACTGTGTGGTGTTAGTGTGAACCATGACGACCTCAGGTGACCTACCTTGCTGGTACGGCGCGGGGCTCACCTTGTCGCCCAGCAGGTGACCCATATCACCTCACCACCTCTATGAACATGGGTCGGGCTAGAGACAAGTGTTGCTTGTTGCCTTAACAGGTCGGTTCTAGGACTTCAAGGGGTTCGGAGCCTTTAAAGGAGTCATGTTAAAGATTCAGAGCGGGTACGATACTTACTCTGAGTGCACTATATAGGAGACGTTCATAGTGTATGTGTGTATAGGAGACGTTAATAATGTATCTATTTGTGAAAACGATGCATTAACAGTGTGAGCCTTTGTGTGTATAGTATAAAGAGACTCATCTATAATTTCTCACCCTACCTTGGGATCGACACCGGGGCCACTTCCCTGCGAGGCGAGTATACTAATCACTACACCCCTAGGTCACTTGTTGTATATATACTATGGAATACTATATTAAGGCTAAAATATTAATCTCTTGAATTTATGGGAAAGTTACACAAATTGGTAAGATTATATCGAAGACTATAGCGAGTACATACCATGGATTAACGCCTTTCACGAGAGGTACATTAGATCACGTGAAGATTAGGCACACCAGTTTATTTCATCTCAATGCTAACCACACTAAATCGAACTTGAGTGGGTGGGTGAGACGCAGTGATAATTATACTTAGCTGTCTGTATTTATTTGTGAATGTGTGGTTATGCATATTTTGTGTACAGTCAAGTTTATACACGTACACACCTCCCTCACCTTTACCCACACACCCCCACCTCCCCCACACCCAACACAGTGTGATGCTAATTGAATACGTCACCTACCATCCCTGTGCTCGTTCGTGTCATCTTCAACAGAATTACGTCTTGGAATACCTAAAATATTCCTCCTCCCTTCCCCCCACATCTAAAATCTTCCTCCTCCCCTCCCCCACACCTAGAGATTTCCTCCTTCCCCTCCCTTCCTCTCCCCCCACACCTAGAGTCTTCCTCCTCCCCTTCCCCACACCTAGAGTCTTCCTCCTCCCCTCCCCCACACCTAGAGTCTTCCTTCTCCCCTCCCCCCACACCTAGAATCTTCCTCCTCCCCCCCCCCCACACCTAGAATCTACTCCCTCCCCTAGAGTATTCCTCCTCCACCCTCCCCTCCCTCCTCCCCTCTCCCCACACTTATCTGAGGTCATCTGTAGAACAAGTTTAGAAGACACTAAGCTAATAAGATTCGTTCCATTATACATTACCTGTACGCTAACGGTAGTACAGTTACTCCTTGGATCGCCAGACGAGCGCAACGAGTTTAACCTGGATGATCCCCTAAAATAAACCCTCTTAAACTAGCTTCACCACAGTAGGTCGTCTGTAGAACTAGTTTAAGTGACGAACAAGTATTTAGATTAGGTTTTAATTACATACAAGACGCCTCGTAATAACAGGGTAGCCGAGTGTGTCATCTTAAAAAAAAAAGGGAAATTATGCCGTTGAAACTCTACATTCATACGAGAGAGAGAGAGAGAGAGAGAGAGAGAGAGAGAGAGAGAGTATCTACCTCCCCAACCTTCACTAAGTTGATGTGAATTATAATGTATATCTGTTTTAGGTGACATATAATCAGTGAAATCCCTCCCCTCCCCCCCCCTCCCTCTTTAATTAAACGTTGATATAATCCTCTCCCTCATAACAGCAGCCTGATACAGTTATATCATGATAGAATAACACGATGGGATGCCTCTACCATCTCTCCCCACACTCATCCACCCTCCTCTCCCCTTCCCCTCCCTCCCATTCCCCTCTACCTCCCCCTTCCATTCCCCTTATTCCCCCTCCCTACCCCCCTTCCCTCCTCCCTACCCCTCTACGTGCTATTTAAGGTGACAGGGGGCCAATCAAACAGATTTTAATGCAACATAATAAAGACCAAAACTATATCATTATTGGTTCATTATTTCCCTTGACCGCCATGAGGTGAAGGGCAGGAGGTTAAGAGGAGGGAATGGTAATTGGTTGTTTTGGGTGGTAGTTGGGCTGTTAGGGTGGCGTTGGATGGGCGGGTAAGGTTTGTAATGCAACGGGAATGTATGTATGTATGTATGTCCCACCTCTCCCACACGACCTCCTGCCTGGGGGGTAAATTTGTAACGTGGTTGTGGCGTACGAGGCAGGATAACCACGCCCCTATACTGCGCGTGTGTTGGTCGTGGTTGGCATGGTATCTGGTGTCATTCTGGTGTCATTTCGGTGTCATTGTAGTGTAATTCTGGTGTCATTCTGGTGTCATTCTGGTAACATTCTAGTGTCATTCTGAGGGTGTCATTTCCCCACAAGTGACACGGTTTTCTCATTGTGTTACGTCAGGTCTTCATCAATTATTAAATACCCAGAGTCAGGCTACGTGACCCGCCCACGGTAAACGCCACTACACCCGGGGCGAACTTTCTGTTGGCGCTCCTGACCATCACAATACTACATCATGACTCAGTGGTGCTTAAGTGATTGGGTCTTGGCTCTGATCATGAACAAGTGACCTGTATCATGACCTGACCTGACCTGACTTGGACCTGACCCTACCCTACCCTATTTCTTTTAATTCATATATGAAATTATCGATGTTTTTGCTAGTTATAGTAGTGGATATTGAGATTACAACAAATAAAATCTAAGTTAGGAAAATTAATGTAAAAATTTGATCATTGACTTAACGATATCGTGACCTAGTTGTTTCGAGGTCAAAGGTCATTCATTATATCAGATTAATTATGTTAGTGTAAAAAAATTAGCTGAAAATCATTGGTGGTGTTGACATAATTAACCCTTGTAAACAAAACCACTTATCAATCCATATTTTGATCATCGTTCCCGTCAACAACAACTGATGACGTCACGACCCTTGGAGTGTTCAAAGGTGTGGTGATGAACTTTGGTTTTTGTAGGGATCTTGTCGTCCTCCAAATTATACCTTGAAATGTACCTTCATTTTGTTCAAAAGGCCAAAACGCACCTTATATTATGTTCAAAAGGCCAAAACGCACCTTATATAATGTTCAAAAGGCCAAAACGCACCTTATATTATGTTCAAAAGGCCAAAACGCACCTTATATTATGTTCAAGGCGCCAAAACACACACACACACACACACAAAAAAAAATATCAGTATTATCTCGCTTAAGTTTTTTCAGTGGGATGAAGCTCCCTCTACGTCACTCACATTCAAGTTTCACTGGTTCAGATTTCACTGCTACTATTAATGCTATTTAAATCTCCTATTATTATTATTATTTTATTGATATTTTTACTATTTACTGTCGCTTTAACTCATCTTTTCGTTTTATCTTCTACTTTTCTCAATTATTCTTCTTATCTTCTTTTCTACCATTATTCTTCCACTTCTATTTTCCCTCTATTATTCTTTCTCTTCTTCTTTTCCTCTATCATCATTCTTCCTCTTTCTTCTTCACTTTGTTAGTCTCGTTTCTTCACCAATTATGTATTGATAATCTGTATAAAAAAAAACATTACTTTCTCTCGACAGGAACCAGCGTTATAAAAGTCCCCGACACACACACACACACACATTCTCTCTCTCTCTCTCTCTCTCCCTCTCCCTCTCTGTCTGTCTGTCTGTCAGCCACACACACTCACACTCACTTTGGCTACCCTGATTCTCTCCCTCCCTCTTGACTTGAGATTATAACCTTTGAACTTGTCGTTGTTGCTTTATACATGTAGTACCCTCAACAGCTCGAGAGTATTGTTAGCACTGTCCACACGTCCATAGTTTCTACACACGGAACAACAATTACTATTTAGATATTATGAAAGTTATTTTGAAGTTGTTCGTTCGTTCTTTATGCGGTACAGAGTGTGGGGGTGTTTTGATCAGTGGGTATTCTTCAGTTTGTTGATATCCACCACGTGAGGTTAAACTTTGTCATCAGAAATATGTGTGAGGGAGGGGGAAGGAGATATGTGTGTGGGAGGGGGGGTGGTGTGGATGGGGGCGTTTTGGTGTGGATGGGGACATGGTGTGTGTATGGGGACGTGTGGTGTGGGCGTGTGGTGTGGATGTGGGCGTGGGGTGTAGATGTGGGATTATGGTGTGGATGTGGGCGTGGGGTGTAGATGTGGCCTTGTGGTGTGGATGTGGCCTTGTGGTGTGGATGTGGGCGTGGGGTGTAGATGTGGCCTTGTGGTGTGGATGTGGGCGTGTAGTGTAGATGTGGGCATGTGGTGTAGATGTGTATGTTTGTTTGTTTGTTTACACGCCTGTATCTAAACACAACACTGGTCACAGATGCCACCCTCACACTCTGCATTACAATGACATGAAGTTTATCATATTAGTTACTAGTCGACTTGTGTTGTGATCAGAGAGGAGGAGGAGGAGGAGGAGGAGGAGGCACCTAAGTTCTCCCGTGGCGAGTGTTAGGAAATGTCTGATAGCTTGGAGAGAGAGAGAGAGAGAGAGAGAGAGAGACTGCAATATCCTAACATCTGGGGTACAGTTATACCAACATCTTTCAATAGGGACTGACGTGTATACAAAACCTCTCTCTCTCTCTCTCTCTCTAAAACATAAATAAAAGTAAAGGTGTTTTTGGGTGTGTTCGTGCTTTCATGCAGTTGATTTTACAGGCTCCACACACACACACACACACACATACACACTGCTCTCTACTGTCAGTGCTTGGTGGTATTTTTTCACACCAGAGTAAGTGTTAAAAGTTCCTCGTGTATTTTTAATGCTCGTATTGTTCAAGAGTGTAGAGGAGCTTTTCCTTGTTGTGTTCTGGTGACGTGACCCGGAGTGATAAAGGTCCCTGTGGTCCTCGTCAGCCAGACCTTCTTGGTATAGGTGTCATCATGTGATCCTGGGTTGAGTGAGGTGAGGTCTGCTCCTTTTCCTTCCCCTCCACTCCTCCTTTTCCTTCCCCTCCACTCCTTTCCCTTCACTCATTTTCCTTCCCTTCCACTCCTCCTCCCCCCTCCATTCCATCTTCCCCTTCCACTCCTCCTTTTCCTTCCCTTCCACTTCTCCTTCCCCTCCACTCCTCCTTCCCCTCCACTCCTCCTTCCCTTCCACTCCTCCTTTTTCTTCCCTTCCACTCCTACTTCCCTTCCACTCCTCCCCCCTCCATTCCCTTTCCTTCCTTCCACTCCTTACCCCCCATTCCTCCTTTCCCTTCCACTTCTCCTTCCCCTCCACTCCTCCTTTCCCTTCCACTCCTCCTTCCCCTTCCACTCCTCCTTCCCCTCCACTTCTCCTTTCCCTCCACTCCTCCTTCCCCTTCCACTCCTCCTTCCCCTCCACTCCTCCTTTCCCTTCCACTCCTCCTTTCCATTCCACTCCTCCTTCCCCTCCACTCCTCCTTCCCCTCCACTCCTCCTTCCCTTCCACTCCTCCTTCCCCTTCCACTTCTCCTTCCCCTCCACTCCTCCTTTCCCTTCCACTCCTCCTTTCCATTCCACTCCTCCTTCCCCTCCACTCCTCCTTCCCCTCCACGCCTCCTTTCCCTTCCACTTCTCCTTCCCCTCCACTCCTCCTTACCCCCCATTCCTCCTTTCCCTTCCACTTCTCCTTCCCCTCCACTCCTCCTTTCCCTTCCACTCCTCCTTCCCCTTCCACTCCTCCTTCCCCTTCCACTCCTCCTTCCCCTTCCACTCCTCCTTCCCCTCCACTCCTCCTTTCCCTTCCACTCCTCCTTTCCATTCCACTCCTCCTTCCCCTCCACTCCTCCTTCCCCTCCACTCCTCCTTTCCCTTCCACTCCTCCTTCCCCTCCACTCCTCCTTCCCTTCCACTCCTCCTTTCCCTTCCACTCCTCCTTCCCCTTCACTCCTCCTTCCCCTTCCACTCCTCCTTCCCCTTCCACTCCTCCTTCCCCTTCCACTCCTCCTTCCCCTTCCACTCCTCCTTTCCCTTCCACTCCTCCTTTCCCTTCCACTCCTCCTTCCCCTTCCACTCCTCCTTTCCCTTCCACTCCTCCTCCTTCCCCCTTCCTCTTCCTCAGTTAAAAATTTCGCACTATTGTATTTCCAACAAACTGGCGAGAATGGCTGGGTATGAAGGCAGACAGGAGGAGGAGGAAGAGGAGGAGGAGGAAGAGGAAGGAGGAGGGGGAAGAAGGAGGAAGGGGAGGAAAGGGGGAGGAGGAGGAGGGAGGAGGAGGAAGGAGGGGGCGGAGGAGGAGGAGGATTTGAAGGAGGTGGAAAGGAGGATGAGCAAAAGGAGAAGGATCAAGAAGAGGTGAAGGATAAGGCGGAGGGAGGACGAAGAGGAGGAGGAGGAGGGGGGAGAAGAAGGAAGAGGAGGAAGAAAAAGGAGGAGGAGGAAGGAGGAGGAAGAAGAAGAAGAAGGGGGAGGGAGAGAGGTGTTGTGTTCAATAGCCTTTGTCTTTATATACACGGCAGGGAGGTAGCTGGTCAAGACACCACACCTTGATGTCCTTTGTTTCCTGATCATTGAAGCCTCTCTTAATTCACCCAGGAATGTACAGGTGACCGGACTCACTCACCTGTTGGTCCACAATCACCTGGTGTGTGTGTGTGTGTGTGTGTGTGTTTTTAGACATCGTTGCCAGGTCAGACAAAAGGTTTGGTGTTCGGGGACGCTCTTAAGAGTGTCTGAGGCTCGAGGCTCTTTAGTGGCCAATTAAGACAAAAACTTGAGTCTTTATCGAGAGGTTCATTGAGCCTGATTGTCTGTCTGGCTCGTCTCCTACAATGTCGTCTTGAATCCACGCGGAGCGGTTGGGGGTGATTGACTGGTTCTGATTGGTCCTCCTTAGAGCTACCGTGACGTCTGATTGGTCCTCCATAAGTCTACCGTGAAGTTTGATTGGTCCTCCATAAGGCTACAGTGACGTCTGATTGGTCCTCCATAAGTCTATCGTGACGTCTGATTGGTCCTCCTTAGAGCTACCGTGATGTCTGATTGGTCCTCCATAAGTCTACCGTGAAGTCTGATTGGTCCTCCATAAGGCTACAGTGACGTCTGATTGGTCCTCCATTAGGTTACCGCGACGTTGTGGTTGTTAGGTTACAGTTGTTTGTATTTGATGAGTTTTAAGTTTGGGTGAGTCGCCAAGCTTAAAAATTGATAGTTTAGGTTAGGTTGGTTTGTTTTAGGTTAGGTTAGGTTAGGTTAGGTTAGGTTATTACAACATATATGGATATAGTAGTAGTAGTGGTAGTAGCAGTTAGAACACAAAACGCAACACAAACCAAACATTCAACACCCGGAACAAACTATGGAAGATGGAAAGGTGATCAAATACTGACTAATGCATAAGAACATAAGAAAATAAGGAGTCTGCAATAGGCCGGTTGTCCTGTGCATGGCAGCTCCTGTCGAGAGTTACTACCACTCTCTATCATCCATGAATCTATCCAGCCTCCCTTTGAAACTTTCCAACGTCCCAGCACTTACTACATAGTTGCGAAGCTTGTTCCACTCGTCCACCACCCTATTTGTGAACCAGTTTCTTCCTATCTCCCTCCTAAACCTAAACTTATCCAACTTGAATCCGTTGCTCCAAGTCCTATCCTACTCGGATATTATAAGAACTTTATCTATATCCCCTTTATTGATTCCTTTCACCCACTTAAATACTTCTATCATATCTCCCCGCACTCTTCGTCTTTCTAGGGAATGCAAGTTAAGTTTCTTTAACCTATCCTGATATGGAAGGTTTCTAAGTCCCGGAATCATTTTCGTCATTCTTCGCTGCACCCTATACAGTTTATTGTCTTTCCATGTAAACTTTGTGTCATGAGTAAAGGATCTCTATATACACGACTCTCAAGGTGTTATACCATTAACCATTGACAAACTTAAATACATCTTGTACAGTTTGTTGTATTTGAATCTATTTATTTATCTTGGGGGGGTGTCAGTGATAGATTATGATGCTGTATTGAATTTGTTTACGTCCAAAGTTCTGGTTGTATTTTAATGTATTTTTCTACAGTTTGTTTGTCTTAGATGTAAACATTTTGAGGCTTTTGGCTTTTTTTTTTCCTTTTGATTAACTGGTAGATTTTTATATGTTTTTGTTTATCTCTTATGGTTGTGTTGTTGTGTTTAAAGTGATGTTGTGAAGTTTGTGTTGACACCTTAAGACAGTGGGTGAGAGGTGAGGTTAGGTTAGGTTTACCTGTATAAATGTTTGGGGTATTTGGTTTTTTCTTTTGTTTTTTTTGTTTTATTTATCGTCTTGGTATATTTATTAAATGTTTTTCTTTGTTTATTATTTTGTCCCACTTTTATTTTTGGTGTTGCCTCTTTTATTTACATTTGTTCATCTCCTCTTTTATCATATATTTTCTTATTCTTCTTTCATTCATATTTTCGTTTATTTTCTTCTTCGTGTTGTTGTTCTCTTTCGTTTGTTTATCCAATTCCTGATTTGCTATTATTCTTATTATTATTATTATTATTATTATTATTATTATTATTATTATTATATAACTGAAATTAACACACAATAACATAAAGAAATGGCGTCAGAATTACCCTGAGACTCTACCTTAACTAGATACGTTCACTTATTATCAGTTAGAAGACAATATTAAGGTAGAAATTAATTAAGAAAAGACGTTCAGCCTTGAATTCGTCTTCAAATTGGTGTTAAGTGAACGTATCTAGTTAAGGTAGAGTCTCAGCGTAATGTGGATGCCATTTTACTCTTGTGTTAAGTGGATTTTAATACCCTCACTTACGGGAATTAATTTACCGTATGAATCTTTTGAGAATTAGATCCTAGACGAGTGGTAGTCGCTATTGTGTGAATTGTTCGCTTATCAACCTACTCTAATTACAGGATTTGGGCCTCTTTATAACACCAGTGGCTGTTATTAGCAAGGGGAGGGGTGGGGGGGTTAATGGTCGTTAAGCTGTTGAGGTGGAAACTACTGCATGGTGATTATGGGTGTATACAGTAGTAGGCAGGCAGGATGATTATTGGGTGGTTCGTATCGTAAGTGCCTGCCTGGGTACCTTGTTAACCCCCCCCCCCTCCCTCCCTCACCCGCACCTACCATCTCACCTCCCCCACCTCTCCCTCCTCCCTCACAATCGCCACCTCTCTCTCTCTCTCTCTCTCTCTCTCTCTCTCTCTCTCTCTCTCTCTCTCTCTCTTCTCTTTCTTAAATACCTCTAACCATCCTGTTCCCTATTTTCACCAATTTCACCCATAACTATCTGCCCATTTATGTCCATTAGCTTATTTTTCTCTATATTTTTTTAGGTATGTCAACAAATGTAATACAGTATTTAACTCTTGGGTCTAAATACAAACAAAAACAAAAGTTCCTGTATTTTTCTTTTAGCTCAAAATACAAAAATAAAAATAAGACTACATTATTTTATCTTATCTTTAGATGGAAAAAACTACGAGATGATAATTTATTTTTAGCTCTAGGTAGGAAATAAAATAACTTCAGTATTTAAATATTAAAGCTGAATATGAAAAATAAAATAAAAACTATTATTTTTAACTTTGAATAGTGAAATAAAAGGCCTCACGAGAGCAAAACACCAAGACACTCGTACGCGGCTTGTATAAATCTCTCCACAGGGCAAAAATTAACGTCATTATCACCTCTTATTGTCATTAAACAGAGGCTATAATCACAGCACCTCGTAAAGGCTATACTTTATTCATCGCCAGCGAGAAGCGTGACACTTTAATGACCCACTAGGGCTTCTTGACACCCAATACAGTGTGGAGCATATTGCCCACTCACCCGGGATAATCGTTCGCGTAGGGTTATTATCACATCTCTCGGCCGACCATATTGGGTTTTTTGCGCCAATGAGAGGGCTTAGATCTATACATGTTGACGTATAAAAGAAAAGAGAATTATTATTATACCTTATATCGAAAATTCTTATATAGGAAATAGTGTTATGTTAAGTCAATTGCGTATCAGGTATGGAAGTAATGTTAAGAATATACGAATATTTTACGCTATAAATAAAAATTATTATACCAGACTCGAAAACGATATCAGTGTTTCCTTAAATCATTGTACAAATGATGTAACATGTTCACTACGATGTCGGAAATAAAAATTTATGATGACTAGTAATGCATCTCCTTAATATCCCTTCAGTACGATGATTTAACCCCTTCACTAAGCTCACCTAACCCACTGAGTAACATGTCATCGTACTCAAGGGATTAATCAGGAACGTACTCTCATACCAAAGCTTATTTACCTTCAGTGTGTGATGGCTGAGACAAGGGGTGTGTGTGTGTGTAGGTCGAGACACAAGAGATTGGCCTCGTGTAGGTTTGGCCTCGTGTAGGTATCGCACATCGTAAAATTTGCCGGGAATCCACATCGAATATTTAATGTTTATTCTTCCACAAGGAGATGCAATATTTATAAATGAATTAGTAATTATAAACCTACTTAAGCCATCATAGATTATCGTAATATCGTGGGGGCTTTTTAAGGAAGTTTAGTTTTCAATTTCCAGCGAACCTTTTCACTTGTTAACGATCACTCAGACTGCACTGGTGACTGCTACTGGAATGAAAGTCAACAAGTGTATTTTGGCAACAGTTTTAAGGGTAATTTTAATGATCGTTAGGTCTTTTGTGCTTTTGTTTGTATCTATCTGTTAAGTGCTTTAGTTGGGTCGTCTGTTATGAAGAAATATTCCCCCTTATGATCGTTTGGGGTACACAAGACGGTGGCCTCCCTACGTGACTCCTATGTGAAAGCTGACTCCTCTTATCATAGACAGTTTTCAGTGTTACAAGATAAGCTACTAACTTAAAAAGAAATAAAATAGTTTAAAAAAATGTTAAATTTGATCTTGTTAGTTTTTCCAGTGACAAAATGAAGTACAGACTCAAAAAGGTTAAAATATCGAAATAATTTGTTTTGGTTTTTCCGCAGGTAATGACACTTGGCAGATCGTACTTTTAAACAGTTCTTAGGCCATCATGAACTTAAAATATAGACTACCCGATCACACCATTACTGTAATTAACGTTTATTGATAAGGAAAACAAAACGGTGGATCTTTTTTTTTTCCTTTTTCGTTTGATAATTTAAAAACATTTACAGTTCGCTTTAATAGTTCTGGTCGCCTTGGGAAATTCCTGAAAGGCGTTCCCAAGGTAGAGTGTCTCGTAGTGTTCGGCATTTAGTAAACCCTCGTATATAGAGAGAATGTTTTGTGGGATTACTGTGTATAAATTGGCGTTGTTTGCTAGTGGAATCAGCAGCTGTTCACATCCAAGAAATATTGGTAACGCTGTAAATTTGGGTGATATTTTTCCCCCGGTAGCTTATTAATGAATGCAAAATGAACTAAAGTGTTAAACCATAAACTTATTAATTTTATTTAATTTTATGTATTTTTTATAGTTTATATATTTTTTATTGATTGATTTATTTTATCATTTATTTTTTATTTTTTTTAGAATTATAAAAAAAAAAACTATTTCCTTCCTACCTGTAAGAACTCACCTCAACCTTTTGGGAACTACTTACATGACCCGTATATAAAACAACTCAACAATCCCCCCCACCCCTTAAAGTAACTTAACATTAGCCATCAACCGGTTAACGCCTGAACGATTAAATACAACCTCTCCACTCGACACCCTCAATAATGGAACTCTATTTTTTTAGGAATTTTGATGAGAAAATACCCCATTAGAAGGAACCAACCACCTGATTACCGTCTAGATGACTACATTGTCAGAATGATTGACTCTTAAGCTATTGACTCAAAGCCTGGACACCTATAAAATTGAGGGACTTGGTGTTAAAAGACTTCTTACAGCGGACGGTCAGTTTTGTCCACTGTTCCTTCTAAGACAATGAAGAAAATCGATCTTATTGACTCAGCTTCCTAGAGATAAACAAACAAGGTGCTGAGAGAGAGAGAGAGAGAGAGAGAGAGAGAGAGAGAGAGAGAGAGAGAGAAACTGTGTGTGTGTGTCGTACAATAAAGATGTTAAACGTTTTAAAGTCTTTTGTTGTGGGGTTTAATTTCCGAGTAAGCCTTTGTGGAATTTACGACACGAGGGAGAGCCAGTCAGCGGGGGTAAAGGTTGCTTGATTGTGATGCCTGACTGGGGGAGGGGGAGGGGGGTGAGAGGGGGAGAGGGGAGGGGGAGGGTGAGAGAGGGGGGAGAGGGGAGGAAAGTTCTTGGCCGGTGTTTATCTTGAGAATTTGTTAGTAAATGGCATTGGAATTAAATCTTACCTCATGTTTATTATTTGAATTAGTTATAAAGGTTTTGTCTTTAGGATGGGAAGTTAGGTGAGTTTTTTTTTACACTAAATATATCTGAGGTAAAGTTTTTGTAATTAGAATTAAATACTGGTTAAATATTGTTACTGGGATTATATGTTAGATCAGGTTTGTCAAGGATTTAATTGTTTGCCATTAGGTAAAGTTTGCCACACTGGTTAATGTTCGTTACACTGGTTAATGCTCGCCACACTGGTTAATGTTTGCCACACTGGTTAATGCTCGCCACACTGGTTAATGTTTGCCACACTGGTTAATGTTCGCCACACTGGTTAATGTTCGCCACACTGGTGTTGCACATGGTTGTTCGCCACACTGGTTAATGTTTGCCACACTGGTTAATGTTCGCCACACTGGTTAATGTTCGCCACACTGGTTAATGTTCGCCACACTGGTTAATGTTCGCCACACTGGTTAATGTTCGCCACACTGGTTAATGTTCGCCACACTGGTTAATGCTCGCCACACTGGTTAATGTTCGCCACACTGGTTAATGCTCGCCACACTGGTTAATGTTCGCCTCACTAACTACAGCTCATCATAAACACATTAATTTAAACAATGCGGAAAACTCACCTGTGTTGAACTGGTTATGAGAAGGTGTGTGTGTGTGTGTGTGCGTGCGTGCGTGCGTGCGTTTTGTGTGGTGGAATGTGTTTGTGTTGTTAGGCCCCGTATGTTACCCTACATAGAACCAAACACATTACCTACAAAATATGAATGTGTAGCTGGATAATGTATTTGTTTTTATTTTTCTATTTTTTTTTCTAATTTTTTTTGACGTCAATAATCCTTTAAAGTAATTATTTCCCTATTGGCTTGCGTGAACATAAACACACCGTGACGTCACTACTCAGGAACAAATCACATGGTGCTAAAATCCACTGACCAATAGTCGTCTTTATCTGTACATCGAGATCAAGTGACGTCATATTAATAAAAAAACCACTTATCGTCTTGCATATCCATCATCCTGTTACGTCATTACTCAAGGTCCAATCAGCGTCTTCAAGGCTATGATAGTACTGTGTGTGTGTGTGTGTATGTGTGTGTGTCGTCATAGCTCAAGGACACAGTCGTGAGCTGACATCAGATCGCAGTAACCCTGGAAATAATTATATTCTTCCGTTAACAACATTAAATAATGATGAAATGCTGTAGACAATAAAGATATACCCAGTAGGAAACAATTAAAAGACGTCACAATCTTAGAACCAATCAAACCTCGCTGGTGTCACATAACCTATGACGTCACAATCGTAGAACCAATCAAATCTCGCCGGTGTGGCACAACCTATGACGCCAAATTTATTCATCCAATCAGAGTTCTAAGAATGGTCAGTACAGCATGACGTCAGATACCAGTAGCTTTGGTATTGGTGGTTTTTCATAATGTTTCATCTTGGAGGGTTCAATCATCGTCCTCAAAGGGTTCAATCATCGTCCTCAAAGGGTTCAATCATCGTCCTCAAAGGGTTCAATCATCGTCCTCAAAGGGTTCAATCATCGTCCTCAAAGGGTTCAATCATCGTCCTCAAAGGGTTCAATCATCGTCCTCAAAGGGTTCAATCATCGTCCTCAAAGGTTCAACCATCGTCCTCAAAGGGATCAACCATCGTCCTCAAAGGGCTCAACCATCGTCCTCAAAGGGTTCAATCATCGTCCTCAAAGGTTCACCATCGTCCTCAAAGGGATCAACCATCGTCCTCAAAGGGCTCAACCATCGTCCTCAAAGGGTTCAATCATCGTCCTCAAAGGGTTCAACCATCGTCCTCAAAGGGTTCAATCATCGTCCTCAAAGGGTTCAATCATCGTCCTCAAAGGGTTCAATCATCGTCCTCAAAGGGTTCAATCATCGTCCTCAAAGGGTTCAATCATCGTCCTCAAAGGTTCAACCATCGTCCTCAAAGGGATCAACCATCGTCCTCAAAGGGCTCAACCATCGTCCTCAAAGGGTTCAATCATCGTCCTCAAAGGGTTCAACCATCGTCCTCAAAGGGTTCAACCATCGTCCTCAAAGGGTTCAATCATCGTCCTCAAAGGGTTCAATCATCGTCCTCAAAGGGTTCAATCATCGTCCTCAAAGGGTTCAATCATCGTCCTCAAAGGGTTCAATCATCGTCCTCAAAGGGTTCAATCATCGTCCTCAAAGGTTCAATCATCGTCCTTAAAGGGTTCAACCATCGTCCTCAAAGGGTTCAATCATCGTCCTCAAAGGGTTCAATCATCGTCCTCAAAGGGTTCAATCATCGTCCTCAAAGGGTTCAACCATCGTCCTCAAAAGGTTCAATCATCGTCTTCAAAGGGTTCAACCATCGTCCTCAAAGGGTTCAATCATCGTCCTCAAAGGTTCAATCATCGTCCTCAAAGGGATCAATCATCGTCCTCAAAGGGTTCAATCATCGTCCTCAAAGGGTTCAACCATCGTCCTCAAAGGGTTCAATCATCGTCCTCAAGGGTTCAATCATCGTCCTCAAAGGGTTCAATCCTCGTCCTCAAAGGTTCAATCATCGTCCTCAAAGGGTTCAATCATCGTCCTCAAAAGGTTCAATCATCGTCCTCAAAGGGTTCAATCATCGTTCTCAGAGGGTTCAATCATCGTCCTCAAAAGGTTCAACCATCGTCCTCAAAGGGTTCAACCATCGTCCTCAAAGGGTTCAACCATCGTCCTCAAAGGGTTCAATCATCGTCCTTAAAAGGTGGCATCATCATGTTTACAACCGATTTCCAATAATGTTTTTCAGTAGATGTTATAAATCCTGCTTGAATATAAACCCCAGTTCCAATAAATATTTGTTTCCGTAGACTTAGTTAATTCTTTGTATTTATACGCCAGTTCCAGTAATGTTGGTGAGCAGGTGTTGTCATTTCAGTGGTAGGGAGACTCTCAGTAACCCTCCCACGGCGTCCCAGGCAGGAATGCTACGTTCAAGGTCCTGAACTTTTAGCCAATAAGTTCATGGGTGAGGATTAGTGTGTGTGTGTGTGTGTGTGTGTGTTGAGAGCTGTAGAGTTGTCAACACGTACTCAGTCTACTTGTACTCTACATCGTTGTACAGTGGCTAAGTTGTACTCTACGTCGTTATTCTGACAGTTTAAGGGGGCAATATCGTGTTAGTCTCGTTTAAGGGAGACAGACTACGCTATCAACAGTTAAGGGAAAGATCTAATTAGCGTCAGTTAAGGGGGAAACACCTAATTACTCTCGGTTAAGTTATTCTGACGCCTGTTGTTATGCTGTGATGGTAGACGTGTTGACAGGTGCCAGAATATATACCTGTTTCTGTACACAAGGATGCCTGTCAGTTGATACGGAAAAAAATGATGGCTGGTTCATTAATTTCCGTAAAATAATAATAATAATAATAATAATAATAATAATAATAATAATAATCAAACAATGTAGCGTATTATTATTATTATTATTATTATTATTTTTATTATTATTATTATTATTATTATTAAGACAGTTATGAATTTCCTCAGTACAATATTATCCGAACACTGTATCTTACTAACTTCAAACCAGGCGATAAAACGACGTAGATTTATAACCAGTAATCATACACATAATACAAAAATATACATCTATACAACCAAAGTATATAACCAAACAGTTCATTATAAAGGATATTTCTAAAGGTGTATCAGTATTACCAGATCATATCATACAAGAGATAATCTCCTCATATACCATCATTCCCTGAGAGGATTAACTTTTATCTGGGAACTGTGTAGGAGAGTTGGACTACCTGTAATTAACTCTTGATAATAGGTAAATGATAATGGTCATGTCTCCAGGTAAGGATGTGTTAAGTCTTACAGGTGTGGTAGTGAAGGTAGTATTACAGGTATAATTAGTTACGTATGGTAATTAACTTGGGTATAATTTGTTCTCCAGGTAATTTGCATAGTTGGATTCACCTTTTGTCCCTCACCCCTGCCAAGATAAACAGGTGTTCGTAATTAGTTTATATTGTTAGTTTAGATAATATTCATAATTATCTCTCCTTAAATTTAATATTATTTTACCTTTATGTTGGTTTTATAGTATTTTTATGTATAATTTATTCATTTATTCATACATTCATACACTGTCTTGTCTTATTTATTCGTACACTGTATCTGGAATCTTGAACGTGATGGGGCAATGTTATGGAATGGGTCGTGCCAACATGTCCGTCCCGTCCTTGGCCTATCCTGCGTGCGGGCGTGATAGAAAAAGAGAGACAGAGAGAGAGAGAGAGAGAGACAGAGAGAGAGAGAGAGAGAGAGAGAGGACTCCATGACACTTGGGTGGAATTAGGCATGACCTAATTATTTGACAAATTACCTGGTACCTGGCGTAATAATTCTACGTGGTACCTGTTGTAATAATCCTACCTGGTACCAGTTTTAATAATCGTACCTGGCACCTGTTGTAATAATCTTACCTGGCACCTGTTGTAATAATCCTACCTGGCACCAGTTTTAATAATCTTACCTGGTACCTGTTGTAATAATCTTACCTGGTACCTGTTGTAATAATCTTACCTGGTACCTGTTGTAATAATCTTACCTGGCACCTGTTGTAATAATCTTACCTGGTACCTGCTGTAATAATCTTACCTGGCACCTGTTGTAATAATCTTACCTGGTACCTGTTGTAATAATCGTACCTGGCACCTGTTGTAATAATCCTACCTGGTACCAGTTTTAATAATCGTACCTGGCACCTGTTGTAATAATCTTACCTGGCACCTGTTGTAATAATCTTACCTGGCACCTGTTGTAATAATCCTACCTGGTACCAGTTGTAATAATCTTACCTGGTACCTGTCGATATAATCTACTCGGCATAATTACATAAGCAGACGTAATTATCGGGCAAAATAAAATTCATGTGTACCCAGAATTCAACGAATGACCATGGAAACCAATTTTCCTACTATCCGACCCCATCCCACACCCCACACTCCCACACCCCCCCAACACACCCCCACACCCCCCACACACCCCCCCACACCCCCCACACACCCAACCACACCCCCAACCACACCCCCCACACCCAACACACACCATCCTACACCCCCCTTCCTAGCCCATTTAACCACAGGAATTTTATATCCTGAATGGTGTTTTCCTCTCATGTCAGCCTACACACACACACACACACACACACACACAGCCTTAGAACTTGTTGGTATTCCTATTCTAAAACTGTGTATCTGAACTTTACCTGTGTTTCTGAACTTTACCTGTGTTTCTGAACTTTACCTGTCTTTCTGAACTTTACCTGTCTTTCTGAACTTTACCTGTCTTTCTGAACTTTACCTGTCTTTCTGAACTTTACCTGTGTATCTGAACTTACTTGAACTTTACTTTCTGATGTTGTTTAATGTTACTCGCCTTTTCTTTATTCTTTTTTTTTATGATTTTCTCTATTTTTTTTTGGGGGGGGGGGATTAGTTTTTATAGTGTCCCCCGATAATGTAATTTTTACTTTTAATTCTACTTTTGACTCTTTGCTTTAATCTAAGTCATCTTTAATCATGGAATAAATAGGACTCCAAACCCACTCTCGGGTATCTATTAAAGGTTCTGGAATCTATAATAAACAAAAGAGCAACACGTACACACTTCACCCATCTATTAAAGTTTTGGAATCTTTCATAAACAACACAACAACTTCAGGCATCTATTAAAAGTCTTGGAATCTATAATAAAAACAAGACAACATCACAAACACACTTCAGTCATCTATTAAAAGTCCTGGAATCTATCATCAAAACAAAAGCGCAACGCAACACCCACCTTAGCCAATACCATCTCGTCTCTTCTGGCACCTTATGTGATTTCCGTTCTAGCTGTTCGTCATACAGACCCGCACCCACTCACCTGACTTTATTATAACCTTGAATCTCCTATCAGTGTCTGTCTGTCTGTCTATCTGTCTGTCTGTCTGTCTGTCTGTGTCTGTGTCTGTTTGTTTGATAGTATCTGAAGGGTCTTTTCATCTGTCTGTCGTGGATATGTTTATCTTGTTTCGTGTTCATTTGTTGATATTAACCTAGACGAAAGTTAATGTTACCTAGACGAAAGTTAATGTTATTTTAGTGAAGTAAACGAATTAATAAAGCAAATTCTGGGTAAACATTCACTCAGTTACTTAAGCAATCAAATCAAGTAAACAAGTCTTTCACGCATTTGTTTAAGCAAGAAGAAATTCAAGTAAAAAGATCACGGCCACAGTTACATTCTTACAGCAGATACAAAACAAATTTATGTGTCAGGTACAGTTAGAAATGTCAAGTAAATAAAATAAATCACAAAAACATCTCCTGCAACGAAACAAATGAACAAGACAGACTACTACACACACACACACACACACACACACACACACAAAAGCAGACATAAACAAACACACACAGACATAAACAAATAAGGAAACAAATCAAGTAAATGTAAACAAACAGGAAAGTTAATCAAGCCGACATATATAAGTAAACAAGTGAGCAAATTAAGCAAACAAGAGACCAAATCAAGCAGATGTAAACAAACCAAGCAAGCAGATGAAGCAGACAGACGTAATCAAGCAAGCAGACTTCACTCGAGCAAGGTGCCAACTCACTGCGGATGAGAATATATTTATTTCCTAGGATGTGTTCTTGACCTCTGACACTACACACCTTGGGAAAAAAAAGGCATAGCAGGTGTGTTTCTGTGAGGGGAGGAGGAGAGAGGAAGAGGAGGGGGTAGAAGGAGAAGAGGAGGAGAGAGGAAGAGGTAAAGTAGGACAAGGATGAGGAGTAGGAGCTGGTGGAAGAGGAGAAAGAGGAAGAGTTAAGAGGTGGAAGGGTGGGAAGAGGAGGAGAAAGAGGCGAACGAGGAAGAGTAAGAGGAGGAGGAAGAAGAGTGGGAAGAAGAGGAGGGAGGAGGGGTGATGGGTATGCAGTATACACATACTGTACATGGCTGGCATATACATTGTAGATCTGTTCTTCTGTTATACTGAGAAGAACAGTGTGGTTGTTTCTGTTCTTCATATATATACACCAGGATAACATTGTAACTCTGTTCTTGTGTTATGTTATAGAGGTATATATTGTTCTAGTGTTATGTCGTGTTACGTTACGGAAACTTAATACAGGATACATAAAATCCCAGAGTACAGAACGCTTAGGGTACATAGAACCCCAGAGTACAGAACGCTCAGGGTACATCATAAAATCCCAGAGTCCGATTACACAAGCAGATGATATTCAGAATACATAGAAAAAAAAATTACTAAGAAAAAAAACTTCCCAGAATTATACAAGTTGGGTTCAAGGTGACAGGAACAGAGGGGGAGGGGAGACTCTTGCGACACACACACACACACACACGCACGCACGCAACCACTCACTCACTCACTGACACAGGCTCTCTCTCTCTCTCTCTCTCTCTCTCTCTCTCTCTCATGGCGCCACTGGATTTTGAGAAACTGTCCAGCATTGTTCCTGAGGGTGACGAACGGGTCAAGAGGGGCCCCCTGTCCTAATGGGCCCCCAGTACTAATGGGCCCCCAGTCCTAACCTGAACCATTAGAACTGGGGGCCCTCATTAGAGCTCCTTCCTTATCCTCATGATCATGATAAATTAGTTTACTATTGTTTGGGGCCCAATTTGACCGTGTACCTTAATGATTCGGATAGGATAGACTGTGTTTGTTTGGGGCCCAATTTGACTGGGGCCCATTAAGGTTGGTTACCATTTAACTACTAATACTGTGGTCCTACTGATTGGGGCTTGACCTAGGGGAGGGAACACCTATTAACCTTTGCTTGTGGTCGTTTGTAGATGACAGTATTGAAACAGGTTTGTGAGTGGGAATTTATATTTTTGAGATAGACAAAAGGTGGATAGAGGGGGTAAGAGCGAGAGGGGGAAAGAGATAGAGAGGGAGAGGAGACGTAGGAATCAGAAAAAGAGAGGGAGGGGGAGAGGAAAGAGGGAAGAAGGATGACCAAAAAAAAAAAATTTGATTGAGTGTTCATTTTGTCACGATGGCTACTAATGATAATATAATCGTCTTTGAGTAATGTCATCCTCATCGTCGTTATCGTCATTCTGGTGGTTGTAATAATCTTCCATTACTCTGGTTATTGCCAACATCCTTCCTGTCTTTGAGAATTTCCCCACCACCAAAACGCCATTAATGATGATGATGATGATGATGATGATTTGATTATAAGAACAGGTTAGGTCTAGTTATAGGTTAGGTCTAGTTATAGGTTAGGTCTAGTTAAAGGTTAGGTCTAGTTATAGGTTAGGTGTAGTTAAAGGTTAGGTCTAGTTATAGGTTAGGTCTAGTTATAGGTAAGGTGTAGGAACTGCTTTAGGCACGACGAACCATTATATTCAACTTGGCAATTATACCATGTGCGTATTCACTCGCCTGTGACACAACCTTTTCTGGGAAGATACAGTGATGCTTATGAACGAAATAACAGGAATATTATAACAAAGAAAAAAATAATTATCTGAGAGTCATACCATAAATCAAGCGCCAGCACAAGCGATCAGCAGCGCCTGGTGTTTAATCTTTATTCTGAAAGGACTTGGGAGAACAGTGTTTTTCCTTGTCGTAGGAGTGTAGGACTCTTCTGCTTTGTCCTGGGTCGTATTAAAAACATACAACTGATTCATTACCGTATTTGGAGAACAGTTGGGTAAAGTTCTGAAATCATATACTTGGAGAACATCATAAAGAACTGTTCATGATGGTTCTGATATTTTTTTCTTGGAGAACAATTGTATGAAACATTATCAAAAACACTACGACTCATAATCGAACAATTGTGAAGCTCTTCGACACCTTCCTTGACTCACTTAATTATATCTTACCCGTTAAAACACCTGTTGAACCTTTGAGGATCTTTTTGATAGATCATTAGCGCTCCTAGCTCATTACACCTTATGATTAATTACCCTAATGCTTGCCTAACAAGACAACCTAACCTAACCTCATCTCACAACCCCCACGTTTATTCATCAGGTAAAATAATCTTGGGAGGGGCTAATCTTCAGGTGATCCCTTGTGACTACCTGTACTGTCTAGTGCCACCACAAACACCTGGCAATATCACCGCCAGCTTAATGACTCACCTTTGAACTGTCATAACCACTCAGTAAACATCATGAGATAGTTTTTTTTTTTTTTTTTGTCTAAGTCGAGCTAAAAGCATCTTGAAATACCTGGAGATAAACATTGATTTCCTCTGCTGCCTAATACTACCATTAACATCCGGGAATTATATATGTATATATATATATATATATCACCCCTGAAGATGTGAATTACACGAAAGCGCTTGGGAACTTCGTGTTTTCTTCTTTCCTGGTGGTTATCAGCATATACCTAGATCACGCGCACCTACAGTGATTTACTTGCATATATATATATATATATATATATATATATATATATATATATATATATATATATATATATATATATATATATATATATATATTTTTTTTTTTTTTTTTTTTTTTTTTTACCAGTGAGTTTCGTTCAACCCGTTTTTGGAGCAGTTTCGAAACCTTGTGGGACGTCTCTTTGAAACGCTGTTGTTGGTGTCATTTTTAAGTCACGACAAATGTATCCTAGTGGCTGGGTTTGGTTTGGTTTGGTTTGGTTTTAGACTCCAGAGCTCAACTGTCAATACAACGAGGAAAATTATTATTTTTCCTTTGTCGAAGAATATTTACATCAAGATGAAACCGAACCTAACCAAACCAAACCAAACCGAACCTAACCAAACCGAACCCCGAACTCCTCCTATAAGACCGAATAAGTTATGAAAGATGAAAGAAATATAAAACTCCTAAGATCTCCTTCACTGCATCATCAACCAAACAGAATGAGAATATATACTGTACATGCACCATGACCCATCCTGTCACCCCCCTCTCCCCTGCTTCAGATATAGGCGGGTAAATATATTTAGGCGATATAATCCTCTCTCCGGGGTCCATTACCGAGTGACGCAACCCCTCAACAAATACGGAGCGAAACGAATCCTGAAACATTAACCGGGACCTCGAACCCCCCCTGGAGCGGCGGCGGCGGAATTCTCGACTTGTCCGACCCAACCAGCCAACACCCCCTTGCAAGGTGGCCTGGCCTTCTTAAGTGAATCTGTGTTGAAGGTCTCTAACATGACAACAGCGCTTATCACATGGCATTCAGTTGCGGAGTTAGGTTGTTCGTCTCCAGCCTGTAGTGGTATGCGTTCATTGAAGTTACGCCTGACGAACGTTCGCCAGTCTTATTAATTGATTTTACTTGGGTTTATTAGTAGGAGTTTATGATGAATATGTATTTGTATGGGTAAATACATATGTTTTTGATGGAGAACTTAGTGCGGTGGGAGAGTGATTACTGTGTTCTTTTCTTGTCCTAAGGCTCGTCAGTTCGATCCTGGGTAATTTGATTTCATTCGGCTGTAGGAGTATCTGATGTTACAGTTGGATAAATGAAGGCAATCGGTTACAGTGCCGGCCACTCTGCCTCTTTGTGTATCGAAGGCAGAGGTACAGCGCCTTGTATCCAGACTGTACTTAGCGGATAGTAAAGTCTCTGGGACCCACTTTCACTTTCGGTGGCGCAAGGAATATATTTTACTGGACAAATATATGTACACTATTCTTATATACGAAAACACTTTTATAAACAAACTCATGCATTTTCTAGTTAGTTATTTTCTTTTTATTAAATTTATTAGTTTAAGTTGAAATAGGGAAAGACATACACTTATATCCACTTAAACATGTTGTGACGTGTAAAATATTATTATTATTATTATTATTATTATTATTATTATTATTATTATTATTATTATGCTCTTACCATATACTGTGGATGAGACTCTTGATTCATCTGACTGTCCTTGCACACACACACACACACACACACACACGCACGCAAGAGTTAAAGGTCACAAGGCGTACTAATGGCGTGTGAGTAAGGAGGGGGTAGGAGAGGAAGAGTGAGGTGAGGAAGGAGTTACTGAGAAGGAGAGAAGGAAGAGAGAATGATGGAGTAAGAGGAGGGAGGTAGGGGGTGAGGAGGAGTGAAGGGGCCAAAGTGACGAAAGGGAGGGAAAAAGGAGGGAAAGGGAGGGAATAGGAGGGATTGATAGACGAGAGAGGGAAGGAGGGGGTAGAAAAAATGATTAGTGTGTGTCTTCATTGCAATAGTCACTCGGTATTGTTGTCCTGTTGATGTGGGTTGAGATTGTTAATTAAGGTCTTGGGGTTATGTCGATCTTCGTCTCATCCATCAATCTTTAATTCATCCATCTATCCTCAGTTTATCCATCTATCTTCATTTCATCCATTTATCTTCAATTCATCCATCTATCCTTATCTCATCCATCCATCCTCATCTTATCCGTCAATTATCACCTCATCCATCCATCATCACCTCATCCATATTAAACCAGACGCCATCCATCCCCACTTAGGTCCCTGATATATACGTGATTCACTGTAATTACAAAGGGGGGGGGGGGAATAGCATTACTTCTACTGTGTGTTGCAATGGGGAAGGTAATGGGTGTGGCGGGTAGTGAAGATCAGGGGTGGGTGAGTGGTGTTTGTGGGGATGGATTGATGGGGGGAAAAGTATTTGAAAGGGGTAAATTGATGGGGAGTTGTGTTTGTAGGGGTGTTGGTTGATGTAGGGAAGTGTTAGAGGGGGTTGGTTGATGGGGAGGTAAGATTATGGGGAGTAGATTGATGGGGTAGAGTGTTGGAGGAAATAGATCAATGGGGAGGTAAATTTGTGTGGGGGGAGGGGGGAGGGGGGTGTTATCAATATCCCCAGACATACAGATAAGTCATCAACGCCTCAGTCATCAATAAATTCATCAATTTGCGATGCGCAGTTAATACAGGCAGCTCTACCTCATTGCGACACTGCGCCAACTAGGTGATGTTGCTGTATTCAAAACAGATACTCAGTGACACCTCTCCCCCCCCCCCTCCTACCCGTGTCCACCTGCCCCTCCCCTACCCCCGTGCTCACCTGCCCCTCCCTCCCCCGTGTCCTCCTGCGCAAACTCCCCACCACTAGGTCCTTGGCCTCATAAACTGCGCATCTCCTTCGGCTAGTTCACTGCGCCACCGCTTAGTCTACCGTGCGGTTACCTACACTGTGTTTGTGGTCTTCAATGACGTTAATAACTTGTGATTAATTGTTGTTTTTTATTTATTGTTTTTAATTTATCGATGTTTATTTTGATGTTAATTGTATTTATGAGTAATAACTGACATATTGTTTACATCAACATATGACATCATGGAAGAGGAGGTGTTGTTTGTTCTTTATTATTACCCTGCTTGTAACACCGGGGCGGGGTACTGTTATCGGTATTGTCTGTCTGTCATCAAAATAACTTACGAATGGATTTACAGATTTTAACCATAACTTGTTAGGTTTAATTAATATTTTACACTATATAATAAACTGATGGTGTAAATAACGCCAAAAATTTAATTAAATGTTATCACGTTAACGAGAATTTTTCGGGTTAAAGAAAACGTTGGCATGTGACATTCTCCAGGGGTGACTGCATTAATTTACAGTACCACCTGCACTAGTTAACTATTTACTCTGCCATGATGACAGTTCGCGAGCCATGGTTTGTGTGTGTGTGTGTGTGTTGGGATGATGTTTAATTTGTGCTGTTTTTATCCAGTACAAGGTTCAGCAGACCGGCCACACCTACTGCGTTAAGAGTTAATCGCCAGTTGATTAACCGCAGGTAAAATTTGCTCTCCGGTCTTCAGTTTTATTTTCCAGTTAAATTTTTTGTGGTGTCAAACGCGCAATGTTGTGATGGAGGAGATAATTGTGTACGTGTCAGTGATCGTGTCTCGGTGATTACCTTATTTCACGGCCTTATTGTAATACCTTTGCCAGTTTAGTCGCCTTAACGCACTTTTACTCGCCACATAGAGCGTTTAATCGCGACTGGTTAAAAGGTACATCGACGGCCATGATAGGTCATAAGCGAGTCTATCCTGTTTCACGAGGTCATACTTTGACTAGAATGAATCCAGCCAGTTAACATGCACGCTAGAATTAACACCATAACAGAAATTAACACACACACACACTGTACTTCCAATTTATTACACATTATTATTATTATCAAAACCGACCTCAATATTCCGAGACGATGAATGAAAAATTTATACTTGAGAACTTTATAATAAAACCAATATATTTAATTAAGATGTTTCATAATAAATAAAAGGTAAAAAAAAAGAAGAGTTTCAAAGGTGTTTCTCACAGGACCTTGACTCGTGGTATTTTACAACTTCTTAAATATATACGAACACAAGTCAGTCTCGTAACCTGGTCGTATCTTTGGCCTATATTCAAGAAGCAACCTTTAGGTATGTTGTGTAAATGTCTCGAGTTCAGGTGAGTAAAAAAAAAAACACACACGACAGAGGTTAGGTCAGCGTGTTTAAAGGGTTAAGTCATTGTGTTCAAGGGGTTATGTCAGTTTTTTTTTTCAAGGGGTTATGTCAGGTTACTTTAGGGGTTTTGTTATGTTTAAATGGTTAAGTCAACGTATTAAAGGGGTTTAGCCATTGTAATCTAGAGCTAAGGTCGTTGTAATCAAGGGGTCGTGTCATTTTATGCAAGAAGTTTTGTCATAATCAAAGGGTTAAGCCATGGCATTGAAAGGTTAAGCCATGATATTTAAAGGTCTAAGCCATGATATTCAAAGGGTTAAGCCACGACATTTAAGGGGTTAAGCCACTACTTTTAAGGGGTTAAGCCGCTTCTTTTAGGGGTTAAGCCACGACATTTAAGGGGTATAGTTAAGGGTTAATAGTATTCATGGTGTTTAGGTCTCGTATTGAAGGCACCGAGTCCTATTCAGGGATTAAGAGAGGCGCCTGTTGACCCTACGTGACCTAAATGCTTCTCAGGTCACACCCTATATGACCTAAATGCTTCTCAGGTCACACCCTATATGATCTAAATGCTTCTCAGGTCACACCCTATATGACCTAAATGCTTCTCAGGTCACACCCTATATGACCTAAATGCTTCTCAGGTCACACCCTATATGACCTAAATGCTTCTCAGGTCAGACCCTACATGACCTAAAAGCGTCTCAGGTCACACCCTATGTGACCTAAATGCTTCTCAGGTCACATCCTATATGACCTAAATGCTTCTCAGGTCAGACCCTACATGACCTAAAAGCGTCTCAGGTCACACCCTACATGACCTAAATGCTTCTCAGGTCACATCCTACATGACCTAAATGCTTCTCAGGTCACATCCTACATGACCTAAATGCTTCTCAGGTCAAACCCTATATGACCTAAATGCTTCTCAGGTCAGACCCTACATGACCTAAAAGCGTCTCAGGTCACACCCTATGTGACCTAAATGCTTCTCAGGTCACATCCTACATGACCTAAATGCTTCTCAGGTCAGACCCTACATGACCTAAATGCTTCTCAGGTCAGACCCTACATGACCTAAAAGCGTCTCAGGTCACACCCTACATGACCTAAAAGCGTCTCAGGTCACACCCTACATGACCTAAAAGCGTCTCAGGTCACACCCTATATGACCTAAAAGACCAAGAACTTGGGGAAATGATGACGTTAGTGAAGAAGGTATTTAAATGACCACGCCCCTCTTGGTCTCCGCCACTACTACCTACTGGAGACCACGCCCCTCTTGGTCTCCGCCACTACTACCTACTGGAGACCACGCCCCTCTTGGTCTCCGCCACTACTACCTACTGGAGACCACGCCCCTCTTTGTCTCCGCCACTACTACCTACTGGAGACCACGCCCCTCTTGGTCTCCGTCACTACTACCTACTGGAGACCACGCCCCTCTTGGTCTCCGTCACTGGACACCTATTGGAGACCACGCCCTCCGGTTATCATGCAAAGGGCGTAACTAAACACCTCTGTCAGGTACTGGTAGAGGTCATACACACACACACAACACACACACACACACACACACATACATAGTGCCTTCTGATATTTTCTTCTGCTCTCATTAGTCCTCAACCTAATTTCTTCACCTGTTTGGAGAAGTGAAAACAAGACACACCTGACCTGACCTGACCTGACCTGACCCCGCTACAACAAACACAGTTTAAAGGATGGTTGTTCAGGTTCTTATGAGGTGTCGTATATTTTATGAACTAACGTGTACAGTAGATGGGATGAATGATTAAGAAGAAGAAAAGACGCAGAAGCAAAAAGAGAAGAAAAAGAAGATAAAGGAAGGAAAAGGAAAGAAATATAGAAGAAGGAAGAAAAGAAAAAAGAATAGTTAGGTCGTATCTACCCCGGAATGGCCACTGTCCCGCTAATCTTGATGACGCCCCGTGCGGAGACATCCAAAGAGTTAGTTCCGCTCACGATCAATAGATGGCGTCAGCTTAGGTCAGAGAGAGAGAGAGAGAGAGAGCATATACATACACCTCCCTCTCTCTCTCTCTCTCACTCAACTATGTAATCTAGATCTTGTTTTATGAAGTCCAAACATTGTGTTGCTGGACTGTTTAATGATGTGGAAAGTCGTAAAATTTCTCGAGTAAAGAGTTTGGAAAAGGAGGTAAGAGTTCCAATTGATAGCTTAAAGATTTCATGCTTAGTTTGGCCTCTCGCTGCGCCTACTGACTTACGATACGTGTTCATACGAGGAATTGATATTAGTAACGTGTTGAGGTTATGGGAGAGGTTCCTTTATAGAGGCGAGGAGAAGGTTGAAATTGTGTGGGTTTTTTTTAAAGAGTTAATGGTGACGGTGTTTGGTGTTAATGTTAGTTATTGTTAATTTTGTTTGATAGATTCGGTTATGTTTTGTGTTAACATTTATTTTTTTTTTCTTTTCGATTTATTTTTCCTGGTTTTCTTTTATTATTGTTATTATTATTTTTATTATTATTATTATTATTATTATTACTGTTATTCTATAATTAATTCTCTCTACCTCCCTTTTATTCTGCGTCTTCTTTTGCTATTACTTATTATTTTCCTTCCTTAAAAAGCTGTCATGCAAATTCCTAAATTCCCAACTGTCAAGAGTATATTAATATTATTACTGTACGCTGATACGTCTCAACAATTTTAATTTGAAGAGTTGAGTGTGTGTGTGTTTGTGTGTGTGTGTGTGTGTGTGCGTGTTTGTGTGTGTGTGTGTGTGTGCAAACTCTCGGCCTAGTCTTTGTGATGTTTTTTATTATAATTTTTTTTTAATATAACAAGAATTATCAGATTACTCAACTCCTTGTTAAAAGTGGTTGGTAGATTGAGTCATTCTCTCAACTCGTCGTTCTGATTGATCGATCTATTCTGAACCTTATAAACCAAAGGTGACAATGACTTAATCTAACACCTGTTGTTTATATAATTATTTACACTTTTTCTTGACCAAATATCCCCCAAGACCTTGTTCATAAATCAGTGTTCAATCAATTCACTGAAGTTTATGAACCAAAATGAACAAATAATTGACCTTAAAGTTGTGTAATAGTTTTTTGAATTGACAACATGGTTTAGGGAGTTGATTAAACCACGTCTAATCACTCAATTCCCTCTGGTTATAGTTGATGGATTGAGCTGTTTACGAGTCAATCCTCAGAGTCAATAGGTATTAAATATAAAAGCTTTGAATTATTATTTACTTAATGGATTAGCTAAGAAAATATTCCTTGTATTATAAATATATTCAACTTGAGGTTTATATTGAATTCTCTTGTTTTATTGGTTTTTGGTTGTGTTTATTTATTTATTTATTGCTTTTATTACTGTCTATTTTTGTTTTTGTTTTATTTTTGATTGTTTTTTTGTTGGAGTGTTCTTCTGGTGGTTTGTGGTTTATGCCGACAACAGCTGCAGATATTGACTATGAGGCTATAGTCACTGAATGCCGCATAGATCTGTGGTTAAACTAATTCAACACAGAGAGGATAGCTACTCTTGTATTAGGATATTTAATATTAAGGTAATATAATGGCGGTGAGTGTGGCTATTGGGGGAGGCTAGAGGACAAATTTTATATATATTTTTTTTTTAATAATAGTAGTAGTAGAAGAACAATATTAGTAATAGTAGTAGTAGCAGTAATATTAGTAGCAATAGTAATAATAATAACAGTAGCAGTAATAGTAGCAGTTGTTGTCATCCAGACGTATACATATTAGTCAATTTGCATCTTTGTTTTTCCCCCCAACTGTTTATTCCTGGTCTTGTTCGTTTTTACCTCCGCTTCTGACTAATACTTCACTGCTTCTTATTAACTCTTCTACACAAATATAACTCCAAGGACGTTTATTTTCTTTTAAAGATTGACAGCAGTTAAATTGGCTCACCTGTCGACATGATTACCTTGGTGTTTATTCATCACGTAAGTCTCCCACAAGAACCAGGTGTCGGCTTTGGTAATGTCCAACAGGTGAACACTGGTAGAACATAGGGAAATATACCTGTTCTGGTCATTAAACACCTCAACATAGGACAGGTGATAGCTTATAACAATATAGGAGGTTTGGTTAGGTTACGTTACGTTAGGTTAGGTTGGGTTAGGTTACGTTAGGTTTGGTTAGGTTACGTTACGTTAGGTTAGGTTGGGTTAGGGTTAGGTTAGGTTACGTTAGGTTAGGTTGGGTTACGTTAGGTTAGGTTGGGTTAGGTTACGTTAGCTAAGGTTGAGGTAAATTAGGTTAGATTTGGTTTAATCATTTAATTAAGGTGAAATTGAACAAAGTATTGCATTAAATTTATTCTAAAAACGACTCCTTATTGTCACCCCGCCATGTTTGTTTACACCAGACCAACCCTATTGCTTACCCCTGTGTGGTTAATAGAGGATTCAAACTCCTATTACCAGTGTAGTTTGTGAAGGAAAATCATACCTATTGACTCCTAATCGTCTTATTCTTTAACTATTGAAAGAAAAGTAGTAGTAGTAGTAGTAGTAGTTTCTTAGTGTGTTACGCGTTGTGGTCGTAGAGTTAACACACCTGCCTCACTAAGTATAAAGAACATTGCTCTAGTGGAGAATAAGGTAGTGAGTAATGAACACTATACCAGGTGATGGATAAGATGCACTGGTGGAGGCTCATCTCAAGGCTTCAAGTTCTTATATTTGAGTTTTATTTTTGTTTTTATCTTGGACCTATTTTTTTTTTTTTTTACACAGCCATAAATATTTCCTACAACATTCGTATGCTAATGTTTTTGTAGTAAATGTTTTTATCTCTGGTGTAATATTGGATGTTTCTAAGTAACCATAAACAGAAGTATTGTCACAGTCTGTCAGGTTCCTACATTTAACATTTACTGTCGTCTTGTCCATGGCTCTGGTGGGGTACTCGGGGCTGATACCAAGACTCTGCTGAAATGTAACGTCACTATGGAGGCCACAATCTGATTCTGAAATCTGTCTGTCTGTCTGTCTGTTGTTTATTTTGGTCAGTGATGCTTTAACGGAACTATTAGCTCAGTTTTCTTAATATGTAAATTTATGTAATATGTTCTTGCTCGTGAATTGAAGCTACATGATGCCATGGTAGTTTGTGTGTGTGTGTGTGTGTGTGTCCTCATAATGTGAAATATTAAGTTAGTGCTGCCACCTGGTGAGAAGAATCAACAGTAAAGATAATAAATTAAAGTCCAATACGACAGATGGGAGCAGCTCTCAGTGGCAGGTCATGTTACACGCGGCTGCTTTCATGAATACACGGTGGCTTGTTGTGACGCGTGATGAAGTAGACATGTGAAAGTGTCGACAGACCAGGTGAGGTGCGCAAAGAAGACAGGTGACTATTGAGCTAACTGAACCTCTCATATTCTTAACTAACCAATGACACCACAGCTCATTTAGACATAACTATAGTCGTCGTACAATTAAACTCCATTATTTTGTTTTTCTGTTCTCCCGTTAGTGACCGGACTCCATCTGTGGAGAATCTAACACAACAAGTCCACCTTAGACCACAGTACCTTGATTGTGTGTGAAACTATCCAATAACCTCAAAAATATCTTGATTGATTTATCGAGGTACGAGTTTGATAAGCAAGAATATCATCATTTCCTAGATTTTTTTTTACCAATAAAATGTCATAAAATCATAAATAACATCAACTAACCAATCACCTTAATATTTGTTGTCATATTAATTTGATAGGTAAACAATTTATAGTTTTTGATTTTCATAAGAATTTCCTTTACAACATTGCTGACATCATCTGGGTTCTGTAGGCAAATGAAGTATGAGAATGAATTACGGTTGAAAGACTCTTTACAGTAGACTCATTCAACATTTTACTTTACTCATATCAGCACCTCTTAGAATCGCCACGTATCAGTTCTATTGTCAAGTTGTCTATAATTTACTAGTATAGGGATTCAAAGTTATATATTCTCAAGCAGGGGGGACGACTGCACCTTGTATAATCCAACGTAGAAAGTCTTAGAGCTCGAGTAGACCATGCTAGGGAGTCTTAGAGCTCGTGTACACCAAGCTAGAGAGTCTTAGACCTCGTGTACACCAAGCTAGAGAGTCTTAGAGCTCGAGTACACCAAGCTAGAGAGTTTTAGAGCTCGTGTACACCAAGCTAGAGAGTCTTAGAGCTCGTGTACACCAAGCTAGAGAGTCTTAGACCTCGTGTACACCAAGCTAGAGAGTCTTAGAGCTCGAGTACACCAAGCTAGAGAGTTTTAGAGCTCGTGTACACCAAGCTAGAGAGTTTTAGAGCTCGTGTACACCAAGCTAGAGAGTCTTAGACCACGTGTACACCAAGCTAGAGAGTTTTAGAGCTCGTGTACACCAAATAGAGTCTTAGACCTTGTGTACACCAAGCTAGAGAGTTTTAGAGTTCGTGTACACCAAATAGAGAGTTTTAGAGCGAGTGTACACCAAAGTATTGAGTTTTAAAGCTCGTGTACACCAAATAGAGAGTCTTTGAGCTCGTGCACACCGAATAGAGAGTCTTAGGGTTCGTGTACACTAGGCTAGAGTGTCTCAAAGCTCAAGTAACCTGAGAGACGATTAGCCTGGGTGCTGCGGACTGGTGAAGGTATAGAGGCGCCCTCCGCCACACCCGGCCGTCGTGGTCCATCGGGCAGCGCGGCTGATCTGCCCGGATAACTAGCCTCCGATCGTAAATCTCTTCGGCAGCACCATCAGGAATCCTGCAGGAGGAGATCAGAGGTGAGGATGGAGGGGGGGGAGGGATGGGTGGGGGAGGTTACTGATTGTGAAAACCTGATAGAGAGTTAGTGGGAGGTATCGTTGAGTGGATCAGGAGTCGGGAACCGGTGGAAGAGGAAATATTTACTCCGGGGTGCTGCTGGTTACACAGGTTCTTCACGGGTAAATACGAGAGTCACGACCACTTGTTTGTAAACATGATGGGTTGTCAGAGGTCGCCAGCTGAAGGAAGTCGAGGACGTCTGGGGGGCGTTGAGTGACTCCCAGTAAGGAAAACCTATTGAAGGAAAACTTTCACTGCCAGAGACTTCGCAAGATGCTCGGGCCCAGATCTGGTACTGAGGCTCGAGGAAAAAAAATTAAAACTGAGAAATTTGCTGTTTATGCTGGAAGGCCACTTTCTCTAACGTCTATATTACCTTTAGCAGGATCATTACAAGTGTGTACTGAAAGGCACCTGTCACTCATAACCACAAGTATATAGTTCTCAAGGTCGAGGAGATTTATCCCTGGAAATTTGGGTCTTCCTGGCCTGTCGAGTAACAATGACTACTAGAATAACAACAGAGAGAGAGTGAACACGAGGAGAAGTTTGGCCTGCCAGACGAAGAGACTGATGAAGACAGACTGGAAGTATCGGCCACGAAAATTATACGTTGGTGAGGTAAAACTGAGCAACGTCTTTATTACGATGGGTTCAACTTACACTCCTGCGGGAAGAACCTCACCAAACCAAACAGTTTCTTATGTTAAGATATCACTGGGCAGTTTCTCGAGTAACATGCGTGACGGCAGGTACTGAGGCGGCACGTGGGTAACCAGATGTAAACAGACCTATCACTTGCAGTTTTGTGTGGCAATAAATTCTCTAAACTCCTGTAAAAGATGTCTTAGTGTGTCGTCTTCTCGCTTCTTAAAGAGTGAGGAAGGTAAGAGAACAGAAGCTGCTCACATTTGGTTTATAAATAATGTAGAGCCGAGACTTAGGGGTATAGGTAGTAATATGGGGGTCCTCTTGTTATGGTAATCACTGACGATAGTTTGCAGGATATTTAATGATTACACAGGACACATTTAACAGCATAGTAAATAATGATTACCTGGCTCCCTTGTTACCTGGCTCCCTTGTTACCTGGCTCCCTTGTTACCTGGCTCTCTTGTTACCTGGCTCTCTTGTTACCTGGCTCTCTTGTTACCTGGCTCTCTTGTTACCTGGCTCCCTTGTTACCTGGCTCTCTTGTTACCTGGCTCCCTTGTTACCTGGCTCTCTTGTTACCTGGCTCTCTTGTTACCTGGCTCCCTTGTTACCTGGCTCTCTTGTTACCTGGCTCTCTTGTTACCTGACTCCCTTGTTACCTGGCTCTCTTGTTACCTGGCTCCCTTGTTACCTGGCTCCCTTGTTACCTGGCTCGCTTGTTACCTGGCTCCCTTGTTACCTGGCTCCCTTGTTACCTGGCTCTCTTGTTACCTGGCTCTCTTGTTACCTGGCTCCCTTGTTACCTGGCTCTCTTGTTACCTGGTTCCCTTGTTACCTGGCTCCCTTGTTACCTGGCTCTCTTGTTACCTGGTTCCCTTGTTACCTGGCTCCCTTGTTACCTGACTGCCAATCACACACATATAGAATCTCCCCTCCTATATGATTCTCTACTTGATGGGTGAGACTCTCTGTAGTGAACACGTCAAGAAGAATCAGTAATGAAAGACGCTGTGATATAGGATTCTTGTGTTTAGTATGACGAGTTGTGGCGATGGTTGACAGTCCAGGACCTGTTACACTCGTTTAGTTCATTCTCTCTGTCATACACTGTCGACGTCTAGTATTGGTTGACAAGGTAGTTGACAGGAACTAACAGTGTTTGATAACGTTAGTGCATCTAGTTCTTGATGCGACCCAGACACTGAAGCAGGTAGTCTTTGAAGATGACCCGGAAGTGACCCAAACAACGGCCCAGGTAGTTCTTGAAGTCGACCTGGTAGTGACCCAAACACTGACTCAGGTAGTCCTTGAAGACGACCCAGACAGTGACCCCAAACACTGAACCAGGTAGTCCTTGAAGACGACCCAGAACTGACCCAAACACTGACCCAGGTAGTCCTTGAACACGAACCAGACAGTGTCCCAGGAACTAGATCAGGTAAATACTATGACTCAGCACACCTGACTAATATACACGCGGGGGAGAAAAAGTAAACACCTATGACACTATACCTTTAATGACTCACTAATTAGATTTACTCCAATACAGACACCTGAGGGATTTGAAGGAGGAAACTACCAATAAAATGAATCCTAACAAAGCTGAAGGTAGACCAGGTTATAAATGCTAAAACTGGAGGACCGTAAAAAATGTCCCGATAAGAGTTTACCCACGAGAGAGAGGCGGATTCAACGCACGAGCCTCGATTAAGAGCTTTACTGTGTTAGCGCTTTTTAGGTGATATATAGCATTCATAAATTTTATAATTAGACGGAAAGGTAATTAAAACATACCTGTCTACCTGTGATGTATTTTTTGTTGTTTTGAATCTAATTAATTATGCCTAGAAAGATGAATATGAATTCTTTTTCTCTCTCAATGACCAGATTCTAAATTCCTTTTCGACTGTCAACGGGACCACGTCTTGACACCTCTAGTGTAAACATTGCCTCACCTGACAGGCATGAAAACCCACAACTTAAACTTCGCATTAATCTTAAACTGATAAGATTAGGTTAAGGTTAGGCGACTTTGAATGGCCAGAAGCTATTTCTTATATACCTTGGCGGTGATATATGTTAATTAGATAATGAAACACACACACACACACACACACACACACACCTTCAACTCCTAATTTGCAGACGGTATTTATCTGAAGTAAGTTAATTAAATTTAAATCCTCTATAATTATCAGTTACCAATAAATATCTTTTTTACACAGAAATCTTGAAGTCAATTTATAGTTGGTCTTACAATCTCCACGTGCCAGTTAAGTTTGGTAACACATATCCTGTTTACACGGTCGTGACAAACAAATCTTTAACTGGTGTTTACATATGATCTTGTTTGCCGTTGTGGTTAGTTACACACAAGGAAAATGTTCTGTCATTATCCACTCGGCAAACAAAGATGTGGACAAAGTAAACATTCTGGTAGACAAAGTTTCAATAAATGTGTTTACTTGAGTGTATTTGTCGTTCTTACTAGCTACAAACAAAGAAAATGAGATGGCAAACAAATACACGCGTGGGCATGTAAACAAACCAAACAAAATGGCGGACCTGTGTTATAATATGGGTCTTGGAGTGTGTGTTAGTTTTACTTTACTTGTCCATTGTCTATTTGTTTACCTGTCTGCTTACCTGTCTATTGTCTATCTGTTTACCTGTGTATTGTCTGTCTGTTTACCTTTTTGTCTAACTGTTTACCTGTCCATGTCTATCTGTTTACCTGTCTATTGTCTATCTGTTTACCTGTCCATTGTCTCCATTTACCTGTCTAACTAACTACTTATCTGTCCATTGTCTGTCTGCTTTACCTGTCCCCCTCTGCAATCTCCTTTACTAAGTTTCAATCCTAATGCTGTACTGTAATCGACCCTTCTGTAATCTCTAGTGTTCTGCTGTAACCTCCAATACAGTGATGTAACTATGACTGTAACCCTCACCTGGTTCGAATTGCGTCACACATCAGACTGTAGAGAGGTAGGCAGACATGAGTGTAGCCAAGAGACATAAAGACAGGTGAGACATCCTGGTGTTGGCCAATTAGGGAGGTATGGCTGACCTTGATGTGAAGTTCGGCAGCTTTTTCGTGTTTCTGCCTACATGGAATTTGAAGGTTGGT
Source organism: Homarus gammarus (assembly GCA_958450375.1). NCBI lineage: Eukaryota > Metazoa > Arthropoda > Malacostraca > Decapoda > Nephropidae > Homarus > Homarus gammarus. Next base: position 3,868,127 of record CAUDMG010000658.1, on the reverse strand, counting down.
AGTGGGGGTGGTGGTTGTGGTGGGTGGTGGTGGGTGGTGGTTGTGGGGATGGTAGTGATGGGGTGAATCAGGGTTGCTTGGTTTAGGTTAGGTTAGGTTAGGTTAGGTGACAAGACACACTGACTCTCGACTGGGATATAATAACCTGGTGTTTGTTTACTGTTTACGTCCGTTAACGATTTTTCGGGATATTACGCAATCACGCCCATCATCATGTCCACACCTGCGCCCACACCCTTCTCGTCTGCATAATAATACTACTACTTTGACTACTAAGACTACTATTACTACTACTTTAATAGTTGTCCCTCGCGTAACGAGGATGGCCGGCCCTAGAGCCTCCTAGGCGTTAATTTATTTAAGGGTGTAGAAGCAGTCGCCAACACAACAACCACACCCTGAGTTAACGAGTTGTGAGACCCAGTGTCAAGGAATAGTCCGAGAAGACCGGACAACTCGCCAACTGCACTGGCTAACCATTACCCCGGAACACGATCCGTAAATTGATTAACATCCAGGTTCCCAATTACTGCTGGGTAGACAGAGGCAAATGGCGCAAAGAAACTTGCCCATAGTTTCACCCTGCCCGAGGATCGAACCCACTACTAATGATGACCCTCCCCATCCGTGTCTAAACTTTGATGTGAACATTCGACCTACTGAAGAAGTTGACAGATTCTATTGAACCATCTTAATGACATTGATCGTCCCGATATGTCTCAGGTGGGTTGGATAATAGGCACGACCTGATTATAATCGGAGGTGATTGATGGCCATTTACATAGAATTTTGGGAAACACTGACTACTTGTGAACCTGTTGAACCTGTACCAGCTGAAGAGTACCAGTTGAAGAGTACCACCTGAAGAGTACCAGCTGAAGAGTACCAGCTGAAGAGTGCCAGTTGAAGAGTACCAGTTGAAGAGTACCAGTATGTTCAGGGATATATCATGTAGTCAACTTTAGATAAATTATTCATATATTTGGTGTTGAGTTTGGTAAAGAAATGTTGTTGTTGTGGACTTTGAGACTTCGTTATCCTGACTTTATGTACCAGAGACGAGGTATGCTGTGCTGACGATAGTAATATGGAGTGATAGGTGTTTAATGTTTTGGTTAATTAACTTACCTGATATTATTTATACAGGTAGATTCATTTACCTGTCTAGTGAGTGATAAATGGTTAACACACACCACACCACATCACACCATACACACACCACAACACCACACCACCACAACACAACACACTCTGATACATTTGTCCTTGTCAGTAATCACAACACTTGTTCGTATGTTAGTAGCAAAACTAATAACACATTCCTTGACTATATAACCACTTGACCTATAATGGTTCCTTAGTAGTCATCTGAAGTACTCCTGAAGGTAGTAAACGAATAATGATCTGTTTATTTTTGTGGCCTCTGGGAATACATTTTTTTCTTAAGTGTTTCCATGTTTGTAAAAATATTAAAAAAATCCCGTTAGTGTTTGCATGTATATGAGCGTTTGTACAAGTATGTGAAGGTTGGCTAGCTTGTGCGTGGTTAAGCGTGTACGTGGTTTAGCGTGTGCGTGGTTAAGCCTGTAAGTGGTTAAGCCTGTACGTGGTTAAGCATGTGCCTGGAGGAGCATGTACAGTTGCGGACAGAATTCCTTAGACGCTTGACAGTAACTAACCCGTAAGCGCTTGAGGGTCATGAGAGGGATTGGAATTTAAACGTTTTTTCTCAGATTTTTCTTGATTTTCGGGAATTTTATTTTGTGATTCCGTTATTATGTGATGAAAAGTAGCGTTGGTAGGTATAAACTAATGATTTATGTAACCTAGAGGTAGATGCTGGATATACGTGGTTAATTGTGTACGTGGCCAGGTGTGTATGTGGCCAGGTGTTTATGTGGCCAGGTGTGTACGTAGCTGGGTGTGTACTCGGCCGGGGTGACAACAGACATATCACAGTTGCTATGTTAATTTCATCATAAAACCCTGAACAGGACCTTCAGCTGGGGACGAAAAAAAATGACGAAAAATTGAGGCGATAATTTTGTATTTTATTAACTCTTGAATATTTGACTCTGTAACTGTAACTCTTATGAACTCTTGGATATTTTGACTAACTGTAACTCTTGGATATTTTCACTATGTTACTGTAACTCTTGGATATTTTCACTATGTTACTGTAACTCTTGGATATTTTGACTCTGTAACTGTAACTCTTTTGAACTCTTGGATATTTGACTGTAACTCTTATTGTTTGACTATTTTGTTTACCTTTAGAGGAATATTTTGTTTACCCTTCAGAGGAATATTTTGTTTACCCTTAGAATATTACGACTGGTTTAATATATATCGTACTCTAAGGACTCAAGGACGTACTCGAGTGAGGCTTGTGACTTTTTAGGTGAGGACGACCACCATCACCACCGTCTCCTTCTCCTCCTCCTCTTCCTCCTCCTCTTCCTCTTCCTCTTCTCTTCCTCCTCCTCTTCCTCCTCCTCCTCACTATCAGATGGCAATATTCACCGGCTTGTCCTAGAGGGCTTCAGGGCATACATACATACGACCATGATGGGAGGAGGAAGAGGAGGTTATGGTGGTTCTCAATCGTGGTACAAATTCACTTTTCATTTTTTTTTCTTACATGCGAGTATTTTTGTTGTTTTATTTTTGTTTATCTTGGTGTTTTTGTTTTTTGTTGCGTTTTATTTATTTGTATATACTTATTTTTGTTGGTCTTACTTTTATTGTTTGTTTTTTCTTTTGTTTTTCCTTTACGTGTGGGTGGATATGTTCGGGTGGGTGTGTAGGTGTGTGTGTGTGTGTGGATATGTATGGGTGTGTGTGGTCGTGTTGAGAAGCGTGGTGTGGTTCAATTAGATCAGTCAGAACAGCCGGTCACATAATATTTCCCTTCCTTTAGTGAGTCGCTTTATTTATCACTGCCTGAGTTGAGGTGAATTTAGTCATGTGTCTGGTGTCTTCTATACATAACACACAAACACATTATATCGTAGACTATAGGAGTTAATAACTTATGTTAAATTTGATTATATCTTGAGTTCACGTTAGAGGTGTTTATCCCGTGGCTGAAGGAGTACATCCATTTCATCCATTCATCCACTAATATTTTGCTCTCATCCACTCCTCTCCTCCCTGGCTCGAGTCCTCCTGAAGCCAGACAGAGAAGTGCTCGGGGTGTCGGACTGATATAATTAATCTCTCTCTCTCTCTCTCTCTCTCTCTCTCTCTCTCTCTCTCTCTCTCTCTCTCTCTCTCATTTGTGGTCGAAAACCTTCTTTATACAGAGGTCATCGCCCGTAACTGTTGTTGTATAAGCAGATTGTTCACTGTAACTCTTGTTGTATAAGTAACTTGTTCACTGTAACTCTTGTTGAATAAGTAACTTGTTCACTGTAACTCTTGTTGTATAAGTAGATTCTTCACTGTTACTCTTGTTGTATAAGTAACTTGTTCACTGTAACTCTTGTTGTATAAGTAACTTGTTCACTGTAACTCTTGTTGTATAAGTAGATTCTTCACTGTTACTCTTGTTGTATAAGTAAATGGCTCACTGTAAATTGCTGTTGCTTAAGTAGATTCCTCACCGGCTATTAATCGTGTTAGTTACCTCTTGTCAGGAGAATTTATATCATCCCACCTGTACTAAATAGCTCCTCGACCTATTTGGGCCAGGTGCAATTATGCTCAGGATCTGGATTAATCTTCCTCTAGACGAGTTTAAGTCACTTTTTACCCTCTCTCACACCTCAAGTAGTTATGCAAATGATGGTAGTTTTGTTTTTCTTTTTGGGGGGAGGGGGAGAGGGTACATATTGCATGGGGGTATTTACAAGGTCGTCTGTTGCATTGGTTTGGTTGTGTGGATGAAAACTGGATGCTAGAAGAGTTGGATGATTTTTTTTTAGTTTTTTTCTTTCTTGTGTTGCTTCGTTCATCCATTTGTGGGTTGTTATTCATCCATGTGTTGGTTGGTTATTCATCCATGTATTCTTTATTCATGTGTTGTATTATTCTTATGTATTTTTCATCTCATTTATTTATTGTTTATCGGGTTATTATTTTGTAATATTATGATTGGTTGGGGAGTTACACACACACACACACACACACACACACACACACACACACACACATATATATACATACACAGAACCATACATAAAAACACACACAGAAACACACACAGAAACACATACACATATATACACATACACAGAAAAAACACAAACGGAAACACACACACACACACACACACACACACCACACACGCACTTTTTCCCCCGTTGTCGTAATCAATATTTTTCCACTACTCTATAAACTAGTTCTTGATGATAAGATAACGACACCAAGGTCCAGAGAATCAAGGGAGCCTCAACACGCGGGCGGTGATGACAGCCTCTTATTACACTTAATAATCTTTCATAATTATAACCCCAAACATGGAGGTGTGTCGTGTCTGTTTACTTCTGTCTTGTTTATTTGTCGTTTTTTGTTTACTTGTTTGTTTACTTGTGTTGTTTGTTTACTTGTGTTGTGTTTGTTTACTTGTGTCGTGTTTGTTTACTTGTGTCGTGTTTGTTTATCTGTGTCGTGTTTGTTTATCTGTGTCGTGTTTGTTTACTTGTGTTTGTTTACTTAGCCCCTCGTTCCGTATATCTTGGCTGCTTGTTTAGTCTATTTACTTGTTTGTTTCTTTATTGTCTTTTTTCTTTGACTTCAGGACCAAATAATCAATAATTTCTTGGTTTTATATTTTTTCTTAGAGCGATAAAAACAAAAAGTTATTCCAATTTTACAAAAGAATAAATTGCGTTTGAAGATTTATTTGAACGTGTGTGTGTGTGTGTGTGTGTGTGTGTGTGTGTATGTGTGTGTGTACTATTGCCATTTATAATGCACCAAACCTAACCTAACCAAACCTAACCTAACCTAACCATTATTACGACAGGTGAAGGTAATTTGTTTCATTGTTTTATAACTGGGTGTGTTGTGTCCCCCCCCCCTCCTCCTCCTCCTACTCCTCTCCCTCCGACCCCCCTAACTCTTACTCCTCCCCTCAGACCTCCAACTCCTCCTTCGTCTCCTTCACTGACGTCCTACTCCTCCTCTGACCTCTTACTCCTCTTCCTCTGACCTCCTATCCCCCTCAACCTCCTACTCCTCCCCCTCCAACCTCCTACTCCTCCCCCTCCAACCTCTTACTCCTCCCCCTCAACCTCCTACTCCTCCCCCTCCACCTCCTACTCCTCCCCCTCCAACCTCTTACTCCTCCCCCTTCTCCCCACTTCCCTCAAACCCCTTGGTCTCTCTCAGTATTTCTCTTCGGTAAGTCATTATGTCTCTTAGATAATTGAGACATGAACAAGACAGATGACAAAACGGCTTCCGCTGTGACTCTCTCTCTCTCTCTCTCTCTCTCTCTCTCTCTCTCTCTCTCTCTCTCTCTCTCTCAACACGGTAGCCATAGATAACCTGACTCGTTATATAACTTAAAGAGCTTCAAAAATATTATAAACACAACAGTGAATCTTTTTAAAGGTTACTAAAACTCAGATATATTACAGGTAGATCAAGGTGCAGGTGTGGGAGTGTTGTCGGACGTTGTTGGTCACGTATCATCAAACAGGTGAGTACTGTCTATAGTATTAAGGTCAGAAAGTCTTAAGTTGGTGTCAGGAAGTTTATAAACGTCTTGTGGCTGTTTCGTAGTTACTGAACTTGAATTGAGTTTTCGGGGGATTTTTTTATGTCTCTTGTCTGACTCTCGCCCGGAATGCTTCTAGTTGTCGTGTTTTGAAAGTATTAAATTCCTTTATTATCTCCCGAACTGTTATTACTTCCTTCTGATCATTGAGATAACTCCTTAGTGTCTGTTTCTTTTTATATTATGTATTGCTTCTCCATTTATCTGTTTGTGTGTGTCTCTGCTTGTCGGTCCCGCCCTGTCCCCCTGCTACTGTTGTTGGTTGTCCTGTGGCCTGGGAAACAAGTCGTATCTCCCACACTCCACGCGGTCGAGTACAACGAGGTGCGACTTGGCAGCCCCCCGATCAGGCCAGACAGAAGAACTCTTAACTTAAACCGAATCTGAGTGAAGGAAACACACTGTAATAATGTTAAACACTACGCGACCATGCTGGGTGTGTACCGTATGATCTATGGACTTCAACTACAGTGAATAAGGAACACCTGGAGATTAGCCCCAGCTTAAGTCACTTGATTAAACACCGTAACGTTACCTAGACTATGTTAGGTTAGCTTAGAGTCGTGGTGATTAATTAATGTGAAATAATCAGGAGTTCTAATCATCAAGTAACTTATGAATCTCTTTTTATTCCAAACATTCGAGGTTTTTTTTTTTTATTGGAAATATTTGGCGGTCAATCGTGTTGGTAAATCACTCGTAAAGACAGTGAAGATGGTGGGGTTGAAGGGGTGACCTCTGCGGTGCCTCACTTGTTACGCTCACCCATTCCGATGATTCGCTGTTTAACTCAACTCTCTCAACCAGTCCCGGATCCTTTTGTGTGTGTGTGTGTGTGTCAATCTTCTCCACCGCCTCACAACTTTACTCAACAGTCTTTTATGTGGTATTTCTTATGCATGTGTAATGCTTTTTAACCCCTTCACTATGGGGACGTCACTTTTGATATTTTATGTGGTAACGCCAACTGATTTTAGACGAGAGAGAGCGAGAGAGAGAGAGAGAGAGAGAGAGAGAGAGACCCGTACACAAGGGGTTAACAAACTGTATCCACTAATAAATTATCGAGGACCAGCAGGAAGATAGTTACGTCACGTTACGATACATTAGGTTACGTTAGCTTAGGTTAAATTCCTATATGTATTTTCGCTCTGGGAACTTTACTTAAAGACGAGGTTAGTCTCTCAGCAACATGGGATAATCTGGTGTTTTTGTGACAGAGGCAGCCAGCTGAGGCGGATCTGATAACTCATAGGTATTATTATTTGATTCCATTTATTGTGTTTAATATTTTTGAGAGTATTATATGAAGACATAATACTCAAGAGAAGAAGACTAACGCTTAGGATGATGACGTGGGTACTCTCCTGGGATGGACAGTCCAGTGTTAGAAGTGTGTTGTAATTCACTTGTAAATGGTGGTTTGTGTGTGTATTGTGTGGTCCGAGTTAACTAGCAGTGGCCTCGGTGATACACACACACCCACACACACACACAGGCACACACACACACACACACACACACACACTCTTAACAGTCCAGTCATCTCGTGATAAGATCGATAAGCCAGTCATCCTCTTATTCCTAACAGGGACAATTTTTAATCATAAACATCCAATTATTTATTTTATTATTTTTTTCTCCTTCTTCTAAACTTACAGAAACTTCTTTTTCCGCCTCCACATCCTTCTACGCATCACTACACAATGCTACAAAAATAATAATAATGATTGGACACGATGCTCTGGAATCTGTAGCGGGATGGGTCACGTCTTCTGTGCCGTTAAGGAAGGACTTTTGTTCGTGTTTTGTTTTTGTGGGGTTTTTATTGGGGGGAGGGGGGGTCGTTGTCATCGGTAGGTCCTCCGCCCGCCGTTGCTGGTTCATCGGCTATTGAGACATTACCGAAGGGCGTGTTTCGGGGGTGGGGGAGGGGAGGGGGACGGGGACGTTTGCCGTAGTTAGAGGCGATTCTGTGATCATCTCGAGTAGCTGCCTCCCTGCCACCCACCCTGCCACGGCTGACCTTACTATCCAACCTGCCACCCACCCTGCCAATGCTAACCTTACCGCCCACCTTGCCACCCTTCCCACCCTCCTGCTACTGCTGACCTTGCCATCCCCCCCCTGCTACTGCCATCGCCACCCACCCCTTGCTACCCACCCTGCCACCTCCACCCTTGCCTCTCACTCCTGCCGCCCGCATTCCTAACAAAAGTCTTCCGAAAGTTCGATTCAAATAAAAGTCAGAATTGAGGTGATTTTTGAAGGGTTTACCATACAATAATGTTATTTTAATTTCCTCGTTGTAAACTAAAATTTTCCTTCACCGATAAGTAGTCATGCTCCCTCCTCTCCCCTCCCCCTTCCCCCTTCCCCCTCTCCCCTCCTCTCTACCCCTCACCACAACTCAGGTATGTACCACAAGTTGAAATTGATTGCCCGTTCAATCTCTTCTTAAAATCAACCCTCTTAAATCAATGGTGACTATGGTTCCCTGTTTTGGTTTTGGGGTCTGTTAATGAAGCTCTTACGTAATGCTACCATCATTATATCGTAACATCACAAAGAAGTTATAGGTACTAGAAACTTATGTCATCGCCCCCCCTTACCTCCTACCTCCTCCTCTACCCCCTACCACTACACAGGGGATTTTTTTTTTTTGAGTCATATTCAAGTGTCACTTATTGTCACCTTGTATTGGTACCTCAGAATGACACTCACATAACCACTCACTCTCTCTCTCTCTCTCTCTCTCTCTCTCTCTCTCTCTCTCTCTCTCTCTCTCTCAATGTTTTGTACAGTAATTGTCCCAGGTAATGTTAACAGTAAAAAATATCCGTGTTAATATCATATCCTTGTGTTTGTTCCATATTAGTGAGGATTTTAATTTACCAGGTTACGAGAACAATGAGGTAATATACAAGATGAACACAAGATCAGGAATTACTGGAAACGTGTTTGATGTTTTAATATAATATACCTGTGTCCACCTTTACTTATTAAATATATATCTACTGAAAAAAAAGCAAAATTTATGTATGTTATGTATAAATTCGTGATTCCTGGGACACCTGTACTGCTTATTACAAACACTACACACCTTCAACACCTGTATGGGAATTCACTTTTTAATTTTAGCGTCTGTGTGAAGGAAGATCTCACTATTTTTTTTCCTGAGCTGTGAGACCCGTTAAAGCCGAGATGGTAAGTTGTGAGAGCCGAGATGGTATATGCTGTGAGACGCCTTTATGAGCCATCAGCCGACCCCTCGATGGTAGGTGAGGCTCGTCTAGGAGAGAGCACTGGGAGTTAAGAGACTTTAATATCTCCAAGATCCTCCTTCACGCCCGTCTAACACGCCATTACGGTGACCTGTGTCTTAACCTGATGACCTGGTGGTTTGATGTATTGGTTTGGTAGTTTACTTGCCTGGTTGGTTAGGTTAGGTTAGATTAGCATAGCATTAGGTTAGGTTAACACACCCATTGTAACGTAACCTTTACCCCCTCTCAGGATGGTGGACACGCGGTTTGTTTACAAATATCAGATGGGTACAAGTCACGTGTCTCCAAAAGGTCTATAGGAGGATGGGGGGTGTGGTTGGACGCAGGTGTGGGGGGGTAAGTGTGTGTGTGGGGGGGGGGGGGGGACAGATGTGGAAGGTATAAGTGTGTGGGGGGAAACAATGTAGCTTGGAGGCAGGTGTAGGAGGGATAAGTGTGTGTGTGTATTTGTGTGGGAACAGATGTAGTTGGAGAGAAGTGTGTGGGAAAGGTAAATGAAGAGGACAGGTGTTGGTAGACGAAGCAGGTGCGGGACAGGAGTAGGAAAGGTAAATTTGTGCTAGTAGGGAGACAACAGGTGTGAGACAGCTGCATATAGGAGGGAACAGATGTGAGTAGGTGACACATAGGCCAAGGAGAGGTGGAACCGGCAGATATGGGAGCGAACAGGTGTGGGCGGGGGATATGTAGGCCAGGGACAGGTGTAGGCTGGACCAAATGTGAACGTGAGCAGGTATGGTTATGGACACGAAAAGCCGGGTGTAACTATAGTGAGAAACTGGTGTAGATGTTGAACAGGTGTGGGTGGGGAACACGTGTGGGTGGGGGACAGATATGGGCGGAGGACATGTATGGGCAGGTGTGGGTGGGGGCAGGTGTGGGCGGTGGGACAGGTGTGGGCGGGAGACAGGTATGGGTGGAGGACAGGTATTGACGGGAGGCAGGTGTGGGTGGAGTACAGGTATGGGCGGTGGGACAGGTGTGGGCGGTGGGACAGGTGTGAGTGGGGGCAGGTATGGGAGGGGGGCAGGTGTGGGTAGGAGCAGGTATGGGCGGAAGACAGGTATACTGTAGACGTGGGACAGGTGTGGGTGGGGGACATGTATGGGCGGGGGGGAGGTGTGGGTGAAGGACAGGTATAGGCAGGGGAGCAGGCGTGGGTGGAAAACAGGTATGGGCGGGGGGTGTGGGTGGAGGACGGATATGGGCGGGGACAGAATGTGGGTGGGCGGGGACAATACTCACTCACTCAGCTCAGTGGGGGAGGGAGGGATGGGGAAGGGTGGGGAGGGGGGGGGACATACTGGGGGAGATTCGTCCTCGCGTTTTTCCCCAGGTCAGTTTTTGTGAACGGTCAGTTTCACCGTCGGGGAGGTGCCGTTACTCTTGCTGGTGGCGTGGACGTCTCCCCAGGTGTGCTCCGGCCTTGTCACCTGCTGATTGGTGTTCGTCCAGGGGCTCGGTACCTCATGATCCATCTCCTGAAATTGGATCTTTAATGGGTGAACCGCTTGTCAGGGAGAACTGTTCTGTCGGTGTTGTGTGTATGTCGCCTCGTAAATACAGGAGGTTTATCAGTTCGTGTTTTTGTCGATTAATCTCCTTTTGGTGGAGGATTTGTGAGATACTGAGGGAGGGGAGGAGGGGGAGGTTACCAGGTCGACCACGGAGGCTTAAAGGTCGCGCGCGTGAGGTGTGTATCTCGTATTGCCAACACGGAGAGGAGGAGAGGAGAGGAGAGGAGAGGAGAGGTTAGTTGGGGTGGAGAGGGAGTAGAAGTTAGTAGAGCAAAGGGTGTCAGGAGAGCAGGGTGTTAGTGGTGTCAGGGTGTCAGGAGAGCAGGGTGTTAGTGGTGTCAGGGCGTCAGGAGAGCAGGGTGTTAGTGGTGTCAGGGCGTCAGGAGAGCAGGGTGTTAGTGGTGTCAGGGTGTCAGGAGAGCAGGGTGTCAGGAGAGCAGGGTGTTAGTGGTGTCAGGGTGTCAGGAGAGCAGGGTGTTAGTGGTGTCAGGGCGTCAGGAGAGCAGGGTGTTAGTTGTCAGGGCGTCAGGTTGTTCGGTGGTTAGATTGGCACGTATAGATAGATTGGTCGTGGAGGGAAAATTAGCATAGGTTAGTAAAGGAGGTGAGGAGAGAGGAAGGAGAGGAGAGGAGAGGAGGTTCTGGTCTTGGAGGGAACTGATGGGGAGGAAGTATTATTAGATGGAAAGATGGAGGTTAGTAGAGTAGTGAGGAAGGGAGGGGTCAAGGTGGGAGATGAGAGGGAGAGATAACCAGAGAGGATATGTGAAGAGGAGGAGAAAGGTGTTATGAGGTAATGTAGAAGCTTGTAGAAGAAATAGAGGAACAGGGGGACACGAGAAGGAGAGGCCACGCCCTTTCCTGGCTGGTTGGTGGTTGTATAACCCTCCTCCTCCATCTCGAGGGCGTGGTGGTGGTGGTGGTGGTGGCAGCAGTATTTACCAAGCACTCGTGTCTTGTCAGTGTGGTGGGGGAGGACGGCGCGTGCCCGTCTCTAGCACCAGTCAAGGGCACCCCACCCTCCCCCCCGCCCCCCACCCTGCCCCCGCCCACTCACGGTTTGCCTCCACCCACCACATTCCTCCACCCTCAAGTTTCCCAAAACAAATGCATTATATATAAACTCAATAATGTAAAATATAATGGGCTTTTTTTTTTTGCGTTACCGTAAGTAAAAGAGAAGAACAATATGATAGAGGTAGAAAATGTTTTTATTTATTTTTATCGCGGAAGGTGTAGTGGCGGGTTAACTTGGTCACCAGAAACTAAACACACACTACTTCAGGTAGGATGGTAGTTAACTGTACACTTTTTTTTATAACCTGATGATAATATATAATAACCTTACATGAAGCTGAGCATTATATTGAAGACTGGATAAACTTACACGAAAAGATATTGTCATTAAGAGGTGACTTAAGCGTAGCAGGAATGTGATGACGAACCTGACGAGTAATGAGAAGGAACAGGGTACAAGTCGACCAGTTTAATAATTATGTAGAAAACCAGAATTAATTGACTACAAAACCACTCCTTAACTCTATTAATACGATGACTTGCCTCCTTGAGTACGATAATTTAATCCTTTGAGTACGATAATTTAACCCCTTTAGTATAAGTTAACCCCTTGAGTACAAAAACTTAACCCCATGAGTACGATAACTTAACCCCTTTAGTACTGTGAGTCATCGTACTCCATGGGTTAAGACGATAGACAACAGGAGATGATAGACTTAAGGTATTCCCTGTGACAGTAGAATTAAATTGATTTTTATTATATTCAGTAAAAAACACACCATTCGCTGTTCACCTGTTCACCTGTTCTAAACTAGTCCACCAGCGGCACTGATTACGATTAGCACCTGGGTAAGATGAAACTGGATATAGCGATGATGCTTTGAGATCGATGGTTTAATCTTTTGTGGACGATGGTTTAAACTTTTGAGATCGATGGTTTAATCTTTTGTGGACGATGGTTTAAACTTTTGTGGACGATGGTTTAAACTTTTGTGGATGATGGTTTAAACTTTTGAGGATAATGGTTTAAACTTTTGTGGACGATGGTTTAAACTTTTGTGGACGATGGTTTAAACTTTTGTGGACGATGGTTTAAACTTTTGAGGACGATGGTTTAACTTTTGAGGACGATGGTTTAACTTTTGAGGACGACGGTTTAAACTTTTGAGGACGATGGTTTAAACCCCTTGAGCACGACTTAAATTGAATATATTGATTTCAAACCTATAATTAGAATGCTGTCGTACTCAAGAATTTAAGTGATCGTACTCAAGGGGTTAAGTGATCGTACTCAAGGTGGTTAAGTGATCGTACTCAAGGGGTTAAGTGCTCGTACTAAAGGTGGTTAAATCATCGTACTCAAGGGGTTAAGTGATCGTACTCAAGGTGGTTAAATCATCGTACTCAAGGTGGTTAAGTCATCGTACTCAAGGTGGTTAAGGGCAGTGTCACCTTAGCCACGGGGAAGCAAACGGTACAACAGGATCATGATGTAACAAAAGCCACTTATAAAATAAAAGTTAAATAAATAAATAAAACAATCAAGAAAAAAAAAAACACCACAAATATAATTAACAATACAGAAAAATTACTAAAAATATCTCCCATAAGACTAATCATTTTATTATGGTTTTATAAAGAAATACTAAAATATTTCTAACATTTTAAATAACTATGTACACTTAAAAGATTAGTTAAAAGATTGTGTCATTATATTTAACAAGGATATCATTGTAGAATTTATATATCTAACTATAAGGTGATAAGAGATGTATATATACGTGTTTATGAGGGAAGAGAGGACTGAGGGTTGGGTTGGTCTGGGTTAGGTTAGGTTGGGTTAGGTTAGTTTATGTCAATGGAGGTGGTCCCTATATTTAAATGAAGATGGAGTAGTGGTGGTTAGTATTGTAAAGCAGATGGAGATGAATTAGTAAATATTATTGTTTAAAGTTTTCACAAAATATCTCGCATAAACGAAGAAATGTACCAGAACGATGAAACAATATATTTTATACTTTTGTTAATAAAGGGCAACAGAAGACTTAAAATCCCAGGTATTTATATAATTATGGTATAAAAAAGTGCAGGGTTTAGAAATATAATACCGTGTAATACAATATTTACCATTGTCCAGGAAGTAACATAGAGATGAACTTACCATTGTGTTTAGGAATCATTGATCTTGACTACGCCTTTGGTTCATTAAGTACAGTGTCTTAGGTATATGATTTGAGGAGTCAGAGTATTGAAGAGAGTTACACTGATATCATTACTAACACACATACATAGGTTACACATTTACTCAAAGACAGTGTAAAGTCAGAATTTAAAGAGTACTGCAAGGTGATGCTTTTTCGCCTCAGCTGTTTACACTTAAATAGGGGGAGAGGGGGGGGGGGCCTTCCAGTTGTGCTCTGCTAGTACTCATGAGCAGAGACACTCGGTAGCTCGGTAGAACCAACAGTTAAGCCCATCAACCCAACAACCAGAAATCCTAAGATACTGAGTTCGAATCCCTCCCCAGAATATGAAGTTCCAAATTTAGTTTCTTGTGTTATATTGCTATTCATAAAGAGAACTAAAAAGAAAATAAAATAAACATAAGAAAAAATCTCTCAGGGGTTTGTAAATTTCTGGTGGGAAGAGAATAAACATTAAAGTGTTTTGAAGTGAGTAAACATCCTTATTAGTGTTAGGTGAAGGCTGGCCAGCGAGTCTCACTTTGTGGTGTTGTGTTACATAATTAGAGTTTACTGAGTGTTGCTTTAGGAACAATGAATATTTTATGACTCACACCTGATATATCTGTCTCCTATGTGGCGCCTCAAAAAAAAAAAAAAAAAACACAATCTTTATTAACCCTGTGTGTACCGTGTGGGGAAATTGAGTATACTGAGGTGACTTTGCTAGAAGACATTCACTTTAATGACAGACATACCTTTTTTTTAATGGCTTTGTTGGACACATTATGTTCTCCGTCTGATCATTATCTTCGAAATCAATGGCTTAAATGTCTTCATAATGTACCTGTAAACTGTTCACTATGATTCCCCGGACTCGATTTGGGTCTAGTCGCGGTTCGGTGATTTTCGATGATGTCTTTCTGTGTGATTGGTCGAAAGTTTACAGTAATTGTCGTCGGCACAGATGACCCGACGGCCTCATAATACACCTATACACTCAGGCTTTGTTTCCTCATATCCGACTCCTATTCAGCCATTGTGAGACGAATTCCACTCATGTTTTTGTAATAGTTTGAGTTGTGTGGATGAACAGTGATACACTCCACAACCTCTGGAATTCAATACTTTATGATCGGTTTTGGGAGGAAGGTGACCAACAGAAAACCAGAGCTGGGTGCTGGGGGAAGGTTGGTCACTGTTTCTGTGTTAATAATATAGGGTAGATATTTCCATGTATCTTTGAAAAGTTTTATTTATTTATTAATTTTATTTTATTTTATTTTTATTTTTATTTAAATTTACGTTTTTTTCATCCTTCTGTTAGGTCATCAGTACACATTAACCAAATCCTATAATACTTTAAATTTCCTAAAGACATTACATCCTAGTTTAACTCTCCTTTACCCTCAATGTATACAAGTCATGACCTCTCCTTGTTTGATGCTGTTGACCTCATTTGGGTGGGAATTTGTGTGAACGTCTTCAATATTTACCTGATTGGGTCACGTTTATTCTTAATTATACCTGTTTTTTTTTTTTTTTAATTCTTCCATTCAATTATTTTCTGTTCGTGTTTTTTTAATCTCAGTAAGTTGATCAAAAAAAAATATATTATTTGTAAAAGGAATGTGCATGAGAAGTACAGTCACTTAAAAAAGTCTCTATACAATATTGTGTTGAAAATAATATGACACAACGGAGGAATGATTTTGACAAACCCTATCGAGACAACAGGAGTCACAGTGTTTATTCTGAAATTCATCTACACCCCCTCCCTCCTCCCTTTCCAGTAGAGATAGTTTTTTAAGTGACTCTATGGTAGACAAATGTAAAATAATAATAAAAATAATATATAAAAAAAAACACGCAATTACCTGGGGTTAAGTTATGTTATGCTACTTTAGGTTAAGTTATACTGTAGTTTAAGTGAAATTATGTAACACTAGGTTAGGTTCTACTAGGTTAGATTAAGTTAGGTAAGATTAACGAAAGGATATTTAAACTACTAATCATCAGGTGAAATAATCTATGGGCTAATAATCTACAGGAAATCCCATACTACCCTGCCAAAACAAGTGTCTTCCCCGTAACATGATATAAAACTATACTGCCACAAAACCCTTGAGACGATTACACAACTGAACATCACTCAAGGCAAGACAAAAGAGAAGAGGCTTATACTTATTATATACTGAAAATAAATCATATATCAAAACTAAAACTTTGTTAAATATAAAACTGTTTAATATAAGAATAACTTTATAAGGAGAACAAAGCATAAAGTGATCTATTCGTTTATTTTTATATTTGATAAGTTTGGCGGAAATTGACCTCTGGCGAACACGGTGTAATGGTGTGTGTATGTGGGGAAGGTGTTGACGGGCTAAATAGGGTCGTGGATTATGAAGGACACGCTTAATAGGGTTACGGATTATCAACGATAGTCTAAATATGGCCATAGATTATCAAGAATGTACTTAAAAGGGTCAGGAATTATCAAGGACATATCTAATAGGGTCAGGAATTATCAAGAACGGTCTTAATAGGTTTAGGGATTATCAATAACGGTCTTAATAGGGTCAGGAATTATCAAGGACATATCTAATAGGGTCAGGAATTATCAAGAACGGTCTTAATAGGGTCAGGAATTATCAAGAACGGTTTTAATAGGGTCAGGAATTATCAAGAACATATCTAATAGGGTCAGGAATTATCATGAACGGTCTTAATAGGGTCAGGAATTATCAAGAACATATCTAATAGGGTCAGGAATTATCAAGAACGGTCTTAATAGGGTCAGGGATTATCAATAACGGTCTTAATAGGGTCAGGAATTGTCAAGAACGGTCTTAATAGGGTCAGGGATTATCAAGAACGGTCTTAATAGGGTCAGGGATTATCAAAGACAGTCCTAATAGGGTCAGGAATTATCAAGAACATATCTAATAGGGTCAAGAATTATCAAGAACGGTCTTAATAGGGTCAGGGATTATCAAGAACATATCTAATAGGGTCAGGAATTATCAAGAACGGTCTTAATAGGGTCAGGAATTATCAAGAACATATCTAATAGGGTCAGGAATTATCATGAACGGTCTTAATAGGGTCAGGAATTATCAAGAACATATCTAATAGGGTCAGGAATTATCAAGAACGGTCTTAATAGGATCAGGAATTATCAAGAACGGTCTTAATAGGGTCAGGAATTATCAAGAACATATCTAATAGGGTCAGGAATTATCAAGAACGGTCTTAATAGGGTCACGAATTATCAAGAACATATCTAATAAGGTCAAAAATTATCAAGAACGGTCTTAATAGGGTCAGGGATTATCAAGAACATATCTAATAAGGTCAAAAATTATCAAGAACGGTCTTAATAGGGTCAGGGATTATCAAGAACATATCTAATAGGGTCAGGAATTATCAAGAACGGTCTTAATAGGGTCAGAAATTATCAAGAACATATCTAATAGGGTCAGGAATTATCAAGAACGGTCTTAATAGGGTCAGGGATTATCAAGAACGGTCTTAATAGGGTCAGGGATTATCAAGAACGGTCTTAATAGGGTCAGGGATTATCAAGAACGGTCTTAATAGGGTCAGGGATTATCAAGAACATATCTAATAAGGTCAAAAATTATCAAGAACGGTCTTAATAGGGTCAGGGATTATCAAGAACATATCTAATAAGGTCAAAATTTATCAAGAACGGTCTTAATAGGGTCAGGGATTATCAAGAACATATCTAATAAGGTCAAAAATTATCAAGAACGGTCTTAATAGGGTCAGGGATTATCAAGAACATATCTAATAAGGTCAAAAATTATCAAGAACGGTCTTAATAGGGTCAGGGATTATCAAGAACATATCTAATAAGGTCAAAAATTATCAAGAACACATCTAATAAGGTCAAAAATTATCAAGAACGGTCTTAATAGGGTCAGGGATTATCAAGAACATATCTAATAAGGTCAAAAATTATCAAGAACACATCTAATAGGGTCAGGGATTATCAAGAACGGTCTTAATAGGGTCAGAAATTATCAAGAACGGTCTTAATAGGGTCAGAAATTATCAAGAACATATCTAATAGGGTCAGGAATTATCAAGAACACATCTAATAAGGTCAAAAATTATCAAGAACGGTCTTAATAGGGTCAGGGATTATCAAGAACGGTCTTAATAGGGTCAGGGATTATCAAGAACGGTCTTAATAGGGTCACGGATTATCAAGAACGGTCTTAATAGGGTCACGGATTATCAAGAACGGTCTTAATAGGGTCACGGATTATCAAGAACGGTCTTAATAGGGTCACGAACTGTCAAGAACCTGTTTCGTTTTGGTGGTGAATCAAGCACGTGGTTCAGCATGATAAAAGTAAACATTTAAACTACAGCTTAATAATGGCCTCCCGAAATCTGTTTATCTTCCCGGTTATTCCCAGCTTAATAATGGCCTCCCGAAATCTGTTTATCTTCCCGGTAATTCCCAGCTTAATAATGGCCTCCCGAAATCTGTTTATCTTCCCGGTAATTCCCAGCTTAATAATGGTCTCCCGAAATCTGTTTATCTTCCCGGTAATTCCCAGCTTAATAATGGTCTCCCGAAATCTGTTTATCTTCCCGGTTATTCCCAGCTTAATAATGGTCTCCCGAAATCTGTTTATCTTCCCGGTAATTCCCAGATAAGAATATATATAAAAAATAGTAGTTTATCTTTGCATTTTGCTGAAGCTATGCAATATATGAGACTATTTGCAGCTCAGTTTGTTTCCTTGTAAATAGAAATAAGAATTGTTGTCAGAATTTACGGGTCAGCTGTAGATTAGACACGCTAGTTTATTTTACCTGGATTTAATCACCTTAACGCTTCCTTGAGGTTGGTAGATTAAGTTAGGTTAGGTTAGGTTAGGTTAGGTTAGCAAGAAATTGTTTAAGTCATCAGGTGAAATAAGCCGGAGTTCTTATCTTAACGAAATCCGATTAAACTCCCTAACGTTAACCTAACCTAACGTAACCTAACCTAACCTAACCTAATCTAACCTAACCTAACCCCAACAGGTAGCGTTAATGCTTAATCTTCAGGTGAAATAGAGCAACAAGATTAATCCGAGTAGAAATAATAATATGTCTTAGAAATTTCTTTATTAAACACTACAAATAAATATCTCCAGTTCTCCACGCACAATAAACGAATCATTCACACCTTGTAAAATTTCTTGGTAGTCAAAATATTTAATAACCATTGTCAAAATACCAGATTTATATCTCTTGATGTTGGATTTTGACTATGATAGAATATTATCTTCAGGGCCTCAGACAATGGATCGAGGTTGTGTAAACATGATATCCCAAGCAGGTAAACAAACAATATGATATACCATTATAGGCCTTAGTATTTCCCTACATAAGAGTGATATTGAGGGTTTACAGAGAGTTAGTGTATGTAGTATGGGATTTTGGCTTTTAGTGTATTGTTACATAAGGGTGTTTATACTATAGCTATACCCAACAGTAGAGAATATGCAGTAGTATGGAATTATGACTCTTAATCCCCTCGTATATAAAGATGATAGAGTATTTACACCCTACCATGAATAGAGCCAGGCACTGTAACTCCTGCTTGACGTTACATAAGGGTGTAAATACAAAGCTAATACACTATGAATCAAGTGTTTATTATATGCGATTATGGCTCTTAATATTCTTTTACATAAGGGTGGTATAGAGGTAGGTGTGTGTGTGTGTGCCAAGAGGGATGAATTCAGTCTTGAAGTCTAGTGTATTAAGGATCTTGACAGGAATATATCGCCTCCCTCTCGTGCGGTATAATGCCACTTGTAGCTGAGCGTGACCTTCCCTGCCCCCTCCCCCTCCCGCCCCTTTGGTATGTTGAAACAATAATATTTTTGGTGTATCTCTCTACAAAGTGTGAAAGTTGTCAGGAGTGTTGTGTTGTGGGGGTCAAGATATCACGGGAGATCACCTGGGGAGATACACACACATACACATCACACACACACACACACACACACACACACACACACCATTTTGTACAATTTTTTTATTTTTTTTTTTTTTTACACAGCCAAACTCGTCTAATGATCGTTAATACACACAAAATTCTTCCTAATCGTGTAAAAAAAAAAAAAGACACAAGGAGAGTCTTTCGGAATAGGACCAAGGTTGTTTGGTTATTCCCGGAACGACAAATTATTCACTTTTCGTCGTCCTCTTTATTCATTTTGTGTCTTGTGTTTACGGGAGAGAGAGAGAGAGAGAGAGAGAGAGAGAGAGAGAGAGAGAGAGAGAGAGAGCAGCTGATTTGTGTTGACAAGTGACACGTGATGCAGTGTAGTCCATTCATGAGAAGTTTGTGTGTGTATGCGTGTGTGTGCGTGCGTGTGTGTGTGTGTGTGTGTTAGTGTGCGTGTGTGCGTATCGGTAAAGCAGGATCTTAGGGCCACACCTGTCTCCTCCTGAGGGCCACACCTGTCTCCTCCTGAGGGCCACACCTGTCTCCTCCTGAGGGCCACACTGGTTTACATCTCAGCAATAATCTTCCACTGATATATTACTCAATAATTGCTGGTTGATCTTGTCCACTCATCATTGTGTCTGGTGTGTTTATGTCTTAATTATAATACTTGAATTTAATGTTATCGCAGCTATGTTATATTTTATTGTCTATTGTTAATAATACTCGTTTGTATCACCGTTTATTTCCTTCATTCTCATTGCTTATTCTTTCTTATTCCTTTCTCCTTCAATCTCACTTTCAACTGATTTATTTTTGTTTGTAAAGTAAACATTGAATTTATTGCTCCGTCTCTGAAACGCGTGTAAACACCTGTAATGTTAATCGGAGTCAAATAGGTGTAAACATTTGTCGTAAGCTGGTGTTAACATTGTATGTTATAAAGTAATACGTGGTCAGGTCCCACCAGTGAATGACGTTGTGTCGGCAGGTCACACCAATAAGAGACCTTGTCGTGTCGTTAACTCAACCCACTAGAAGAACCTTGTCGTGTCGTTACCTCACCCCAGTAGAGGAACCTTGTCGTGTCGTCAACTCAACCCACTAGAGGAACTTTGTCGTGTCGTGACCTCACCCCACTAGACTAGAGGAGCCTTGTCGTGTCGTCAACTTACCCCCCTAGAGGAACCTTGTCGTGTCGTTACCTCACCCTAGTAGAGGAACCTTGTCGTGTCGTCAACTTAACCCCCCTAGAGGAACCTTGTCGTGTCGTTACCTCACCCTAGTAGAGGAACCTTGTCGTGTCGTCAACTTACCTCCCCCCCCTAGAGGAACCTTGTCGTGTCGTTACCTCACCCCAGCAGAGGAACCTTGTCGTGTCGTCAACTTACCCCCCACTAGAGGAACCTTGTCGTGTCGTCAGGTCACAGCACAAAAATAATGAAACTCAATCCAGATATTGTATTTCAGACTCCTCGACCTTAATCGCTGATCACGCCCAGCACGACCTAGGGCACAAAGCTCTCCTGCCCTAATAGGTCTTACAAGGACAGTTTTCCCCGCCACCTACGAATAAGATATGGAAGCTCGTCCTACTGAGGCGTCATGGATCCCTTTTAGTAGTAGGTGCGTCGCTAAGCTCTATGAATGACGGTCGTGACTGATTTGGGTGTTGGTGAGTGGAGGGACGGGGGGGGGGGGGGGGTACTTTAATCTGGATCTTGGTGATGAAGAGTTGTATTATCTCTAATCTCTCTCTGTTATCTCTATCTCTCTCTATTATCTCTCATCTCTATTATCTCTCATCTCTATTATCTCCCATCTCTATTATCTCTCATCTCTCTTTCTCATATCAATCGCTTAAAGATAACACGACAATTTTTTTGGAGAGACTGTGTAGTGTGTGTCTGTCCTGCCAGCCTGCCTGCCTGCCTGCCAACCTGCCTGCCTGCCAACCTGCCTGCCTGCCTGCCTGCCAACCTGCCATCCTGCCTGCCTGTCTGTCTGTACTGTGTAGCCCCCTTCCCATCATGCCATCAATAATATCCTCCTCCTACTCCTACTCCTCCTCCTACTCCAACTCCTCCTTCTCCTACTCCAACTCCTCCTCCTACTCCTCCTTCTCCTACTCCTCCTTCTCCTACTCCTCCTACTCCAACTCCTCCTCCTACTCCTCCTCCTCCTACACCTCCTTCTCCTGCTCCTACCCCTCCTAATGCCTTAAGGGTCTCTCAGATAATGCCACATGATCACAAGCACGTACAATAATTCACCCTTCTGGACATCCCTCGAGAACTATTGTAATACATTTTTGGTTTATTATAATGTACCTGGTGGTGGGGGTGGGGTGG
This sequence comes from Homarus gammarus, assembly GCA_958450375.1. Classification (NCBI taxonomy): domain Eukaryota; kingdom Metazoa; phylum Arthropoda; class Malacostraca; order Decapoda; family Nephropidae; genus Homarus; species Homarus gammarus. Next base: position 3,846,064 of record CAUDMG010000658.1, on the reverse strand, counting down.
GGGGGGTGGGGTGGGTGGGGTGGACCTTTTAGTTTGTCATATTTGGGGAGTGAAGTTTTGTTTTTATTATATTCTTTCTTTGTTTAATTTAATTTTCTTTTTCTTAATATTCTCACCTTTTTTTTTCTTCGTCTTTTCCTCCCCCTCCTTCTTCTTCTTCTTTTTATCCTCCACCTTCTTCTTCTTTTTCTTCATCTTCGCCTTCTTCCTGTTCTTCATATTCCTCTCTCTTCTTGTTCTTATATTCTTCTTTCTTCTCCTAACTTTTTTTCTTTATCGATAACTGTACACTAGACGTTTATTAATGTGGGAATAGAGAAGAATTGTTGATGAATACATAAATAAGGACATAAGATACATCACTAAACAGAAGGCCGTGATAAGTGAACAATGAAGTGAACAATAAGATACAAATGAACAACAGGGATATTGAGGAACAGGAAGGTTGAACATTGAACGAGTAAAAGGAAGGGACGGAGGGAGGGAGTATGGGCGGGTGGGTGTGAGGGCGGGAGGGAGTGAGGGTTGGGAGGGAGTATGGGCGGGTGGGAGTGAGGGTTGGGTGGGAGTATGGTGCGGGTGGGTGTGAGGGCGGGAGGGAGTGAGGGTTGAGAGGGAGTATGGGCGGGTGGGAGTGAGGGTTGGGTGGGAGTATGGTGCGGGTGGGTGTGAGGGCGGGAGGGCTGAGTGCATGTTGGAAAGTCATAGGTTATTGGAGCGACACCCAAGGCCATCACCCCTGGAATGTTGGGCGGTGGTGGGTGGTGGGCGGTGGTAGTGAGTGATGTCGATGGTGGAAGTGTATGTGTATGTGTGTGTGGTGATGATTGGTAGGTTGGATGTTGGTAGTGATGGTTGTGGTTGTTGTGGGTGGTGGTGGTTGTGGCTGTTGTGGGTGGTGGTGGTGGTGGTTGTGGTTGTTGTGGGTGGTGGTGGTGGTGGTGACGGTAGTAGTAGTAGTGGGTTGTGGTAGTGGTACTCTCCTTCCATTGTACCACACCATACTTGACCAGAAATGTACCACACATACGCAGGCTCCTTTGCGTGCTGTGGTGAGTGGGTGAGTCAATGAGAGAGAGAGAGAGAGAGAGAGAGAGAGAGAGAGAGAGAGAGAGAGAGAGAGAGAGAGAGTGTGTGTGTGTGTGTTCTGCAAGCAGGTAATCTCATCATCATACAGACGAGCATGAATCACTCGCGGGGAATATCATTATCAGGAGGAGGAGGAGGAGGCTGCCGATTACCTTGACCACCCTGATTGCCTTCACCTGGGTTAATGAGGGTCAGCCTCTTCAGCTATCAATAGGGAGGAGGGGTCACCCTTTTTAATCCATGAGAAGGGGGAGGTCAGCTTCTCATGCCACCCACTAAGAGAAGGGTCAGCTTCGAGTTCCATCCACAGGAGGAGGTCAGGCTCGTGTGTCACTTATAGAGGAAGGTCAGCCTCGAGCTCCACCTACAGAGGAAGGGTCAGCCTTGTGCGCCACCCACAGGGATAGGCGTCAACCATTTGTACCCTCGGCGGGGGGTCGTTTGAAAACCCGCTCTTCATTTATTTTCTCGCCAACAATTTCACCTCCAGAACTACTACAGCCTCACACTACACCCTCACACCACACCCTCACACTACACCCTCACGTTACACCCTCACGTTACACCCTCACGTTGCACCATCACGTTACACCCTCACACTACACCCTCATGTTACACCCTCACACTACACCCTCACGTTGCACCTTCACGTTGCACCCTCACACTACACCCTCACGTTACACCATCACGTTACACCCTCACACTACACCCTCACACTACACCCTCACACCACACCCTCACACCACACCCTCACACTACACCCTCACGTTACACTCTCACGTTACACCCTCACACTACACCCTCACACCACACCCTCACACTACACCCTCACACCACACCCTCACGTTACACCCTCACGTTACACCCTCACACTACACCCTCACACTACACCCTCACGTTGCACCCTCACGTTACACCCTCACACTACACCCTCACGTTACACCCTCACACTACACCCTCACACTACACCCTCACTACATCCTCCCACTACAACCCTCACACTACACCCCTCACACTACACCCTCACGTTACACCATCACGTTACACCCTCACACTACACCCTCACACTACACCCTCACACCACACCCTCACACCACACCCTCACGTTACACCCTCACGTTACACCCTCACGTTACACCCTCACACTACACCCTCACACCACACCCTCACACTACACCCTCACACCACACCCTCACGTTACACCCTCACGTTACACCCTCACACTACACCCTCACACTACACCCTAACGTTACACCCTCACGTTACACCCTCACACTACACCCTCACGTTACACCCTCACACTACACCCTCACACTACACCCTCACTACATCCTCCCACTACAACCCTCACACTACACCCTCACGTTACACCCTCACGTTTCACCCTCACGCTACACCCTCCCTCTACATCCTCCCACTACACCCTCACACTACACCCCTCACACTACACCCTCACGTTACACCCTCACACTACACCCTCACACTACACCCTCACTACATCCTCCCACTACACCCCTCACACTACACCCCTCACACTACACCCTCACGTTACACCCTCACGTTACACCCTCACACTGCACCCCTCACACTACACCTTCCCTCTACACCCCTCACACGACACCCCTCACACTACACCCCTCACACTACACCCCTCACACTACACCCCTCACACTACACCCCTCACACTACACCCTCACACTACACCCCTCCCACTACACCCCTCACACTACACCACATTAATTCCGGGCACTTTAGACATTGGAATCTTCTTTAAATTGTTGTAGTGCATTATTAAAAGAAAGCCTCATTAACATGCGTGTTTAGTTACGTGTTTTAAAAAGCTCAGTACATTATTAAAGAATGCTCATTTACATACATATTGACCGTGCCACCAACAGCGGGACGGAGTATTTTTCCCCTGTGTGTTTGTGTGTGTGTGGGGTGGGTGAGGGGTGTGGTGCGTGCGTTTGCGTGTGTCTAAAATACCGTAACTGAGGAACAAGTTTTGAGAATGATCACCAAACTAACTTAGTCCACCCGATGAAGTTGTGGTCAAAATCTCCTGTAAAAGATCTACCAAATGTTACCATAATAATAAGAGCTTTTCAGAGGTTAAAAACAACGATGATATTATTTTAGACTAACTACCCCACTAGTAGTTAGATATTTGCCCTGCCATGATAACAGTTCGTGAGTAGGTGAAGAAACGTCAAGTTACGAGAGCTGTGAACAAGAGCTAATGCGGTGCCATCAAGCCTTATGTTCACTGTTTCATTAAGCATCCCGTCTTCACTTTATAGATCCGGTGTGTAATGTAACCACAAAAACCTAATCGTTCTCAACATTTTACATTCATCTCACGACCTGAATGCCTTCACTTATACAGTAAAGGAATTTCAGTAATCACTCGATAGACATTGACTATATGCAAATGAACACAGAGAGAAAAATCATTATTGCAGCCTCAACCAGTTAATGCTTTCGGTCTTCACTAATTGTTCTTCGCAATAATCTGATCGTCACATAGTTTGTATTAATGAGCCAACAGGTAAATCGTTTTCCCATTAAGGTATAATTATATTTTAAGGTAGAATTTTCAATAATTTTCTTACCCTTGACAAACAGTTATCGACAAGACTTGCCTTGAGATAATATAAATAAACGAAAGGCGTCTTGGTGCAGTATCAGTGTCCAGCCAATCCCGGAAATCCTGGTAGGGAGGGGCCACTCACTCATACACGGGGGTGGGCTGGTCTGAGGAGGAGCACCACGGGACGCTCCTCAATATCAAGGCCCAGACGTCGATACAGAAGAGGCGCGGTCTCCTGGTCTGTGACGCATAGACACACACTCGGACATGACAAAAAAAATACCACCCCCCCCCCTCCCCCTCCTTCAGCTACGCCAGCGGGGGATATAAACATAACCGCTGTACTTTCACAATTACCGGCAGAGCTCACAGCTGGCGGCTACCACGAACCTGGCCAGAGAAACCCATTACGACTCACCAACAGCTTAAAAACTAAACTCGGGGGGCAGTAAATGACCACGAACCTATTAAACTTGACAAAAAAACAACATTCAACAGCACAGAGCCTTGACCTTTGCTTCACTAACTTGCAACAGCTGTAATACCACTTTAGGCATAACAGTGTTTTACTTGTACTAAAATAAACATTAAAAGCTTCAATAACGATCATAGACACAGGGATTCTCTTAAGTACACTAAATGACTATTTTTTCCCTGAGAAATACCGTAAATCAATCGGAGTATTAATTTATATAAAAGTACTTCATATAATATTCCAAATAGCGAGAAATTCGTTTAATGGATAACATAATATATCTAACACGTCGATTCAGTTTTTTTTTTTGTAAAGATCTTAATTTGTAACGTAAACGAAGCTACCTGACGAACAAGCACTGAACCACCCACTGACACACTCATCACCATTGAATTGTTAATGCACAAAACATACAATAAAAAGAAGATTAAAGTCCTTGAATTATCAGGAGTTGGTGTCATATATCTTCACCTGTTGTGAGTTACACCTAGGAGTGAATAGCCTCTTACCGCCACCACCTGTGTAGTAATGACTTGTGTTGTGTTCACCTTCATCACAAATTTCCATCCTTGATTTACGAGGCATCAACATTACTCGGGGAATTTACCTAAAGCCTCCCCCTCCCCCCGTCTCATTCCTCTCTATATTTACCTTCACATTCCTCCCACACATCTGCCCGGGACCACTGCCGGAGTCAGTGTAGCACATTGGGGCAAGTGATTGTGGCACAGTGGGGCAGGTGGTTGTGGCACAGTGGGGCAAGTGATTGTGAGTGTGGCACAAGCGGGCTAGGTGATTGTGAGTGTGGCACGGGCAGGTAGGTGGCACCACGCCCACCCGGCCAGTCACGACCAGGTGGAGGTCAGCACGTGCTAACAGCTGATGATCTCGGGTAACTCACGAGTGCAACAAAGGGCAGCAGAGGGCGTAGCCGGGGAGGGGCGGGGAGTGAGGGTGATGGGTATGGGGGTGAGAGGAAGAGGTAGTCAGACCGCGAACACTTCACCCCTCCCCCCCCCCTCCCCCTCACGTCCACCCCTCCGTCAATAGCCAAGGCGATCGCTAGGGAAAACGAGGAGGAACCCCAAATACTCACTATAGAAGACCTTCCCCACACGCCCTGTTACTACACCCACACCTCCTTCGGGAACTAGTGCAGGGCTTAGCTGGGGAGGGGTGGGGGCTTTAGGAAGACCCCACAACATAAGAGGACCTCCTTCACGCTGCACATCCTGCACCTTCATCTCCTTCAGTAGCCAACTTGTCTACGCCTACAGGAAGCTTAAAAAAAATCGACATGTGTAGTCAAGAGATGTGTGTGTGTGTGTGTGTATGTGTGTGTTTTTGTAGGAGAGGGCCTCAGGTCAGGGTGAGGGGAGAACAATGGGCTTTAGGGCGCGGCAGGGTGGTGTAAGGGCAGCCCTGGACACCCACAACAAGAGAGAAGCGTGACGCAGGGTGAAAGGTCTAGAGCACGCACGCTAATGGATCACACTCCTGACTTTTCCTGTTGAGAGTATCAGGGGGGGGTGGGGTGGTCGGGTGGCTGGCTGTGGCTTTTCACTGTATATGCCCTGTATTCGTGCTGTAACCTGATGCACGTAGACTGTATATGTTCTGTATTCGTGCTGTAACCTGATGCACGTATACTGTATATGCCCTGTATTCGTGCTCTAACCTGATGCACGTATACTGTATATGCCCTGTATTCGTGCTGTAACCTGATGCACGTATACTGTATATGCCCTGTATTCGTGCTGTAACCTGATGCACGTATACTGTATATGCCCTGTATTCGTGCTGTAACCTGATGCACGTAGACTGTATATGCCCTGTATTCGTGCTGTAACCTGATGCACGTAGACTGTATTTCATTCCTGGAGGTGAAATGGCTCATGTTGTCGAAAGTTAGGTGGTGGTGGTGTTACACGTAAAGTATTTCAACATCGCCTGAAACCTTTTAAGAACTGTTTACTCTCTTGAAAGGTCAGTTGATACACATTATATAGACCTTTATACTTATACTTAAACACCATATAAGTAAAATAAGTAAAAATCCCTTAACCAATAAGTAGATATTTATACCCATTAGATATATAAGGTTTCCAAGTGTACTAATGTATATGTAAATAGACACACATATATATAAACATTCGTGTGTATATACATTTATACATATTCATAAATAAACATAAATGGTGCATTGTTTTGTTACCTTATCTACCTGTAATTAAAAGATAATTATGTAGATTATTAATGAAAGGGTTAAAGTGTGATATCAATTTTCTAGTTTAGTTTCAGGTACACAGTTATTGTATTACCTGTAGATTAGACACCTTAGTTTATTTTACCTGTTGATTAGTTATTCTAAACGCTACGTGAGGGGGGAGTTAAGTTAGGTTTAGTTAGGTTAGGTGAGGTTGTGGTTAGGTTAGGTGTGGTTAAGTTAGGTTTGGTTAATTTAAGTTTTGTTAGGTTTAGGTTCAGTTAGGTTAGATTAGCGTTAGGTTAGGTTAGGTTAGGTTAGGTTAGGTTAAGTTTAGTTAGGTAAGGTTAGATTAAGCTTGGTCAAGTTAAATTAGATTAGGTATGTTAGGTTAAGTTAGCGTTAGGTTAGGTTAAGTTATATTAGATTAGGTAGATTAGGTTAGGTTAAGTAAAAAGTTCAACTTAGGTAAGATTAGATTAAGTTATGTTTGGTTAGGTTAGGTTAGGTTAGCGTTAGGTTAGGTTAGGCTAGGTTAGGTTAGGTTAGGCAAGCGTTAGGTTAAATAAGGTAGGATGCCTATACTTTACGTGATCCCAAAACAATCTTATCTGTACTGAACCAAAAAATTACAGAAATTCATAAAAACATTGAAAAAATACACACAAAAAGATACTGTATTCTGAGTAGTAAAGATACAGACCTTAACTACATGATCGTAGGGGTGTTTAAGACGTGTAATTTGACTTATAAACAATAGGTATGTTTTTAAGAGATAATTGTGTGATATGTTGTGTTTACTGTAATTTATTGTATTGTAGTTTTGTATTTTCATGTAATTTATTGTATTGTAGTTTTGTGTTACGTTTAATTAATTTATTGTGTTGTATTTCGTCCAAATCAATGTATTGTAGTATTGTATTTCTCTTAATGTACTGTAGTATTGTATTTTACTTAATTTATTGTTGTGTTGTATTACGTTTTACTATATATATATTGGAGTATTGTATTTCATCTAAATCAATGTATTGTAGTATTGTATTTTACTCTATGTATTGTACCATTGTATTTTACTTTATGTATTGTAGTATTGTATTTCACTTAATGTATTGTAGTGTAGTATTGTATTTCACTTAATGTATTGTAGTATTGTATTTTACTTAATGTATTGTAGTATTGTATTTCACTTAATGTATTGTAGTATTGTATTTCACTTAATGTATTGTAGTGTAGTATTGTATTTCACTTAATGTATTGTAGTATTGTATTATACTGAATGTATTGTAGTATTGTATTTTACTTACTGTATTGTAGTATTGTATTTTACTGAATGTATTGTAGTATTGTATTTCGTGTATGTGCTGAAGGTGATCCACTCCTTCTTGGTATAGTTTATGGACGTGTAAGACAGAGCTGGGTTCATGGCTAGTGGCCCCAGTAACGTAGAGTTTCTTAAGTGTTACGTGAAGTTTGGTCTGTTCGTGCCCAACCTAACCCAACCCAACCCAACCTAACCTAACATTAGTTTTGTTTGAGTGAGTTAAATGTTAATTAATGTATTTTTTCGTCAAATATTGTATTAACTCCGATACATTGATTCTAACTTTGGTGATCGTAACTCCCATTTTACCCAAGAAGTTAATTTTCTCAACTTGTTCACCTCATCCCACCTTAATAAACCAGTCAGGTGAACAGTATTATTAGTTGGTTGTATAAGAACTGATGATGATGTTGTTTTTAGTTCACCTTGTATAACATAATGTAAAGAGTATTTTCTTGATCTAGGAGTAATGAGTATTTTTTGTTCAAACCTGTGGTGGAGTGGTTAGTATACTCGCCTCACAAGCTAGTGGTCCAGGGTTCACTCCCCCTCAGGGTAAAAAACTTTAAGTAAGTTTCTTTATACCATTTGCCTCTGTCTTCCCAGCAGTAATTGGGGATCTGAATGTTGCCTGAATGTTAATGGATTTACGGGTCGTGTTCCGGGGTAATGGTTAACCAGTGTAGTTGGCGAGTTGTCCACTCTTCTTAGGTCACACAGCTCGTTAACTCAGGGTGTGGTTGTGGGTGACAGATTCTACACAGCCTCGAAACACAAGGGGCGACCATTATTATATTTATTAATGAGAGAGTGTTCTAGGTGTAGGGTCAGTCGTCGTGTGACCCTAACTGTTATAAGTCAGGGTTCTGTACTAGTCTCTCTTCTCTTGTAGGGTTCAAGGGTCTTTACTCACTTTCCAATATGCTCCTCTTGTGTTCCTCTGTTCTTCTCTTATGTTCAAGATCGTTCTCTTAGATCACTTTTGTTCATCTCATATTTTTTGTTCATTCGATATATTTTTTCTTATAGCGTAAAGTCCCTGAAAGATTAACTACCTCAGTTTATTTCACCTGAAGATTAGCTAACCTAACTTAACGTAACCTTAACCTAACCTAACCTAACCTAGAGTAACGTAACCTTAACCTAACTCCCCCAGGTAGCGTTATGGCGGTTAATATTCAGGTAAAATAAGATGGTTTGCGTAATCTCTGATCCCTTAGGTCTGTACATATAGCTATTTAAAAGGACACTTGTTTTTACACGTATGACACACTATGACACTACCTGACATTCTTCCTACACGTATGACACACTATGACACTACCTGACACTCATCCTACACGTATGACACACTATGGCACCACCTGACACTCTTCCTACACGTATGACACACTATGACACCACCTGACACTCTTCCTACACGTATGACACACTATGACACCACCTGACACTCTTCCTACACGTATGACACACTATGACACCACCTGACACTCATCCTACACGTATGACACACTATGATACCACCTGACACTCATCCTACACGTATGACACACTATGACACTACCTGACACTCATCCTACACGTATGACACACTATGGCACCACCTGACACTCATCCTACACGTATGACACACTATGACACTACCTGACATTCTTCCTACACGTATGACACACTATGACACCACCTGACACTCATCCTACACGTATGACACACTATTACACTACCTGACATTCTTCCTACACGTATGACACACTATGACACTACCTGATATTCTTCCTACACGTATGACACACTATGACACCACCACCTTTTTCTTCCTGTTTCGTATAATAATTATTTGCTGTCGACCGCATTTAATTGCCTTCCTCTTGCGCTTCATGACTTGCCATCAGAAGTCCTTAGTTTTTCCTCCTTACCTGTGAGACGTGTCCACCTGTTCTTCATCTGCTTCTAACTGTGTTGTTGTACAAGAACAGTTTTGTAGTTGTTAATAAATGTATTTCTGTTGTATTAAAAAGATGTGTTTGTTTTTAAATAGATTGAGGGGTTTTATTTGTAATATTTGAATAAACATAGATGCTATTTACCTATGATTTAGGAATGGTTAAGTCTTGTTAATGAGGGTAAAGGTGTGATATAACAGCAGGTGAACAATTAAGTACCCCCATTAATAAACACGTTCTAAATTCTTATATATTCAGAGAGAGAGAGAGAGTTAAAAAAAATAATTGATATAACGTGTTCTCTTCCTTCTCGTTGAAAGATATTAATAAACCGGAGAAAAAATACAAGAGATTCTAATTCCCAGTAAGACATTGTCAATAACGTCATTTTCTTACCGGGAGAAACAACAATAATATTCACTTTTTCTTTCATTTCATAATACTTGTCGGTGTAACTAAAGTGCTTATGGGTTCAGTTTATGTAAGGTTGTTAACAGAAATGGAGGAAGAAGTGTCAGCTGAACGACACGGGCCTTTTGTTTACCTGCTGGTGTTGTACAGGTGGACGATTAGCAGGTGTTGTGCAGGGGACGACTAGCAGGTGTTGTGCAGGGGGACGACTAGCAGGTGTTGTGCAGGTGGACGATTAACAGGTGTTGTGCAGGGGACGATTGGCAGGTGTTGTGCAGGTGGACGACTAGCAGGTGTTGTGCAGGGGACGATTAACAGGTGTTGTGCAGGGGACGATTGGCAGGTGTTGTGCAGGTGGACGATTAACAGGTGTTGTGCAGGGGACGATTAGCAGGTGTTGTACAGGTGGACGATTAACAGGTGTTGTACAGGGGACGATTGACAGGTGTTGTGCAGGTGGACGATTAACAGGTGTTGTACAGGTGGACGATAAACAGGTGTTCTGCAGGGGACGACTAGCAGGTGTTGTACAGGTGGACGATTAACAGGTGTTGTAAAGGTGGACGATTAGCAGGTGTTGTGCAGGGGGACGATTAGCAGGTGTTGCAAACATTAAACCACCCTCACCCAGCGACCACCCTCACCACAGCGACCACCCACACCACAGCGACCACCCTCACCACAGCGACCACCCTCACCCAGCGACCACCCACACCACAGCGACCACCCTCACCCAGCGACCACCCTCACCCAGTGACCACCCTCAACCAGCGACCACCCACACCACAGCGACCACCCTCACCCAGCGACCACCCTCACCCCAGCGACCACCCTCACCCAGTGACCACCCTCACCCAGCGACCACCCTCACCCAGTGACCACCCTCACCCAGCGACCACCCTCCACACCCCGGCAGTGAATGAAACAGTGCTTGCTACCAACCACGCCCTTACTGCAAGCACACACACCACTCTATCACACTTGCTAATGACCCCCCTCCCTCCCCCACACACACACGCCACGTTACAACACCCACAAAACCACTGCACACACTCTTACAACACCTTTACTCACACACCCACACCACACTCTAAAGCGCCCACACACTTTCTTATACTCGTCTACACGTACATACCTCCATGACAGACAGACACATAGAGACAGACAGACAGACAGACACATAGAGACAGACAGACAGACAGACAGACACATAGAGACAGACACATAGACAGACAGACAGACAGACACACACACACAGACAAATAAATGAAGTTACGCAGACGACCAACCATTGCTAGTCACCGTGAGGGCGTCACAGTAGCAAACATCCCATCACTTGCGTCACACCATCGTAGAGGCATTGGTAACGGGAAGCGATGTGACGCAAGTAGGGCGAGAGGTAGAGACAGGGAGGTGAGGTGACGCAGGTAGACGATAGGTGTTGTGATGTGACGCAGGTAGAAGGTAGAGACAGAAGAGAGGGAGAAACTAAACCGGTGTGACAGAAACAGACAGACAGACAGGAAAAGAATTACAGAAAGAAGACGGAAAGTTAAGACAGTAATAAAAAGAAGATCCAAAGACAACGAAGAGATAAAACAAAAGGAAGAAAGATAATAAAAAAAATGATCGCAAATAAAAACCCACATTAGGAAAAATAACTTAAGTATACAAATGATAAGAAACATGAAATAACACTTAAGAATGAAAATGAAAACAGAATAACTGAGAGGGAGAGTGACAAGAGGATAACAACTGGGTGTAGAATGAAGGAAAAACAAGACTAGGAAAGGTATGAAGAAATAAAAGAGACCAAGTAAATGAGAAAAACAACGTGAGGCAACATTAACAAAAGAGGCAGAGGAACCAAATCAAGAGACGCAGAAGGAGACGCCGCAGCCGGAGGAAGAGGAGGAGGAGGAGTGTTGTCTCATGGACGAAGTGGGGCGGCGTTGATGGTGCCGCCGGGGGTCCTGTAAGGTTAAGGGTCAACAAGGCAGGCTCACAAGGACATCCGGAAGTCGTCTCAGAACACCCAGAATGCCCCTCTCAAATACCCCGTCATGGCGAACACCACCATCACCATCACCACTGCCGCCACCGTCACCACTGCCGCCACTCTCCATCATCACCCTCCAATATCACCACCCTCCACCACCATCATCATCACTCTCCATCATCACCCTCCAACATCACCACCTGCTACACCACCATCATCATCACCACTACCCAGTTGAAGTCTCCTGAAGGTGGTGAACGCATATGGAGCAAGTATCCCCCCTTCAGGAACCCGCTTAGTATGAAGAACGTATTCAGTGAAGTTTCTCATTAGGTCCTACATAAAGACCATCCAAAGAGGGACCTAAACCCAAGATCCCAAGAGGAACCTAAATCCAAGATCCCAAGAGGAACCTAAACCCAAGATTCCAAGAGGAACCTAAACCCAATAGCAACTTAAACCAACGAGGAACCCAAGAAGAACCTAAACCCAAGATCCCAGGAAGAACCTAAACCCAAGATCCCAAGAGGAACCTAAACCCAAGATCCCAAGAGGAACCTAAACCCAAGAGCAACTTAAACCAACGAGGAACCCAAGAGGAACCTAAACCCAAGAGCAACTTAAACCAACGAGGAACCCAAGAAGAACCTAAACCCAAGATCCCAGGAAGAACCTAAACCCAAGATCCCAAGAGGAACCTAAACCCAAGATCCCAAGAGGAACCTAAACCCAAGAGCAACTTAAACCAACGAGGAACCCAAGAAGAACCTAAACCCAAGATCCCAAGAGGAACCTAAACCAACACCAGGAACTAATCCAACGAAGATCCAAATAACAACTCTTCTTTTTTTTTTACCATCAAAATAATAGGAGTCTCTTTTGTTAATTTTCTTTTTTTTTTATTTTTTTCTTCTTTTCTTCTCCTCCTCTCTCGTGTTCTTCTCCCATGTTACGAGTCTTCTACTGACCACACCTGAGGCTAAGCAATGTTTGTCCTTTAACTCATCCATACGACCTTAGCATTTGGCTGTTGGGAAAGGACAAAGGTTCTGGCAGGAGCGTGTTGCCTAAGACCTCCTCCAGCACCACTACCACCACCCTCGGTATTGTTAGCGGGAGCTTATGAGGAAGATTATTGTGTATTAGTGCCCCGCCGCCCCTTAGATGTGGTGTGTGTGTGTTCGGGTGTGTGTGTGTGTGTGTGTGTGTGTGTGTGTGCACTATATATTAATATATTCGGTTGTGCTTTTATGACACCATTATATTCATGTACGTGGACTAAAGTATGTACGTATACCTTTCTCGTGTGTATATAAATATTAATACATGACTGAATGCTCTTAGCGTCTGTTTGTACAAGATCTCTTATGCATAGCAGACTCTCGTTAATGTTATCCTAAGCCAGTAACCACAGGAAAACCGCCAGAAACGTCACAGAACCCGCCAGTAACCGCTAATAACGAACAATAACCGCTAATAACGAACAATAACCGCTAATAACCGCACAGAAAACAACAATAAACGTTGATAACCGCACAGAAACCAACAATAACCGCTAATATCCGCACTGAAACAGACATCAACCGCACATAACGAAAAAATAACCGCTAATAACCGACATTAACCACACAGAAACCAACAATAACCACCAATAACCGCACAGAAACCCACAATAAACGCTAATAACCGTACACAAACCACCAATAACCCAGACCAATAACTTCAAAGCTGCCGCCCATTACTGTCCTCAGATGATAGACACGCCCTCTCCCGCCCTGCCATCATATCATCAGCTCAGGTGTCCCGTTATGCCTGTCGGTGAGTTACATCGCGTCTCTGTCCCGGTAATCTCTGTTCTCCCGTGTAATGAGGATGAGACCTTGGAAGTCTCCGAAGCAGTAGCCCACCTCTACCCTTCTGGCCTCCTCCTCCTCCTTCTCTCCCCCAGAATATTGCTATCCCTCCTCACTCAGGATATTATCTCTTCCCCTAGGACACTATATCTTCACCCAGGACACTACCTCTTACCCCAGGACACTACCTCCTCCCCCAGAACACTACCCCCTCCCCCAGGACACTACCCCCTCCCCCAGGACACTACCTCCTCCTCCAGGACACTACCTCCTCCCCCATGACGAAGAAGTATTGCCAAGCCTCTCCCCCATCCCCAGGGCTCTGCCGAAAACCCCAGCAAGTATATCAAGTAACCTATGACAGTACTGCCAACGATCCCCGGGATAATCTGGGACACCCAAACAAGTAACCAACATGAAACCGCATTTACTGCCCCCTTCCCCGGACAACCCCCCCCCCCCCCCCCACACACACACACACCTGTTCCACCCCCTTTTCCTGACCCCCCACACCTACTCCACCCCCGGAAACCCCAACAAAAGGGAAATGTGTGTACTCCCTCAACTCTTCCCAACATCCTCCTGCCCTGGATATTCCTAAGAGACCCCAGCAAGAAGCACCCAGATCACCAGTGTTGCTAATGCTCTCCCCCCAATACCCCAGAGACTCCAGCAAGAAATAGCCAGGGAACAGCGTTGTCACTGATCCCCCCAACACCCCAGAGACCCCAGCAAGAAGTAGCCAGGAGAGCAGTGTTGCCAGCGGCTGACAATGGCTAGATAGCCATCTCGGCGGAAAATGTCAAGGTGGCGGTGTGCAGTGTGTCAGAAAATGAGATGCCGCCACCAGACTGTCGACACTAGTGTGTGTCAGACGACCCCCACGCCCTTACCGGTGCTGCCTGACACCTGATGCTACGTGCCACACCACCTCCAACCACCTGCCACTCTCTGACACCACCACCAGCCACCAAGCCTTCTTTTGACACCACCTATAGCCACTTGCCACCATTTGACACGACCTCTATACTCCAACCACCATCTGAGATTATTTCCAACTAAATGCCACCCTAAAAAGACCACCTGTAGACCACCTGCCACCCTGGAAAACCGTCTGCCACCCTGAAACACTGCCTGCCACCCTGAAACACCACCTACCACTCTAGAACACCACCTGCCACCCAAGAACACCACCTGTAGACTACCTGCCACCCTGGAACACCACCTACCACCCTGAAACACCGCCTGCCACCCTGAAACACCGCCTGCTACCCTGAAGCACCACCTGCCACCCTGAAACACCGCCTGCCACCCTGAAACACCGCCTGCCACCCTGGAACACCACCTGCTACCCTGAAGCACCACCTACCACCATGAAGCACCACCTGCCACCCTGAAACACCGCCTGCCACCCTGAAACACCGCCTGCCACCCTGAAGCGCCTCCTGCCACCCTGAAACACCGCCTGCCACCCTGAAACACCGCCTGCCACTCTAGAACACCACCTGTAGACCACCTGCCACCCTGGAACACCGTCTGCCACCCTGAAGCACCACCTGCCACTCTAGAACACCACCTGCCACACAAGAACACCACCTGTAGACTACCTACCACCCTGGAACATCACCTGCTACCCTGAAACACCGCCTGCTACCCTGAAACACCACCTGCCACACAAGAACACCACCAATAGACTACCTGCCACCCTGGAACATCACCTGCTACCCTGAAATACCATCTGCCATCCAAGAACACCACCTGTAGACTACCTGCCACCCTGGAACATCACCTGCCACCCTGAAACACCGCCTGCCACCCTGAAACACTATCTGCCACCCAAGAACACCACCTGTAGACCACCTGCCACCATCCTCCGACACAGCTCTAGTCATCTGCCTTGACCTTTCGTCGTTCCTGATCGTTGGGTATCACGCAACTCTTGCCAGCCTCTACCACCACCTGTACTCATCCGCACCCTCATGTACGCACTGTCATATACTCATCCGCGCCCTCCTGTACTCATCCGCACCCTCATGTACTCATCCGCACCCTCATGTACGCTCTGTCATATACTCATCCGCGTCCTCCTGTACTCATCCGCACTGTCATGTACTCATCCGCACCCTCCTGTACTCACCTGCACTCACCTGTACTCATCCACGCCCTCCTGTACTCATCCACATCCACCTGCCCTTCCTACCAACACACCTCACCTGCCTCACCCAGCAACACACCTCACCTGCCCCACCTAGCAATACACCTCACCTGCCCCACCTAGCAATACACCTCACCTGCCTCACCCAGCAACACACCTCATCTTCCCCACCTAGCAATACACCTCACCTGCCCCACCTAGCAACACACCTCACCTGCCCCACCTAGCAACACACCTCACCTGCCCCACCTAGCAACACACCTCACCTGCCCCACCTAGCAATACACCTCACCTGCCCCACCTAGCAATACACCTCACCTGCCCCACCTAGCAATACACCTCACCTGCCCCACCTAGCAATACACCTCACCTGCCCCACCTAGCAATACACCTCACCTGCCCCACCTAGCAATACACCTCATCTTCCCCACCTAGCAATACACCTCACCTGCCCCACCTAGCAATACACCTCACCTGCCCCACCTAGCAATACACCTCACCTGCCCCACCTAGCAATACACCTCACCTGCCCCACCTAGCAATACACCTCATCTTCCCCACCTAGCAATACACCTCATCTTCCCCACCTAGCAATACACCTCACCTGCCCCACCTAGCAATACACCTCACCTGCCTCACCTAGCAATACACCTCACCTGCCCCACCTAGCAATACACCTCACCTGCTCCACCTAGCAACACACCTCACCTGCCCCACCTAGCAACACACCTCACCTGCTCCACCTAGCAATACACCTCATCTTCCCCACCTAGCAATACACCTCACCTGCCCCACCTAGCAATACACCTCACCTGCTCCACCTAGCAATACACCTCACCTGCTCCACCTAGCAATACACCTCACCTGCTCCACCTAGCAATGCACCTCACCTGCCCCACCTAGCAATACACCTCACCTGCCCCACCTAGCAATACACCTCACCTGCTCCACCTAGCAATACACCTCACCTGCCCACCTAGCAATACACCTCACCTGCCCCACCTAGCAATACACCTCACCTGCCCCACCTAGCAATACACCTCACCTGCCCCACCTAGCAATACACCTCACCTGCCCCACCTAGCAATACACCTCACCTGCCCCACCTAGCAATACACCTCACCTGCCCCACCTAGCAATACACCTCACCTGCCCCACCTAGCAATACACCTCACCTGCCCCACCTAGCAATACACCTCACCTGCCCCACCTAGCAATACACCTCACCTGCCCCACCTAGCAATACACCTCACCTGCCCCACCTAGCAATACACCTCACCTGCTCCACCTAGCAATACACCTCACCTGCTCCACCTAGCAATACACCTCACCTGCCCCACCTAGCAATACACCTCACCTGCCCCACCTAGCAATACACCTCACCTGCCCCACCTAGCAATACACCTCACCTGCCCCACCTAGCAATACACCTCACCTGCCCCACCTAGCAATACACCTCACCTGCTCCACCTAGCAATACACCTCACCTGCTCCACCTAGCAATACACCTCACCTGCCCCACCTAGCAACACACCTCACCTGCTCCACCTAGCAATACACCTCACCTGCCCCACCCAGCAACACACCTCACCTGCCCCACCTAGCAATACACCTCACCTGCCCCACCTAGCAACACACCTCACCTGCCCTTCCTACCAATACACCTGAATTGCACCACCATCTAGCACAAGTACCGTTGATGAGCTATTAATTTATTGCTCATTCTTAAAAGTACCATGGATGAGCTATTAATTTATTGCTCATTCCTAAAAAATATCGTTGATGAGCGATTTAATTATTGCTCATTCCTAACTGTTGGCTGAGCTGTTTTACCTATTTTTTGTAACTCATTCCCAGAGCTACTAGTGGTCAGCTGTGTTTATTGCTCAGGCCTTACATTTATGGACATTTTTATTGCTCATTGTGTTTATAAGGGAGTGTAACACAGTGTCTTGACTGTCACTATCACTAACTACCAGCCTGCTACCTGTCTTACCTACCACAATATTCTTACCTACCACGATATTCTTGCCTACCACAATATTCTTGCCTACCACAATATTCTTGCCTACCACAATATTCTTACCTACCACAATATTCTTACCTACCACAATATTCTTACCTACCACAATATTCTTACCTACCACAATATTCTTACCTACCACAATATTCTTACCTTCCACAATATTCTTACCTACCACAATATTCTTGCCTACCACAATATTCTTACCTACCACGATATTCTTACCTACCACAATATTCTTACCTACCACAATATTCTTGCCTACCACAATATTCTTACCTACCACAATATTCTTACCTAACACAATCCCTTACCTACCACAATTATTGTTTACTAGTACCCAACCTCTCAAGGACCCCACAAGCTACCACAATCATCTCCCTAATTACCATTTACTATTTACCACAATCCCATACATCTACCACCACTACCTTGCCTAAAACAATCTCGTTTTATATAAACCGGGTACTAAGACTAGCTCGTCGGCACCCGTGGTCGACCCGAGTGTGTGCTGGTACCTAACTCTACAGATGAGAAAATGAAGGCGCTCGAGTGCAGTGCCGTCCGTGTTGTTGTCTCCCTTGTGTTCTGAAGACATAGTGTTCAATATCCTGCATCCTGACGATTCCCTCCCCCCCTCCCCCCCTCCCCCCTTCCCTTTTTCGTACAACAAATAACAACGTAAATTATCGTTATAAACATTTTCACTATGGACATTATATACATCAGATATATATTAATAATAATATATAAATCAACTTTGTGGCAATGATATTAAATTGGTTAAATTAAAGCAACTATAAATTCGATATTAATGATAAGTTTGTTCTTGATTAATTGTATTTTATTCTTATACAAAATACCTTAGATTAATATGTATTTTCTAAACAATAAAAAAATATTTAGTGACTCAAAATACCCAAAGTAGTTTGTTGTGTGTGTGTGATTTCAAATGTTGTATTCTATCGTAGTTTTGTAAAGAATTAAAGAAAATCAATGTTATTCTTCGTAAATCTCATAAATTCTCACAATAACTCATAAATTCTCACATTAACTCATAAATTCTCACTCATCTGACACTTACTCGTGATTAGACCATTATCTCAAACCACTCTATAATCGTTTGTAAGTGCTCGTAAACTCATACTACATCTCTCAGTGACTAATAACTCATAACTCGTGAGTATTCATGTTACAGGTGTAAGTCAGACTCATATTCCGAGGTTTTTGTTTCCTTATATTTCATACCACCTGAAAAATTCTCATAGATACTCACAAATGCGGACTCACACAACTACTCATAAACTCTGTCGAACATTAGTCATAACCTTATAAAATTATCTACAGGTATTCATAAACTCACTAAACGTTGACGATAACTAACTGATAATCGGGATGTCATTAAACAACAACTGCTCAATAACACTCACTACTTCAAAATGCTTCACAATTATCCTCAAAGACAAAGACAAATTAGTCCATCTATCACTGTCAGGTTACTCACTGACTCACAACTCAGACACTTCAAAACACCTCCCACAAGTACTCATAACACATGCAGAGCTCATACCTAATAACAAAAGACACAGACCACATTGCGAATTTGCGAACCACGGGAGGGTACGGGAAGGATTGTTGGTAAACAAGAGCACGTGCGAATCAGCTGGTAGCAGGTTGAGGGAATTCCCCGCGCTAACGTCGTTCGAATCGACCTTGGCTTCAGCGTAGACTAGTTGTGCTGACGTTAAGCTCTGTTTGTTTTTTCCCCCTGTCAGTGTAGATAAAATATATGACAGTATATGATAATACTTAGACATCATTTGTGGTTACATTATGTGCTAATTAAGTACAGTCAACGTCTTTACTTGGTAAAGGTGATACCTAATGATTTTTTTATAATATATACACACATGATACATTATTTTTTAAAGATCTATTGAGATGTAGCCACCCTGCTGTGTGCTCAGGCGTAAATAACACCAGGGCTGGGGGGCTGGAAACCTTATCCTATTATTTATGTCAGCAAAAAAGAAAGAACTGAAAAGACACGAGTATTGTTATGTATCGGGGATGCCGTCAAGATGGTGAGGAAGGAGTGACTCTAATAATGATAAATGAAAGTTACTTGAATATACTAACTCCAAGTAAAAAAAAAGTTAAAAAATTAAAGAAAGTCATCTGCTAGGGGAAAGTGAGGGGCATAAAGTCGGGAGTGTTTGGAAGAGTAAGAGTGAAAAAGGTCTGTGATGCTGAGTGTTGAAATGTGGCTCTATGATTATTGTGGCTCAGTCTTCAGAGTTGGGTGTGAGAGATGGGATACTGTTTGCCCTTACATATCAAGAATTAAAAACAAAGCCAAAAAAATAGGGAGATTTTGACATAATGGGTATTAATAATGAGGATTATATGATCATGGATAAATTTGAAGTCCTTGGAATCGATTAAAATGGTAAGAAAAAAAGAAAATTAAATAATGAGAGAACTGATATCAGGGAATGCACGATTTATAAGAGAAGAAACTTGTAAATATAATGAAGACATAACACTGGATAAGACTTGAATGTTGTTAGATGTGGAAGTTGGTTAGGTTAGGTTAGGTTAGGCTAATGTTTGGTTGGGTTGGGCTGGAGGTTAGGTTAGGTAAGGCTAGGTTAGTAGAGGAGAGAATAATTTAAATAAAAAAAATCTGGTCAAAGGAAAATAGAAAATAAAAAAAGAATTACCAGGATTAAGTGAGCTCAGGGAAGTTAATGTGGCAGAAAGATTCAAACAACTGATAAAGAGAAAATCAGACAAGCAAATAAAGATGAAGTGGGAAATGCAAAGTCGATAAGAATAAGAACAATATTTTAAAAGAGAATAAACCTGTTGTAAAGATCTGTTCAAACCCGTAATACTATATTCTTATTTTTTTCTCGCGATATTCTTGAGTTGTTTGGTGAAAATATTAAAAAAAAAAATTGTATTAAAGAATTAGAGAAGTAAAGTCACTCAAAAAAATTATCTATACAGAATTGTGGTGAACAAATATGACACAATGGATGAAGTATTTTGACAATCCTACCGAGACAACAGGAGCCACAGTGTTCATTCTGAAATCCATCGATCACCCCGAGTGCAGATAGTTGTTTTTTTCTTACAGTAACTATACCAGAATATCCCAAGACTCGGCCTAACCTAACCTAACCTAACCTAACCACCCCACTAACTGCTTACATACTAACTTGAGTCCCTTGGTAATACCGGTAATGGCCAAAACATGTAAAAGTAATCCTGGAAGAAAAAACAAATCTACGTTGTATAAAAAGTAATGCTTGGGTTAATAGCATTTTTAAAAGGTTATTCGAACTATTTCCCTTAATTTCGACAGTTTTATTACTATCATCTCGAGCAATTGGAGTTTGAGATTATTTTTGTTACTGGGCAATATACCTCCTCCTCCTCCTCCTCCTCTTCCTCTTCCTCTTCTTCTTCTTCCTCCTCCTCTTCCTCCTGCCTTCCTCATTCACCACCATCGGAGAACTTGTTAAATCTCACACAATTTTTCATTATATCTTTCAAATATCAACAAAACATTGACAGAATTTGAGTGTTTCATGACTTTGTTGTAGCGTCAGAATATATCATTAAACCTTCAAGTAGACCAAGAAAGGTGTATGACAGAGATAGTGGTGAGAGGATTGTGGTACAGGTGAGAGGGAAGGGGGAGGGGGATAGGGGATAGATGCGGTAGATGTGGAATAGGAAGAGGAGAAAGTGTTTGTATGAATGAATATGAAAGGAAAAATGGGTCTCTCTCTCTCTCTCTCTCTCTCTCTCTCTCTCTCTCTCTCTCTCTCTCTCTCTCTCTCTCTCTCTCTCAAGCTTTGAAGTTATATCAATCATAATATTTTCTTTGCTTTAATATTTCTTCAGTTTGTCCATCTATTCTTGGTGTGAAGTATCGACTGGAGAGATAAAACGCCCGTCTCTTGTCCTAGGAACCTTTAACCCTTTTGATAACTATTCCCTTACTTTCACCTATTCATCATTTGCACCTTAACTTCTTTCATTATACCTTAGTTAAAGTTTAATCTAATATGCATCTTCTCTTCTATTTAATTAACTCATTCTCTCATTCTTTCATTCATTCTTCGTGGTTTTCATTACTCTTTTTTCATTCCTCTTCCTTCTTACCGACACACCTCTCTCTCTCTCTCTCTCTCTCTCTCTCTCTCTCTCTCTCTCTCTCTCTCTCTCTAGATCTCCATTCTTCAGTTGCTTCTTCAGCCACTCCTTCGTATCTCTCTCGTATACAACTGTGACCACTTTCTCCAATATCTCTTTTAAATCTTTCGGTTACATTCTCTTTCCTCTATTTATCGACTATTGTAACATTCGACTTTATTTTCATTTGCCTCTATCCTCTATTTTATCGACTATTGTAACTTATTTCTGACTTTTTTTCCCCTTTTCTCTTATATCTTCCATTTGTCATTATCCTCGTGTTTGCTCAGCTTCGTTTTTTTTACATTAACACCTCTATGTATACTTAGACTATTATTTTTTTTTATAATTATCCACTATCATCCCTCTCGGTATGCACATTTTTATCAGTTTTTTCTATGTTTTTTTATTCATTCCTGCTACTTTGTATTTTCTTCTTCCTCTAGTTCATTCACTTCCCCGTCATCCATTTATATTGTTATTCTTATTTCTCTCTCAATTAAGCTTTTAGTCCTGTTATTCAGATCTCTCTCTCTCTCTCTCTCTCTCTCTCTCTCTCTCTCTGGTGCGGACACAGAGCAACCCATCCCTCATAATTTACTCATAATATATTCCTTGATGTTTTGAAACTGATCCGTGAAACTGATCCGTGAAACTGATCCGTGAAACTGATCCGCGTCTTTTCTATCATATACTTCCACATGGTATCCCTTCACAGCATCACCTCTCTCTCTCTCTCTCTCTCTCTCTCTCTCTCTCACTTTTGCCCTTTCAAACACTACTGACTTTACTCCCTTCACTTACCCCGAGCTCACCTTTCCTGTACCCTTGATCTTTAACTAAATATTAAACCAGGACATCCAAGTTCTTTTAGCTCATCATAGTTTGTGTAATTTTTTTTTTTTTTTATTTTACTAATTATACTCTCGCGCAATCGGAGACCCAATGTGTTTTTTGGGGGGGTTTTTCTCGTCTTTCGTCTCTCTGGTGGGGATAAGAAGGTGGGGTTACAACTTGGCCAGCACCGCACCCCAGCTGGGAGGGGGAGACACGCCAAGCTCCGCCCAGCAGACCTCCTTCATTGTTATATGTAATTGTCATGTGGTATATAATTATCTGTATGTGTATAATTATTATCACAGTTTTAAGTGATTTTTACGCTTTAAGTAATCTTTCTGACTTAAATTATATATTTATATCAGAAGTAGCTAATCCTACAGTCTCTATCTAATCCTACAGTCTCTATCTAATCCTACAGTCTATATTTAATCCTACAGTCTCTATCTAATCCTACAGTCTATATCTAATCCTACAGTCTATATCTAATCCTACAGTCTCTATCTAATCCTACAGTCTATATCTAATCCTACAGTCTCTATCTAATCCTACAGTCTATATCTAATCTAACAGTCTCTATCTAATCTAACAGTCTCTATCTAATCCTAAGGGCTGTAAATCGTCTTCCAGTTATGAGAATTGATATTAAGTTTTACAATTAATCGTAACACAGCCTATAATTAATTGAGGTACCGGCTGCAAGGTTGTAGATAATTTGTGACGGGCGCCGGGGAAGTCATCTGGGTGTGTCTTACATTATAATTTAATATCATGTTTATATGTTACGTCGATAAAGTGTTTTTTAATATGGCTTAGATTTATTTCAGACGAGCGTTGCATTGATAAAGTGTGTGCTTGTTTGTGTGTGTGTGTGTGTGTTTATTTGTGTGTTTGTGTGGTGTCTGTAGTGTGTGTGGTGTGTGTGTGTGTGTGTGTGTGTGTGTGGTGGCTGTAGTGTGCGTGTGTGTGCATTACTCTAACTGTACCACGTAGTATAATAATTAGTTATATTCTACATTAAAAAAAATTATTACCACCACATAAACTCCACTGAGTGTAATAATCTGAGATAAATAATAAATAATGTTTTAACGAAGTTCACACGTAGGAGGATTATCACACACACACACACACACACACACACACACACACACACACTTCACTCCATAATATATCACTACTACTGTAATTCTTCAACGTAACATAATTGACATTTAAACTAAAGGTATAATGATTGCTACCTGGATGTCTGACCAGGAATGTATATATATTAAACAGGCTAGTAATCTGGGATAATATAACATGATATAGAATGATATATCACCAGTACATAACATGATTTTAAGGTTTTATTATTTCTATGATAACATGATACAGAATAATCCCTCTTTATTATATCTGGTTATCCCTAAGCTAACATGATATAAAATAACTAACAGTACTAAATTACATAGCTTTAAAATTCTATCATTTCTGAGTTAACATGATATAAAATAATTCCTCTTAGTTAACATGATAGTGAATAACTCCTCTCAGTATATCATAAAGCTTTCAAACTTTCTTTATTGTCACTAAGCTTACATGATTTACAATATCTCTTTAGTTCATTACCCAGCTTAAAGTCTTTTGTTATTGTCAAGGCTCTACGCTGCACTCGAGCAAGTTGCCAGCACACACACACACACACACACACGCACACACACACACACACATACATAGACAGACAGACAGACAGACAGACAGCAAGCACTCTCCTCCACCTTACTCTGGCTGGCTTATAATAAATTTTTGTATTCTAATGTGTCGACGTAGTTACCTGTAATAAATCACACAGGTACACGCCACCAATACCAATTAACCTGTATACGCTTCTGTAGCTTGTATGATGTGTATGTTGTATTATTTTGGGGGGTATGATGCTGTTTATCACCGTGTATGGCTTATTGTATTGTGTATTTGGGGGAGGGGAGTGATTGGTGTATGGTTGTGGGTTGTATGGTTGGGTTGTATGGTTGGGTTGTATGGTTGTGGGTTGTATGGTTGGGTTGTATGGTTGTATGATCAAGGTGTTGTATTATTCGGCTGACTATTAGATTTTCCTTAACACCAATCTAGCTACGTAAACTTATCATTAATAACAAAAACTACAAAACTACAGAAAAAATCACATATATATTACTAACGATCTGTATTTTGTATCTCCTAAAATAATTATGTTGTATGTAGCAAAAAATAAATAAATAGTTAAAAGTAATAATAATAATTGCTGTATGGTTCTTGGTCAGCCAATATTAATTCTTAGGGTCCAAATTCTCAAAGGTTTTTACGTCCAAAAATTGAGGTTACACTGAAGACTTGACCTTAACTAGATAGGCTAAGTTAGTATCAGTTTAGAGACGGATTAAAATCATGTTATCTTTCAGGGGGATTTTTTTTTTTTTTTTTTTGCGTATTGTGTTTAGGTAATTTAGTTTCAGTTTATTTATTTATTTTTATATTTTATTTGGTCAGTTAGTCAGTCAGTCACTCAGTCAATCAATCAGTTTTTGCTTCTTACATCTCCAGTTAAGAGAAAATTTTGTGCGAACCATTTAGCATCTAGACTCTGGATGTCTCTTCCATATTTCATGGTGGGTGGTGATCTTAACGGTGGTAGTGGTGGTGGTGGTAGGGATCAACCCCCCCACCCCACCCACCCACCCACCTACCTGAGCGCTGCCTGTGTCGACCACCAGCTCGTGAGGGCCACACACCGCTGGGTCATCGTCACTAATGGCTCATCTTGTTAGCTGTGAGTAGGTGTCATTGTAGCCGTTTGTTTTGTTAGCCTTGAGGTGTAATTGTAGCCGTTTGTTTATGTTAGCTTTGAGAAGTTGTCATTGTAGCTGCTGGTGTTGATATATGGAAGGGCGTCACTTCTGGTTGGTTGAGTTTGAGACACACTGCGCCTCAGAGAAGAGAGTAAACCTTGTCTGAAAACTGGGTTCGTTTTCCCTGAACTGAGAGGAGATATTGCCTTCTACCCTCCCTCTCTTAAGTCTTCATGTTGATTTACTTATTTCTTGTTATATCTTAACGCATCACAGTTGAAAGACACCCTCGAGCTCCTTAGGTGAGACACGAGACCTCAGTAAGCAGCAAGTATTCTCTCACAGGCTCGCTATACAACACACTGGTCTGATATCAAGAATTTCTAGCCCAAATCTCTTCATATGTCTGTTAGTATCATCAACAATTCTTGGATTCGAACATCGTGACAACATTTCGTTTTCTTCAGTATTATCCTGTCATGGCCTCTGGGAACACACATCGTAGACAACCAAGGAGGTTGAATGGATGGAGGTGGACCCGCTGCCTCGAGTGGAGTCACCGAGTGTCACTGATGCCTTGACCAATATGGCGGAGCTTTTTACTCAGCGACGTCATCCTCCTTGGTTGATCCCTCTATAATGTGCATGATAAATAAAACAATAGTATAAATCCTGCAGAGTTATCTGTAACCAACGTTTGTTCGTAAGTAGCTGCTGCAACTGTGGCCCTCACCAAGATGGCGGCCTGGCTTCACGCGCCTCTGTTACATGCACAGCAAACACCACCTTCATCCATTCAACCTCCTTGTAGACAACAGTCACATAAAGGATAACTAATTTACCACTAACTCGTACATGTGTGTTGAGGCGCTGAAACAAGTAACTTGGTGCTCTGGAGTCTGGGGTGGTTTGAATAATGCTGGAACCCATCATAAGGTGTAACTCGGGGCACTGGTGCTCTAACTCCCGGTCTCTGTGACCGCATTGGAATACAGCAATATCCGTGGTTCATGGTCTTGTACTTTGCCTCATGGCTTCCCCTCGAGCCTCCCTCCTGCAGCTGTTTTCTGGGAGAGATAAGTAGGCACAAAGGTGGACACAGTAGTGTAGTCCTACAGAAGCTAATTACCATAATAACAGTATTAATTATTTATTGAAAAATACAGCAGACACATGCTGAAAATATACAAAACACGTGATACATACAGCATGTATTATATAATGACACGGGGGCGAGGGTCGTCTAACAAGAGATTTTAGCGTAGTTATATTACATAATGGAGATTGGTCAGGAGTGAACACACAAGTCTCTGCGATTTATCGGGGATTTTTTACCGCGACCAGTAGAAGGTCATATGGGCTGGATGTGGTTGTGGAACACTAATTCGCGGATAGGATCTCAGGTGGTAGCAGAAAGAGGTGACGAGGATGGTGTAGCAACTTTGCTCCAAAAAGACAGTTGAGGACACAATAATGATTAGATCAGTCGTGCGAGTTTGTTGTCGGGTCTGTGTATCTACTGTTCCCTGAGCCTACAGTTGTCTCACTCATCTTGTTGTCTTTTATGCCATCCTCGGGGCTCCAGAGACAGGGGCATGGCTGTTGTGTCGGTCTGTTCACCCATGAAAACATATATATATATATATATATATATATATATATATATATATATATATATAATATATATATATATATATATATGATAAAATCACACGGGAGAATGGAAACAACGGAGTACTCCGTTGTTTCCATTCTCCCGTGTGATTTTATCAAGATTTATCTTATCCACGTTTTCATTGTGGAGTTACATGAAATATATATATATATATATATATATATATATATATATATATATATATATATATATATATATATATATATATATATATACATACATATATATATATACTGTATATATATATATTTATTTATTTATTTATTTATTTATTAATTATTTTTTTAACTAAACTGTATTAATAGTAATAGGAAAGAAGTCATCGCTGTAAGACAAAAGGACCAGTTGCATTATAAGGTTTCATTAGACAATTATTATCCTTGTATATATTACCATTTTACCTCAGGATCGTTCAGCTTCTCAACCTTAACAAAAGTATCAGTGTACAGTACAGTGTTATTACAGTTCAGTGCATCAGTGTACGTGGAGGCACAGGAGTCTTGGTTGTGGTGGATCAGGGTGTCACCACCACACGAGCGACTGGTCCACTGTGTACAATACTTCTTACTCTGGGTGTCACAAGCTTCTGTTTTTCTCAGTAAAAGCACATGATGTGTTTACAAGTTTGTTTATTTATATCTTGGGCAATAAACAAGTAATAACTCTTCTTTTTGTTCGAATGTTTGACGCAGATTATCGTCAAGTCAGCCACTTTTGACATTTATATTGCAGCGAAAAAAAAATCTCAAATTTTTAGAATCCACCTGAGTTTTGTGTATACCAGAATGTATCATGATATGTACAACAAATTATCAGACATGTCGACATTTAAAATAATTTACACAACCATTAACCCCAACAACAAAATGACAAATGAGGAACACGGATCAAATAATTCACCATGATAATCCCTGCAGAAAATAATTCCCTATCATTATATTATTAAACATCACCTGTTAGACTGTTGTATGCTTATTAGGTGAGAGTTAACACGATCATTATCACACAAATATGTTTATCCTCAATCCTGTCCTTGAGTCATCGTACAGCTGCCAACAGTGTCACGATAGCCAAACAGTATCGTACCTCCTTCATTCTGTCAACCTACCACCTTGAGAACCCTTAATTGATCGCACCTTCTTGGGACTACCTGAAGATTAGGTAGCCCAGCATTGTTCACCTGATAATTAAACACCTTTGCGCTACCTACGAATGTTAGGTTAGTGTTAAGGTGTTTTTATCATCTGATGAAATATGCTGGGGTGTCTTATATTCAGGCGATCCCCTTTCTATGTAGTAAATATTTGATATACTCTGGCGACGATTTGATAACTAGTGCTGTGTGATGTACTGATGTGTTGCCAGACCCTGTGTAGTACATCCACACCTCCGGGATCGAGTGTGTACAGGCGGTGGTAATGATGGCAGAAAATCTTAACTACATGAAAACAATTACAACTGTGTTTTGAGGGTTTCTACTAACACCATTTGATTGGCTAACTGTGGAAATTAGTAATGATTCTCGTAAACTTAACGACCCCCTTAAAGACAGTGTGGATGCAGCATGGACGGCACTGTACTCGATCGTCTTCCCTTCCCCAACTACATAGTAAGGTACCCAGTCACCTCCTCCCAGCACAACAACAAAAAAAAATATCAACTAAGAATATGGAAAAACGTCAATAAAGCAATGTTGACCAAGACAATAACTCTCCTCCCTCGTCCAGACTAAGTTGTTTATGATTATGTAATTTACGACACAGCCCCCCCCCCCTTAGGTGACCTTGACGAGGCTATTTAAGAATTCACATAATAGTCTCCTTGGAAACTAAAATGTCTGGTCTGTTTTTTATTGATAACCAGCAGCGAGTGTAGTGAGACCCATAATTAATTTGTCAGTAGTACCACCACCCTGCCTACCACCACCACCACCACCACCCTGCCTACCACCACCACCACCACCCTGCCTACCACCACCACCCGGCCTACCACCACCACCACCACCACCCTGCCTACCACCACCCTGTCTACCACCACCACCACCCTGCCTACCACCACCACCATCACCCTGTCTACCACCACCACCATCACCCTGTCTACCACTACCACCATCACCCTGCCTACCACCACCACCATCACCCTGTCTACCACCACCACCATCACCCTGTCTACCACCACCATCACCCTGCCTACCACCACCACCATTACCCTGTCTACCACCACCACCATCACCCTGTCTACCACTACCACCATCACCCTGTCTACCACCACCACCCTGCCTACCACCACCACCACCCTGCCTACCACCAAGAGAGATGAGTAAATAAATAAATAGATAGATAGATATAAATATTTTCCCATAACTTAAAAATCTGTCAAAATCGACAAACTTTAAACACAAAAAATACAAACAACTGAACATTTTTATCTTACAAATTATCTTTCTTTTTTCATACAGGATATTTCAGAAGTCTGGTATCATAAGGGATTCCAATACGAAATCAATAAGTGTTAAGACCCATCTGTTGTCACCTGTTGTTACCTGTTGATTGTCTCCCGTCATGATGTATAAACACCTGTGAACTTTTGCCTTGGTGATTGGGGGTGGGGGAGGGGGGATTGTAATGATGACCTGTGTTATGTCATGCAGGATGTCGTATTGTCGTAATCATTTCTTGTTGTGAGGCTAAAATTGTATATTGAAAAGAGGTAGGTCTTGTTATTGTTGATGATTGTGAGAGCAGGTCAGAGGTGTGCAATGAACATCTCGGACCACCTGGATATGAAGACCCCTGGGTTACATCACCTTGATATTAACTAACCTAACCTAACCTAACACTAGTGACAGACCTTGTTTCCTTGTGCCACCGTGGAGAATTCTTCACTTAGCATGATCACTGTGACGTTATATAATGTGTTTTGTGATGGCTTAGACCCGTTGGTGATCGATCAAGGTGGATGTGCGTGTGTGTGTGTGTGTCTACCTTGGCTTCTTGAACTTTGTGTAACTATTTTCTTCTCTTTACAGGTGAGTACATGACAAGTACCTGATGAATTGACAGCGACACGAGCACAAGTAATGTTAAGTACAAGCCATATTCTCTCTCTCTCTCTCTCTCTCTCTCTCTCTCTCTCTCTCTCTCTCTCTCTCTCTCTCTCTCTCTCTCTCTCTCTCTCTCTCTCTTTTCGTTGAGGTGAATTTCTGAGTTGGTGTGAGTTTCTTCTTAGCCTTTGCGTAATGCAGTACTGCGTATTACTGTGGCCAAGGAACAACCACCACCACCAGCACCACCATCTCCTTTGTTTGGTGTATATATCGAGGAAGAATAATGAAGGGAGGAAGAGGAGGAGGTGGTGAAGGAAGGGGCAAGGATGGGCAGAGGAGAGGAGGTGACGATGGATGGAAGAGGAGAGGAGTAGGTAAGAAGCTGGAGTAGAGATATTTGACCGGATATTCAGATGGTAGAACATGGGGGGGGGGGGGGTGAGAGGCGTCATTGTGTGCCCTCAGTGAAGAAGTAAGATTGAGATAAACGTTTTGAAGATTCTTGGGTAAAAGGAAGTGTTGTGGTGGTGGCCATGGTGGGGTGGTGGCCATGGTGGGGTGGTGGCCATGGTGTGGTGGGGTGGATAGGGGGATAAATAGAAGATAAGGAACTGGAGTAGAGATAGATGATTGAAGTGATAAAAGTGGATAGGAAAAGAAAGAATACGTAGAGGAACAGATGATAATAATAATAATAATAATAATAAATTCAATATGTGTGTGTGTGTGTTGTTTGTGTGTGATACCAGATGAATAAAACAGTGGGTACATAAAACACAGACAGACAGACAGACAAACATAAGCAGATACAGTTTATCCTCTTTCTCATTATGCTAATTCCTATCTAATTATTCTCGTGTGTTTGTAATTATCGGGTTATTTATTACCTCTACCCTTTCATTACCTCAATTATCTCATTATTCATGTATTTATCAGTTTATTTCATACCTACACCCACTCGTCATTCTTTCCTTGCGTCAACTCACCGAAAACACTAGATTTTTACCCCCCGAGACAACGCCACACATCTCAATTTATGCCAAGCACGTCCCGGGGTACACAAAAGCTGATATTATTAACGCCTGGTCTCGTACAGGTAATATACAGGTGTAAATGAACCACCTGTCTCGTATAGATGGAGTGAACCCGCCAGGTACGAGAGACTCATTTAAACGACCCCCGACCAGACGGGTTCATTCAGGTAAACGCTTAAAAACGAAAAAAACCAGTTACCATGACCTAAAAATACTGATATATCATCGTTCATAATCATAGTGGATTCTTGTACAATAGTGGTTGGGAAAAAATATATATAATGGAAGTTGGGGGTCTTTGATTGATATGATATTAGTGTTTTCTTATGGGAGTAATTTTGTAAAGTAGACGAGGAGTGAAGTTGTTGTGAGGTGAGTTAATGTGTGGTGGAGATGGTGTGTGTGTGTGTGTGTGTGTCCTTAATATCACAATTTGTCTTCTTATTGTTATTCTTAATTATCTATTTTTCCCTTCTTCGTCCCCCCCCCTCCTTTGTTTTAATTCATCATTACTATTTTCTTCATCATCTTCCTGATATTCTTCTCCTCCTGCTCCTCCTCCTTCTCTCATTTTGTTCCTTTGTGGTCATTTATCATCATCATCATCACCACCATCACCACCATCATCATCATCATCATCACCATCATCATCATCATCATCTCATTTCCATTCATCTCTATTATCATCTTTTCCTGTTTCCCATTTGCCTTTCTTCATTTCGCCTTCATTCGTCTTACAATTTTCCTCCTTCTCTTCCCTCCTTCTCTTCCCTCCTTCCTTGCTTGTTTACATACGGTCATACACATACAGTACCTCACCTTCAGAAGACACGCACCATCGTCAGGTTACAAGTGTGGGTGTTGGTTTACAGTATTATTGTACCGGGTCCCCCTCACCCCACCTCCTCTCTCACCCTCCTCCCTCCCTCACCCTCCCTACTACCTACCTCCTCCTTACCCTTCTGACTTCCTTTCCCCTTATCCTATGCCCTCCAACCTCTCCTCCCTTCAACTCTTCTATTTTCCTCCATCCCATTCCATTTTCTCTTCCCTCCTCGCCTCCTCACCTTCTCCATCGCCCCTTAACCCCCGGAGAGACACCACCAGAACCCCTAGATGAAGATTTTAGAACCCCCTATTACTTCCTTAAATCCCCTGAACCTTCCAAAATCCATCAGAACCAATCCGAAATCTCCCAGAACTCACATCCCCAGAATCCCCACGTTCCCGTTAGAACCATCCCATCCCAGCCGCCTTAAACCCTCAGAACCTTCCTAGAACCTCCCAGAACTTTCCCTAAATCACCCCCAGAATCCCCCAAACTCCCCAACACCCCCTACAATCCCCATCCCACCGACAGAACCTCCTCCGATATTTCCTACACCCCATAAAACGTCCCCCTTCCCCGAGAACCCCCCCTCCTCAGAATCCCCTCACTCACCCGAAATACCCCCTTCACTACCCCTGCCCCACCCCCTCCACAACCATAACACCCGCCTCCCCCCCCCCCCCACACGTACATAACACCCACCTCCTTCCTCCACCCCCTCCCCCACTCCCCCCTACAACCACCCCCACTCCCCCCTAGAACCTCCCCCACTCCCCCCTAGAACCTCCCCCACTCCCTCCTAGAAGCTACCCCCACTCCCTCCTCCCTACCACACAGAGGAAGTCGCTCCCGTTACCCTCACCACAGATGAACGACTGACACAACCGGACAAGTGGACGACCTTGGATGTCCTTTTTTCCCACCGCCCGGCCCGTGAGGTTTGATTATCAGTATCATCGGGTGTCTTCAAGGTCCAGAAAGGTCAGGTGGTCATCGTTGGTGGCTATACAGGTCTACAAAGGTCAGTTGGTCATAGGTGGTGGTCATAAAGGTGGTCTAGAATGGTCAGGTGGCCATAATCTGAATGTGTCACTAAAATCTTGAAAGGTCAGGGGGGGTCAAAGGTGGTGGCCATGTTAAACCATCTGCCAGTGTTTCTAGAATGGTCAGGTGGTTATCTTTGGTGGTCATAACTATCTGAGGATGTGGTTAAGGTCAGGTGGTCATCGGTGTTGGCCATAACTATCTGAGGGTGTGGTTAAGGTCAGGTGGTCATCGGTGTTGGCCATAACTATCTGAGGGTGTGGTTAAGGTCAGGTGGTCATCGGTGTTGGCCATAACTATCTGAGGGTGGTTAAGGTCAGGTGGTCATCGGTGTTGGCCATAACTATCTGAGGGTGTGGTTAAGGTCAGGTGGTCATCGGTGTTGGCCATAACTATCTGAGGGTGTGGTTAAGGTCAGGTGGTCATCGGTGTTGGCCATAACTATCTGAGGGTGTGGTTAAGGTCAGGTGGTCATCGGTGTTGGCCATAACTATCTGAGGGTGTGGTTAAGGTCAGGTGGTCATCGGTGTTGGCCATAACTATCTGAGGGTGTGGTTAAGGTCAGGTGGTCATCGGTGTTGGCCATAACTATCTGAGGGTGTGGTTAAGGTCAGGTGGTCATCGGTGTTGGCCATAACTATCTGAGGGTGTGGTTAAGGTCAGGTGGTCATCGGTGTTGGCCATAACTATCTGAGGGTGTGGTTAAGTCAGGTGGTCATCGGTGTTGGCCATAACTATCTGAGGGTGTGGTTAAGGTCAGGTGGTCATCGGTGTTGGCCATAACTATCTGAGGGTGTGGTTAAGGTCAGATGGTCACAGGTGGCCATAAAGAGCCATCTGATGTAATAAAGGCGAAGGGAAGAGTCTTATTGAGTTCAAGGTCAAGGGAGTTAAGGTGCTCTGACTGTGTGATTGGTGACGTGTAAAGTTAATTACCTTGGAGGGGGCGGGGGGGGTTGTGTTCAAGTTAATTGTCTTAGTATTTTGTTTTTGTTGAGTTAATTGTCTATTTGTTTGTTGTTTTTGTTGAGTTAATTGTCTATTTGTTGTTGTTTTTGTTGGGTTAAGTTAATTATCTTTTTTTTATTTTTGTCTGTTGTTTAGTTTACGTCTGTTATTTATTTATTTTTTTTTATACGATTTAATTTAATCTCTATTTATATCCTGTTAAAAGTTTAATAATTAGCTGACAGTAAATAGCGGTGACCAATCATATCACGTTAAAAGTCAAGTAATTAGTTGACAGTAATTACCCGTGGTCTATCATATCATTAAAGTCATTCGGGTTATAATAAATGGTAATTGTTATGTAATAAGGTAATTAATAACGAGACAAACTAATGATGATAACCTGTAAATTGTTGTGGTGGTGTGGTGTGCTGTGGTGTGGTGTGGCGTGGTGTGCTGTGCTGTGCTGTGGTGTGGTGCCTAAGAACAGAGGGTTGCAACTCAAGATATAACAGCATAACATAACAGCAAAATATAGCAACATAACATAACAGCATAACATAACAGCATAACAGCATAACATAACAGCATTATCTAATATAGCATAGCATAGTATAATATAAAACAACATGGCACAACGTAATATAACAGCATAACAGAATATAACAGCAACATAACATAGCAATAACAACATTACATAACATAAACAACAAACGAAACAAACACAAACAAACGAAACAAACACAAACAAACGAAACAAACACAAACAAACGAAACAAACACAAACAAACGAAACAAATGGAAGACAAACAGGAACATGAAGGGATGACCATAAGAAGCAACAGCCAGAGATGGACAGTGAAAGTGACCCGGCTAGCCTCCTCCCCCCCTTACCCCCCTCCCTTTCCCCCTCACCCTCCTCCCTTACCCCTTCACCCTCCTCCCTTACCTTATTCATCCTCTCTCTCTCTCTCTCTCATTCTTATTTTCTTATTCATCTACCTTGTTCACTGCTGGCGAGGAAGAGGATGTAGGTGACGTGACTGCCTTAACGTAATGGATAACACACACACACACACACACAACACTCACACACACACACACACACACACACACACACACACACACCACCATATTTGGATTATAGCGTTTAACAATATTCTCTCCTAATTTTATATACAATTGTTTTACCCTTATGATAAATTTACATACACTACTAGACTAAAGCCTCTAATGTATTATAATATACACGCGTTTATGAGCGATAATAAGTTAGTATTAGAGTTAACTATTTACAAACGACCTCAGCTATCAGACACTAAGGTTATATTTTAGGTCGAAATTAAATTGAAAAACACCTGTGATACCTTGAGAGTAGACAGACAGACAGACAGACAGACAGACGCAACTAATAAGGGTAATGTACTTAAATTCTTCCTATGATTTATCTACTCCAAGATGTAAAATAAAAGAAATTGAACATGAGTTAATTTAGAAGTAGACTTAACATGGCGTTGATTGTGAGACCTGCATGTACGGTGTGAGATAACGAACCTAGATAACGGACCTAGATAACGGACTTAGATAACGAACCTAGATAACGGACCTAGATAACGGACCTAGATAACGAACCTAGATAACGGACCTAGATAACGGACCTAGATAACGGACCTAGATAACGGACCTAGATAACGGACCTAGATAACGGACCTAGATAACGGACCTAGATAACGAACCTAGATAACGGACCTAGATAACGGACCTAGATAACGAACCCACGAACCCACATAACGAACCCACAAGAAATTTTCTCAACATACACACACACAGAAGACACTGTATGATCGTCACCAGGTGTATTTTGTAATTATTTATATAACTGTATATATATTGAGATGTGTGTGTGTGGACGTGTAAGTATTGGAACAAGATCATCGTACACAGGCATATTATTATGTCGCTACTGTGGTTGTGTTAATATATAAAAAAATAATAATAATAATAATAAACCCGACTATACCAACGGAGGCACAATTACAGACTCTCACCAACCAATAATAGTGATCTAAGTTAATATATTATTTAACTACCGACTTAATAAAAAAAAACAGTAGCTTGAGTGTAAGTTATTGGTACTGAACCATCACCACCAGAGATTAGATCAACTAGTAATTTTATTAACTAGATGAGACTCTTACTGGGTTTTTTTTTATTAAAGTACAAAATGTAATTAGAGTAAAGGAATATATACAGAGATATATACCGTATAATTATAGGTTTTTTTAGTGTATATATATAAAATAGGGAACTAGTTATTTTTCCTGCCCCCTCCTCCTCCTACGCCCCCCGAGTCGTCCATTGAATATAAAAACTTGTACAAAAAAGTGGATGTTATCGTAGACACAGAGAGAGAGAGGAACAATGATATAGTTCTCTTGAGACAATTCTATCATCGCTTATGAGAACAACAATACCGTGACGGGAAAATGGTACAGTACAGTATACCATTGAGAAGTACAAAGACAAAAGGTGAAAAAAAAATAAAAAAAAACAGCTTTAGGGAAATGATACGTAGGTTTAGAGAAAATTGTGGAAATAAATGAAAAAAAAATGCTACGTAGACATAAATTTACTAAAACAAAAGAGGATCACTCGGAAGTGCCCTTATATATGCACGTAGTTGGCCAGGTTATAGGACAGTGTGTTGACAGGCGTACACGAACACCCTCCAGCAGGGGTTCACGTTAATGATGCCACCGCTACGGGATAACCAGCTGGCCACACCCCGTACCTGAATGTCAACAGCTGGAGGTAGCGGCAGCAGGAGGCGGTGGGAGGCGACCCTGAACGTCTCACTATCTACCTGACGGAGGAGGGTTTTTCCCCCCCCTCCTTCTCTCTCCCGGGCTGGCATCCGGTGGCCGTGGATCAGGAGGTGTACTGGAGGTGTCTGTGTCTGCTGTGTCGTAATCCTGCTGTGTCTTAGTCCCGCCTGTCTGCTGTGTCTTAGTCCCACCTGTCTGCTGTGTCGTAATCCTGAAGGTGTCCATTGCTACTGTATTCAGGAGCAAAATACAAAGAGTTTATGTAATCTTACCGGTATCTTATTAAATAATCCCCTTAGTTTCTTCTATTCCTTCTAGACCAACCATACTGGTGTCCTAAAGTCGTCCTAATTAATTAATCGTCCTGACAGTCTGATTGCACGTTGTGTAATCTTCTTAGTATTCAGTATCGTATCTAATTAATATTCCTGGCATCTACCTGGCATCCATTATCTAATTAATTAATCTACCTGGCATCCATTATCTCCCTAATTAATCTACCTGGCATACGAATTCATCCTTAGTTAAATCTACCTGGCATCCATTATCTAATTAATTAATCTACCTGGCATCCAGTTCCTCCTTAACTTACCTCCTCAGTAGCCAAACTTCCTATTCATTAATTCTTCTCAGTACCTCCACCTATCCTCCCATACCTCCACCTATCCTCCCATACCTCCGCCTATCCTCCCTCGCCCCAACTGTCCTCCCTCACCCCAACTGTCCTCCCTCATCTCCACCTATCCTCCCATACCTCCGCCTATCTTCCCTCACCTCCGCCTATCCACCCTCACCCCCTACCTATCCTCCCTCACCCCCTACCTATCCACCCTCACCTCTCTGCCGCATGACGCTCGTGGGGACAAAAACAGTGATGTCCCCAAAAGAACGATTATATCCTTCAAGGGGGCGACTTTTTTCCCTATTGCGGGGAATTTTCCTGAAAGAGGAGCAAATACCAAAGGCCGGATTCTCAAGAGGAGATACCTACGTGTAGGGTTTTTTCCCCCTTCATGACTGTTGCCCGGAAAAAAAAAAACGTATTTTAATTGAGTGGACTGAAGCGCCTGTGTAAACGTAGACTGACAGTATGGTTTCGAAATTGTACCGAGACTTGATCGAGGCTCCATGATATTTGTTAACAGGTTCAGAATTTAGATTTTTAGATGGAACTATTATTCAAATTTTTTTTTTACCTGTTTTTACCTGGAAAATTTTATAGACGATTCCTTAATATATTGAAAAAGTTGAAATTCCGATCTCCAAATATATCGTTCACAACTTTAGCTGTTATTATCCTTGATTCTGCCTCCGTTATATGAGGTGGAATTTTGTTTTGTACTTACATCACTATTGAAGGGTCACAGAGAACAGTCGACCGCCATACTGGGAGAAGATACTATACTTGCTTGTTTATACTGATGACTTAATGTGTTTATGGTAATTTACTGTATATGTTGGTATCGCGTGAGGGTGTTTGTGTTTACCTGTCCGTCTATCCATCTGTCTATGTTCATCCGTCCGTCCATTTTCCATCCATCCATCCGTCCGTCCGTCCGTCTATCCGTCCGTCCGTCCTACCAAAATTTGTCAGAACTACACCATAAACTGCCCAGCATACAACAATAACATTCTACAGCCTTTATAACAAACGTACAGTACCGCTTCAAATACCTCATGACATTCTGGGGTTATTGTATTCTTTATTTGTTTTACCTAGATTACTTACTTTTATTTATTTATGAATTTACTGTATTTTTCATTTGTTTTTGGTTGTTTGCTGTATTTTGACACTTTCATTCACTAATTCATAAATGACTTTAGACACAAGCAGTATATTCGTCCCTGGTATGACTCGAATAATCAAGAACTTCCTTTAGTGTAGGCAGAGTATCATTTACCCAGCGTTCAACACAACTAGAGGTGGACAAGACGGGGGTGAAGGGTCTAGAGTGTGTAGGAGGTGGCCGGTAATAAAGTCACAGGAAAAAAAGTTACAGAAAAAAAGTCACAATTTTGGCTATGAAAAAAAGTCACAGGAAAAATGTCACAATTAATTTATGGTGGCCGGTAATAAAGGTTAGGTTAGGTTAGGTTAGGTTAGGTTGACATATTAACCTTAAAAAATGTGAGAATTCGATAGTTAACTTTTCTTTTTTTCCTGTGACTTTTTTTCCTCTGACTTTTTTTCTGTGACTTTTTTACCTGTGACTTTTTTACCTGGATTCGTGTAGGATGCCACCATTATTCTTATTAGTCATGTTAAGGACTATTTTTGAAACCTAGTACTGTTTCCACCTCTGTTTATCTTTGTATTTGAAGATGCAACTTAGAATTCCCAAACTTCGTATTTTTTTTTTTTCGTTGCTGCTCCCTCTTGTTGTACTGTCTTTAGTGAGTGGTCTTATATGACGCCTAGAACTATTAAACAGACAGATAGACAGACAGACAGACAGACAGATATTCAGTAACACCAATATACAAGTTTACATTGATTCAGTTTGTACAGTCCCCCAAAAAAATTATCGTCGTTACCCCGGGTGTCGATGTGGTTAGTAATTTTCTGAACAGTGTTAATCCACCAGTTTCAGAACGGTTGGTACAGTCGTCCCCTGGTATTAAATCTACACCAATATCTACCATGTGGATCAAATTATATGGAACCAATTTAGTTTTATTCATGGTAAAATTATAGCTACACTGTTGTCACATAGTTATTTAATTATAAATGTTGTAGTTGTGTGTCAGTTTAGTAAGTACAGTATCATAGAGAACTGGTCCAGCGCCTTAAACACTTTCCTACTGTGGACTTCAACACACCAGTCCAGCGAGCCACCTGACCCTTATAATGACGGGCGGTAGTCACTCCTTATGTTTCCTTTGAGGTTTAGGCATTGATGTTCCTGTCTTTCCATCCTGTCCGTGTGGTTGGTGGTGGACGAATCATATGACCACAAGTACCAATTCATATTCGATTAATGGTCGTTAACAGATATATTTATATATTTAATAACACCTTACCATACTCTTAAGGGAGATATCCACCTATCCGATATATCAACGCTTCTGAAATTTCTGATCATGGGGTCTAGATACTTTTGTTTTTGCTGACGACATACCGTACTTAGACACTACAGTTAAACAATGGTGAACAGTAACTTGAGTTATTGGTTGGCAGCGACTGTATCTGTGACACACTCCTGCCTCTGACCAGATTAATATATCAAGTTTCAACAGACAACAACATACACCTATGTACACGATGATAAACACACGCATGTTCTTAACCAAAACCTGTGTTAAATGAGACACTTAATAAATTTGATCAGAATTATCAAGTAATTAATGAAGTTTTAATCGTCTTGAAACTGGTTTATTTTTTTAATGATGTTTGGCGGAGTTAGATTTTGTTACTTGATCCGTTACTTAGAGGGGGATTATAATAAAGACGTGATGATAGTTTTAATCTGTGTTTGTTTTTGTGTGTGTGTGTGTGTGTGTGTGTGTGTGTGTGGGAGTGAAATATACTACTAAAATAACATCACTAGACATTAACTGAGACAGACAGACAGACAGACAGACACAGACATACATTATCAATTCTCTTTAACTGTTAATACACTTTAGTCACATTCACATAATTGATTGAGAAAAAGTGATCCATTTCCTCCACTTCTAAGTAATAATAATCAAATAAATCTCGACTTACTCTTGGCCTATCACGTCTCTACAGAGTTCTTTGGCCCTAAGTTATTTATTTTGTTAGTGTGGGATTACCTCGACGTTGCCTTATTTAGTGTATTGTTTTCAGTCCCGCATGTCCTTAGCCACCGTTATTGTGTGGTTGTTGGAAGGTGATTGGTTGGGTGATTGTTAAAGGAGTCTACATTAGTGAAATAACTTGATTTTTTTTTTTCTATACCAGTGATTTTTTTTTCTTCTTCAGGTAATAACTGTTTTCACCTGGACAAATTAGTTGCATTAGACATTGAATATGATAAAGAAAAAAAAAATAGTTGATTTGCCATTTCAGTATTGAGTTAATTATTTTTTTGTCCAGGTAAAGCTGTTTTTACCTGGACACATTAGTTATATCAATCATTGAGAAAAAATAAATAAATATCTGTAAATTTATCAACATGTCAGACCGACCCACTCCTATACCCACATCCATAACCCATACCCACATCCCCACACCCATACCCACACATCCACACCCGTAGTTACAGAATACAGACTCTTAGTTACATAAGATCAAAAAAACAATTGATCAAGTTTTGTGAAGTACGACGCTTGCTGAGAGTTAACGACAGTGGATGAACTTTAGTATGGATAGATAAGAAAGAGGATAGACGGCATTATGGATGTCTTGAGAATCCGACCTAAGGTGAAGGAGATGATTAGTGATGTGTTTCATACCTAGAGAACATCTGTAGTCTATGATTAGGTTAGGTTAGGTTAGGTTAGGTTAGGTTTAGGTTAGGTTAGGTTAGATAGCCTATGGTAAGCTTATAGTTTATTTATCATTGAAATGTAAAAAATTGCCACGCCTACATTCTCATACGTGGCTTATGATTGGTTGGATTTAGCCATCAGCTGCCAGTCAGATGGACGGTAGGATTTTTACAGGATCCACCACGATAAGGCAGACTTTGTTTACATCCTCTATCACAGTGTTGCCAGAGCCCCATCACACTGTTACCATACCCCCATCACATTGTTACCATACCCCCCTATCACATTGTTACCAGACCCCATCACACTGTTACCATACCCCCATCACATTGTTACCAGACCCCCCCCCCCCAATCACACTGTTACCAGACCCCCATCACACTAATTCTAGAAGCCGCCACCACCATTACCGAGTCATAGAACCAAATTATAGTGTTACAAGAGCACCATGAGAAGAAGACCCTGCCCCTTCTATAGTTATGTGTGGTGTCGTGTGGTGCCGTTGTCCAATACACGACTTCCGCGTACAGT
This sequence comes from Homarus gammarus, assembly GCA_958450375.1. Taxonomy (NCBI): domain Eukaryota; kingdom Metazoa; phylum Arthropoda; class Malacostraca; order Decapoda; family Nephropidae; genus Homarus; species Homarus gammarus. The sequence goes on along the minus strand of CAUDMG010000658.1, from coordinate 3,803,759 downwards.
GTATTAATGTCCTGGGTCCAGAATCTCAAAGGTCCGTAGGGTGAAAATATTTCGTAAGTGAGGAAATTGCCAGATATATCTTGACTGGCTGAACTAAGACACGGAAACAGACTTAAGAACTTTTAGTGTATCCCATGTAGATAAGACTTAAGACTATGCCTTAACTATATGCGTTCTGTTAACATAATTTAGAGCAGAGAGAGAGAGAGAGAGAGAGAGAGAGAGAGAGAGAGAGAGAGATAAAGATAGGAAGAGAGATAGTCCAGTAATTTGTCCAGTTGGTAATCTCTCTCTCTCTCTCTCTCTCTCTCTCTCTCTCTCTCTCTCCCCTCAGTGGCCATATGGTGCTGTCCATTTTCGCCCATTTCTACTCCTGGTACCGCCCCCCCCCCACCCCCATTAATGGGTGGCCAGGAATATGCCATCCATGTGGGCGGGAGTGGGCGGGCCATACACCATTAGTCATTATTAAAGCGTGTTACCTGAAACCTTGTGTATGAGTGGCGGTAGTTGTGGTGGTTGGTGGTAGTTGTGGTGGTTGGTGGTAGTTGTGGTGGTTGGTGGTATGTTCAGGGTAGTGGTTGATGGTGTGGTAGTGGCGGTAATAGTATTGTATGTCCGTTCTTCCGTCCGTATTTCAATCCATTAGTTCGTGTTTCTGTCCGTTCGTCCGTCTGTGTTTCTGTCTGTTAGTCCGTCCGTCCGTCCGTCCGTCTGTGTTTCTGTCTGTTAGTCCGTCCGTCCGTCCGTCCGTCTGTGTTTCTGTCTGTTAGTCCGTCCGTCCGTCCGTCTGTGTTTCTGTCTGTTAGTCCGTCCGTCCGTCCGTCTGTGTTTCTGTCTGTTAGTCCGTCCGTCCGTCCGTCTGTGTTTCTATCTGTTAGTCCGTCCGTCCGTCTGTGTTTCTGTCCGTTAGTCCGTCCGTCCGTCCGTCTGTGTTTCTGTCCGTTAGTCCGTCCGTATTACTGTATATAGAGATGACCCCGACAGGTGACACAACCATTAAGGATGATTGGCCCAGGTCAAAGGTCACCAGGTAAGGCGCTGATTGTGTCATCGTCTTAGGTAATAGGATGTTAATGGTGCCGTTAGTGACGCTTGTCGTGATGGTGCCTTTATTTATGGTGTATTGTGTTGCTTTTGTTGTTGTTGTTGTTGTTGTATTATATATTTCCTGTATTTTATGGTTCATCAAGGCGTTAATTTAATTATGGTATTTTCATGTTAACAAATACACACACACACACACACACACATACACACACACAGTTAACCAACCATCAGCCTAACTCAACTACCACCACCACCTACCACAACCACTACCACCTACCACCACTACCACCATCTAGGTCAGCGTTACGTCTCACTGGCGGCCTTCCACGGGTTATTTAATCTAGTTTTTAAGGTTTTCTTGTAACTAGTAGTGTAACCCCCCTTCCCTCTCCCACTCCCCTCTCCCCCCACTCCCCTCTCCCTCCCCCCTCCCACTCCCCTCTTCCTCCTCCCTCCCCCACGCCCTCTCCCTCCTAATGCAGCTCCTACAGGTGTTTTTGCCAGGTGTTCCGGTCTAGTTAGGGTTGTGACAGCTACCTGAGTTTTCGTTCCCTACCTGAGATGTCAAGTGGTATGTTGAGGTAGTGTTGGGGAAGGACAGACATTCACTCTCCTCTCGTTTCCGTGGTTTTCGGTGGGTGTTCAAGGTGGTGGTGGTTGGTAGAGGGTAGTGCTGGTAGATGGTAGTAGTAGTGGTTGTGGTACTGTGTATTACTAGGGGGGATTGTGGTTGGTGGAGAATAGTGATTGTAGTGGTGGTAGTTGGTAGAGGATTTTAGTGTTAGTTAGGGATGAGAAATTCTAGATGTACTGATGGTGGTAGTGGTGGTGAAAAATGGGAGTAGCTAGTAAGGAATAATGGTAGTAGTAGTAGTAGTTGACTTCAAACACACCCAACGAAGCCCGTGTGGACGTCAGTGCTCGAGGATTCTGGACGCGGGGATTTTCGATCCCATGGCCGCACATGGGAGGAACGAGAATGACAAGATAAGGGCATACGGGGAGAGAATTCTGAACGTTGATCAAGGCAGCTTCACTCCTCTAGTGTTTACAACCTCTGGTGGGATGGGACCAAGTGCAAGATGTTTCTTTGTCAGACTCGCGGAGGTGATATCTGAACGGAAGCAGCAGCCCAGAAGTTATGTTACAGCCTGGATGAGATATCGACTGTCCTTTGCCTCAGGGGAACGAGAGCATCGGCCCCAAAGCCGACAACTGCTGCAGATATTGACTATGAGGCTACAGTCACTGAATGCCGCATAGATCTGCGGCTCGACTAACTCAACACAGCTAGGATAGCTTCTTATGTATTAGGATATTTAATATTAAGGTAATAAAATGGCGACGAAAGGTGTGGCTATTGGGGGAGGCTGGAGGCCACGTTATTAGGAAAAAGCAATAGTAGTAGTAACTAAGGACGGCCAAAGACATCTAGGTGCAGTAATTGGCACTACGGACTTCAAGACCGAGTACGTAGCTGGAAAGGTGAATGAGTGGGTTAGCGAAATCCAAGCTCTATCTGAGATTGCTAACACAGAGCCACATGCGGCCTTTGCAGCATTCACCCATGGAGTCAAGCATCGCTGGAACTACCTGATGCGTACCATCCCTGAGATCGGACCCCTCCTCCACCCTCTGGAAGAAGCCATCAGTGTCAAGTTCATTCCCAATCTAGTGAAACACCCTGACTTAACCCCAGCAGAAAGAACACTTCTTGCACTTCCACCAAGACTGGGAGGGATGGGACTAACTAATCCAGAGGAGATTGCTGACACTGAACATCAAAATTCACTTAAGCTCACGGCAGCCCTCACTGACCACATAATAGCCCAGAATGCAACAGGGGAAGTGGATACCAGGGAAGTAAATAAGATCCGTAGGGCCATTACAACAGATCGGCAGCACTGCCAAAATGACATGTTGCAGCAACTATTGCTGCAGGTTCCAGAAAATTTGACAAAAAAAGTAGCTATAGCGCAGGAGGTGGGCGCCTCGAACTGGTTAACTACGTTACCGATAAGGGCAAATGGTTTCAGCCTTAACAAACAAGAATTTACAGATGCCATTGCTCTAAGGTACGGTTGGCCAGTAGATGGTTTGCCCTCCCAATGCGTGTGTGGCTCTTCCTATGACGGCGATCACGCCATGGTCTGCAAGAAGGGGGGCTTCATATGCATGAGGCATGACGAGGTAAGGGATCTCACAGCAAATATGTTGAAGGAAATCTGCCGCGACGTCATGGTAGAACCGACCCTCCTTCCACTGGATGGTGAGATCTTCCAACACAGGACTTCAAACACATCTAACGAAGCCCGTGTGGACGTCAGTGCTCGAGGATTCTGGACGCGGGGACAGCGAGCTTTCTTCGACATCAGGATTTTCGATCCCATGGCCACTTGTCACCGTAACCTAGCTCTCGATGCTGCACATAGGAGGAACGAGAACGACAAGAGAAGGGCATATGGGGAGAGAATTCAAAACGTTGATCAAGGCAGCTTCACTCCTCTAGTGTTCACAACCTCTGGTGGGATGGGCCCAAGTGCAAGATGTTTCTACGCCAGACTCGCGGAGGTGATCTCCGAACAGAAGCAGCAGCCCAGAAGTTATGTTACAGCCTGGATGAGATGTCGACTGTCCTTCTCTCTCCTTCGGTCGGCTTTGCTCTGCCTCAGGGGAACGAGAGCTTCTGCCCCTACTTCGACAACTGCTGCAGATATTGACTATGAGGCTACAGTCACTGAATGCCGCATAGATCTGCGGCTCAACTAATTTAACACAGATAGGATAGCTTATTATGTATTAGGGTATTTAATATTAAGGTAAATAAATGGTGGCGAAGGTGTGGCTATTGGGGGAGGCTGGAGGCCACTGTAAAAAAAAAAAAAAAAAAAAAAAAAAAGTAGTAGTAATAGTAGTAGTAGTAATAGTAGTAGTAATAGTAATAGTTAGACAGTGATAGTTGATTGTGGTTGATATCAAAGATACTAGTGGTAAACGGTAATGGTGGTAGTAGTGGTTCTAACTGGTAGATGATAGTGGTTGATATTACAGATGGTAGTAGTGGTTATACATGTTATTATCATGATATAAATAACGGCTCGCAATAACAATGGCAGTGTCCGCGGTATTGATAACAGTAAAAATCACAGTAATAATTCTTCTTACAATCAACCATAACTCTCTCTCTCTCTCTCTCTCTCTCTCTCTCTCTCTCTCTCTCTCTCTCTCTCTCTCTCTCTCATCCTAAAATATAAAATAAACAAAATGAAAACAATCAGGAAACAACGAGTAGAGGATAAAGCAGGAATTTGCAACGAAAATAATCCGATAACTATAAAAGAAATAATGATAAATTATAGAAGATGAAGATGGGAGGCAGTGATAATTAAGAAAAGAAGGAATAAAAGAAACGAGAAGGAAAAGGTAGAAGTTAATGATAATTGTATTGTGTAAATTGATTGATTGATTATTATTATTATTATTATTATTATTATTATTTTTATTATTTATTATTATTATTATTATTATTATTATTATTATTATTATTAGTTAGGTCCACCGAGCCTATTAAACTACTATAAAAATGACTTGATGGAGATAGATATTTATTCAGGAAAGTCGTCATAGATTTTCACAGGGATTCAGCATGTAAATAGACAGTGAAGGTATATAAACAGTGTATATAGACAGTAAAGGTATATAAACAGTGTATATAGACAGTACAGGTATACAAAACAATGGTAAACGGTAAGTCAGTTCAACCAAGGTTCGCCCAACACACCTGGGTGGCTAATTAGTAACACAATCTATACAAAAAAAGTAAAAACGTCAATGATTGTATTGTATTGACAGGTATGTTGGCTCCTTTGTGCGCCGGGAACACCGTACTCATATCACCACCAACTGGAGAGAGTGTTTAAGGCTACTGTACCCGTAGATCACATCAGGAAGAGGAAGGTACGGAGGGTGGTCTAACGAGAAGGGAGTTGCCTACAGCTATAACCATAACACACACACTCACCCTAACACACACACTCACCCTAACATACACTCACACCCTAACACACACTCACCCTAACACACTCTCACCCCTAATACACACTCACACCCTAATACACACTCACACCCTGACACACTCAGCCTAACACACACTCACACCCTAACACACACTCACCCTAACATACACTCACACCCTAACACACACTCACCCTAACACACACTCACACCCTAACACACACTCACACACCCTTGATAACCCTGAGCTCGTATTCCAAGTTTGGTTAAGATCCGCTGAAAACTCTTAATAGGAAACATCAACAAAGGAACTCTCAGACGAACCTCCTCCCACCCTAAAAAAAAAAAAATTATACCTGTCCTAAGTATCTAGATAATGAATCCCCGTTATCATATCTATTACTCTTGTTACCTGGCTTACCTGAACAAAGACAGTCAGGTAGGATTTTTTTTTTTTTGGTTTTTATTTTCGTGGCTAAAATGAAAATGTGGGACAATGATGTGAGTTCTGTTGAGGTGTGTGGGTAAGAATTTATAAGAAGTGAGGTAAACGTCACTAAACTGTCAGTAACAAGTTGGTTTTTGTCTAGATGCCAGGTTGCTATTTATTCCCGTTGGGGTTTAATGTGACTTGAGGAACGACTTACGAGTTTATCTATCTATACGAGTTAATGTTTTTTTTTTTATTATTATTATTGTACGCTGTTCACCTTTCCCGTTTCCTTTTTTTTTCAGGTGCCACTCGAAGCGTTTATGCCACGAGGATTTGAATTCCTTAATGGAGGGGAGGGAGAAGAGGATGGGGGTGCTGTGGATATTGAACTTATTATTATTATTATTATTATTATTATTATTATTATTATTATCAATCTTCATCCTCATTATATTCGTTAATTTTGTTGTAATTAATTAAGTTATTTTACTATTGAAAGCGTTTAGCCATTAATGTTGTTTCCGTAGTTTATAGCTATTTTTATGCCCCACTTTGTATACTGGGGATAATATAGCGTTAACCCTTATCTGTCTGTCAGTGATATAAGTTATTTCCAGTCAATAGCTTGTTAATGGTTATGTATATCAGGGTGGATTAGTTTACTGTAGAACTTGAGGTCATAAACTTATAAGTCAGTGTCTAGCATCAGTGTTTGTCTGTCTGTATTTACTAAATATATCGACCATAATCATCTTGGCAAATTTGACGGGAACCAACATCATTGCCACCGCCTGTCTTGTTTTTCTGACTCTTATTGTTGTTACTTTGACTCTTGTTTATGTTATTATGGTAGTTATTATATCTATCGTTATTGTAGATGTTGTAGTTTAATATTATACATTACAATATTGTTCACGGTGTAATTAACAGTTATCTTCCTCCCACCGTTGTTGTGGTGTGTCAGTCAGTCAGTCAGTCAGTTGCTCTCACAGGTGTCAACACAGCGCCCTGGCAGCAGATCCCACCTACCACCAGCCACGCCTGTGAATCTCTTGACATTTAAAGATTTTCCCAATGGTTTTTGAGCGATAAAGGTCGAGCCGTGGGCGGTGTGACGGCACAGCAAATAAGGACCTGAGACACAAGAACTGCCTTGGGTTAATTATGAAGACTGTTTGCTGTTGACATCCAAGCCGGAGCTGCATTCTTGTAAGGGCGTGGCTGTGGTTCTCCTGACGGTGCGAAGGATTTTAGTAGTGACTTAAGAGGGTGTGGGCGTGTCTGAGGCGGTTTTGAAAGAGTAGGTGCAGCCGTGTTGTGGATGGTTTAAAGGCTTACTCAACCTCTTGTACACGAAGATTTAAAACCCTTGAGTATAATGAATTTTAACCCTTTTGAGTACGATGACTTAACGCTCTTGAGTACGAAGCCCTTTACCCTCTTGAGTATGATGACTTAACCTTCTGAGTACAGTGTCATCGTACTCAAGGGAATAGGTCAGCATATTCATAAGGCTAAGACAGTACACTCAAGGGATCAAGTGACTGTACTCAAGACATCGTACTCAAAGGGGTTAATTTGTCGTACTCCAGGGTTAAGTGGATGCAGAAGTTACTTAATTGCCTGTGAAGATGTTTTCGTCTGGTTTACTAATTATTCTTAAGAGAATGTAAAGTTGCATTAGGTAATTTAATGTGATGTGTTGTCTTGGGCGACTTAGTAGTTACTTAAAGAGGATGTGAAAGTACTCAGAATTACTCCAGAATATTCAGAATTGATCAGAAATACTCAAAATTACCCCAAAATGCTCTCGAATTATTCAGAATTACTCCAAATTACTGAAAAATACTCCGAATGACTCAAAATTACTCAAAAATACCCAGAATTAATCCCCAAATGCCCATAAATACTAAAAAAAATACTCCGAATTACTAAAAAATGCTCAAAATTGTCAGGAAAGGAGATCCCGTAAGATACTCCCCTACAATACCACAAGGCAGGGTACTGTCACCCGCCCTAATTTGTTCAAGACTTTTAAGTATTACAGTTACCGAGAATCACCCCCCTACCCCCTCCCCTACATCACCCCCCCCCACCCCCCCCCCCCCCAAACATGGACTTCCTCAAATCCCACTTTAAAAAAAAAAAAGTATACGAAGTTCAGAACAATAAGTGGTTTTGATGACCTTTGAACCTGAACCCCTTTATTGTATCGGTGTCGAGGTTCAAGAGTGTCGAGGTTCAAGGTTGTACTTTATGGCACTTTGCCTTACGTGGATATGCAGTATAAGCCTTTAGGGAGAAGGTTTAGTCGAGGTGTTGCGTGGGTGGTGTCTGCTTCTGTGTCATCTACTTTCTTTTCTACCGATGTTATCTACTTTATTATCTACTCTTATCTATTCCGTGTCGTTTATTTTTGTTATCCTGTCACTATTATTACTTATACTAACACCATTATCACCATCACTACCACCATCACTATGATCACCACTACTACCACCACCATCCATATCGCCACCACTACCACCATCCTTATCACCACCACCACCATCATCATCATCATGCTTATCACCATCATCATCACTATTATCAACACTAATCACACACACACACACACACACACACACACACACACACCCTCTTCCTGCTTTAAAATATCACAAGTGTGTGTGTGTGTGTGTGTGTGTGAAGGGAAAACTGGTTGAAATCAAACTAGCTTGTGGCCACGCCCTATCCTCACTCACTCTCACTATCATACACACACTGCCTCTCACTCTCACTATCATACACACACAGTCTCTCACTCTCACTATCATACACACACTGCCTCTCACTCTCACTATCATACACACACAGCTACTCACTATCATACACACACAGCCTCTCACTATCATACACACACAGTCTCTCACTATCATACACACACTGCCTCTCACTCTCACTATCATACACACACAGCCTCTCACTATCATACACACACCTCCTCTCACTCTCACTATCATACACACACAGCCTCTCACTATCATACACACACCTCCTCTCACTCTCACTATCATACACACACAGCCTCTCACTATCATACACACACTGCCTCTCACTCTCACTATCATACACACACAGCCTCTCACTATCATACACACACAGCCTCTCACTATCATACACACACAGCCTCTCACTCTCACTATCATACACACACAGCCTCTCACTATCATACACACACCGCCACTCACTCTCACTATCATACACACACAGTCTCTCACTATCATACACACACTGCCTCCCACTCTCACTATCATACACACACAGCTACTCACTATCATACACACACAGCCTCTCACTATCATACACACACCGCCACTCACTCTCACTATCATACACACACAGCCTCTCACTCTCACTATCATACACACACAGCCTCTCACTATCATACACACACCTCCTCTCACTCTCACTATCATACACACACAGCCTCTCACTATCATACACACACTGCCTCTCACTATCATACACACACCGCCACTCACTCTCACTATCATACACACACAGCCTCTCACTATCATACACACACTGCCTCTCACTCTCACTATCATACACACACAGCCTCTCACTATCCTACACACACACACAGCCTCTCACTATCATACACACACCGCCACTCACTCTCACTATCATACACACACAGCCTCTCACTATCATACACACACTGCCTCTCACTCTCACTATCATACACACACAGCCTCTCACTATCATACACACACCTCCTCTCACTCTCACTATCATACACACACAGCCTCTCACTATCATACACACACTGCCTCTCACTCTCACTATCATACACACACAGCCTCTCACTATCATACACACACAGCCTCTCACTATCATACACACACAGCCTCTCACTCTCACTATCATACACACACAGCCTCTCACTATCATACACACACCGCCACTCACTCTCACTATCATACACACACAGTCTCTCACTATCATACACACACTGCCTCCCACTCTCACTATCATACACACACAGCTACTCACTATCATACACACACAGCCTCTCACTATCATACACACACCGCCACTCACTCTCACTATCATACACACACAGCCTCTCACTCTCACTATCATACACACACAGCCTCTCACTATCATACACACACCTCCTCTCACTCTCACTATCATACACACACAGCCTCTCACTATCATACACACACTGCCTCTCACTATCATACACACACCGCCACTCACTCTCACTATCATACACACACAGCCTCTCACTATCATACACACACTGCCTCTCACTCTCACTATCATACACACACAGCCTCTCACTATCCTACACACACACACAGCCTCTCACTATCATACACACACCGCCACTCACTCTCACTATCATACACACACAGCCTCTCACTATCATACACACACTGCCTCTCACTCTCACTATCATACACACACAGCCTCTCACTATCATACACACACAGCCTCTCACTATCATACACACACAGCCTCTCACTCTCACTATCATACACACACAGCCTCTCACTATCATACACACACACTGCCTCTCACTCTCACTATCATACACACAGCCTCTCACTATCATACACACACTGCCTCTCACTCTCACACACACACAGCCTCTCACTATCATACACACACAGACTCTCACTATCATACACACACTGCCTCTCACTCTCACTATCATACACACAGCCTCTCACTATCATACACACACTGCCTCTCACTCTCACTATCATACACACACAGCCTCTCACTATCATACACACACAGACTCTCACTATCATACACACACTGCCTCTCACTCTCACTATCCTACACACACACACAGCCTCTCACTATCATACACACACCGCCACTCACTCTCACTATCATACACACACCTCCTCTCACTCTCACTTTCAGACCCCAGCTGCCCTTCCTAGAGTTGTTCTCAAGGTAACGAAGACCACTGTGGCCTCCGGCTTCCTCCACAGCGTCTCGCCCATGCCCACACCACGCCCACACCACACCCACGCCCCCCTTTATGCCCGAAACCACGCCCACACCATGCCCAATTCATGATCGTGCCACGCCCACTCCTCATAGTGTTTATAATATTTATATATTTACTGTTTATCACGCACGCCCTAATCAAGGTCCACATCACGTACACGTCCACAGCCTAGGTCCCCAGCCCTCGCCCACAACACGCCCCACGGCTATGACATAAACCACACCCACAATACAGCCCACGCCCACAGCAAAGCTCACATCCAAAACACAACTATAACCCACACCCTCAGCTCACACTTACAGTATAACACACTCCACACCCACAACACACACACCCCACAACACACACACACCCTCACCCCACACCCACAGCACACACCCACACTCCACACCCACAACACACACACCCTCACCCACACCCCACACCCACAGCACACACCCCCATTCCACACCCACAACACACACACCCTCACCCACACCCCACACCCACAACACACACCCCACACCCACAAAACACACACACCCCACAACACACACACACCCTCACCCACACCCCACACCCACAACACACACCCCACACCCACAACACACACCCCACACCCACAACACACACACCCCACAACACACACCCCCTCACCCACACCCCACACCGACAATACACACCCACAACACACACCCCACACCCACAACATACGCAGTAGCCTCACCATGGTACCCTCACACCAGGCTATATATGAACGTGGATGCCATGTAAGACCTCCACGCCGCCCTAGTTATCACCTCTCCCTCTCTCCCAGCTCGACCTTGGCGCTCCTACATCCTCGACTGTTACACATCTCCTCCTCTTTCCTCTTCCTGTCTTCCTAACTGTCTCTCATCCTGACAATCCTCTCCTCCTCTTCTTCCCCCTTTATCCTCCTCTTCTCTTCGTCTTCTTCTTCTGGTGTATTTTCGTCTCCTCGCGTCCCTTGCCGTTTAAGGTACCTCAGTTGGTATGGCCTCGATGCCTCCTCCCTTCGTATTCACTTCTTTAACTCATCATTTACCTCACCCTCTTCTGACTACCCTCCCCCAACCCTCCGTCTGCCCCTCCTACCCGTCGACTACCCTCCTCCAGTCCTCCATCTGCCCCTCCTACCCGTCGACTACCCTCCTCCAACCCTCTGTCTGCCCCTCCTACCCGTCGACTACCCTCCTCCAGTCCTCCGTCTGCCCCTCCTACCTGTGGTTCCTCCGCTAGGTCTGCCACCGGCATGACCTTCACTGTGCTGCCTCCTCGTCGTCGTCGTCGTGGTAGTCATCGTACGAGAGAGAGAGAGAGAGAGAGAGAGAGAGAGAGACCACCTTGCTGGCTCGCCTACATCACCCGGGTCCTCTCTGGTCGACATCGTCAGGTGGGCGGGGTCAGTCCGCTAATGTACACAATACTCCGTAATCGCCCTCTCCACCCCCCCCCCTCCCCCTCCATCCCCTCCAGACGTATCAAGGTCCAAGACGTCGCAGGCTCTTTGATTGTAATAGGCGAAGGTGCTCATTACTGCGTCGCCTCCCTCAGGTGTGATCAGAGGAGGACCCGTTACCCTCCACTCCCCCAGCGTCAAACTGAGGGTGTGTTCCGCTGATCTTTTTCTTACATTCATCCACAGAGCAACACAGTTTACGACGACAGTTATTGGTGAATGGTGTCTGTTTCATCTGCCTTCACGTGCAATGATTGTTTGTTTTTTCATCTCTGTTCTCTCCAGCCTCTTCCTCCTTTCGCGCGCGCACACACACACACACACACGCACATTCTTATTCTCTCTCTCTCTCTCTCTCTCTCTCTCTCTCTCTCTCTCTCTCTCTCTCTCTCTCTCTCTCAATAGTTGCACCTGCGTCACTACACAACACCTGCTGCTCCATTCAACTTCCTCATTCTTTCATTAAACATGTACAGTATGTCCTCCTCCCTCTCCTCCACTCCACCCCCTCTTCTTACCTCCCTGTCCCCCACTCTACCTCCCTCTTCTCACCTCCCTCTACGCCACTCCATCCCCTCTTCTCATCTCCCTCTCCCCCACTTAACCCCCTCTTCTCACCTCCCTCGTAATTCTACAAGTTTCATCTTTCCTGTTCTTCCTCCATTCACCTATTTTTCTTTCTTCCGTTTGCACCCCATTCTCTCATAGCACTCTCACTTGTCTCCCCCCCCCCCTCCCCTCTCTCTCCCCTCCTTCCCCTCCCCCCTCCCCTTCCCCTCGACCGTTCTAGAGATCAACTTTTCCTTTCGTTCGCTACAAGACAAACCCTTTGTTTTCCTCCTTATCTCCTGCATCATCCGGTGGTGTTCGTCCGGCCTCGTGATGGCAGCCAGGTAAGTAGATCTCCACATCCTCTCTTATCATTCTTATCGTTTCTTATCTCCGCTTGACCGGACCTCCTCCATCCACTCTATCACGGGTAATCTCACCTATCTGCCATCTACACCTGCTCTCATCGTCTGCTTAAGCGTTTATCTGGTCGTTCTGGGGCTCTTACACACCTCACCTGTCAGATTTTGGGAGGAGAGTTTTGTTTTGCGTCTCAGCTGATGGTGTCCGCCACTCACCTCACGTCACAAGGGTTACTAACAACATTCCCCCACGTCTCGACTGTTGCCACTCTGTTCCTCCAGCTGTATTTTCTTCAACCTCACTACCGTCACCATCATCCAAGCAGCAGTCGAGGTAATCACACAATAAATCACAGCAACAGAAGCAGCAACAGTAGGTTGAGCAACGCGGCAGGGAAAGAGTCATTATAAGCAGCAGCGCAACTATACGGAACAGCTGTGTCAGCAGTGCAGCATCACAGCAACAGCAACATTACTAGTCGTGCTCCCCAGTTATGGACCTCAGCAGCACGGCGGCTTGACCAACTTAGTTTTTTCCCCCTCGCAACACCATTAATGGTCAGGTGGGCGAGGTTTTTCCCTCACTTCACCCTTTCTGGTAGTCTGGTTAACCTTCTTTTCCACGTGTGTGTGTGTGTGACGGCCGCGAGGTGCTCGCCTAAGAATGTCATGGGTGACGGAGACTCGCCCTCAGGGAGGTCAGCTCCACCCGGCTGTGAGGGATGAGCCTGCCTCTTGGCCCCACCCTCTCACCTTCCACTACCTTCCTCCCTCCTTCCCTCCCTACCTCCTTCTCTCCCATCCTTTCTTCTCTCACTACTTCTCCTATTACTCTCCTACACTCTGTTATGAGTCTTGGTTCAATCATATATCAAAGATCATTCTTCTTTTTATTATTATGAGCGGTTAATTATTAAGTAGAGGATGTCACCTTTCATGTGAGGCGCCAAGACAGAAGAACACTGCTGATGGCGCTGGTCTGACGCGTGGCATCCTGTCCATCACGGGGGAGCCTCCACATTATCTTCTGCAGGGATTTGTACATACTGGGTAACTGTAATGTCCCAGCTTCCTGACGTGGCTGCTTCAGGGGCACATTCTGGACGTGGGGAGAGCGGGTGTGTGTGGGGGGGTACAGCATGGGTATTTATGTGGGTATGGTATGTGTAGTATATGGGTGTGGTATGGATAGTGTGTAGGTGTAGCATGGGCTGTGTGTGGGTGTGATGAGGGTAGTGTGTGTGAGTCTGGTATGTGGGCAGGGGCATGGGTGTGGTAGGGTAAATTTACAGTTTGACCTTTGACTAACCAACGAGGTGAGATGGGGTGAGCCTGGGTCATCGCATACCATTAAAGCTAAGGTAAGAGGTCACCCCCCCCCCCGCCTCATAGTACCCCCCTTGTCCAATTGTACCCCCTCCTGCCCTATGGTACCCCCTCCTACCCTATGGTACCCCCTCCTGCCCTACGGTACCCCCTCCTACCCTTTGGTACCCCCTCCTGCCCTACGGTACCCCCTCCTACCCTTTGGTACCCCCTCCTGCCCTATGGTACCTCCTCCTGCCTTATGGTACCTCCTCCTGCCCTTTGGTACCCCCTCCTGCCCTATGGTACCCCCTCCTGCCCTATGGTACCCCCTCCTGCCCTTTGGTGCCCCTTCATTCCCTATGGTACCCCCTCCTGCCCTATGGTACCCCCTCCTGCCCTATGGTACCCCCTCCTTCCCTATGGTACCCCCTCCTGCCCTTTGGTACCCCTTCATTCCCTATGATATCCCCTCTTGCCCCATGGTACCCCCCTCCCCCATGAACCCAGCCCCATTGCCCCATGGTACAACTTATCCCCTTACCATCCTCTTCATAATATCACAAGTGAGAGCCACAAGAGCCAATAGTCAGGAAAATAGCCACGCACAAGAGCCACGGATGAAGCACAGATTATTAACCCCATCTACAGGAGCCACGGACGGAACACATTAGAGCCACGTACAGGACCCACAGATGATGATGTGCGAAGACGAGTGTCACTACAGGAGCCACGGATGAAGCCCAAGGACGAGCGCCACGGATGAAGCACGAAGATGAAAGCCACGCACAAGAGCCACGGCTGAGCGACGCAGATGGTGAGGCACGTCGGAGATGACAAAGACCCGGTAATGTCACAGGTCAAACTTTGGACGTCACTGTCGACATTTCAAACGACCACTTCTTGTAGCTACGGGGCTGGCTGGGTGGGGTGGGGTGGGGCGGGGACGGTCTACTTGTCTGCCCCCCTCCACCGCCCCAAGCACCGTATTGGGGCCACCAACTCTGATGCAAACAGTCTCATCGACCACAGGAATCTAACTCGTAAATTTATTATCCGTCAGTCTGAATCAGCTGATGTTTGTTGTGGGTGGATCAGCTGATGTGTGTTGTGGGTGGATCAGCTGATCTTTGTTGTGGGTGGATCAGCTGATGTGTGTTGTGGATGGATCAGCTGATTTTTATTTTGGAAAAGTCAGCTGATCAATGTTATAATTGTTTGGATAGATTAGTTAATTTGTGTCTAGGCTGATCAATTTACATTACTTTTTGTAGATTAGCTGAACAAACTTACTTCAGTGTGGACGAGACTGCATCCAACCCTCGTAGACTATGTATAATGTATACACTGTGGATGAAGGTGTATATTATAATGCACTTAGTTCAGTCCACAACACTGTATAAGAATGACCATACACTTTGTACAGCACATGATAATTTGCCTCACACACACACACACACACACACACACACACACTACATTACAGTATAAAATGTCCAGGATTCGAACTTTCATAAAGATATGTTTTTTGTAGACTGTGTGTGTGTGTGTGTGTGTGTGTGTGTGTGTGTGTGTGTGTGTGTGTGTGTGTGTGTGTGTGTGATCTCGTACGTTAATAAAATCTAAGGGCTTTTCCCAATAATTATCAATACCTATATTTTTCCAGCGTTCTTCTTCTCTTTCGATCTTATTCTTCTTCCTCTTCTTCATCACACGTTAGCTCATAAAATACACTCAACCATACAGTAGCACATGAACAAGTATCCTTCAAGTTGTGTTCAATATAACAAGGTGAACACGAGAGAACAAGTACAGTGTGTTCATTCTCCGCCATCAAGCCTACTCCAGACACAACACTGACTCGCTCTTCAGTCAACTCTCACTTTCATTATCCCACTCATTCTGTTACTCCCTCTCTCTCTCATTCTGTCACTCCCTCTCTCATTCTGTTACTCCCTCTCCCTCTCTCATTCTGTCACTCTCTCTCTCTCTCTCATTCTGTCACTCTCTTTCTCATTCTGTTACTCCTTCTCTCTCTCATTCTGTCACTCTCTCTCTCATTCTGTTACTCCCTCTCTCTCTCATTCTGTCACTCCCTCTCTCATTCTGTTACTCCCTCTCTCATTCTGTCACTCCCTCTCTCATTCTGTTACTCCTTCTCTCTTTCATTCTGTTACTCCCTCTCTCATTCTGTCACTCCCTCTCTCATTCTGTTACTCCTTCTCTCTTTCATTCTGTTACTCCCTCTCTCATTCTGTTACTCCCTCTCTCATTCTGTTACTCCCTCTCTCTCTCATTCTGTTACTCCCTCTCTCTCTCATTCTGTCACTCCCTCTCTCATTCTGTTACTCCCTCTCTCTCTCATTCTGTTACTCCCTCTTTCTCTCATTCTGTTACTCCCTCTCTCTCTCATTCTGTCACTCCCTCTCTCATTCTCACTGTCATCATCATCATCATCATCATCACATAACTCTATACAGGTTAATGAGTTTTTCCACCTGGATTCCTATGAAAGGTCAGTTTTGTGATTTCATTTCTTTTACAAATCAGATTTTTGCCCCCGTTAGCTTTCGTTTCTACAGGGTAATGGAAACGTTCATGTGCACCTGTCATAGTGTGTTGATATGATTGTTCTTCGTTATCGTTATGTTGTTATATACTTTGTTCTACTTATAATATACGGTGGAAATAGTCACAGTATATATTAGAAGTGGGTATTATTATTTTTTTAATATTGACTTTAATTATAAAAAAAGGTGTATAACCATGCAGGTATAAGAAGGAACTGTCATACAAGTAATTATTAACAGGTTCACAGATACTTTTAAATCAGTTTGTCTACCTGATCTCAGACCATTATTGAAATAGTTAATTACATGGCTATTTGTCCTTTGATCTTATAATATAACAGGTAACATTCCTAAGTCATCTTGTCTTACCTGTGATAATTAACGTATTGCTTTTTGTCATGTTTATCCTCCTCGGAAGGTGACATGTCGTTCACTTCTTGACACTACATACCTGCACACACCTTTAGTACCACGAGTAATTAGCTTTTGCCATTTTAGTCTTAATAATAAAAGTGTGTTTAGGTTAGGTGAGATTAGGCTAGCACAGGTAAGATTAGGCTGGCACAGGTAAGATTAGGGTAACACAGGTGAAATTAGGCTAGCACAGGTGAGAATAGGCTAGCACAGGTAAGATTAGGCTGGCACAGATAAGATTAGGGTCGCACAGGTGAGATTAGGCTGGTACAGGTGAGAATAGGCTAGCACAGGTAAGATTAAGCTGGCACAGGTAAGATTAGGGTTTAGCACAGGTGATATTAGGCTAGCACAGGTGAAATTAGGCTAGCAAGAGGTGAGAATAGGCTAGCTCTAGTAAGATTGGATTCACAGGTAAGATTAGGCTAGCACAGATGATATTAGGCTAGCTCAGGTGAGATTAGGCTAGCACAGGTGAGATTAGGCTAGCACAGGTGAGATTAGGCTAGCACAGGTGAGATTTGGCTAGCACAGGTAAGATTAGGCTAGCACAGATGATATTAGGCTAGCACAGGTGAGATTAGGCTAGCACAGGTGAGATTAGGCTAGCTCAGGTGAGATTAGGCTAGCACAGGTGAGATTAGGCTAGCACAGGTGAGATTAGGCTAGCTCAGGTGAGATTAGGCTAGCACAGCTGAGATTAGGCTAGCTCAGGTGAGATTAGGCTAGCACAGGTGAGATTAGGCTAGCACAGGTGAGATTAGGCTAGCACAGGTGATATTAGGCTAGCACAGGTGAGATTAGGCTAGCACAGGTGAGATTAGGCTAGCACAGGTGAGATTAGGCTAGCTCAGGTGAGATTAGGCTAGCACAGGTGAGATTAGGCTAGCACAGGTGAGATTAGGCTAGCTCAGGTGAGATTAGGCTAGCTCAGGTGAGATTAGGCTAGCACAGGTGAGATTAGGCTAGCACAGGTGAGATCAGGCTAGCACAGGTGAGATTAGGCTAGCACAGGTGAGATTAGGCTAGCTCAGGTGAGATTAGGCTAGCACAGGTGAGATTAGGGTAGCTCAGGTGAGATTAGGCTAGCACAGGTGAGACTAGGGTGGCTAATCTTAAGGTGAAGCTAAGGTGTGAAATCCTCAGGTGATATGTTTAAAATTTACAAGTGATAGGGTTTGGTTAGGTTAGGTTTAGGTTAGGTTAGGTTAAGGTTGGGTTAGGTTTGGTGTTTATAGTGCAAGAATATCTTTAAGTTGAGGGCAAGCCTTGATGGTGAGTGTTGAGGGTGAGTGTTGAGGGTAAGCTTTGAGGGTGAGTGTTGAGGGTAAGCTTTGAGGGTGATTATTGAGGGTAAGCTTTGAGGGTGAGTGTTGAGGGTAAGCTTTGAGGGTGAGTGTTGAGGGTAAGCTTTGAGGGTAAGCTTTGAGGGTAAGCTTTGAGGGTGAGTGTTGAGGATATAGGTGAGCATCGTGGCCCGGCCTTCAGCTCCACCTTCGGGCAGGGGGGGGTGGGGGTGGGGGGGAGGGGATGATCGGAGTCTCTGAAATTTTAGGTTAAATGAGATAATTTTTTTGCTCCGTTAATGTTCGTTATATAAGAGAGGAGGGAGATCGGGCTTGGTATATAGTTCAAGGATATGACCCTCTTCTTCTTCTCCTCTTCCCCCTCCTCCTCCTCCTCCTCACTTACTTCCTTCTCCTCCTCCTCCTTCTTATTCTAACCATCCCATCTCTTCTTATTCTGCTCCTTACTTACTTACTTACTTACTTACTTACCTCCTCCTCCTCCTCCTCCTCCTCCTCGACTTCCTTCATCTTACCACCGTTATTTAACCTTTTTCCTTCTACGTGTGTGTGTGTGTGTGTGTGTGTGTGTGTGTATTGTTTTTGTTTTGTTTTTGTTCGTGTTATTTTCTTCTACTCTTCCTCACATCTGTTTCTCTTCATATCTATTTTTGTCGCATTTTATTTATTATTTTTTTGTCGGATTACATTTCCCAGAAGCCTTGCAGTTCTTATCTATCCATTTTACTCATCCGCTATCCTCCTTACCCATTTACCCATCCCCCCTACATTCCTTATCTAACCCTCCCCTTTACCTATCCCCCTACCCATCCCCTTTACCCCCATTAGACCCCCATATAATCGGCACCGTCTGTGTTGTTAGAGTTTTTCTGATCCTCAGTGAGCCATTAAGAGTTTTACGTTGGCGAGGTTTAATGTCCCCCCTCACCTGCCTCCCATCACCTACCTCTCCTCACCTGTCTCTCCTCACCTGCCTCCCCTCACCTACCTAATCTGCCTCCCCTCACTTGCTTCCTCTCCTCACCTGCCTCCCCTCACCTACCTTACCTGCCTCCCCTCACTTGCTTCCTCTCCTCACCTGCCTTCCCTCACCTGCCTCTCCTCAGCTTCGAGACACATTTACCTTTAATCGAGGCATCTCATACACCTCCGCCTTGATAAGCCTCAACAAACTAATCTCAGAAACAATAGTACAGGCCCATGTACAGGTACAGCTACAGGTACAGGTTCGGTTACAGATACAGGTTCAGGTACAGATACAGTCACTTCCACGTGGTAACAGTATCACGGTGTGCTGCCGCCTTTATTTAAACTCCAGAGGCCATGACAGTCATCTTCCAGGCAGGTGTAATGTTCCTCCTCCAACGTCTTACCTTTAACCTCTTGAGCAAGACCCGTAACCTCTCGGGCGGTAAGTTACCTCCTTTAGTACCTTAACTCGCCGCCCTGAAGTACTGTGACTAACTTTTTCACGGATTATTGGTTTAGTATTTTGGTTGTTTCATCGTGTGGTGGTTTTGGTAGCCTGGGTCTAGTGGTGAGGAGGTCAACACCGGTAGGCAACTCTGGGCTCAGGCATCACCTTTACTGATAACTGCAGCCAGAATCACCTTCAGGTTGCCAGTGGTCGACTAATGAAACTGTGCGGAAGGTCATAGGTCACCTTTGTTCTGTTATCAGTCACGGGGTCAAAGTTGCGCCTGCTAAACTTTATCTGTCACGGGTCAGCGCCGAGGTCACCGCCAGGCTGGTCTCTCGTCCGTCTCGAGTGGTGGTGGTCAGAGGGGCTGCAGGTCGCCCTCAGCAGCACCTCTAATGAAGAGCCGTATGATGCGCTGACGAGCTTTTGATGCAATAATGTCGCCATCCTCTCACAGCTGAGTATAATGTTAAACATCTCATGGTAGTCTCCTCTCGCCCCTCCCCCTCCCCCACCTCCTGCCACGGTACAAGTGACCCCACCCATTGTGACTCCTCCCTTCCCCCTTCCTGCCCCTCCCTGCCCCTCCCTGCTCCACACTGCCCCTGCCCAGTCCCCCCTCCAGCCCCCCACAGTCCCTCCTCCTCCTAGCCTCTGGCCCACTCTCAGTTTCAACTCAAGGACGACGGTCCAGTTAGCCAAAGGTGAATGCCACAAAAACCTCCAAGATGCCCTTAATCCCAAGTCAATTAAATGCAAGACGTCGCCCAGTTTTTCCTTGACTGTCAGAGATGCAAAACTGGTTAGCATAGTTGGGGCATTAGGGCGCCTGTCTTCTTAGTGGCCACCCTGACCCCACCTACCTATACCGTCACACTCCCCACCGCCACGCCCTTGCCGCCGTCACAATCGATTCTGGGGCGTCACACACCAGCGAGCGACTGCATTGTTATGGTGACTCTGCCAGCTGGTGTTACATGAGTGGCCGATAAGTTCATTGTTGAATTAGTAATAAGATGTGTGTGAGGCATACCATAGCAGACCAATGTGTTGTGTGTGTTTATGTCTGATTACGCGAACCTTGGGCACACACACACACACACACACACACACACGTACGTGCATAATAACATCGTATATGCGTTTGTATATAGTCATATGCCCGGCTATATATATCAGTTAGTCTCGTAATCTCCGTCCAGTGTTCCAAGTTGACAAGGTCGCTCACTCACTGTGTTATCAGGGACGCATGTTGGAGCTGTGCTAGATTATTATTACTCCAGCAGATGAATGACGGCCACACACCCGCAATAATCTCCACATGACAACTGAAAAAAACCACATCCTCGTCTCCAGTTAATTACGCAGCGGATGTTATATGCACTGAACCAAGACTTTGTCGCCATGAGCACACACTCACTTTGGAACTGTTTATCGCTTGGGTTGGGTGCTTCTCGGCGCGCACCTGCTGGTCACCTGAATATCACGCGCACCTTCCTTCATTAGATTGCTGTCTACCTGGGACGCCTTTGATACATTGTTTTTGGCGCTTTTTTTTTCCTTTTCTTTTAGTGATATCTCGTTAATTTTTTGTCTATTCTTCATTTAAATAATACCTATGTCTGTCTTACTTGTACACACACACACACACACACACACACACACACACACACACACACACAGGAGAGAGATGAGTATAACTCTTGTCACGTATTACAGTAGCCACTTTTAATACCTAATACACAAGGTAGTAGTTGCATTTATTCACCTCCTGTAGGACATCAAGACTCATAACTAACCTGGATGACGATAAAATAAGACACAACAAAATATAAATTGATATATTACTACAAATGATTATATACATTACCAGAATTACTCCTCAAAACCTTAAATTTACGTTCACTGGGCGACCCCACCTACGCGTCCCCTCACCTACGCCTTCTCTTACCTATGCCTTCTCTCACCTATGCCTTCTCTCACCTACGCCTTCTCTCACCTATTCCTTCTCTCACCTACGCCTTCTCTCACCTATGCCTTCTCTAACCTACGCCTTCTCTCACCTATGCCTTCTCTCACCTATGCCTTCTCTCACCTACGCCTTCTCTCACCTACGCCTTCTCTCACCTATGCCTTCTCTCACCTATGCCTTCTCTCACCTACGCCTTCTCTCACCTATGCCTTCTCTCACCTATGCCTTCTCTCACCTACGCTTTCTCTCACCTATTCCTTCTCTCACCTATGCCTTCTCTCACCTATGCCTTCTCTCACCTACGCCTTCTCTCACCTATGCCTTCTCTCACCTATGCCTTCTCTCACCTACGCCTTCTCTCACCTACGCCTTCTCTCACCTATTCCTTCTCTCACCTATGCCTTCTCTCACCTATGCCTTCTCTCACCTATGCCTTCTCTCACCAATGCCTTCTCTCACCTATTCCTTCTCTCACCTATTCCTTCTCTCACCTACGCCTTCTCTCACCTACGCCTTCTCTCACCTACGCCTTCTCTCACCTACGCCTTCTCTCACCTAAGCCTTCTCTCACCTAATTCTTCTCTCACCTATTTCTTCTCTCACCTACGCCTTCTCTCACCTACGCCTTCTCTCACCTAAGCCTTCTCTCACCTATGCCTTCTCTCACCTATTCCTTCTCTCACCTATTCCTTCTCTCACCTATTCCTTCTCTCACCTACGCCTTCTCTCACCTATGCCTTCTCTCACCTACGCCTTCTCTCACCTACGCCTTCTCTCACCTATGCCTTCTCTCACCTATGCCTTCTCTCACCTATGCCTTCTCTCACCTATTCCTTCTCTCACCTACGCCTTCTCTCACCTATGCCTTCTCTCTCCTATGCCTTCTCTCTCCTATGCCTTCTCTCACCTATTCCTTCTCTCACCTATTCCTTCTCTCACCTATACCTTCTCTCACCTACACCTTCTCTCACCTACGCCTTCTCTCACCTATTCCTTCTCTCACCTATTCCTTCTCTCACCTATTCCTTCTCTCACCTACGCCTTCTCTCACCTATTCCTTCTCTCATATATGTTTGAATGTTTTACGTGTTAATTAAACTTTGTTATTATGTCATGTTGTAGTTAAGTGTTGTCGTCAGGTGTTGGAGTCAAATGTTGTAGTTAAGTGTGGTAGTCAGGTGTTGGAGTCAAATGTTGTAGTTAAGTGTTGTAGTCAGGTGTTGGAGTCAAATGTTGTAGTTAAGTTTTGTAGTCAGGTGTCGGAGTCAAATGTTGTAGTTAAGTGTTGTAGTCAGGTGTTGGAGTCAAATGTTGTAGTTAAGTTTTGTAGTCAGGTGTCGGAGTCAAATGTTGTAGTTAAGTGTTGTAGTCAGGTGTTGGAGTCAAATGTTGTAGTTAAGTGTGGTAGTCAGGTGTTGGAGTCAAATGTTGTAGTTAAGTATTGTAGTCAGGTGTTGGAGTCAAATGTTGTAGTTAAGTTTTGTAGTCAGGTGTCGGAGTCAAATGTTGTAGTTAAGTGTTGTAGTCAGGTGTTGGAGTCAAATGTTGTAGTTAAGTGTGGTAGTCAGGTGTTGGAGTCAAATGTTGTAGTTAAGTGTTGTAGTCAGGTGTTGGAGTCAAATGTTGTAGTCAGGTGTTGGAGTCAAATGTTGTAGTTAAGTGTTGTAGTCAGGTGTTGGAGTCAAATGTTGTAGTTAAGTGTTGTAGTCAGGTGTTGGAGTCAAATGTTGTAGTTAAGTGTTGTAGTCAGGTGTTGGAGTCAAATGTTGTAGTTAAGTGTGGTAGTCAGGTGTTGGAGTCAAATGTTGTAGTTAAGTGTGGTAGTCAGGTGTTGGAGTCAAATGTTGTAGTTAAGTGTTGTCGTCAGGTGTTGGAGTCAAATGTTGTAGTTAAGTGTTGTCGTCAGGTGTTGGAGTCAAATGTTGTAGTTAAGTGTTGTAGTCAGGTGTTGGAGTCAAATGTTGTAGTTAAGTGTTGTCGTCAGGTGTTGGAGTCAAATGTTGTAGTTAAGTGTTGTCGTCAGGTGTTGGAGTCAAATGTTGTAGTTAAGTGTTGTAGTCAGGTGTTGGAGTCAAATGTTGTAGTTAAGTGTTGTAGTCAGGTGTTGGAGTCAAATGTTGTAGTTAAGTGTTGTAGTCAGGTGTATGATAACTGTTGTTTCACTCCTCTTAGATAGTTAAGTTACCCTCATTTAGCGCATCTTTATCGCCTTTGTTTGTATTGGCTTTTTGTGACACACAACTGGCGCCAACTTACTCACCTGCTAACTTACCATGAAGGCTACGTAACAAACTCATGGTATCAACTGTCAGCGAGGCGGGACCCACAACAAGAAAGCATCATCACTGTCTACAGGCCGGCAGAGATGGTCGAGAATCATAATAATTTTTTTGTCCCGTTCCTCATGCGTTGGCGTCGAGGTGTGTTGTTGTTGATCATCAGACCAACAGAAGCTTATATGGGGGGAAAGAGGATGTTGGAGCAAGGTCTTGAATAGAGAGGAACTAGTTCGTCAGATAACATAATTATTTAGGGTAGTCAATCTGTGAGCTCTCAGATGACACACAGTTTGAAATACAAAACATCGATTTTTGGGCTTACTTAGATTTATCGTACTGGTGTTTAAAATGTTTAAGTAGCTAGTAACTTAAAAGCAAACATCACTAGCAGCTTATTTACTGTATTTAAGTCCATCCTCCTGTTGCTATTCAAAGCTTCTTTTTTTTTTTTTGGAAACGATGTAAACTTTTATGACTATTTTCATACACTTTATCCGACACTCTCTCTATGTACCGACCAGCCTGACTTTCTGTTCATATTTTTAAAGCTTCTAGTTGGTGTTTTTGCTCTTGTTGATGGCGTCTTTTATCGGGGTTTGTGTGTGAGGATTAATGCATG
Organism: Homarus gammarus; assembly: GCA_958450375.1. Classification (NCBI taxonomy): domain Eukaryota; kingdom Metazoa; phylum Arthropoda; class Malacostraca; order Decapoda; family Nephropidae; genus Homarus; species Homarus gammarus. Next base: position 3,778,989 of record CAUDMG010000658.1, on the reverse strand, counting down.
TTCAGAAGTATTGGTTGATTCATAGTGACTCACAAGTATGTCTATTGAACCACGTACAATACCTTACCTTATTAGACTAACAGGAAGGGGAGTTATAGGGTAGCAGAAGGGGTTTCAGTGTCACCTTAAGGGGTTTCGACGTTAAGGGATATATACAGTGTTAAGGGGTTTCAGTATTAAGCTAAGGGGTTTACAGTCAGTTAATGGGTTTCAATATTTCGTTTGGGGGTTTCAGTAGTAAGTTAAGGGTTTTGAGTGTTAGTTAAGGCGCTTCAATATAAAATTAAGAGCTCTACAGTGTTAATTAAAGAGTTCCAATAATATAGTTAGGAGGTTTACAGTGATATTTAAGAGGTTTTTGAGCTTATAATAATCAAAGCCCCCCCCCCCCCCTCCAAAAAAAAAGCCAATCAAACCAGTTGTGTCGCTGATGAATAACTTAAGACAGGAGGTAATACAATTTAACGCCTGTGAAAGTGAAAGTGGATCCCATAAACTAGATGACCCGTTAGGGACAGTTAGGACACAACACACTGTATACTGAGCCTTTGGTACACAAGGAGGCAACGTGGTCAGAACTGCACTCGACTGCCTTTACTCACCTATATTGCCTCAGGATCGAACCAACAACCCTTAAAACAGGGGCTAAGTGATGTATCCACTCAGCCACCGCTTGTTTCACTCCTTCATAGTTTGAGGAAAAACATGAACCATATCTTTTTATTTTATTTTTTTTTTTTTACTCCGGGTTGCATAATATAGTACACGCTTTTTTTTTTACTGTATAAGGTTATGTCTGGAATGTCGAGATGACCTTAACGTAGGGACTGGTTGGTTGAAAATAAGAGTAAAAATAATAATAATAATAATAATAATAATAATAATAATAATAATAATAATAATACCAGTAGGAATAATATTTGTATTTATTTTATTTTATTTTTTTATTCCTGTAAATCTGAAATGAATAGTAAAAATAGTTTCTATATTCCAATACGAGTAAATTAAGACAATAGGAACACAATGCCTTCTTAACTCTCTACCATAATGTTCTCGCTATCTTATCACACACATGTTGCTATATTGATCCAGTCCATAACAAGATATAATATATGTCTGGTGTACCCCCTTGTCGCCCTGTCTCCTACACCACCTCAACAACACGTTCACCATCTTCGTCTCCTACACCACCTCAACAACACGTTCACCATCTTCGTCTCCTACACCACCTCAGCAACACGTTCACCATCCTCGTCTCCTACACCACCAAGCAGAACTGTGGACTCATTCGTAAATGTTGTTTCAGGCAGGATGGTCCTCGGCCCAAGACTTGACGGGTGATGCCAAGCTTCCTCTACCACCAGGGCAAGGTCAGTACTATTACTGCTGTTCTCTTTATGACGTGATGGACGAGTACCTTTATTAATTTTTGGGCGTGTCTTTGTCTGTCATGCGCTGGTAGTTATTTTATGGAAACACAATATTCCTACTTGAATGTCGTGATTGAACCTGAGTAAGTAGAGCGGCAATGATGATGACGATATTATCCGCTCGAGGGTGTGTGGCTGGGGTCCTGGTATCATCCACTGGAAGGTGCGTGGCTGGGGTCCTGGTATCATTCTCTCGAAGGTGCGTGGCTGGGGTCCTGGTATCATCCACTTAAGGGTGCGTGGCTGGGGTCAGTGCCTGCCAAGATATTCAGGTGAACGAGTCGAACGTCATATATTTTTTTTTTTTCATGAATGTGCTTTTTTTTTCCTGGGAATGAGGGTCTCTTAGGTTCACTACTTGTGATTATCCAGTGTAGGGGTTATGTCTGCCGCAGTGTGTCGGTAGTGAGTTCCGTGCAGGTGTTGCTTATGACAACTTTGGTCGCTAGGTTGAGAACATAATTTCTAAATTGACTCCTGTATATTATTTTTAGTGTTCCGATATTTTACTTGTAACTTTTAGGTGTTTGTTAAACTTAGGAACCAAAATGATTTATGATTTTACACTGCAGTCTCTGGCTGGGCGATTTTAGACTGGTGCCTTTAGCTTGAGCCTTTAAACTAGGTTACTTTGACTGGAGCCATTAGCTGGAACCTTTAAACTGGTTTCCTCCCTAATCTACCTTTCTCCCTCTCTCTCCCATCCACCTTCACCCATTTTTCCCCAACCACCTTTTTCCCTCACTCCCAGCTCACATTGCCCTTATCACTCAATTTGTCCACTCAAAAAAACTTGTCTTTCCACCATAATTTACGTCGTGCCAAAATATCACAAAAACTTACTTGGTTACACAGCAGCACTAGCAACATAACCCTGACCAACGCCACCAGGATAGACATCACAGTACATAAATATTAAACAAAAAACACGAAGTTGGGTCCCATAAGCATGACGGCCATGTTAGAGAGAATATGGATACAGCACACCGTATACTAAGCCTTCGTTACGTAAGGAGGCATTGCATTCAGTCGCCTTCATTCCCCACATGTTATGTAAGGTACCCATTTACAGCTGGGTAGACTTGGGGTGCCCCGCGATCGAACCAACGACCCTTAGGACAGTTGACTTGCTCTTCTCCACTCAGCCATAGTACCTCCCAAAACGCATCAGAAATACAGTAAGAAATACACCATATACAGACTAACAATAACATAACTCCTGTACTTTATAATATTCTTTAAGATTTACCAAAGAAAATCTTACTTAAACTACCACAAGAGAGACGTATCTTCATGTTTATTGGTTAATGTCTAGTGTATAATATAGCCCAGACTGAGCACTTAAAGACCCCCAGTTATTGAAGCTCAGGTAATACACCATCATTAACTCCAGCCTCCTACTTATCCCTGAACTCTTGACTACAACTGTGTCACAATCATAGAGGTAATCTTGTCTTCTCCCTCTGTATAAGTCTTTAAGTCCTTGACCCCAGCATTTGTCTTCCTTTGTCTCCCTTCATGTTCCTACTTCGTGTCTCCTTTACTGATATTCTTGTGTGTAAGTGTGCAATGTTACATACTTATACTTATTGTGTAGTGTACCTTGACTCTCGCTTATACTCTGTGCTGCATGTAGAGTGTATCTTCTTTGACTTACACTTATACTCTTCCTGGTATTACTCTTATACTTCTAAGAAAATATATTTCCTGGAATTAAAAACATCAGGAATTACCCACAACTCGTCAACCTGTTGAAGTATATTTTCCCCACTCCACTTTTTCTTCCTTGTCCAATTGAATATTTCCTCCCCACTCAACCTCTCTTCTCCTCACCTTGTAGAGACGTGTTACATATCACTCATGGCCAGAAACATCGATCCTTCTACCTCAACCACAGTGTTTATATCGTCTATACAAGTTATGGAATCTATTATCACCCAACAAGGCCTCGTTCTTACTGAAAATACTAGAATTATATGGTGTTTAAGTCTCTTGTTATGTAGCGTTGGTTTCACTGTGGCCTAAGTAAGAATCTTTCTTTCGTTGGTGTAAATAATTCTCAAGCCTCCAGCAGTATTTGGCATCAGGTTAGTCTCACCAGATTTATACTTCTCTCCTTATCTCAAAGATCTCTTGCTTAATTATCCAGATGCAGCATCCAATCTGTAGTGGATGAGTCACATTAGATATAAAAAAAAGAGAAAAAAAATATCCAGATAAAGCCAGGAGTGCCTAGGGGTGTGTTCTTGACCCTACGATGTTTCTTTTAGGTATTAATGACCTTCTCCCTCCCCTGATGAACAAACATATTGACTCATGTGTTGATGATCTCAATCTCCAAAAGTGTGGTTTTTACCGTACTGCTCATCAGACCTCCGCCCATCTCCCGGCAGGTCGGTTTAAATGTCACTTCCACTCTCCGTTCTGATCTGGCAGCAGCGAGTTGCACAGTGAGGAAAGAGTAGCCTTGTAACATTTAATATTTCCAGAGCTTAAATATTACACACACATACACACACACACACACAGACACTTCTCGTAAGCAGGACATCGTTCAGCCATCTGTCTTGTCAATTATAACTGCTGCTGTTACTATCTTGGCCTAACTATGTCCTCTTATTCGTCTTGATATCATATTATCATATCACTTACCATGAAAAATGATCCTTGGAAGTTAGTCTATTGTTCCGCTCTCAAATTACTCATTCTGTACAGGTATGATGTTCACCTGTCAGTCCAAAACACCTCTGACATATTTAAGCAGTTATGTCCCGATTTTTCTTAGTCTTCAACAAAAATCTGACTAACGTTACCTGCTTCGACAGAGATACAACGCCCTCCTTCAGCCTCCTCCGTCATCCCTTCCACCATTCATTATCTTCAGTGTCATCATTGCGTCTCAAGTTTCACCCCCACACACACATTATTCGCTGATCCAGGTCATATTACTAATACATTTTTTTTTAAGTTCCACTGGTAGGAATATTTTTGGCTCCTGTTACTAGCACGTCTAGTCAACTCTCTCTCCCTGGCACCTGAAGTGTAAACAAGTGTGAGTATGGAGGTAGTGGGAGGTGTGTTACTGGACGCTGGCGTAAGAGAACACCCAAAACCACAAAGTAGGTCTGTATTTTACCTATTGAATGTGCAACAATACAGCCATGCCTTTGTAGGACATCGGATGGACGTTATGGCAAACATGCATGTTTGGAAATAAGTGTGGGTGTTTGTGTGGCCACGTGGGTGTATCAGGGCGTCCGTGGGCGTGTGTACCGTCACAGACCCGTCCATCAGCCGTGGCTCCTCCCGAACATCACCGTCCACCTTCAATGTTTTCCAGTTTTTTGTAACATTTTAGAAGCAACCTTGAGTTTTTTTTGTGAGTCCGATTTGGGCAGTTCCTTGTGTGTTGACGAAGATTACCTACACGCCAGACTCATCTCTTGAGACTATAGAGAGTAGTAATTACCCCATCTTTTATGACCCCGCTAAGACCCGGGTTGACTAAAGAGTACTCTGTAGTTGATTAGAAAATGGGGTTCAGGTTTCTAATGACGAAGGAGAGAGAGAGAGAGCGAGGAGGGTGGGGGGGGGGGGGGGAGGCATGGTGGGGCTCCAACAACCGGCCGGTGGTTGTGGTGGGGCTGGACTACCTAAATGTCAGAGTGTGATGGGACCTGGTCTGCCCTGGGCGACTCACTGCGCCACCTGCCTCGCTCCTCCACACCACACTACTTCACCCCCTTCCTCGTCCCCTCCGGCCTCCCTCGTCTTCTTCGGCCTCGTCTCGTCCACTCCGGGAGGTCCTCTACGTTCCTTTCCCCCCAGGGAGAACACTACGTCACCCCCCGTCGTCGCCCCCCTCTTCAGGAGACTTTCTCCTTTACCCCCAGCAAGAGGTTTCTTCATCCCACCTACCCGGCAGCAGTGCATCATCTCGTACACATCAAACTCCTCCTCCCCCTCCTCTTCCTCCTCTTGTCTCAATTCTTCTTCCCCTCTTCTTTTTTCCTCTGCCTTCTCTTTTTCCTTGTTTCTTCTGCCGCCTCCTCCTTCTCCTCCTCTATTATTATATCCTCTCCTCCTCTTTCTCGTTTCTTCGGCCTTCTCCTCCACCTATCTTCCCTATCTTCTCACTTCTTCTCCCCCCCCCCCCCCCCACCTCCCCTCCCCCACCCCCACACTACATCCAGCATTACAAAACTCGGAACCAACTTGTTTTTGTGTTCTAGATGACTGTCACTGGTGGTGGTGGTGGCATTTAAGCTCCCTCTTGTCGCCTTTATATTGCGTAAGTAACATCTCAAGTCATCACCACACTCATCACTTTAGTCATCATTATACGTGTTGTTTTTATCGTCATATCCATAATATCCCTTCCAGATTCAGTGACCATCATCATCATGTCCGTCATCATCATCATCGTCATCAATGTCATCAGCATTCTATTCATGGCTGGTACCACCGTCATTATCGTAGTCATCATCAATTACACCTAAATGGGCTTTTGATGAGGTATCTATTTGGCTCACTTAAATATACAACACAAAAATGGCGTCCAAGATGGTGAAGAATCCGGTTAGAGACTTGGATATAAACATTTATATTATCTCCAACTGAGGGGAGATAAATTTGCCACACTGAGAGATACTTAACCCCTGGAACAGACTGCAGGTGAGGTATTGTCTGTTACTACGGGGGTAAGGCGTATGTGTGCGTATAAGGCAAGGATTCATCTCTGTAAATCATAACTAGTTCTCTTACGCCCCCCTCCAGGTGATGTACGCAGCCCTCCCTCAGTGTCTGGAGTAAATTCATCAGGTAGTAAAGCGTAAATTTAGTATCCTGGCAACGATGCGTATATTGGCTTGAGAGTTAACAATGCGTAGATCGAGTTCATAGTGTGGTGTTATAACTTATTACGCTCAAGGCTCGTTATTGAATATGTATAGTACCTTAAGTTAGTGTAGGTGTTTGGTTATATTTAGTTATACGCAAGGGGCTGTGTGTGTGTGTGTGTGTGTGTGTGTGTGTGTGTGTGTGTGTGTGCGTGCGTGCGTGCGTGCGTTTTGGACAGGTGGAACATTTTCTCTCCTATTCAATGACAGAAATTATAAGTGTGTTAATTTGACAGTTAATGAATCACCACTACTGAGTCATTACTGTGGTATTTAATGAAGGTCATACAGTGGTTAGGGGTCTTTTAAGCATCGTTCGCTAGGTCTTAATTCTTTTATTTACACAACAGATTTTAAAAATACTTATAAATGGTGTATCTTTATGAAGTATGGTTTTGTAGGGCCTCTGTATGTATGTATGTATGTATGTATGTATTCGGTGGCTTGAGGGCGTGTGTTGGTATTAATAGTCATACTCAGAGGCTTTTAAAAACATATGTTTCTTTGCCTGGGGGATGAGAGGGTGGGTGATAATTCTCTCTCTCTCTCTCTCTCTCTCAGTTGCTACTCCCTTCACCGCCTTCCAACCCACCCCTCCAACCTTCCATCACACCCTCCACCACACCCTCCATCACACCCTCCACCCTCCATCCCTATAGCATGAACTCTTATATCTTATGGGTTATGGACGGTCATATAAGGTCCGGCCTGCACTAGCTCCCATAGATCTGCTCTTTGCACAAGGTGACCTCCTCCTCCTCCGCCGTCTCCTCCGCCTTTCCTTTGATATGGTCGACTGGGAATGAGAGCGTTCGCCTAGCTGCCGGATTCATGCAACTTTGTGTTTTGATGGATATTACCACATCCATCCACAGCTTCAAGGGGGCGTTCGTGAAGGTGTTTGTTTATGTAGGAGAGTTACGGTAATGGTGTGGTGAAAGATATATAGGTTTTATTTATTAGTAATAGTAGTAGTAGTCGTAATAAAGTTGCTGTTGTTGTTAAAATCATCATCATTATTATTATTGCATCACATAAACTACAATTATTTACTTGTATTAATTTGTGTTGCTAAATAAACGATATCTACTGAATATAATCATCGAGTAATGTTATCATTGTTGTTTTTGTACTTAAGACGACCAATTAGAGGCGTTCTTCATACAAATCCTTGTGAATCCGGCTTCAGGGTGCAATTGAGGAATCCGGGTACACAATATGTATACAAACTCCTGTCTGCCGGTAATGGATTTTTTTTTACATTTCCACCTGCAAGCTTTAACTCACAGAGAACACGGCGAGGAATACAGTTATTTACCAAAAAAATACTGACGGACACATTAGTGGGGTGTGTGTGTGTGTGTGTGTGTATTTTAATTATCACGGGGTCTGTAAACACTAGCAACAAGGGTCTCTGTAAACACCAGCAACAAGGGTCTCTGTAAACACTAGCAACAAGGGTCTCTGTAAACACTAACAACAAGGGTCTCTGTAAACACTAGCAACAAGGGTCTCTGTAAACACTAGCAACAAGGGTCTCTGTAAACACTAGCAACAAGGGTCTCTGTAAACACTAGCAACAAAGGTCTCTGTAAACATTAGCAACAAGGGTCTCTGTAAACACTAGCAACAAAGGTCTCTGTAAACACTAGCAACAAGGGTCTCTGTAAACACCAGCAACAAGGGTCTCTGTAAACACTAGCAACAAGGGTCTCTGTAAACACTAGCAACAAGGGTCTCTGTAAACATTAGCAAGAAGGATCTCTGTAAACACTAGCAACAAGGGTCTCTGTAAACACTATCATCTACAAACAACGTGTAGGCTACAGTGAGGTGACCAAGAACATATGTATTATAGTAACTAACGGTACCTATAATCAAATATAATCACAGCTCTTTGTTATATAATTCCAATGCTACTTCTTATCAAGGATGAATTTATGTATTTTTTTTTAGATCTTGATTTATTATTTAAGATTACAGACTAAATTATTGTATGATTATTATATATGAATTATAGTTTTTATTCAATTTTTTTTTTTTTTTTTTTAGATTTTGGTGGCTTTATTATCTTACTTTTTAATAGTTAATTCTAATGCTGTAGTAGTTCTGCTTTAAGGAAGATATCGAGATATTTAATTGCCAACACTCGTACGTAAACAAAACTAAAGTCTCCAAAAGTAACGGGGAACTAGTGAGCTTCTGACCCTTCTCATCCATCACAAGAGACCCCCTTACTTCTCCGCACCATTAGGAGAGTTCGCCGAAATCTAGGTTTGGTTCAGATCCTTTATATAATACGTTTGACTACCTGGAACCTGCTTGGCCACCGCCCAGTACAGGTTACCAACGGCTTCCCTCCCTCTCCCCCTCTCTCAATCCAGCCTGTACCGCCGTTCTAAATTCAATAACGAAATACAACATGTAACTTCAACCTAATTAACACGGATTCTGTATTTTCCCGAGTGTATTATTAGAGTAATTATCCAGCGTAATCAAAAACCTATTAACTCTACATTATACCTGGAGAGGGATTATGGATATACACTGGCCTGGATAGTCTTAACCCTGGCCTATTCACTGATAAAAATTGACAGGTTTGTGTATCACTGTGGCAATTCAATGATGCTTTGTATGTAAATTTGTCGATAGTGGGTTATCAGAGGTATTTTACGATGGTGATTGTGCCATTTATTTTGGTCTTGGCTGTAGGGTGATGATTCTGTTAATTCTTTTGCTGTAGTTTGTTGATTCTGTTGGCGTGGTTTGTTGATTCTGTTGGCGTGGTTTGTTGATTCTGTTGCTGTGGTTCGTTGATTCTGTTGGCATGGTTTGTTGATTCTGTTGCTGTGGTTCGTTGATTCTGTTGATTCTGTTGGCATGGTTTGTTGATTCTGTTGCCGTGGTTTGTTGATTCTGTTGCCGTGGTTGTTGTTAGATTAAAAATATTGACGATTTTTTTCATAATGTCTGATGGAAAAAAACTCTTCCACTTCACTAGAGAGAGAGAGAGAGAGAGAGAGAGAGAGAGAGAGAGAGAGATTTAAGTTAGTATAAGAGTGAGTAAAAAGAATTTGGGTAGGGATTTTGATAAACCTGTACCGAAAAAAAAAGAGATTAATATAAGGGATTACATGAGTTAAAATTAAAGACATTCATAAGTATACAAAGACGAAGATAAAGAACTACCAGACAACCTCACCTGCACTATAAATCTTTAATCACCTCACCTGGTCTATTCACAGTGTCGAGATATTCCTATAAAGCCTATTTACCTGTGACGCTTAATCCATGTTTATATAATCTTGTTCTATAGAATTTATCTCTTACATCCAGGAAGTGTTGTTAACTATAAGGGCCTGGTTGTTTATTTTATTATTCTGCAACTTTATTGGTGGAGAAGAATTGTATTGTGTTTGTGTAATAAAAAAAGAGAAAATTTTAAGTTATTTGTGTGTTGCTGTGGTAAGGATTTAAGGTAAAAATGAATGCTTCTATCTGTTGAGGACTTTCACGCTTCAGTATATCTTCTCTCAGTCTTCGCTTCACAGTGGTACATACTTACCTCAGCTGCCTGTCTTCATAAGTATGATCTCACACTAAAGATGATTTCGCTGTACTCATTCTAGCCAGTCAGTGTCTTTCTAAAAGGTTGACCACAGCTGTTCTACGTAGTCTAAGTGAAGCTAAATGAAGGAATTGTACAATATACAAGAACTCAATGTTTGTAACAATTAGTAACGCAGGGAGAGGTCAGGTAAGTGTCGTTGATGCAGGTATTTGGCTTGTTTGTATTTAAGATTCTTGCTATCAGTTCCCCAGCACCTGAGGTCCTTAGGCTGTGTGGTGGAAAGGTGCACAGATAGAGGTACAGGCTGTGAATGGATCTAAGCCATTAAGTAGCGCATTAGAAGATTGTCCAGCCAACAGGGGAACCCTCCCGGAACAGTGGTGGTGACAGCTCGCTAAGGGATGACTTCTTGCTGCTTCACCACCAACCTCGGGGGGTCCCTAGGTTGGTTTTTTTCCATCAACCTACTTAGTGAGTGACTTTCATTTACACCACACGTCTTTTAGCCATTAATGTACTTAGTTTAGTTATTACTGACATAAGACACCAGGCAGTAGCTGACAACTCTCCTGGCTCACATGGCCAAAACCCTGAAACACCTTCAACCTGCCGCCACACTTCTGTTGTATGCGGAGGTCTTCCACTTCAGAACATTTTATCTGGCCGTACAGTACGTGGAGCTCGGTAATGTACAGTACTATGACATCCCTATTAGCTGACATACATGCATTAACAACTGTTCAGAGACGACCAATGAAACTGGTTCCTGTGTTGAAAATTTTTAGTAATAAAGACTTTCTTAGAAAGCTGAATATTGTATCAGTGACGTACAACAGTAAAGGGGGATGTGATAGAGAAATGTGTGGAGTAAACAAGAAGACATTCATCCAGTGCTGACGGTACAGTGACAGTATCAGGAGTCACGGCTCTTTGCTATGTCAGTTAACACTCGCGAGGCTGAGACAGAACTACTTTTACAATGTGTGTGGCAGACAGGTGAAACAGCTTAGTCGAGCATGTCGTTTAGGTGAAAGCAAGGTCATTTTGTTCCAGGGAAGGCCACAGGGAAGGCCACGTGGTCACTAGGGAGGTCGCACGGCCATAGGGAAGGTCATGCAGCCACAGGGAAAATCACTTGGGCCCAGGGAAGGTCAATCTGTCGCCGGGAAGGTCACACAGTCGTCCAAAGAGAGTCACTGCGTTGGCAGGTGTCAGTATGTCATGTTTCTGATGTCGTCCAAGGAATATCCCCGCTATTGATACACGACTCTGGGTCATGGGTTATCAGGCAAAGTATCGTAACTTGGTACTGTGACGACCAGAAGACCACATCTCTGCTGACACACGCCCGGGTCTTCCTGCCGAGGCGAACACTTTACTATTCCTGGCTTTCAGGGAATGACGGAGCACTCAGAGTATGTCCACATCGCTTCACGTCTCCGCTATAACCAAACGATCCATACAAGTCAGCGCCTCTAGCGGTGGTTTTTAGCAACTACAACCGCGAGAATGTCAACACCAGTGTCTGTTCCAGCGTGAGTCAGAGTTGCAAACCAGATGATCCCTGTTGTAGTAAGAGCAGTCATTATAGTGATAGCAGGAGGATCAGTAACACCACCAACAACAGCAAAAACAAACCTCTGGCAACAACGCTTTTAGCCACAACTCTAGCAGCGGTAACAGCAACAGCAAACAGCTCTTTATCAACAGCACTAGAACAGTAACAGGCAACAGCATAGGCAGCAGAAGGGAAGGCGAGGCGAGGCAAGGCGAGGCGAGTCAGGGCGGGGCGAGGCAGCTATGGGAAAGTACCAGCTAATGACAATATATCGAGGTGGTTGGAGGGTCTAGTAACACGTGTACTCCCAGAACCAGGCCAGTTGTCCACCTTTCTCTCACAGACCCCTCCCTTCCCTCTCTATCACGTTCCTACCCGCCCCTAACCCGCCTCTATCCAGTCCTATTCGCCTCTAGCCACGTCTGACCTCGGCTTACCCAGTACATAGATCTGGTTCACGTTTACTGGTTCAATTTTTACACAACACCTCTCATTAAACTACCCGCCAGATCCTAATTACTATCCCTAGGTGCTTTTATTTTTGGTTTTTGGTTTTTTATTTGTTTTCTTTGTTTCGTTGTGATTGAAGTTAAGGTGTTTGGTGAAGGATAGATTTAATTTATTACTTTGGGGATGAAGATTTAAACCATTTAAGGATGATGCTTTTTAGTCTTTAAGGGCGATGGTTTAACCCTTTTGAGGAGATGTTTTAACCTTTTTTGGTCGATGGTTTAACCCTTTTCGGACGATGGTTTAACCTTTTTTGGACTATGTTTTAACCTTTATTGGACGATGGTTTAACCCTTTTTGGACGATGATTTAACCCCTTTGGACGATGATTTAACCCTTATTGAAGATGGTTTAACTTTTTTGGGACGATGGTTTAACCCTTATTGGACGATGATATAACCCTTTTGGGGCGAAGGTTTAACTCTTTCACTACGATGTTTTAAGCCATTCATCGTAAATGGGTTAAAATTCAGTCGTTGTTGTTGTTGTTGTTTCTTTTTGTTTGTTTGTTTGTTTATTAGCATTGTTTACCCGAGAAAATAAGTTTGTTGTGAGGGAAGAGCAAGTAGTGGTAAATGATGAGTAGACGATGACAGTGTGGTGGGATGATGATGATGATGATGGTGTGGTGGGATGATGATGATGATGATGATGATAGTGTGGTTTGGTAATGATGATGATGATGATGGTGTGGTTTGGTGATGATGGTAAGGGTGTTGTTTGATGATGATGATAATGATGATGATGATGATGATGATGTGTTTCTTTAAGGGAAATCTGGCCTAAAAGATAACGAATTTCTATAATTTTCCATCATTTCAAACTACAATTCTGCTAGTGTGTGTTTGCGTACATGTGTCTGTGTGCGTATGAATGTTTGTGTATGTCGCTGTGTGTTGTGGCGCCCAGGTATAGCTTGTACATTGAGGGATCAAACCAGGGGATGAGTTTGAGGAGCCACACGCACACACACACACGCGCGTACACACACACACACACACACACACACACACACTTTCCCTATGGCCGCCCACGACCTTGACCAAGAGACCACCTACAATGGATATAAAGGAGGGGGGGGGCAGCGGAGACCAGTAACTCTTGTCCTGATGAACAAAAATAAATAAAAGTCATTAGTCTTACCTCTATACTATCAAAGGTAATATATAAACACTTTCTGTACCTGGAGTTTGATAGATTGTTATGGTCAGGTTAATATCTTGTAAGTCATTTCAAGAAGTATTGGTAGTTTGTGAAGTTATTTAAGTTATTTCAAAAGTTATTTCAAAAGTTATTAATAAGTTGAGATAGGTGAAGACTAGTTTAGATTCCACCAATGAGCAATGATCAGTTTTAAATTCCACCAATGAGCGAAGAGCAGTTATAAATTCCACCAATGAGCGAAGAGCAGTTATAAATTCCACCAATAAGCGAAGAACTGTAAAAAAAAATATCCACCAATGGGAAGAAAAATTTCGTAGCTGAACCCATAGACTAATAATAAACACTCATTAAAATCTCAACCAATCAAAAAAGAGTTACCAAACATTCCACCAACCGCTGCGAAATACACCAATCAGAATCTTCCTTTAATAGCCTCAGTGCATTCGGAATAAATCTCCACCAACCAATCATTTCACTTAAAAAATATCATCCGAAAGTATCCACCAATTAGCGTTTGCTATCTTACTGACGTCACGATGGGAGGGTTGCCAGTTAGACAGATACACAACGAAGAATCTGCAGAAAGGTGGTTAGAGGGTAGTTCCAATCTGCTAGTTAATATAGATGGTTACTAGAAGACGGCAGATGGTATCCTTGAAGACTATAGCAACGATAATAATACAGATGGTGACGGCTAACTACGACGATTTTGCAGATGGTAGCTTGGATGACCTAGATGGATTCAGGAGACATCTGGACAGCTGGTTACAACACGACTTTGAGATAGTTGGTAACGAGTAAGATTCACAGATGGTGCTTCTCAAAGGGTCAGCTCAGATGGCTACAGATAACGAAAACAGTCTTGAATCACTGATGCCAGATGAAAGATGGCCACAAAGCCAGGGCAGATGGTTCTTTGCCAGATACTAAAAGCAGCTGCGTAGATGGTATCAGTGAAGCCTTACTCAGCTGGTGACAGGAGAGATAACAGATGGTGCTGTCCGATCACCTGACACCCGGGAACACCTGCCTGATCAGTATGCATCATGAACTGGTGTCTGATTAATGATTCGATGTTGTGAATGTCAACAAAGGATCCATTGTTGTTCCGGACGATGGCTGGCGATGACTGAGGAAGCTGGTGATGACTGACGATGACTGACGATGGTGGCGATGACTGACGATGACTGACGATGGTGTTGAGGTTGACGATATCGATTCTAGTGATTGTGATGACCATTGATGTTGAGCTTGTTAGTATGAGCCATTCATCGACCATAGGCCTATTATCCTCACTTGTTACCTAGGCCTACCTACTCCTACCTATATCACCTCGGCCTACCAACATCACCAAGGACTACTACAATACCACCATCACTTACCACCACCACCACCCACCATCACCTACCACGACCACCACCAACCACCACCACCACCTACCACCACCACCACCACCACCACCACCTACCATCACCTACCACCACCACCACCTACCATCACCTACCATTACCACCACCTACCATTACCACCACCTACCACATCCACCACCTACCACATCCACCTACCACTGCCACCAACCACCACCTACCACCACCGATCACCGCCACCACCTACCACCACCACCACCTACCACTACCACCACCTACCACTACCACCACCTACCACTACCACCACCACCTACTACCACCACCACCACCTACAACTACCACCACCACCACCTACAACTACCACCACCACCTACCACCACCACCACCACCACCTACCACCACCACCACCACCACCTACCACCACCACCTACCACCACCACCACCTACCACCACCACCACCTACCACCTACCACTACCACCTACCACTACACCACCTACCACCACCACCACCTACCACTACCACCACCACTACCACTACCTACCACTGCCACCAACCACCACCACCTACCACTGCCACCAACCACCACCACCACCTACCACCACCACTACCACCACCACTACCTACCACCACCACTACCACCTACCACCACCACTACCACCACTACCTACCACCACCACCACCTACCACCACCACCTACCACTTCCACCAACCACCACCACCACCCCCCACCATCACCTACCACCCCCACCTACCACCATCACCTGTAACTCTCAAGGTAAAGTTCCTCATGTTAACATCTTCAACACCGGCCATTGGTCAATATTTACCTGTAATTACGCATATTTTATCTCTATTCATCCAGGTAATTCTCGGAGATAATTGTTTTTTTTTTTTTTTTGCTGCTTGAAAGTGTGGCCGTGAATTCGTAATGCGTATAATTGTAGGTGTGTATAGTTGTAGATGCGTAGTGCGTATAATCGTGGCTGTGTAGTGCGTGTAATTGTGGGCGTAGTGCGTATAATTATGGCTCTTATTAAGTTATTATCTTGAAATGCAAATTGGGTTTTGTCCTTCGGTCGTGGTAGATATATAATCACCTTATGGGTTTGGAGCTTCACTGTTGCGCAAGTATAAATTATTAGACTATAGCGTAGGGTAGAGTATACGCAAATGAACTTACAAATGCGTAGGGTAAAGTTCACTTATACGCAAATGATCTTAGAATTGCGTAGGTAAGGAAGACAAACGTGAAAATTTACTTTGAAATGCGTAGATAAAATAAATACCCACATGTGATTCTATAATTGCGTAGTCAGGTATATATACGCAAACTGTGCGCAAATTGCTATGCCAGGGTGCGTAACGGATTTCACTAATGCAAACCGGTTTCGAATAATAGCGAGAGGGGTGAAGACAGTGTTATATGGCGATGCACTGATTTCCTTCACACTGTTATTGAAAACTTGAGTCGTTGAAGTTTGTCGATTTGGTACACTCAATTTATTTTTTTTATACGAGTATGTATGTATGTATGTGTGTATGTATGTTATAACAAAAGTCCCTCGGGATCACGTCGGTTATAACAAAAGTCCCTCGGGGTTAAGAGACCAGTACGAGTATAACACCGATGGGGCAGACTAAATCCAGGATGAAGTAGGGCACGACCTTCTTCCCTGTTGACTATCTCCCGAGGGAGGGCGTGGGCAGGACCCGAGGGAGGGGGGGGGGAGCATGGGAAGGATGAGGGGGGGGGGGGGGAAAGTGGGGTGGCCGGAGGGGATGAGGTGTGGTGGATGCCCCGCCCCGCCCCACCCCACCCCACCCCGCCCCGTCCCGCCTCTGCCACAAAAACTACCACACTACCGTAAGCATCGAAAATGAAGGTGGATTTGTGACATTTACGGTGGCCTTGTGTTTTTGTGGCCAGCTTCAACCATCTGAAGGGCTGGTCGGCGGCCGGCGATGTGACCATTGGCGGAGGGAGGGAACCAGCTAGCCTCTCTCTCTCTCTCTCTCTCTCTCTCTCTCTCTCTCTCTCTCTCCTTCCTTTCTTTCTCTCTCACTCTCTCTCTCCTTCCTTTCCTTCCTCTCTATCTACTCCCACCTTCCCTCCCTCCCTTCTATCTCCTTCCCTCTCTGCCCCCCTTCCTCCCTTCCTCCTTCCCTCTCTGACCTCCTTCTTTTCTCCTTCCCTTTTGCCTCCCTTTCTCCCTCCCCCTTCCCCCTTCCCACCTTCCCTCCCCCCTCTCACCTTCCCTCTCTACCTCCTTAATTCCTTCCTTCCTTCCTTCCTTCCTTCCTTCCTCCAGCCGCTGACATCACTCTATATAAACCAGCTGCTCACACTACTGCTGAAATTGAGGCAGTTTGTTTAGCCAAGAATGAAACAACAACAACAACAACAACAAAAACAACACCACCACCACCAACAACAACAACAACAACAACAATAATAACAACAAAAACAACAATAACATCAACAGCAACAATAACATCAACAACAACAACAACAATAACAACAACAAAAACAACAACAACAACAATAACATCAACAACAACAACAACAACAATAACATCAACAACAACAACAAAAACAACAAAAGCAACAACAATATTTACATTTGTGAGCCATTCAAGTGTTGCACCTCTCTTGTCACCACCACTACCCCCAACACTATCACAACCACTACCCCCAACACTATCACAACCACTACCCCCAACACTATCACAACCACTACCCCCAACACTATCACAACCACTACCCCCAACACTATCACAACCACTACCCCCAACACTATCACAACCACTACCCCCAACACTATCACAACCACTACCCCCAACACCATCACAACCACTACCCCCAACACTATCACCACCACTACCCCCAACACTATCACAACCACTACCCCCAACACTATCACAACCACTACCCCCAACACTATCACAACCACTACCCCCAACACTATCACAACCACTACCCCCAACACTATCACAACCACTACCCCCAACACTATCACAACCACTACCCCCAACACTATCACAACCACTACCCCCAACACTATCACAACCACTACCCCCAACACTATCACAACCACTACCCCCAACACTATCACCACCACTACCATCACTACAACCTTCTCAACCCCCTACTCGATCTTCTACCCGACGACCTACCCGACGACCTACCCTACGACCTACCCGACGACCTACCCTACGACCTACCCGACGACCTACCCTACGACCTACCCTACGACCTACCCGATCACCTTCCCGAACAACTAGTCGACTTCTTTCCTTCTCTACAGTACCTCCTTCCTTCTCTGCCTCCTTCCTTCCCTACCTCCTTCCTTCTCTACCTCCTTCCTTCTCTACCTCCTTCCTTCCCTACCTCCTTCCTTCCCTACCTCCTTCCTTCTCTACCTCCTTCCTTCTCTACCCCCTTCCTTCCCTACCTCCTTCCTTCCCTACCTCCTTCCTTCCCTACCTCCTTCCTTCCCTACCTCCTTCCTTCTCTACCTCCTTCCTTCTCTACCGCCTTCCTTCTCTACCGCCTTCCTTCCCTACCTCTTTCCTTCTCTACCTCCTTCCTTCTCTACCGCCTTCCTTCTCTACCTCCTTCCTTCTCTACCTCCTTCCTTCTCTACCGCCTTCCTTCCCTACCTCCTTCCTTCTCTACCTCCTTCCTTCTCTACCTCCTTCCTTCTCTACCGCCTTCCTTCTCTACCGCCTTCCTTCCCTACCTCCTTCCTTCTCTACCTCCTTCCTTCTCTACCTCCTTCTCTACCGCCTTCCTTCTCTACCCCCTTCCTTCTCTACCTCCTTCCTTCTCTACCGCCTTCCTTCTCTACCGCCTTCCTTCCCTACCTCCTTCCTTCTCTACCGCCTTCCTTCTCTACCGCCTTCCTTCCCTACCTCCTTCCTTCTCTACCTCCTTCCTTCTCTACCTCCTTCCTTCTCTACCGCCTTCCTTCTCTACCTCCTTCCTTCTCTACCTCCTTCCTTCTCTACCTCCTTCCTTCTCTACCGCCTTCCTTCTCTACCCCCCTTCCTTCTGTTACACTGGCGAATATTTGTTGTCTTAATGTTTTATTTTACACACACACACACACACACACACACACACAGTATAACCCACAGGCAAGGTGAAACGTTTTTTATTACCCTGACGATGATCTGGTGCAACACGTCGAAGGGGTGACTCAGGAAGACCCAGGTTGGTTCATGCCCTCAGGTGGTGAAAGTGATGATGATTAGGCGATGCTCGATAATACCTGCCT
This sequence comes from Homarus gammarus, assembly GCA_958450375.1. NCBI lineage: Eukaryota > Metazoa > Arthropoda > Malacostraca > Decapoda > Nephropidae > Homarus > Homarus gammarus. The sequence continues at coordinate 3,760,213 of CAUDMG010000658.1, read as the reverse complement.
AGTTATTCTCATAAAAGTGTTGAGGTGTGTGAGGTTAAAAAGCTATTTAGGATCACAGGGAAATTAGAGCCTCCACTCCTCTTCTCTCTCCTCTCTCGTTTCCTTTCTTTAATCTATCCTAACACAACCTAACCTATCCTACCCCAGGTAACGTTAGGGTGTTTAATTATCAGGTAAAATATACTGGGGAAAGGAATATTCAGGTGATGGGTGAATACTTTACACAACAGGTCATGACGATGCTAACGATCATGGCTACAGTTCTTTGTTTATATTATTGTGTTATGGTTGGACTTGGAATTAAATATTTTGGGCTAAATTTGGTTTAGTAATTGAGGTATAAAATTAATGCCTGTAGTACTGAACTGTGTCTTTTAGGTCAATGATATATGGACGGTAACCTGTGTGTCTTATTTGTGGTTAAGGCATTGGCAGGGGGTACTCAAAACACAGGGTCATTGGTACGTGTTTCAAAGGTGTCGGCGTCGCTCAGGTGTCGGTGTCGCTCAGGTGTTGGCGTCGCTCAGGTGTCGGCGTCGCTCAGGTGTCGGTGTCGCTCAGGTGTCGGTGTCGCTCAGGTGTTGGCGTCGCTCAGGTGTCGGTGTCGCTCAGGTGTCGGTGTCGCTCAGGTGCTAAAAAAAAATATGTCAGGCTACTCACAATATTTAGTCACTGGGTTAAGTTGGTAAGTTCCTCACACACACCTATAGGCTATACCTGTATACCCAGGACTGAGGGAGGTGACGCTGCCCTGTACGGAGATCTGAATGTAAGGTGCTGTTAGGGAGGTCATAAATACAGACCTTATACCCAAAACTTAACTGCTATACAAACACACATCCTGACGAATGATGCAACACACCGCTGGACACTTAACTGTTAAACTTACAACTGTATAAACAACTCAGAATTACACCATAATGAACATACTCCATTATACCATAAGCGTATACAGTATCCTTGGTGCTACAGTAAGAGAGGCTGTAACTCAGTAACTTACAGTAACAGTTAAGATGGTCACTGATGATTTGTAATCCTGAAAATCATCTGACCTTTCTGTTCCATCATCCCTGTTGACCTTTGTTGAGAGTACAGCACCTGCCTTGATGCTAGGTGTAGTGTACAGCACCTGCCTTGATGCTAGGTGTAGTGTACAGCACCTGCCTTGATGCCAGGTGTAGTGTACAGCACCTGCCTTGATGCCAGGTGTAGTGTACAACACCTGCCTTGATGCCAGGTATAGTGTACAACACCTGCCTTGATGCCAGGTGTAGTGTACAACACCTGCCTTGATGCTAGGTGTAGTGTACAACACCTGCCTTGATGCTAGGTGTAGTGTACAGCACCTGCCTTGATGCTAGGTGTAGTGTACAGCACCTGCCTTGATGCCAGGTGTAGTGTACAACACCTGCCTTGATGCTAGGTGTAGTGTACAGCACCTGCCTTGATGCCAGGTGTAGTGTACAGCACCTGCCTTGATGCTAGGTGTAGTGTACAGCACCTGCCTTGATGCCAGGTGTAGTGTACAGCACCTGCCTTGATGCTAGGTGTAGTGTACAGCACCTGCCTTGATGCCAGGTGTAGTGTACAGCACCTGCCTTGATGCCAGGTGTAGTGTACAGCACCTGCCTTGATGCCAGGTGTAGTGTACAGCACCTGCCTTGATGCCAGGTGTAGTGTACAGCACCTGCCTTGATGCCAGGTGTAGTGTACAGCACCTGCCTTGATGCCAGGTGTAGTGTACAGCACGTGCCTTGATGCCAGGTGTAGTGTATAGCACGTGCCTTGATGCTAGGTGTAGTGTACAGCACCTGCCTTGATGCTAGGTGTAGTGTACAGCACCGGTCAAATGTCTACACACCCAACACTAACATACACATGCATATAAGATGTAAACACTGTAGCATGCCGCACCAAGGAATATATTGAACAAAAACAATAATTGCACTATCTTTTCCTCTCATACATATTACCTTCTCTTAAAACAAGATAATCAACTATGTCCACATGATCAGGCAAGAGGGGCTGACTCTCGCCAAGGACACCATCCCATCCTCCTTCCTCTCCCATATTCCTTCTCTTTATATTTTAAGTTTTTAACACTAAAGCGAGTAAATAAAGGCAAGCAGTACTTCATATGACTGCTGCCTCGTGTTGTGGTTATAACGTGGAAAGTTTTAAATAAAATAATGTATAAAATTAAACCCTGATATTCTCATTTTCGAACCAGATAAAGGAGGAGTATATAACATTACCCCGCTGTGTGTCTTCCCCCTCCTTCATTACGCTACAGGGAAGAATACTCCTGTGCCGTTCTGTTTACAAGATTGTCAGAGTTTCCCCAAGAATTAATGGGTATTCGTTTTCTGTGGCATCGGGCCCATACTATATGTTTGAAAGAAAACCTGGAGATAACAGCTGTAAGGACTATCTTCTTTCACTGATGGGAGTGTGAAAACGATGGACTTCGCTGTTTTATCACAGCAGAAACGGGAGGCCGGTGGAAGAAGCGGTATCGCTCTTGCCTCGCAAGCAAGATGTCACGGGTTCGATTCCCGGGCCGGTGGAAATTGTTTGGACATACTTCCTAGCCCCCATTAGTCCCTGTTCACCTAGCAGTAAAGTAGGTACCTGGTGTAAGTCGAAAGTTGCGAATTCGTATTCAGGGACAAATTGTTGGAGCTTACCAATAACTTGATGGCATAAGCCATTGACTCTTCAGGCTTCTACGCCCTTAACTCATGAGACATAAAGGCAAGCATGAACTTAGCATGCTTCCCTTTTGGGCGCTGTAAACGCTTCTGCGCTTCACCTTACACAAGGATGTAGGGAGGAGAGTGCCCAATAATAATAATAATAATAATAATAATAATAATAAAATACAGCAGAAACTTTAAACCAAGAGTCTTTTTTGCCCTTTTAGTTTTTTGTGCCTCATAAACTTGTACTTGAAAACAGTGAAAGACCTTCAAATCAGGACGAAAAAAAAAAATATATATATATATATATATATGTATATATATATATTACACGAAAGCGCTTGGGAACTTCGTGTTTTCTTCTTTCCTTGTGGTTATCAGCATATATATATATATATATATATATATATATATATATATATATATATATATATATATATATATATATATATATATATATATATATATATATATATATATATATATATATCTTGATAAAATCACACGGGAAAATGGAAACAACGGAGTACCTTAGCTTTCGTCTTTATTCAAGACATCTTCAGAGGCAACTGGATTACATGGACAGAGAGAGGCTTAAATATACAGGGTGACCTAAAAAACATGAGGTCAGGTCAAAATGATGACATCCACTAATCCCAAGTTTGAATGTAAATGGTAGTGTTTATTGTATTCCATGTAGCAAATGTAATTGTAATTATGTAGGTCAGACAGGAAAAACACTGCAGCTTAGAATCAAACAACATAAGTATAATATTAGAACTGCATCTGAAAGCAGTGCCTTGTTCGTTCATGTTAGGAATAATAATCACCCCATTGCTTGGGAAAAAAGCTTAGAAGTTTTCAAATCATCTTGTGTCACAGAAAGACTTCTTGTTGAAGCTAGTTTGATTAAGGAATTAAAATCAATAAACCTTAGTGATGGTCAGTTCAAAACCGATAATATGTTACATAAATTTATTTGTCAGTGGCCCAAGGTTAAAAATGCTTTAAAAACCTTTGATCTAGATGTATGATAGTTATTTTGTGGGTCCCCTTTTTTCTGACCTGACTTGACTAGTCACGTCACCACCCTTCTCTTAAGCTCCTCTACGTGTGTGTTGGTGTGGGGATTAGTGGATGTCATCATTTTGACCTGACCTCATGTTTTTTAGGTCACCCTGTATATTTAAGCCTCTCTCTGTCCATGTAATCCAGTTGCCTCTGAAGATGTCTTGAATAAAGACGAAAGCTAAGGTACTCCGTTGTTTCCATTTTCCCATTTTCCCATTATCATCATATCCAAATCGATCATTCAAGTGGAACGGAGTTGTATTAGAGGTTCGTGAAGCTCTCTGCCTCACCTCACACCTCGGTTCACCTTCGCCCACACCTGTAGGAGACGTGCATCAGTTAATAAGGACATAGTAGTGAACTCTTGGAACAATCTGCCAGGCTGTGCCGTGACGGCACCGAGTTCGACCAAAACCTGCGCAGGTAAAATTACATCTTGGAACCAGTACTTACCAACAGTGCGTAACAGAGACGTAACCGACCGCCCAAGCGGTCAGTGGCGAAGAGGATAATGTATAAAGTAATAACAGTAATAATAATAATACAGCTTGTACAAGTGTCATATGTAGTCATGCTAACTAATATCATAATCGTATTATATAGTTAAGTCCTATTTATCATAACTGGGATTCTGACACAGCAAAACCTGTAATGATTCTACGAAAATATGAAACAGCTAAAGAGCAAGAATGATAAATATGCCAAAAACTTCCCATGTAATATGTGAAAGGAAGGAAAAACACAAGACGGATAAACGTGTATGCGTCTCTTACATCCGGAGTATCCCCGAAACGGTCAACCACTTCTCACGCGTCGTGCTCTTTTATTACATGTATATTAGTTAGTGGAAAGCGTAACTAATAATTGAATTGAATTGAATTGACACAGTTTATTTAGCCAGACAAACACAGAAACAGAGTGGATAATAATAACAATGTTAACATGGCTGAGCCAGTTGATAACCTGAGCTCTCTTTTAGGCACCTGATATATACTGTACATTTATCTCCAGGAAGTATTATGTAACATTTAGTATTATCTGTAGTAGTACACATAGCCTGGTGGTAATAAGAACATCTCATAATGTTACCACGGTTATCACTTCAATATTTATTAATTTTGTTTATTTATTATTTTTGGGGTTAATTTTTTTGTTTATATATGCATAAATTAGTGGAATTGAAAACATAAGTATAATGGGGGAGCAGTACAACATGGGTTGTACAGTAATAAGGTTGAACAAGAGGACAGAGCTGTCAGGATTATGTCTAGTTGGCAATTATGTTTATTGCAATGGTAATTACTTATCTATTTACATGATAATTTCCGATAAAACGGTTTTGATGGTACAATAAAAGCAGGTACTGTAAATATAGTAAGTGTTACAAGAAATATTAATACTTAGACAATAGATATTTTTTAAGAGATGATTTAAAGGAAGGGAACATAGTCAATTCAATTTTCAATTTCAATTGTTTATTCCTTGATAGAGGAAGCGGGATCCTAGTGCTGTCACTAGGTACCCCTGTACAATGACACCAGAAGCATCTGGCAAGTGTTACAAGTATATACAGCATAAATATTATAAAGGGGCTTACTAAAGCCTAAGGAAGGAAGGATATTCCTTTAACACATAATCAATATTATTTACAAAATATCTGGCCAGTATGGGGAGGATCATCGTGTCTCCGTCAGGGGGTTGTGGAGTGGTGGTCCAGCAGGCGTCACGGAAGCGTTGTGTGTGGGGACATCTTAGGAGGCCATGGGAGCGTAGTCTTTGCTCGGATGGGTGGGGGTAAGTTGTTCTACACCTTCACACCGTGATATTTTATGGAGGTCTGGGACTGAGAGGAGCGCATGGGGGGTGGTCTTAGTAGCTCTGGGTGCCTTAAGTTGTATCTCTGATTATTCCGGAACTGGAAATAATTATTGTCAAGCAAGTGATTGATAGATTTGTAAACAAAGAGGGCACAGCAGAAGGTGTTAATATCTTCGAATTTTAACATTTTCAATATAGCAAATTTTTTGTTTGTGTGATCTGTTTTTTCAAGTAGGTCATTATCCGTACAACTCTCTTTTGTGCAGTAACCAGAGATTGTGTTTTTGAAGAGCCAGAGTCCCCCCATAGTGTGTGACAGTGTATCATGTGTTGGTAAGCAAGATCATGATAGATTTCTTTCATTGCTGAAACGGAACCATCCGCCTTTGCCAACCACTTCAATGAATATGTCATTAATGTTGGCAAAAATCTTGCAGAGTGCATCCCTGATCACCATGAGGAATTTAGAGCCTACCTGCAAAACAGACAGCAAAATGAGCTGTTCTTATCCCCTGTCACAGCAGATGAATTACTGGCCATCATAAAAAATGTCCAAAGATGCAGCAGCAGGCGAAGACAATATACCAATGAGCATCATTAAGAAAGTAGCCCACTTATTACTACCTGGTCTCCTACACATTTGTAACTCCTCCTTCACTAGTGGTGTCTTTCCTGATGAACTGAAAATTGCTAAAGTTCACCCAGCATATAAACAATCTGGGGACAAAGGTCTCTTCAAGAACTACCGCCCCATATCAGTCCTCCCAGCCTTGAGTAAGATACTGGAAAAGCTAGCATGTAAATTCCTTCTGCAATGCCAATAACATCTCTCTCTCCCTCTCTCTCTCTCTTGTCCTAGGGGGCTTTTGTCCTACACTCGAGTATTAACATGTCTGGACAGGATAGGATTACCGGTAATTGGGCCTCAACCCCACGTGGTCACATCGGTGTACAACCAGAATAAAGGATAATCTAATCTTCTCTTACGTAAACCTATATATTAGCGATAAGGACTGACAAATAATTCTATCAACCGAACAGTAGTAAAAACCTAGAATTCATATAACCGAACCTAACTGCCCCGCCGCCTGCCACAAACACTCGCACATACAAACTTGCCGCCTTACAGCCTCAATGCGCAGTTCTAAAATTTCAATTATGTAAGAAAATTATAATAAAGAACAACAATTTCCCACAATAGAAAACTTTTTACACACATCATTACTCTGTTATTCTGAGAGACCTGTAATTATCTCGACTGATTTATAACGTAAGAAGAACATAAGAAAATAAGGAGTCTGCAATAGGCCGGTTGGCCTGTGCAAGGCAGCTCCTGTCGAGAGTTACTACCACTCTCTATCATCCCTGAATCTATTTAGCCTCCTTTTAAAACTTTCCAGCGTTCCAGCACTTACTACAAAGTTGCTAAGCTTGTTCCACTCGACCACCACCCTATTTGTGAACCAGTTCCTTCCTATCTCCCTCCTAAACCTTAATTTATCCAACTTAAATCCGTTGCTCCGAGTCCTATCCTACTCGGATATTATAAGAACTTTATCTATATCACCTTTATTGATTCCTTTCACCCACTTAAATACTTCTATCATATCTCCCCGCACTCTTCGTCTTTCTAGGGAATGCAAGTTTAGTTTCTTTAACCTATCTTGATATGGAAGGTTTCAAAGTCCCAGAATAATTTTCGGTATTCTTCGTTGCACCGACTCCAGTGAATTGATATCCATTCTATAATAAGGGCACCAGAACTGGACAGCATAATCGAGGTGCGGCCTGACTAGCGCAAGATATAGTTGCAATGAGACCTCTGCACTCTTATTACTTTCACTTCTAGATATAAAGCCAAATACTCTGTTTGCCTTATTTCGAACATTAACACACTGTCTTCTAGGCCGTAGGTCCGGGCTTACAATGTACCCTTAAGTCTTTCACAACTCGACTTCCCTAGGTTGATATTGTTAAGGCTGTATACATTGACAGTATTTGTTCTTCCAATATTCAGTACGCTGCACTTGCTGGTGTTGAATTTAATTTGCCATTTTTCAGACCACCCCTGCAGTTTATCTAAATCCTCCTGTAGTGCATTTGCATCCTGCCCTGAATTAATCTGCCGCCCTATTTTGGTGACATCCTCAAACTTTCTTTTGTCACTGCTGATCCCAGTATCTAGATCGTTTATGTAAATTATGAACGCCAGAGTAAAGGCTGTGGCCCCCAAGGTACTCAGATCAGCCATCACCAACCTTCCTGTGCACACCGACTCTTTTTTTAACCTAAGAAGATTTAATTCAAGCGTAGATAAAAACGCTATAAATCACATACACCAAATGACTACAACTCTCCAATATTTTTTTTTCAGCCTGTAAGCTATAATTTGCACTTATAATATTCAATAGATAACCAACTAAAGCACCTCGACAAATTATATAAGACTCTGAGAAAATAGATCAGTTAATGAAGAGATTATCCTATGGTTGCAATAATTATGGTGTAACTTCATGTGACGGGAAATGACAATAGAGTAATTGCATCATAGCACGTGCGCAGGTCGGTTCCGCGAATTGAGTGCCACTATTTATAGATATGCAGTTGTTAATACCTTTATGGGTTCATTGTTAACTAGCCACTGTGTAGTAATTTTTTTTCTTCTCATAATTTGGCAAAATTTAATTATCTTTTTGTTTTATCAATATTTTTGTTTAGATTCCTAGTCCTGAAATATATATATATATATAAATACGTCATCAGAGGACAGATTAACTCCAGTATATTATATTTTTGAAGCCAGAGTTTGCACACAATGTTTTCCTTATCTAAGACCTTCACCATGATAGAAGGCATTATACAGTTCACCTCTATTGACCACCTGTCAGTCTTACCGAAATGACCGCTGGTTGTTAGATATCATACGATTTTCCTCCAGTCGTTTATACAGTTAATTCATAAACCACTGAACCTCTGACCTAAGAGTGGTGTGTGTGTGTGTGTGTGTGTGTGTGTGTGAATAAGAATAATAATTAACGGTTTCTTAAGATAACGTGTGTGTGTGTGATATCACTAGGTCACCTCGCTAAAGAAGTAATAGTAGTATTGGTAAGTATTAATATAAATAATAACAGTAGTAAATATTATTATTAGTAGTAGTCGAAAGTACTAGTAATAGTAGTAGCCGGAAAGTGTGCCTTAGGTTTTTATAGGAGCGTCAGAGAGCCACAACGAATTAACACTGCAGACGGAAATTTATCGCGTAGGTGTTGAGAGGGAGAACACTTTTCAGAAATGTGTAGTGAACGTTAGTATTTCGTCGAGTTGAAGAGCCACTTCTGACTGCACAAATGAGGTGTATTTATAAATTGGGAAGCAATAAGGGTGGTTGCACTCATCAGCAATATTACAAAATTATGAACATATAGTCAATAAATATTAAATAAGGATCGGAAAGATACACTTTGCTTTAGTTTTGGTAAGATTATGATGCCATTTTAACAGCTAATTGAGTACATCTTGTATAATAAATGTGCAGAAATTCTGAACAAATGACTACAGAAGTTAAGGACACTACAGTATGTCCTCTCCTATGACGTAACAGGGAGGTCAACCCGTCCGTCCAAGAATAAAGTCATGAGTTTGTGAGTCACGGGAAAGGACAATAGTTACGTGATGTAAGAAAAAGGGAAAATTAGAAACAATAAGGATAACTTGCAAGTAAATTGATCTTCCACCAATCACATTTTAGGTCGTAACCGTTTTGCCAAGTTCTAAAATAGATATGCTAGGCCTCACCATTTCTTCTAATATGTCATGGAAGCCACACATCTACAACAGTTAAAGCTGCCTCCCAAAAGCTAGGGGTGTTGTACAGATGCCATAGCTACTTCACTCCTGAGCAGTTGCTTCAAGTATATAAGGGATTCATTCGTCCTAACTTGGAGTACTGCTCTCATATGTGGAATGGCTCTTCTTCTGTCCAACTGTTAGATAGGGTGGAATTAAAGGCATTTCATCTTATTAATTTTCCTCCTTTAGTCAATAATCTCTCTTCCCTTTCTCTTCGCCGCAATGTTGCTTCACTCTCTCTCTTTTACAGGTGTTTTAACGGCAATGTTCAGTGGATTTGACATCCTGTGTACTGCCGGCAAGGCCGTGGGCTCGTAATATTCACCTTGCCCGCTGTGCCCACCGTTTCTGTATGAATGTCTGCCACACTAGAATAACCAGTTGTAATAGTTTCTTCATTTCTCACAGTCGAACTGTCTCTAAAAAAAATCTGGTTTTCCGGTATCTTCTCCTCATTGACCAGTGCCAGGATGGGTTCTTTCCCCCACACAAACACAAAAATAATAGTAAAATAAATAAATAAATAAATAATCAATCTCTAGTGTCCCAGGTCACAGGAAACAAGTCCTTCCTTCCCTCACTCCTACACAACAAAACAAATCCTTCCCTCACTCCTACGTTAAACAAACTTTTAATTGACTTTTTAACTGCCCTAATTAACGCACAATGCAATACCTTCATTTCATGTCAGGTAGATTGACTTCTTAAGGGTAAATCCAACTTCTTCTTATGTGTGTTCTTAATCTTTTCCTTTGACCAACTTGAGGCTCTCTGCACACCAAGTTTGGGTTGTCATTCTCCCTGGCCAGTCATTTTTATTCTACCTGTACAATTAGTATTTAATTAGCCAAGATATAAATGTATTTTCTCAAGTGTATTTTAGAGCAGCAAGTATTCTAATCATTCGCCTTTCATTTTATATTATTCAGTATTTACACTTCGGAACAACATGTTTTCTGTGGTAGCAATTCCTTCATTTAGTGTATTTCCGTAGATATACAACCAGCTTTTTATTTCCCAAGCAAAATTATTTAATATTACAGAGAATCCCTTATTATTATTATTATTATTATTATTATTATTATTATCATTATTATTATTATTATTAGTAGTAGTAGTAGTAGTAGTAGTAGTAGTAGTAGTAGTAGCAGGTAAATAAATGGTGGCGAAGGTGTGGCTATTGGGGGAGGCTGGAGGCCACTTTAAAAAAAAAAAAAAAAAAAAAAAAAAAAAAAAAAAAAAAGTAGCAGTAGTAGTAGTAGTATACTTCTCGTTAGGTGCTCTGGAAAAACCATACTCTTCCATTCTTCCATTTTTTCCCATGCCGTCGTACTTCAGGAAAACACGTCTGTTGTGGTCGAGGGCGCGAGTCTGCCACCCACTCCTGCGTGATTCATTTAGTGAGAATAGTACCACGAGTTAAACTTTGTGTTTTTATCTTTGGGGGTTTCCTATTGTCGGATATGTGTGTATAAATAAATATACCGTACAAAGGTGGACATACATGAATACTTTACAGTATATATGTGTGGGTCAGGATATACAGCTATACACAGACATCACTAATTGTGGGAAAATAATTCACCTCGGTATTTAAATTAAAATTCTTTGTTAGTAGTTATTATTTCTTACCATTGTATTACTTACACTTGCTTCATACAGTTCAATATGTGAAGTTGTCAACACCACCATGGTTGTTTTGTGTTCATGACCACGTTAGTTCGTTACTTTTTACTGTTGTTAAATACCTTTGAAATATATGTCGTCACGTTGATAGAAATTACCATGGCCAAGGACTGTATATTTTAACATCACAACATGATCCTGAGTGTGACTGGCTGATTGTTTCACTGTAACATCAACCCATGTTTTACTTCTTCCTTCACCCACTTACCAGACTACAGTATATCAATAACTACACTGTAAATATATATTTCACCAACTGTGTCACAGTACTTGTTAGTATCCTGAGTGTCAACTGTAACTTATCTTTCCACAAGTATATCTCAACTTTTCATATTTTTTCCATTTTTTTTTTATCATTAATAAACTGTATTTCCAATATTTGTGTCTGGTATATTTGGGCGTCGGTCTGACATAATTACTTAGGAGCGAACTCGTTCTGTCGGGCTTCCAGTTTTTAGAAGGTTACAACGAAGATACAAAAAATAAAAAAGGACAGTACCTCGTTGATTGGTGGATAGCCGTTATCCGTTAGCATTTAAGCTAAGATCACTTGCCTGCTTTTCCAGTTCCGACTCACACTGCTTTTATCAGTGAAAAAATAGATAATAACTTCTTGGACTATTTTCGCTACGATGATCTTACTTAGTGTGATGCCTACATGGAAATATTTACCAACATCAGAAACAGAATGTTCTTAGCATAATTTGAATAAGAAATTCCTTTCTTAATTTACTAACCGTCTCACACACTACGGACCAGTCTGTGTTGTCGGGTTTGGGGGATTAGTGAGCCTAGGGGGAGAGGAGGAGCAATGACTTCACGCCATCCAGATCCACCCGGTAGTAAGGACTGCGCCTCCCTCTTGGCTGGAACTTAACATCTGGAATAATTCTCAGTTTCTTCAGCCCACATGTAGATACAGTGTACGGATAAAACCCAACTCTTCACAGCGCTGCTTTCCGATTTAAAAAAAATTAAAGGGAAAATCCCAACATATGACCAGATAACACCACCAGACGCAACAAATAACCAGACATTTTTTCCTGTTTTGACTGTAACACTCTACACTCTTAATAACCGTCAAGTGACACGAACAAATTCTTATTAATGGTAAAGGTCATCGTGGACGGGGGGGGGGGGGGGGGGGGAGGGTGACTCTAAATCCCATATTAGGTTTTACAGCTCAGAGATAAAAAACAAAAGTTCTGTCAAATTGAAGACAAAAGTCGATAAGTTCTACCTTGGATATGAATCAAACTGAAAACTTTGACCAATACTGTTCATTATGGTCACTAACTGTACATAGAGACAACAACTGACGTCATCGCAGTACAAAACATCGAGATCTAATATTTTGTACTTCAGTTTGATGAAGTTCTCGTTGGCCCGACGCTACTGAGCTCATGAATTCTGATTGCGTAAAGTAGTGCGGCAGTCACTTTCTGCACTGCCACCACCTGACATGAGGCCAACAAGTAACGTGGTTCTATATTGTATTATTATATACATCACCATATTTCATATATTTCATTCATAACTGATCTTATCTTAAATAAGGAGTTTTATCATTCTATATTACTTTATTATGAATATATATAATATATACAAAGGGTTGGTTGATAGCGAAGGAACACATCAGAGTACTGGACTCACCCTAACTAATATTCGCAAGATCTTTGTGGTTCCTCCTACAGATGCTCACTGTTCTAAACCCTACATAATGTACAGTACGTCAAGTCAGCCAGTAATATTCGAGTCTCCGTCAGCCCTGACTTGTAACCTGTAACGTGAGTAGTTTATTTCAGGACGCGACAAAACATTCCAGGAGACGAGCCTGGATTTGGTCCTGCTGGAAATTCTCACGTATGTTAGTCACTCGGTCGCTGGGTTTCCTATGTCTACCCCGGGAGTGAGATTTCTGCAAGTCGTCACTCAGAGACTAACTCCCGTAAGTCTGTTCTTTGTAACTTGTGCTGCATGAACGTATATTATGAGGAAATATTTGGCATACTTTTTTAATAGTATGGCGAAGTCGAGTGAGCTCATCTGCTATTCAAAGTGACGCCATGAACCTTGAGATTCATACACAGGAACTGATACGTTTAAGGGTGTGTCGCATGTGCAAGTGTCCCGCTGCATCGAGCGACCACACCCGTGAACGCGCAACCTTGGTGTAGGGGACAATCATATGTAATAATAATAATAATAATAATAATAATAATAATAATAATAATAATAATAATTAACGGTTTATTAAAAGAGCTTGGCAGCCAGAAGGCTGAAAATATACAGTTATAAAATTGGGGAATGGGTTTCGAATTACAAATAATATGCAAATAACATAAGTGATATAAATAAGATATATAATAACTAGATGGGGAAAAGCTCAAACTACAGGGCATTTCAACATAGTGACAGTGCAGGAAGTAGTATTTACTGGCAGTGAATACACTGGTTTATTTCAAGTTATTGATAATTTTTACACTGGTTGGGACTGGGCTGTTCTTATAGCGATCAGTTCGTGCACGTATGGGCTGGATGCGGTTGTGGTGTCGAACAGCAATTCTCGGGCTGGGGATCTCAGGTGGTAGTAGGAGCCGGTGTCGAGGATGGTGCAGAAGTTTCTTACCAAATTTGCAGATGAGGTCGTGGTGATGGTCAGTGAGAGTCGAAAGGGTCAGTGTGTTGAGCGCTTCTTGATATGTGGAGTAGGAAGGGGAGAGAATAATCTTGCATGCCCTCTTTTGCACTTTTTCTAGGTGTTTACGTTGTGTGGCATTTAGGGAAGAAGACCAGGTAGGGGAGGCATAGGTGAGCTTGGGAAGTATGAATGTTGAGTAAACACTGAGGAGCTCGGGTGCAGGAACTCGAAAGGACTTGAGTCGGCGGAGGAGGTGGAGACGGAAACTGGAGGACTTGACAACTTCACTGACGTGTGGTTTCCAATTTAGTTTGTTGTCTATGGTGACGCCGAGGAGCTTCGTGGAATCTACAACCTGGAGTGTGTTCGGACCTAAATTAATGGAAGGGGGTGGGACAATGTCGGAGGAGAGGTTGATATGCATAACCATGGTCTTGGTATGGTTGATGGTGACGTGGTTGTTGGTGGCCCAGTTTTGGAGACTGTTCAATAAATCCTGAAGGGCGGTATAGTCGGGAGCAGAATTGTTGACGCTCATCCCAATGGTGGAGTCGTCGACATATTTCCAGCGAGCAGGGGTTTCTCTTAGGGCATCATTGATAAGCATAAGGAAGCAGAGTGGTCCCATCTTGGTGCCTTGGGGGACGCCACAGGTGAGTGACTGAAAGGTGGAGACAGCCCCTCGGAAGCGTACAGCTTGGTGTCGGTCACTGAGGAAGTCTGTAAGCCATGGTATAAGACTTCTCCGAAGCCCGAGGTCAATAGCTTTGTTGATGATTATATTGTGGTCGACTTGGTCGAATGCTTTAGTGAAATCAATGAATGCGACAGCTACAGACGTTTTTCGTTTCTCGAGATGGCGGTATATGTAATCGAGAAAGCTGACAAGACAGTGAGTGGTGGAGGAAGTTTTCATATTGCCAAATTGCTGAGGGTCTACGACTCCTGCAATATCAGCATAAGCCCAGTCGAACACAAAACTTTCACAGATTAGGCTGGGTATTGGGGTGATTGCAATAGGTCGTAGCTGATTTAAGGATTGTGGGCTGGTTGGCTTGGGCACTGGTGATACATAAGAGGTCTTCCAGTCAGCTGGGCATCTGGCTTGACTGAGAGAAGCATTGATGATGGAGCATAGGGGTTTAGCAAGCTTCGGGGAGAACTACTTGAAAAGTTTCATTGGTAAGTCAATGGGGGTGGTAGAGCGTTTTAACTTTAGTTTGTCCAGGCGTTTTGCTACTTCAAATTCTTCTACTAAGTCAGTGGGAAGGGGGGCTGGTAGGTAAGCAGGGAGAGTGGTTGTGTCAAGCCGGGGGAGCGTCTGGCATATAGTAGCGAAATGGTTATTTGAATGCTCAGCTGCGTCAACATTAGTGAGATGGCTAAGGAAGGGGAGGGGGTGTGTCTTATTGTTTAGTCCACAGAGTTCTTTAAGCTTACCATACCATTGACTGATGTTGGTCTGCTTCAGGTGTTGTAATTTGGTTGGGTAGTGGGACTTCTTTGCAGTGCGCATTTCGCGGATGACTCGGTTGCGAAGGGACCTGTAGCGGATGTGGTCATTGAGATGAAAGGCTCTGTCTCTCTGTTGCATAAGTCTTTTGATCCGAGGTGTGATCCAGGGCAAGTCAGCTGGGTGAGATCTGACGGACTTCTCGGGGAAGAAGTGGTGGTGAGCTTCCGTGGTGGTGTTGGTATAATTTATCCATTTGGTTTCCACGTCATCCACATTAAGTACTTCAGTCCAGGGATGGTGAACTATCCACTGCCCGAAGAGGCGCACTGCAGAGTCAGTGATCGGCCTGTACATCTTGATGTAGGGTCTCTGTACTTGAGTGGTAGTGGCAGCTGGGGACCAGAGCACTGATAAGTGTGTGCTACACCCGATAGGAGGCATTGGTTGAGGTGGTTGGTACTGGTCCGCTAAGTCAGTTAAGATAAGGTCAAGGGTATTTTGACCGTGTGTGGGGAAGGTCACAACTTGTGATAGTGATAGCTGGTCCTGGATATCAGTGGTGTCAATTTCATTATAATCCCCACATAATACTAACTTGGCACATGGGTACCTAACTCTGAGGTGGTAATGAGATGAGTGATAAGAGTGTCTCAACCTCGAATCAGTCGACTAACTGAAAGGAAGCAATGTCATCCATCCCATTGAACTAAAACAAAATATGCATTCTGTTTGATGATTGTAAGCATTAAAACAAAGGAAGAGAACCAAAACAGTCTATTTCCATCATTATTTGTGAGGGGCTTGGGAGAGAACTGAAGGGGGCCACGAAGATGTTGAGAGTTCCTAGGGCGTAGGTAGTAGGCAGCTACCAAACAGGGAGGTACTACCGCCTGGGGAGATATTGAAGCATACTGTGTTGTCTAATGGTAGACCCTGCTGCCATATGGCATCACAAAAAATTGTGACCAAGTCCTAGGTTGCTGATCTGACTTTCTGCTTCGTTCACACACAATTGCAGGGTCTCAATTGTTTCTCTTTGACAATTCAACATAAACTATATGCCATTTCTCACTTTTGATTTGTGTAATTATTTTTCCATTTCTGTATTTATTTAATTTTTTTTTTCACCCCCCAGACCCCGCTGTGGGTCGGTAACTTATGCCTGGGTGGGCTAATCCCCGTTAAAAAAAATAGTCATGCATCAGAATATCTTAAGAACCAGCCGTCCCCAACAATAGAGATGGCATATGAGGGATCTATGAGGTGTGAGAGGCATGAGAGGTGTGTCCTGTGACGAACTCAAAGACCATAACAATATCTGTATCTTGGCGGAAGCTCCGACCAATACACAGGGGGTATTTAAAATTTCGTATCATTTGAAGATTAACCCCCAGCTTACTTCACCTGATGAGTAAACACCTTTACTACCTGGAGGTTTGGTTAGGGTGTTTGGTGTTACGGTGAAGTAAGCTGGGGGCTAATCTTCAGATGCTCTAAAAGTTATTGAATGTCACAATATTATTGGTTTAGAGGCGAGAAATTAACTTGAATTTCCAGATTTATTCAACTAACTCACTCAGATATCACTACGAGTTGCTATATTATGGTGGTATTACAATGTACAGGATCGTATAATCCTTGTATTACCAAACCTTCAGTATACCAGGGAACAAGAGCAGCCGCCACTGAACTGAATCCCTTTCACTTCTCCTACAGTAGAGTTAGGTTCCCATTTACAGCTGGGTAGTCAGGGAGTACTCGGTGATCTCGCCAGCAACCCTTAGAGGCCAAGAGGCGAGCGTTGTATCTACCCAACTGCCGTACACCGTTCACACACTCACTGCTGCTGAATCAGGTATATGTAACCAAAGACTAATTACATGTGCAGCTACAGGAAAATCCTTGATATTGGTAAAGGTAAAGAATATGCATACAAGTATATCGTCTTTCTACCCTCCCCGCCCCGCCCACGCCCCCGGATACGCGGATAGTAGCTGCCAGAAAATGCCTCCCTTCATGACAAATGTCTACTATGAAGGCATCTGGCATCGGACGACGGCTGTATATATATATATGCACATCCTTTCCCCACATTACTTACTCTAATCCGGAGTGAACGCTTTCACTAGCGCTATCAAGATGGATGAGCAACAACTTCAGTGCGACTTTTCCATAAAGAAAACCATCGAATTCTACTTACCTGAGGGCGCCAACAGGCATGATTTCGACCCGCTCCCGAGCGCCTATGGCGGTGTAGCCCAGGGACATGTGTTGACTGACCCCAGTGGTTTTGGTCTACCTGACAGCCATTACCCCTCTCCTAGTGAAGCTTATGATACAGCCTATCCTTCCAATTACAACGATGTCATCGGTAACAATACCTTTAACAGTCCGAGTGGCATCAGTGGTAACCTAATTGGTAGCAGGAATGACTACCAGGGTATTATGGCCAATGACAGTAGCACCGAAGTTGTATGGTTACCTGAGAACTACTCACCCTTGATATCATTGCCTGCGGCTTCAGACTACTCCTTCCCTCACTTGTCACAACCCACTACGTCTTCTAACAAACTAAACTGCGACCAACCCCCAAAAAAGGTCAAGAAGAAGACTGCAACATCGTCCGAGAGAGCCAAACAACACCGTGACAGGGTGAAACGTCGGGAACGTCACCTGAATGAGACATGCCGCATTAGGGAAAGGGAAGTGAACAATTTAAAGCAAGAGAAAGAAGAACTCCAGAATTTGAACATCATAATGACTTCACTCTTGACTCATAGCAACAACGGCTACGCTCAACAGTACTACTGGTAAGTAACGAACTTTGTTTCTGAGTTACATTATTAATTTCTTGCTGATGGGAAGTGACCAAAGGCTTCCATCTGTACAGTTCCACATTGATCTTCGGTGCCAGTGACTTCTTTATCTTTTGTTGGTATAGGAGAGTAGGGAGGGAGGTACTGGCCCTTTCTCCAAAACAAAGATATTTATTATAAGACACAGTAGTCAGGTGTTAAGGCACTCGGTTGGCAGTGACTAAATGTTGTTGCTGAACTGTTCACAAGTGTATCCTTATTGTGACTAGTAATAGATGAATTATTGTTGCTGGTAATAGATTAATTCATTGTTGCTAGTAATAGATGAATTATTGTTGCTGGTAATAGATTAATTTACAGCTTAGTATTATTTGTATTGACTGAGACGTATAATGACCTTTCTTGTATCACAACATGGGTATTTAAACTCCAACCAGGAGTGAACTCGTAACAATGGTTAGACAAATTTAGATTTAGACGCGAGATTCATAAACATTGGTTTGGAAATAGAGTAGTGGATGAATGGAAAAAGTTACCAACATCATCATTAACTCGAATACGCTGGATAGCTTCAATCTTAGGTTGAATGGATATATGAGCAATAGGGGTTGGGTGTAAACAAGACCCAATATCGGCCAATAGGCCCGCTGCAGTTTCCTCCATTCATATGTTCTTGCCAATAGCTCCGGGACGAATGAACGACTGGAGTTACAACCACCCCTGATGCAAACAATGGATGGTTCACGACAGTGATGACTTGGTTGATGATGAGAACGTCTTCACTTATCACTAAGATTATAAGAACATCGACTTCCGGATGAGGACGACTACACCAACTACTGGAACGACCATATAACACAAACTACTGGAGACTCCACACCTGTGATTATGACCCCCACACCTGTGATTTTGACCCCCACACCTGTGATTATGACCCCCACACCTGTGATTATAACCTCAATACCTGTAATTATGACCCCACACCTGTGATTATAGCCTCAATACCTGTAATTATGACCCCCACACTTGTGATTATGACCCCCACACCTGTAATTATGATCCCCACACCTGTAATTATGACCCCCACACCTGTGATTATGACCCCCACACCTGTGATTTTGACCCCCACACCTGTGATTATGACCCCCACACCTGTGATTATAACCTCAATACCTGTAATTATGACCCCACACCTGTGATTATAGCCTCAATACCTGTAATTATGACCCCCACACTTGTGATTATGACCCCCACACCTGTAATTATGATCCCCACACCTGTAATTATGACCCCCACACCTGTGATTATAACCCCAATACCTGTCTGTACAGCCATACTACCTGCTTTATTACTTATTAAAGATTTATACACATGAATTAATATTTTGTATGTAAACCTGTACGTATTCGTAAATTAAAGCACCAGTATTATAGGTGTATTATTATATCACACACTCACTAAGTAAAGAATACATAAAGTATATTACAAGATTTACCAAACAGTTTACAGTAATTTGTCGTGAGAAAACAAAGAAAATAGGGAAAATAGGCTATTGATTTAGTGGGGAATGAGCCCATAACCAGCTATTTAAGGAACTCAAGTTGTATACCCAAGACGGAATGTCCTGGGTAGAATGGGGGATGGGAGTTGAGGGGTTAATCGAGATGTGGTACTTATAGTTAATTACAAGATATTATATTAATAACTATATGAATTTTAAGAAAAAAAATGAAGGGTCAAAGGAGTCTGTCAGCGAGGGTAAGTGAGGATTGTTTAGTCATGTCAGTATAAGAGAAAGACACATAGATCACTTCAGTTATTCTATTCAGTAAAATCGTCATACAAGTTTACATTCATTTAACATGCAGGTATACAATTGAGCATGTATATGACAGGACTGATACACAACATACATAGTAAAAATATACAAAAAATTTACCAAAACAGCAAGGGTAATTAAACAATGCTAAACACAAAAGCAGTTAAACCTGGGAAGATATTGGAAGCATACTGTGTTGTCTAACGGTAGACCCTGCTGCCATATAGCTTCACAAAAATTGTGACCAAGTCCCAGGTTGCTGATCTGACTTCTGCCTCATTTACACACAATTGTAGGGTCTCAATTGTTTCTCTTACTATTGACAACCAGTGGAGGCTCGTGACTCTAATTCGTGGGGGTGCTGCTTCAAAACAGTTTTAAGAATTGTTTTAATATTGTGTAAGACACACACACGCAGAAATACAGTAGGTATATATATATATATATATATATATATATATATATATATATATATATATATATATATATATATATATATATATATATATATATATATATATATATATATATATAACAATACTAAATTGCAGCCCGCATTGTAGATATCCCAGAGAAACCACACGCTATACTGTAATTGTCCCGGTAGACCACACGCTATAGTGTAATTGTCCCGGTAGACTACACGCTATAGTGTAGATGTCCCAGTAGACCACACGCTATAGTGTAATTGTCCCGGTAGACCACACGCTATAGTGTAGATGTCCCGGTAGACTACACGCTATAGTGTAGATGTCCCAGTAGACCACACGCTATAGTGTAATTGTCCCGTTAGACTACACGCTATAGTGTAGATGTCCCCGTAGACCACACGCTATAGTGTAGATGTCCCGGTAGACCACACGCTATAGTGTAAATGTCCCGGGAGACTACACGCTATAGTGTAGATGTCCCCGTAGACCACACGCTATAGTGTAGATGTCCCGGTAGACTACACACTATAGTGTAGATGTCCCCGTAGACCACACGCTATAGTGTAGATGTCCCGGGAGACTACACGCTATAGTGTAGATGTCCCCGTAGACCACACGCTATAGTGTAGATGTCTCGGTAGACTACACGCTATAGTGTAGATGTCTCGGTAGACTACACGGTATAGTGTAGATGTCCTGGTAGACCACACGCTATAGTGTAGATGTCCCGGTAGACCACACGCTATAGTGTAGATGTCCCGGTAGACCACACGCTATAGTGTAGATGTCCCGGTAGACCACACGCTATAGTGTAGATGTCCCGGTAGACCACACGCTATAGTGTAGATGTCCCGGTAGACCACACGCTATAGTGTAGATGTGCCGGGAGACCACACGCTATAGTGTAGATGTCCCGGTAGACTACACGCTATAGTGTAGATGTCCCGGTAGACTGCACGTTATAGTGTAGATGTCCCGGTAGACTACACACTATAGTGTAGATGTCTCGGTAGACTACACGGTATAGTGTAGATGTCCTGGTAGACCACACGCTATAGTGTAGATGTCCCCGTAGACCACACGCTATAGTGTAGATGTCCCCGTAGACCACACGCTATAGTGTAAATGTCCCGGGAGACTACACGCTATAGTGTAGATGTCCCGGTAGACTACACGCTATAGTGTAGATGTCCCGGTAGACTACACGCTATAGTGTAGATGTCCTGGTAGACCACACGCTATAGTGTAGATGTCCCGGTAGACTACACGCTATAGTGTAGATGTCCCCGTAGACCACACGCTATAGTGTAGATGTCCCGGTAGACCACACGCTATAGTGTAGATGTCCCGGTAGACCACATGCTATAGTGTAGATGTCCCGGTAGACCACACGCTATAGTGTAGATAAGTGATCTTAGGCCCTTCGTGCCCTTGTGAAAGTTTGAACGCTCGTGACAGCGTACAGCGAATGAGGGTGCGCCAAGTCCGTAGACTTGCATGTGTTAATTATGTGAGCTAAGTCAGTACACATGCATCGTTTTCCATCGAAAATAAAAAATTTAATTAATGGCTTCCTAAAGAAACCATCGACATGGGACCAAGTTTGTTCCACTCTACGATTTTTTTTTGCGATTTTTCCACCAACTTTGATGAAAAACGATTGTGCCGTTTTGGCTGCCCAGAACAGACACACACACAGACAGAGAAACACATGGCTAGTCCTATAGTATATTAGATATCCCAGGGAAACCACACGCTATAGTGTAATGTCCCAGTAGACCACACGCTGGATGGTGGAAAAATGTGTGTGTGTGTGTGTGTGGGTATGTGGGTGTGTGGGTAATATATGCAATAGTAAATTCCATTGAAAGAAATACATAAAAAAATAATATAAAAAAACGAATACAGTATCATATTTTTCATCTCAATTCCTACGCTTTTACCACTTATTTTTTTTTTTGTCTTTCATTCTTCAGAGGTTGTCATTTGTATGGCACTGAAACAATCTGGGAGACAGAGGCCAACATCACTCTCACTGCACATCCAGCTAGTGGTTTGGTGTCGTCTGTTACGCCTGACAGTGATCAGAGAACAGTTCTAGTGTGTGGGTAGGAGGTGTGTGGATATTAGGGTGTGTGTGGGTATGAAGTGTGTGGATATTAGGTGTCTGTGGATAGTAGGTGTGTGGATATTAGGTGTCTGTGGGTATGAAGTGTGTGGATATTAGGTGTCTATGGGTAGGAGGTGTGTGGATATTAGGGTGTGTGTGGGTATGAAGTGTGTGGATATTAGGTGTCTGTGGGTAGGAGGTGTGTGGATATTAGGTGTCTGTGGGTATGAAGTGTGTGGATATTAGGTGTCTATGGGTAGGAGGTGTGTGGATATTAGGTGGTGTGTGTGTGGGTATGAAGTGTGTGGATATTAGGTGTGGGTGGGTATGAAGTGTGTGGATATTAGGTGTGTGTGGGTATGAGGTGTGTGGGTATAAGGTGTGTGTGGGTATGAGTTGTGTGGGTACGAGGTGTGTAGGTAAGACGTATGTGTGGGTTTGGGTTGTTTGGGTATGAGGAATGTATGGGTGTGGGTATGAGGTGTGTAGGTATGAGGTGGGTGGGTATAAGGTGGATGTGGGTTGTGAAGGTATGAGTTGTGTGGGTATGAGTTATGTGGGTATGAGGTGGATGGGTATAAGGTGGGTGTGGGTTGTGAGGGTATGAGTTGTGTGGGTATGAGATGTGTAGGTATGAGGTGGGTGGGTATAAGGTGGGTGTGGGTTGTGAAGGTATGAGTTGTGTGGGTATGAGTTATGTGGGTATGAGGTGGGTGGATATAAGGTGGGTGTGGGTTGTGAAGGTATGAGTTGTGTGGGTATGAGTTATGTGGGTATGAGGTGGATGGGTATAAGGTGGGTGTGGGTTGTGAGGGTATGAGTTGTGTGGGTATGAGATGTGTAGGTATGAGGTGGGTGGGTATAAGGTGGGTGTGGGTTGTGAAGGTATGAGTTGTGTGGGTATGAGTTATGTGGGTATGAGGTGGGTGGGTATAAGGTGGGTGTGGGTGGTGTAGGTGGGGGTTGTGTGGGTGGGGGTTGTGTGGGTGTGGGTTGTGTGTGTATGAGGTGTGTGTTAGTATAATAATAATAATAATAATAATAATAATAATAATAATAATAATACAAAAACTAATAAGTAAACAAAGACAAGGAAAACAAGAAAACAAGCAGTAATCTTAATTCATGTATGGACAGGATTCCTGCACGCAATTCAATTTCAATTTCAATTGTTTATTCCTTGATAGAGGAAGCGGGATCCTAGTGCTGTCACTAGGTACGCCTGTACAATAACACCAGAAGCATCTGGCAAGTGTGACAAGTATATACAGTATAAATATTATAAAGGGGCTTACTAAAGCCTAAGGAAGGAAGGATATTCCTTTAACACATAATCAATATTATCTACAAAATATCTGGCCAGTATGGGGAGGATCATCGTGTCTCCGTCAGGGGGTCGTGGAGTGGTGGTCCAGCAGGCGTCACGGAAGCGTTGTGTGTGGGGACATCTTAGGAGGTAGTGGATAAGGGTGCGGCTGTCGGGTCTTCTGCATAACGCACAAGAGCGTTGCTCAGGGGATGTGGGGATACCAATCCCCCAAGCAAAGCCATACCCAATGATGATTCGGGCAGCAATCACGTCCCCCTTCCGCGACCCTTTCCCGTAGACGTACGAGAGGTCAGGAAGTTTACGGAGGACATCGTACCAGGTGGGCGAGGAGTCCAGGGGGATGGCTGCTTCCCGAGCTTCTCTCTGTTTGCGGCGGATTTGGGTCCTAATCTGTAAGAGTGTTCGAGGAACAACGTAGTCAGGTGTGGCCTTGTTGCAGCCAGTCTTGGCAATCCTGCACGCATTATGATACACTCATTCCCATCCCCCATTCTACCCAGGACATTCCGTCTTGGGTATACAACTTGAGTTCCTTAAATTGCTGGTTATGGGCTCATTCCCCACTAAAGCAATAGCCTATTTTCCCTATTTTCTTTGTTTTCTCACGACAAATTACTGTAAACTGTTTGGTAAATCTTGTAATATACTTTATGTATTCTTTACTTAGTGAGTGTGTGATATAATAATACACCTATAATACTGGTGCTTTAATTTACGAATACGTACAGGTTTACATACAAAATATTAATTCATGTGTATAAATCTTTAATAAGTAATAAAGCAGGTAGTATGGCTGTACAGACAGGTATTGGGGTTATAATCACAGGTGTGGGGGTCATAATCACAGGTGTGGGGGTCATAATTACAGGTGTGGGGATCATAATCACAAGTGTGGGGGTCATAATTACAGGTATTGAGGTTATAATCACAGGTGTGGGGGTCATAATCACAGGTGTGGGGATCATAATTACAGGTGTGGGGGTCATAATCACAAGTGTGGGGGTCATAATTACAGGTATTGAGGTTATAATCACAGGTGTGGGGGTCATAATTACAGGTATTGAGGTTATATTCACAGGTGTGGGGGACATAATTACAGGTGTGGGGTCATAATTACAAGTATTGAGGTTATAATCACAGGTGTGGGGTCATAATTACAAGTATTGAGGTTATAATCACAGGTGTGGGGGACATAATTACAGGTGTGGGGGTCATAGTTACAGGTATTGAGGTTATAATCACAGGTGTGGGGGTCATAATTACAGGTGTGGGCGGGTCATAATCACAGGTGTGGAGGTCATAATTACAGGTGTGGGGGTCATAATCACAGGTGTGGGGTCATAATTACAGGTGTGGGGGTCATAATCACAGGTGTGGGGTCATAATTACAGGTGTGGGGGTCATAATCACAGGTGTGGGGGTCATAATTACAGGTGTGGGGTCATAATTACAGGTATTGAGGTCATAATTACAGGTGTGGGAGTCATAATCACAGGTGTGGGGTCATAATTACAGGCATTGAGGTTATAATCACAGGTGTGGGGGTCATAATCACAGGTGTGGAGTCTCCAGTATTTTGTGTTATATGGTCGTTCCAGTAGTTAGTGTGGTCGTCCTCATCCGAAAGTAGTTGTTCTTATAACCCTAGTGACTAGTACAGTCGTTCTCATCATCAACCCAAGTCGTTGCTGTGGTGATCCATTCACTGTTTGCAACATGTGTGGTCGTAACTCCTGTCGTTCATTCGTCCTGTACCTAGTGGTAGGTAGTACGACCATCATCTGTGAAGGTCGTGAACGTCTCAATCGCTAGAGATATTACTAAGCTGAGAATTATCTAATACTAGCCACTAGAAATTTATGTATTACTAGCCTCAAGGAATTAGTCTACTAGCCACAAGAAATTAATATATTACAAGCCACAAGGAATTATTTTTTTTTACGAACCACAAGAAATTATTCTATTACTAGCAATGGGAAATTAATCAATTACTAGCCAGAAGAAATTAATATATTACTAGCCATAAGTAATTAATCTACTTGCCACAATGTTTAATCTACTAGCCACAACGAATTAATCTACTTGTCACAACGAATTAATCTAATAACCACAAGAAATTAATATATTACTAGCCACAAGAAATTAATTTATTACCAGCCACAAAAAATAATTTTTTTTACTAGCCACAAGGAACTAATCTACTAGCCACAAGAAGTTAGTATATTACTAGCCACAAGGAATTATTCTATTACTAGCAACAATGAATTAACCTAATACTAGCTACAATAATTCATCTATAACTACCCACAATGAATTAATCTATTACCAGCAACAATAATTCATCTATTACTAGCAACAATGAATTAATCAATCTATTACCAGCAACAATAATTCATCTATTACAACATTTAGTCACTGCCAACCGAGTGCCTTAACACCTGACTACTGTGTCTTATAATAAATATCTTTGTTTTGGAGAAAGGGCCAGTACCTCCCTCCCTACTCTCCTATACCAACAAAAGATAAAGAAGTCACTGGCACCGAAGAACAATGTGGAACTGTACAGATGGAAGCCTTTGGTCACTTCCCATCAGCAAGAAATTAATAATGTAACTCAAAAACAAAATTCGTTACTTACCAGTAGTACTGTTGAGCGTAGCCGTTGTTGCTATGAGGCAATAATGAAGTCATTCTGATGTTCATATTCTGGAGTTCTTCTTTCTCTTGCTTTAAATTGTTCACTTCCCTTTCCCTAATGCGGCATGTCTCATTCAGGTGACGTTCCCGATGTTTCACCCTGTCACGGTATTGTTTGGCTCTCTCGGACGATTTTGCAGTCTTCTTCTTGACCTTTTTTGGGGGTTGGTCGCAGTTTAGTTTGTTAGAAGACGTAGTGGGTTGTGACAAGTGAGGGAAGGAGTAGTCTGAAGCCGCAGGCAATGATGTCAAGGGTGAGTAGTTCTCAGGTGACCATACAACTTCGGTGCTACTGTTATTGGCCATAATCCCCTGGTAGTCATTCCTGCTACCAATTAGGTTACCACTGATGCCACTCGGACTGTTAAAGGTATTGTTACCGATGACATCGTTGTAATTGGAAGGATAGGCTGCATCATAAGCTTCACTAGGAGAGGGGTAACGGCTGTCAGGTAGACCAAAACCGCTGGGGTCAGTCAACACATGTCCCTGGGCTACACCGCCACAGGCGCTCGGGAGCGGGTCGAAATCATGCCTGTTGGCGCCCTCAGGTAAGTAGCAATCCATATAGTCTTCTAAGCAAGAGTGGTACTGAGGTGGTTGTTCGCTCATCTTGATGGCGCTACAGAAGCCGTCCACTCAGGTTTAGTGAGGAAGAGAGAGTGTGGATAGGATGTGGAAAAGGCGTTTTATATACCTAGCCCAAACTCATAATCCTTTTTTATTTTCCTTGAGACTTCCCGTCGGCACATCCGGGGTTGTAGAAAGGCAACTTTCTTGAAGTACTTGGATGACGTGTACGCGTTGAAAACAATTTACATAATTGCATGACATTACATGTATCTTTAGTGTTGACGATTAAGACGAATATTCCAACCGACGTCACGAAGAAAATCTGTTACAGTCTTGTGATCCTCCGTCGAGCAACACACAAGTTGCGATGGCGTTCTTGTAGCTGCACATAGCGTTGACAAACTCTTCTTTGAGGTGGGTTGCCAACATCATCCTGCTTGATAATGGTGCTCACTGTCGCTTCTTCAAGCTGAAACCATTCAATGACGCGCCAGATTGAGGGATGGCAGTGACCGACGAGGTTGAACAACTTATTATTCCACCCTTCACAAATGTTGTTGGTACGAGCATTGTTGTTCATGGTGGCGTCATGCACATTCCATAGGTGTGGGGCGATTTTTTTTCTGTGACTCTTTTTCTGTGGCTCTTTTCCTGTGACTTTCTTTACCTGGATTCCACCAAACACCCTAACCTAAGCCCCAGGTAGTTAAGGTGTTTTATCATAGGTGAAGTAAGCTGGGGGTTAATCTTCAGATGATCCAAAAGTTATTGAAAGTCACAATATTATTGGTTTAGGTTCGGGTCAATTAAGGTTAGGGTAAATTGAGTTAGATTAAGTTAGGCAAGATTTGGTTAGCTTAATATTAAGGTGTTTAAATAGGGGCCCTGCCAAAAGCCCCCTTGGACAAAAGCCCCCTAGGACAAAACCCCTAGGACAAAAGCCCCTCAGTAAAAGTGCAAAATAGGACAGATGCCCCCTGTTTTTATGTTAAAGAGAGAGTCATTAGAAATATTAAAAATGTATTGATTGTAATATGAAATTATTACAATCTAAATAATTAGAATATTATAACTCTTTCAATTTTGATATAGAACATTATTAAATAAATAGGACAGAAAAAAGATGACATATTTTACCTTCGTGTTCATTCTGTATTTACTGAGGTGACCCTAGGGCCCAGTGAGGTCACTGAATGTCAGGGGAGTAATTACCCCAGTAGACAAAACATACGTCATTGCAGATTTAATAAACATTCCTTGCATACTTCTTTATAACTATAACAGAATTCCCGAAGGCTAGGTTAGGTTAGGTTAGAGAAGTGTTCATAAACTGTAAAAAAATAAAATGATTATTTTAAGAATTCTTATTATTTCTCCTGTGGGACTTTTGTCCTACACTCGCTTAAATATCAGGTAAGATTATCGAGGGTATGTAATCTTCTAGTAATAAGAACATAAGAACATAAGAATGGAGGCAACTGCAGCGAGCCTATTGGCCCATACTGGGCAGTCCCGTTTACACCCAACCCCTATTGCTCATATAAGCATCCAACCTATGTTTGAAACTATCCAGCGTATTCGAGTTCATGATAATGTTTGGTAACTTGTTCCATTCATCCACTACTCTGTTTCCAAACCAGTGTTTACCTATTTGGCGCCTAAATCTTGCACCTCCTGGTCTTCATCCTGGTCGACAGGTGTTGGCTCGGCTCGGGGTGAAACATTACACGAGTAGGAAAAAAAGTACAAATAGGAATTTTATTTTAAAGGTCATTTTCCGTAACATTTGGTTGAAATGATAGAAGTATTTAAGTAGGTGGAAGGAATCAATAAAGGGGATATAGATAAAGTTCTTATAATATCCGATTCGTAGCAACGGATTTAAGTTGGATAAGTTTAGGTTTAGGAGGGAGTTCTATCTAGCCTCCTTTTAAAACTTTCCAGAGTTCCCGCACTTACTATAAAGTTGCTAAGCTTGTTCCACTCGTCCACCTCCCTATTTGTGAACCAGTTCCTTCCTATCTCCCTCCTAAACCTAAACTTATCCAACTTAAATCCGTTGCTACGAATCGGATATTATAAGAACTTTATCTATATCCCCTGTATTGATTCCTTTCACTCACTTAAATACCTCTATCATATCTCCCCGCACTCTTCGTCTTTCTAGGGAATGCAAGTTTAGTTTCTTTAACCTATCTTGATATGGAAGGTTTCTAAGTCCCGAAATCATTTTCGTCATTCTTCGCTGCACCGACTCTAGTGAATTGATATCCATTCTATAATAAGGGCACCAGAACTGAACCGCATAATCGAGGTGCGGCCCGACTAGCGCAAGATAAAGCTGCAATAAGACCTCTGCACTCTTATTACTTACATTTGTAGATATAAAACCTATACTCTGCCTTATTTCGAACATTAACGCACTGTTTTCTAGGCCGTAGGTCCGGGCTTACAAGTACCCCTAAGTCTCTTTCACAAGTCGACTTCTCTAGGCTGATGTTGTTAAGGCTGTATACATTGACAGTATTTGTTCTTCCAATATTAAGTACGCTGCACTTGCTGGTGTTGAATTTCACTTGCCATTTTTCTGACCACTCCTGCAGTTTATTTAAATCCTCCTGTAGTGCATTTGCATCCTGCCCTGAATTAATCTGCCGCCCTATTTTGATGTCATCCGCAAACTTGTTTATGTCACTGCTGATCCCAGTATCTAGATCGTTTATGTAAATTATGAACACGAGTGGGCCTAGTACTGACCCCTGGGAAACCCCACTGGTTACACAGCCCCACTCAGATTTAACACCATCTACGCTGACCCTCTGCGTTCTATCGGTGAGCCATGATTTTATCCAATTTAAAACTTTCCCCTCGATACCATGAGCCTTAACTTTTCTCAGAAGCCTCTGATGCGGTACTCTGTCAAATGCTTTGCTAAATTCTAAGTAAATAACATGATACACAAACACACACACACACACACACACACACACACAGGAATACACGGAAAGGTGTACGTGTTGTCTGGTCTTGGTTCGTTTTTACTTATGCCTAAAAGGAAAATGGATGTGGAATAAGGGTAAAAATAATATTTAGTTAGGACACGTCAGGGGAGGCATTTTTGGTCTGAGCTTTGGGGAATTATAAGAAAACCGTGATGGACGTACATGTAATGTTTGAGTCTTAGTGTGAATTAAATGGTGAATTATACCAAAATTTTCAGTACTGTATTTATGGCTCAATGGTCATGCAGTCTTGCTGATTAGAGATATTGTTCATCCATCATTCTTGTCACTTCACGGGGAAGGTGAAGTCACTTGATGTGTTCTAAGGAGGCTGGGGTTGACACTGACACATCTTTTTTCTTCGCCGCTGACCAACTTCCTAGGTCATCTGAATGGTCGGCCAATGCATTGTTACGCACTGTTGGCGAGTACTGGGCTTTGTACGGTCATTCAACAGTAACTATGACAACTAGACTGTTGTTTTGACTGCAAGTGTTTGTGTTGCCCGGCTTAAAATAACTCTTTATCAGTTACTTGCTGTGTTGCGGTCAAGTCGGATGTAAACAAACCTCTTACTATTTCCTATGATTACGTGTTGTTTTGTTTAGGAAATGTAATTTTTTTTTTTATAATTTAAATTATATTTTTGGTTTTATTGGTGACACTTTCTAATACATCTGTGAAATTCGTTATAGGTAAATAAGGTCATTTATATAAAGATTCAGGATCTATACTAGTTTGTACTCTCTATAGTACAGTGCTGAACAAAGGTGAACTTAGATGACGATATTACTGGACCATAAGTGTCTGTCTCTATATCATTAATTACGCTCTACAAGATGAGTCAAGAGTGACATCCTTGTCTGAACTAAGAACAAATTAACAAAGCGGGTTGACGAGAGAAAACATGGCGTAAAATGTTCTAGTGTCACATCAAGCTCAGTAAATATAAGACGTATTTCCCTTAATATCTCTCATTTAACAAGTGGTGTAATGCAATCGTTTCGTGGAGATCCTGTGGTAGGGAACAAACTAGTATTAAGGATGCGGTTTTAAACTACATTTTCAACCTTCAAAAATAATGTTTAGGACTCGTCTAAATCTAATAAAGTGAACACAGTGCGTTTAGTCCATGGATGTGTGACCCCCGTTTCGGACTTAGAATTTCAATGGTAAAGTTTTGATAGATTTAAATCATTCGTAGTTTACTAATGAACTGTCAGTACGCATGAAGCTGAAAATGACACAACTTTATCAGTGAAGCTTAATGTAATGAATATGTACACCCACATAGGTCACTTACACAACACTTACACACTTACATCTACCGTCAATATTACACCAAACTATGTGGCAACAGTAGGCGTAACACCACACAGTTGTTCCTCCGCCATGATAGTATTACTACACCTGCGACCCGGCACACTGTACATCCATTTGACACCTGTTTGGTTGTCACGTTGCAGGAATTGGAGAATGAATTTATAAACTCAATGAGGTCTTTTTGGTGTGGTGGATGTGTTAATCTGTATAGTACTTTTGTTATTATTCGCTATTGAAGATCATTTATTTTCAGGGAATAGAGGCAAGACATTGAGTGCGTACAATCAGAAGTGTTTATTGCCACGTGTTATGTTGCAGGTGATTAATATTACCCGTGTACATGATGTGATTCGCAATCTATAGGACGATCAGAGAGAGTAGTGAGACCATATCTAAGATAGACCAGTGAGAAAACTTTAAAATAAATAAATAAATAAATAAAAATGGAATATTAGTGAACCCTCGGAGGATGTGGCAGGTATAAGAGTACTCACTTGGGTGTACCGGAAAAAACAAAACTAGTGTCACAAAAGTTAAAGATAAAAGGAATGGTTTAATAAGCGTGCCTGCGAGCGTGATTCACCAGGACAGCTGTGTTGATTTTTTTAAATAGTATAATATTGTCACTAAGGCACAAGGGCTTCACAGATCTTAATACATAGTGAGCACTTGAGACCTACGGGGACGTTGTAGCCGCTTTGTATATTTTATAAAGGTCTGACTCACACAACATACAGGATAAAATTTCGAGAGTTTATCCTCAGATCAAGGATAATGCCTAAAACCATTTTTTTAACTCACAGACGACACTTGTCACTGCTATCCGTATCTAACAACAACAACATCTCCATCCCACACACATCCTCTTATCAAGAGCGTCACGAATGCCTCTAGTGACGTGTAGCGCCGCCAGTTAACGTCACGCACCGCTCATTTGCATACGAGTTGCTCAAGCATTAATATGATTAGGTGAGACGTAGGAAAAGCAGGAGTATAATCTACATCCCTCAGGTTCACAGTGGACAGTGAGGAAACAAACTGGAGTATTGATCGACAGGCAAAAAACTAAGAAACGAATTCGCGTTGAGCCTTTCGGAAAAATCTCCTCGGGCCAGATCGTTCATTAAGGAAGAGGGAGCAGCACAAGGAACTCCTGATGATCTTGAAGCAGAAATGAGAGAATTCTATGAAAACGGTGAAGGATTCGGTTAAGTTATAGAGATTAAATGAGACCAGATCCACTACCAAGCTCAGAGCCACAACCATAAATGATTTGCAAGTCATGTACA
This sequence comes from Homarus gammarus, assembly GCA_958450375.1. Taxonomy (NCBI): domain Eukaryota; kingdom Metazoa; phylum Arthropoda; class Malacostraca; order Decapoda; family Nephropidae; genus Homarus; species Homarus gammarus. Next base: position 3,727,600 of record CAUDMG010000658.1, on the reverse strand, counting down.
CAAACAGTGACACTTTGCCCCATTTAGACCCATCAACATGATATAGTGGATGTTGTGGAACTGTTGTATAAGAACAAGAGGATCGAGCCGGAGGATTGTGAGTTTAATATTAACGGCAATGACTCATTTACAAACCCCTGAGGTAACCTGTTAGAGGGTTGTGGTTATATATACTAGAGAGAACTTTTGAGCCGTGAGGGTGTGGAGGAAGATGGTTTGAAGAATCGAACTGGTATAAAATTGGATATATTTACAGTACCTGAATTATAGTTTTTTTTATACCATATGAATTTGAAATACCTGATAGACAACACAACGACGCTCAACTCTATATAGTATAACCTCCTTGTCATCGGGGACTTCAATCGTGGTGACTTGACTGGAGGAATCAAACTACATCAAACAACCTTAATAATCCTGTAACCCTTTTTTAAGAAACCCTGAGAGACATTTTCCTATTCTAACATGTTAACTATCCGACTCACAATAAAATTTGAGAAACACCCAAACCGCTGGACCTCATCATAATTAACGAGGACGTTGATAAATTAGGCCCCGTTGGTCACTAACCATAACGTGATGCTGTGTTGGCCTGCAGATTAATCTGTTACTTGGTACATAACGAGAGCAGGCCGAGGTTCAAATATTACAGTGGTGATTACAAAAGGATAAGGGAGGAAATAAGGTGTATAGACTGGCCAGACTTGAGAAATAAATATGCGGGTACTGTACTAACCTGAATATCATAGACAGTAAAGTGAACTATTCGATTGACCAACAAACACTGAAGATCAAACTCACTGTACTCTAGAGCACTTTGTTTGCCCTTATATATGAACCATACGGCAGTTGATACAGTTAAGAAAAAATTAAAAAAATTTAATAGATGGGTCGCGAAAAATAATGAACGGGACAGAAAGATGTATGCTAGGTCCAGGAACCAAGCCAAGTAGTCACAATGAATGGCTGAAAAGGAGTTTCAGAGATGGATTGCAATCGAGGCCAAGTCATACCCTAAGGCTTTCTACTGTATTAGATCTGAGACTTGAAGTTGGTAATTACGCTGAGTCAGATCAGGTCAAGGCGGAAAAGTTAAACAGATTATTATCCTCAGTGTTCACAAGATATGATGCGAATAACCTTCCAGCTTTTGAGGAAACATGGTTTGACAGTACTGAAGCATATTAAGTTACCAGGAGAGTGCTTTAGAACCACATTGTCCAAATTCAGGGTCATAAGAGCCCTGACCCTGAAAGTGTGCATCCCAGAGTTTTAAGAGAGTCTTGGAACAAGATTGCTGAGCCCTTTAAAATTCTGTTCCGCAGATGCATGGAATGGCAAATGGCTTTATGCTTGGAAGCTCTTGGTTGATACGATTGCTTTAGGTGCTGAATGTGTGGACACATTCTGGAGCTTGGTGGCAATATTGATAATATATTCTATATCCAGACGTTGCCAAGGCTCTCGACAGCGTACCCCATAAAAAGCTGAAAATTAAACAGAAAGACTGAAAGGTTAAGGGATTTAGGGGAGTGCCTTACCGTGTTCCCGTGACAATTAGGATGCCACAGGGCAGTGTACTGGGACCGTTGTTGTTTGTTTGTTTCATAAATAATATGCCATATGCTATACACTCTTCCATAAAAAAATTGGGGATAGCGCTATGTTATTCGGGGAAATTAAGAACCCAACGGACTGTAAAGCAATACAGGAAGAGCTTGGCCGCACTATTAATAAGGAGAAGTATCACATGTCCCAACTCTATGAAGAACATCAGTAGCTGAGACCAATTTTGAAAAGAATTTTGGTGTGTGTTGACAACGATCTGAAGTTTCGGGCCATTGTGAGAAGAAAGTAAATCAATTAAATAAACCATTAGGACTTTTAAGATCTTCCCCGTCTGGTCATACCATTTTCAACATAAACATCCAATCTTTCTATATTCTGGTGTCACTTCGGGGAATGTCTTCGCCACGGTGGTTCATATGATAAGCTTCCTTTCTAGCAATCCAAGGTGTATCCTCTTGGATTTGTCAACGCTGATTCTCGTCATCCCGTCTAGGTAATTTTCAGCCTTTCTTGAGGTACACTTATAAAATTCCTTGGCAGTGTACAGAACATATTAACAGTATTCCCACTGTGTTCCAGGAATTTTAACCATGCATCCAGTTCCTCCAGATGCTGTGTCAAGTGGAGCCGTACCTTGAGACAGTGATTAGACTCATCGCCAAGATCTCCCTCCCTAGTGTAGTTTGTGAGTTAAGCTTACCAGGGGCAGATCCAGGAATATTAAAAGGTGGTTCCAAGAAGTTGTGGGTGAGGGAACATGACGAGCACAGCGAGCCCACTCAGCTGGCGGATTTTGGGGGGCGCTGTAATCCCCCATTTTTTTTAAACTGACTAATACCATGGGTATTTTGAGGTCATTTTGAAACCATGTGCATTTTATATTAGGAGATATTTTGAAGTCAATAGTAATTACTTTTTACTATAAAAAAACGCCTGACTGCAATACTGCATACAAGAAAAGTGTTAATTTTTTTTAAAAGGATGAGGTCCTGTATCCGCCCCTGCTTTCGTCTACTCATATCCGTATCTAGCCGGATGAGACGCGCCAAGGTATCTGAGGCGGTGACGAAATCGCCGGTGACAGTGGAGCCTTCCACCACGCCCTGGTCGACCAGTAGGCGTTCATTACAGTCCCTAAACAGATACCAGACTGAAGGAGAAGGTTCTCAAGCAAGAGATACATGATGTAAATAAATAAATTAAGGAAGACAGGGAATAAGAGGGAAAGAGCGATAAAGAGGAGGATTCATTATGCAGTGATGACAACTCGGAAGATGATCCCTCGTTTGGTGTATCCCGACTTCTTATCGTCGGGCAATGGTGACGCCCGAAGACACAGTTGTCTCTACCGAGGGTCCATACTGCAGTGCGCGCTACCACACACACACACACACACACACTACATCCTTGACCACCGAAGGGTCAAGACGTACCTGGCGCTCCTCTCGGAGCAGCCAGGTCAACTGTTAAGTTGGCCCATACCAACCCCCTCCCCTGAACCCTCCTCCCCACCGGAATATCAACAAGTTCTCGCCAGAAGTTACAATTTCATTTAGGAAAGGAATAGAACCAGTGTTAAACAGAGGTGAGCATTGGTGAACAGTGCTTAAGTCAGTGAGAACAACTCAACAGTAACAGTCGTACTCAAGTTAACCTTCACACAGTGAGGTCCCAGGTACCCAGTGATAACGGCCCTTGAGACCCAACAACCAGCGATGTGTTAATCCGTCTACGATAGGAAGGCCTGGGACCACACCTCACTCATATAACACCATCTGTGAGGGAATTACTACACCACGTGATGCCCCTCATAACACCATCTGTGAGGGAATTACTACACCACGTCAAGTCCCTCATAACACCATCTGTGAGGGAATTACTACACCACGTCAAGTCCCTCATAACACCATCTGTGAGGGAATTACTACACCACGTGAGGTCCCTCATAACACCATCTGTGAGGGAGTTACTACACCACGTCAAGTCCCTCATAACACCATCTGTGAAGGAATTACTAAACCACGTGAGGTCCCTCATAACACCATCTGTGAGGGAATTACTACACCACGTGATGCCCCTCATAACACCATCTGTGAGGGAATTACTACACCACGTCAGGCCCTTCATAACACCATCTGTGAGGGAATTCGTACACCACGTGATGCCCCTCATAACACCATCTGTGAGGGAATTACTACACCACGTCAGGCCCCTCATAACACCATCTGTGAGGGAATTACTACACCACGTCAGGTCCCTCATAACACCATCTGTGAGGGAATTCGTACACCACGTGATGCCCCTCATAACACCATCTGTGAGGGAGTTACTACACCACGTGAGGCCCCTCGTAACACCATCTATGAGGGAATTACTACACCACGTGAGGCCCCTCATAACACCATCTGTGAGGGAATTACTACACGTGAGGCCCCTCATAACACCATCTGTGAGGGAATTACTACACCACATCAGGTCCCTCCTTACACCATCTGGGAGAGAGTTACTACACTACGTGTTTGCTGTTCAACACCTACATTAATCTGAATGTTCACTGTATGTTCCTTTACCTATCTCTAATGAAGGCTTTTGTTAAACCACCAATGTATGTAATAAGTCATTTACGTCCAATGCATATTTTCAGCCTTTGGGCTGCAGAACTTTTTCAATAAACCGTTAATTATTACTATTATTATTATTATTATTACACACACACACACACTACATCCTTGACCACCGAAGGGTCAAGACGTACCTGGCGCTCCTCTCGGAGCAGCCAGGTCAACTGTTAAGTTGGCCCATACCAACCCCCTCCCCTGAACCCTCCTCCCCACCGGAATATCAACAAGTTCTCGCCAGAAGTTACAATTTCATTTAGGAAAGGAATGGAACCAGTGTTAAACAGAGGTGAACAGTGGTGAACAGTGCTTAAGTCAGTGAGAACAACTCAACAGTAACAGTCGTACCCAAGTTAACCTTCACACAGTGAGGTCCCAGGTACCCAGTGATAACTGCCCGCGAGACCCAACAACAACCACCGATGTGTTAATCCGTCTACGATAGGAAGGCCTGGGACCAAACCTCACTCATATAACACCATCTGTGAGGGAATTACTACACCACATGTCCCTCATAACACCATATGTGAGGGAATTACTACACCACGTCAAGTCCCTCATCACACCATCTGTGAGGGAATTACTACACCACGTCAGGCCCCTCATAACACCATCTGTGAGAGAACTACTACACCACGTGATGCCCCTCATAACACCATCTGTGAGGGAGTTACTACACCACGTGAGGCCCCTCATGACACCATCTGTGAGGTACAGTAATTACTACACCACGTGAGGTCCCTCATAACACCATCTGTGAGGGAAGTACTACACCACGTGAGGCCCCTCATAACACCATCTGCGAGGGAATTACTACACCACGCCAGGTCCCTCATAACACCATCTGAGGGAACTACTACACCACGTGAGTTCCTCCTAACACCATCTGGGAGGGAGTTACTACACTACGGCGTTTGCTGTTCAACACCTACATTAATCTGTATGTTCACTGTATGTTCCTTTACCTTTCTCTAATGAAGGCTTTTGTTAAACCACCGATGTATGTAATAAGTCATTTATGTCCACTGCATATTTTCAGCCTTCAGGCTGCAGAATTTTTTCAATAAACCGTTAATTATTATTATTATTATTATTACACACACACACCCAGCTGACTGGAAGACTTTATATGTGTCAACAGTGCCCAAGTCAACCAGCCCACAATCCTTAAATCAGCAACGACCCAATGCAATCACCCCAATATCCAGCTCAATCTGTGAAAGTTTTGTGTTCGACTGGGCTTATGCTGATATTGCAGGAGCCGTAGATCCTCAGCAATTTGGTGATATGAAAACTTCTTCCACCACTCACTGTCTTGTCAGCTTTCTCGACTACATGTACCGCCACAATTTAATTATCAACAAACCTGTCGACCTCGGGTTTCGAAGAAGTCTTATACCATGGCTTACAGACTTCCTCAGTAACCGACACCAAGCTGTACGCTTCCGAGGGGCTGTCTCCACCTTTCCTGTCACTCACCTGTGGCGTCCCCCAAGGCACCAAGATGGGGCCACTATGCTTCTTTATGCTTATCAATGATGCCCTAAGAGAAACCCCTGCTCGCTGGAAATATGTCGACGACTCCACCATTGGGATGAGCGTCAACAATTCTGCTCCCGACTATACCGCCCTTCAGGATTTATTGAACAGTCTCCAAAACTGGGCCACCAACAACCACGTCACCATCAACCATACTAAGACCATGGTTATGCACATCAACCTCTCCTCCGACGTTGTCCCACCCTCTTCCATTACTTTAGGTCCCAACACACTCCATGTTGTAGATTCCACTAAGCTCCTCGGCGTCACCATAGACAACAAACTAAATTGGAAACCACACATCAGTGAAGTTGTCAAGTCCTCCAGTTTCCGTCTCCACCTCCTCCGCCGACTCAAGTCCCTCGGAGTTCCTGCCCCCAAGCTCCTCAGTGTTTACTCAACATTCATACTTCCCAAGCTCACCTATGCCTCCCCTACCTGGTCTTCCTCCCTAAATGCCACACAACGTAAACACCTAGAAAGAGTGCAAAAGAGGGCATGCAAGATTATTCTCTCCCCTTCCTACTCCATATATCAAGAAGCGCTCAACACACTGACCCTCTCGGCTCTCACTGACCATCACCACGACCTCATCTGCAAATTTGGTGAGAAGCTTCTGCACCATCCTCGACACCGGCTCCTACTACCACCCGAGATCCCTCGCCCGAGAATTGCTGTTCGACACTACAACCGCATCCAGCCTATACGAGTACGAACTGATCGCTATAAGAACAGCCCAGTCCCAACCATTGTAAAAAATTTCAATAACTTGTAATCAACCAGTGTATTCACTCCCAGTCAATCTTACTTTTTGCGCTGTCACTATGTTGAAATGCCCTGTAGTTTGAGCTTCTCCCCACCTAGTTATAATATATCATATTTATATCACTTATGTTGCTTGTATATTATTTGTAAATCAAGTTACCCATTCCCCAATTATGTAACTGTATATTTTCAGCCTTCCGGCTGCCATGCTCTTTCAATCAACCGTTAATTATTATTATTATTACCCACACACACGGGATTGGACGGAAACTCTCAGAAGTAGAGAGTGCTTTATTTTATTGGAAAGATAAAACCCATTATAAAATCAGGGTAAAATCAGGATAACAGCAAGTCTAGACACGGGTTGGTTGACGATCGGCGACACACTCTTAGGGGGGAATTTGGCAGCTATCAAACAGGGAGATACTACCGCCTGGGAAGATATTGGAAGCATGATGTGCTGTCAATGGTAGACCCTGCTGCCATATGGCATCACAAAAATTGTGACCAAGTCCCAGGTTGCTGACCTGACTTTGTGCCTCATTTACACACAATTGCAGGGTCTCAATTGTTTCTCTTACTATTTATAACACAACATACATATATTGTTGCTCACTCTTGATGTTTTTTTTTCATTTTTGTACGTCTTTATTATTATTTTTGTTATTGTTATTATCTTCTTATTTTCATTATAAATTTTATTTATTAGGCATTATTAATATTATTATTATTATTATTATTATTATTATTATTATTATTATTATTATTATTATTATTATTATTATTATTATTATTATTACACCCAACCTCCCCGGCCCCGATGTGGGTCGGTGACCTTTGCCCGGGTGGGCTGACCCCAGTAAAAAAAAAAAATAAGTGCCACAGACATAAAACCACAGACTGACAGGAAGCCTGTCGTACGTTTTTTTTTTTTTTAGCTTTAACAAATTTATTGACAAAGCTTGGAGTACAGTTTGCCTATTCTGAGTAATTCAGTCAGGTCTTGACACTGAGGGTGGTATCATTTCTCACTGCCACGTAGGACAGAGGTTCATACACAAAGAAATAGAAATACATCATATATATATATATATATATATATATATATATAATATATATATATATAATATATATATATATATATATATAATCAACGACCTCACCAGTCCGCGTGTTAAATGGACTAAAAATGAAGAATCTATATATATATATATATAAATATATATATATATATATATATATATATATATATATATATATATATATATATATATATATATAGAGAGAGAGAGAGAGAGAGAGAGAGAGAGAGAGAGAGAGATCAGATTCATGTGGGTGATGTCACTGTTCACTGCCATGCAGGTACAGGACAGAGGTTCGTACAAAGCAGCTCTGCAGGGATAGGCACATCCTCAGTGGCGACCGTCGCCTCAGTATCCATTGAAATTGCCAGACAAACATTTCCTGCTTCCCCGAACCACTAATATAAATTTACATCAGCAACTTAATTATAGGATGACATAACAGTTTACACAGTAGCTTCCGGAAGGTACACTTAAGGCAGAGGCCCAACTGTAAAAGATCTTATTTTATTGGACGATACTTCATGTTTATCAGTCTCACGTGAGCGGCAGCGTGGTCACTTATCTCCTGAGTGAAAACTGGGCTGTGCAGATTGTACTCAACAACATTAACAGAAAGAAATGATCTATCAAAAGAATTCAACTTCTTCAAGCCGGAAGATTGGAATACATTCACTATACAAATAAAGAACTGATACAAAACTACTGAAGGAGGCTGTGAAGTTGGCTGGAACCTATACAGAAGAATAAATGGAATCGCAAGAAAAGGATACGGTCTACAATCCTCACATCAAAATTTCTCCGCCAAATTCCTCTCAAGAAGGTATAAATTGATGAAGAGCTCGAGAGATCTTGAAATTCTACCAGAGTTAAGAGACTGTCAGAGGAAAACCTCAAGGTCTGTGAAAAATTTGGTGTGAATAAACGGTATCAGCCGGACATTGTACAATACCATCCGATCTCTGGAAGAATAAACTCGAGATGGAATACTTTTAACATCCTTAGAGCCATTCCGGGAATTTTTCTATGATGTAAACAAACTCATGCCACATCTCACAAAACGCACATACCACTGTAACAGGTGGAGCTGTGGCCGACTGTACGTAGTAATAGTATGATGTCAGCCTTGTTCTAATCCAGCTTGAAAAACTCGGATGTAGCAATTGAAAACTATCCAGAATGAACCCATGACAATCATTCTGAATGCTCTTACGTGGACAAACTCCACTAGTATGAGGAAGACGCTAAATATCACCTGTCTTTTTTTTTTTTTAAGAATAATGGACCTCAATGTAAAACAAAGATGTCACTTTATTCTTCTTTTGCATAAGAGCCACCTGATTGACTTCATTTCCCCGACTTGTAGCTCAAAGTTTGTGTTATGACGAGATCACCCCTCAAGCTGGAACCATTTCTACCCTTATTTGTGTCCTTTGGCGGTTGACCATTATAAACAACACCAAACTTAAAATGATTCCACCTGCCCTTCAAGCAGTGAAAATCCATGGCGGTAAAAACCCAAAGCCTATTTTAGTTTAGCACCGAAACTGGCGCCTTCAACTAAACAAGCCAGAAACCATAGAAAATGGTCATTGTCGATCTCGAGAAAATGGTTTCTTAACGGTAACTCTAGTATTTCTCCCTGATTTTACTTTTTCTACCACCGGTATTCATTTAATCAGGGCCGGATTCAGGAGTGGGCAAAGTGGGGAGCTGCCCAGGGGCCTCCACAATATGGGGGCCTCCACATATTGCAATATTTTACTTATATGTTTATGCATTTGGATTATTTTTATTTTCATTCTTTAAAATTCATGTTTATCTATTCCATCACGTAAAACTATGTTCAGCAAGAAGCGTGATAGAAATTAGGCTAGCTACTCCTTGAAATTCATGAATACCTGGTTTTCCTATGAACAGTATATTTTTAATGAATGCAATTGTTTGTTTTGCTAATAATATATTTAGAATTCCGGAACTCCCAGATGCTTAGGCTCGCTTCACTCGCCACCCCACCTTCTTGGGCAGTTATATTGAGGGGGGCCTCCACAAAGAGGCTGCCCATGGGCCTCCACAGGTCTAAATCCGGCACTGCATTTAATTATTTTCATTTATTATTTATGATTTCACAAAGTATAACCTTATTAGCTGTTCGGGCGGTTTATCTTGTCTTTGTTAGTTTTATTATGAATTGTATTGTCCAGTGTCAGTACAAGGGGAAACTGGAGTGCCCGGAGGAAACTTGTGATGTTTGGTATTATCACACTGAATAACACCCTGCTCATGTGTGTCCTGACCGTTATCGCTATACGGTAATGGCGTATATAAGTGGCTGGAAAGAAGTGGCGGGGGGAGGGGCAAGACTTGAAGGTAGGGATATTATTTTATTTCCATCCAGTGGTGTAAGCAGTGGGGGGGGGGGGGGGGGTTGAGCATCGTGAGCCCATACAGCTGTTCGCCTCTCTCCCCTCCCCGCCCCTCCCGCCCAGAAAATTTAAACGCTTGACCAAATTCAGGGATTTTTTTGTAGCCATCTGCAATGAATAGTAGGATATATTTTATGGACACTATTAGTACTTCTGTTGGAGGCCTTACCCCCGTCTATGGGTCTGAATTATTGTCTAAGTACTTACGTCCTCACGAACCGGTTGCGTTGGTTTGAAGGTGTTGAGGGCAGTAGCAAAAGGGGTCCATGGCTACATGTTACCCCCCTATATACGCCACTGCTGTACGGCACCATAGATAGATAGATTCAGTTCTTAATCCGCAATTTTTTTTTTATTATTACCCTCACTGGATGTGTGCCTGTGCCATGAATATTTTTAGTATTTATTTGCTAATAATGGTATGTTTAATTTGAGGAGGAGGAGGAAGGGACTCGTATGAATAATAACAACTTGATTCTATACATAAAAATTGTGTACATTGTCCAACAAATCTCTTTCTGAATGTAGTCAAACATACTGGAGGAGCATTCATATCTGCACGAAAATTCCATTTATAATTTACTTATTTATTACTAACATAAGATATAAATAGACATACACATATAATAAGACATATTTATGGACATGCAATTAAAGCAAATACATGATTAAATATATCCTATTCAAATTAAATAGCACTCAATGATGAAAAATGAGATATTGAAAAAAATATAAAAACGGGCTTTAATAGTTTAGCTGCTATTGATTTACAAAGTGTTGGCACATTGTAATTGGGAGCTGACAGGACAACGACTTAAATAATACAGTGCTCAGAAGACAGCATCAGTGTAGTCAACAACTCGAGGGATCAAGACACACTAGAGATCTTGATACAATAACTGCGTCAAATGAAACAGTATTGGACACAACACTTAGTTTTTTTGTTTTTTTGTACCATAAATGACGCAATATTTGGTCGTCTCTTGGGCATCAATAACTCTTAATGATATGTTTTAATGACTTTTCACTATTTTTCAGTTAAACGTTAGTTAGAATTTGCATGAAAATAATAAAAAAAAAAAAGCTGGGTGAGGGGTGTGGGATCGGCAGTAAGCTGGGTGGGGGGTGTGGGATATGCATTAAGCTGGGTGGGGTGGGGGGGGGGGGTAGTCTGTAGCTGCATGTATTGGTGGTGAGCTGCTCTGGCGCTGACAACCCTCCTCTTGATTATGGCAGCAACTTGTATACAAACACACTTAATTACCAACTCAGTATTTATTTTTTCAGAGAATATTATACGACATCACGAGACAAAATTCTTGAAGGTATTCGTTCTTTCCCTGAAGTGTCATTCATCCCCAGGAACATCAGTCAGTGTTAAGAGAAGACTTTCACAAGGACGTCGGGATGCGGGCTGGAAAAAAAGACCTTAGGTTAGGAAAACAACCATGATAGTCTTTAATGAAACCTTAACCACAAAGAAAATTAGTCTTACTATGTCAGAATTGAAGCCTTAATTAGTAATTACTGTATGTGCAAAAGACAGAAGAGTATATAAATAAGATGATTAACATTTTTTACTAAAACATAATTATGATTACATATTTTCACATAATCAATATAAAGGTAATTAAGGATCTGGCCTACAGGTAAATAGTGATTCATAGTGAGGTGGATTAAGGGCCACAGTATACCCATTACTGTCCTCACGTCAGCCAGAGGAGTAAAGTCTGAATGAGTCACCAGATAGGGCGAGTCACAGCAGAATAAGACCTACTGATAGCTAGACACTTAATGCTACAGGTACCTTTTTTTTTTACGGGGATAAGCCCACCCGGGCACAGGTCACTGACCCACATCAGGGCCTGGGGGGCAAAAATATAATAATAATAATAATAATAATAATAATAATAATAATAATAATAATAACAACAATAGGATCCCCACATTAAATCACAATGGACAGTAGTGACTCGCTGGTTTTGAGAATTCTAACTTCGTAAAAATTTCTTAGCCCATAATAACAAAAAGAAATAAAATATAAAGTTGCATATTTGGAGTAAAAGCCACTAAACCTGTCGTTCTGTTTCAACTTGAGGCACCACTGACCTCTTGTTTCAGAGATGACCCGTAACTTTTCAGACTATATCATTACAAAAGAAAATATCACCCACACCACACTCATTGTTGCAATAAAGGATATAACGATAGACTTACCGAGGTGCTTGTATGGTGTCAGTTCATCACGTCAGACTAGTATTTGTCCTGCTTCCCTTCTAGTTCTGTCGTCGACAAAAAAAGTGTTTCCTTGCCAAGGATGAGCCTCTTTATGTGCGTATTCATTATGTCCACCTCTTTCTTGACATTCTTGTACCGCTGCTTCTCTCTCTGGCGGTAACGGTATGCTCTGAGGGCCCTGAGTCTCTTGCTTTCCAACTGAGGGTCTGTTTGGGGCTCCCACGAGTGTGCTGGCCCAGAGGGAAACGCCATTCGTTCCCCCTTAGGCTCCCACGAGTGTGCTGAACCAGAGGGGGACGCCATTCGTTCCCTTTGAGGCTCCCACACGTGTGCTGAACCAGAGGGAGACGCCATTCGTTCCCTTTGAGGCTCCCACAAGTGTGCTGGACCAGAGGGAGACGCCATTCGTTCCCTTTGAGGCTCCCACAAGTGTGCTGGACCAGAGGGAGACGCCATTCGTTTCTTTTGAGGCTCCCACGAGTGTGCTGGACTGGGCGGTGAGGTCTTAGGTTGCGTTTGAGGTTTCCAAGATTGTGCTGGAGTAGAGGGCAACACCATAGGGTCAGTCTGAAGCTTTCCGGAGTGTGTTGGACCAAAGGCTGTTGTCAGAGGGTCATCGTCACCTTCACTGGTAACGTGGCGCACTGTAATCCAGCCTCCGCTAGCGCCATTAGTCCCTCCGCTTATGAAGGACATTTTTATGCATTGTCTGGGAGATTCGGTCCGGTTCATCTGACTGACTTGGTTCACCTGATTGGTCTGATTCACCTGATTGGTTTGGCTCACCTGATTGGACTGGTTCACCTGATAGGACTGGTTCACCTGATTGGTTTGGTTCACCTGGTTGTCCTGGCTGACCGCCTCTAACGTTGCAGGACTATGAAGGAAGGAGCTGTTAGCTGCAGGACTTCCGTCATAGGGATTGATTTTCCAGGTTCTGCTTGCCATGTTGTCATCCTTGCCTCGGGAGTCACTAGAGAATCCCTGACGAAGATTACACATTTCCTCGTCTTTCTTGTCCCTCTCACGTGATTGTTTAAACTGTGATCTTCTACATGAAGGATCGAAAGGTGTTTTAATGGGGCGATGTAGATCTCTCTCTCCTTCATGTAGTAGTAACCGATCCTTGGGAGAAAAGTCAGGAAGGTATCTTATTAGCATCTCTGAGGTCTCTGGTAAATCGTTGAAACAATTTTGAAACTCTCCCAACTCGCTGAACGTCTCTGAAAGTGTTCTCTCTGCAAAACACCCAATCGGTTTATTAAACAGCTTTGTATTTCCAGATTGTTTGTCAGAAATATCTGTGATGCTAGATTGGTTGTTGAATATATCCGGGATTCCAGTTTCTTTGTCAGTCACATGTGAGGAAGGGTCTGGCTGCTTCCCAAATACCTGTGAAGATTGAGTGTGTCTGTCTAGATGCTTACCAGTCATCTCAAAAATATCTGAATGTTCAGTAAACATTCCTGAATTGTCCCAGTGTTCGCTAAACATTCTTGAAGGGTCGAATTTTTCACTAAATTTTCCTGAAGTCTTGAGGTGTTCACTAAACATTTCTGAAGTGTTTGCTTGCTTACTAAATATTCCTGAAGTCTTGGGGTGTTCACTAAACATTCTTGAAGTCTTGGGGTGTTCACTAAACATTGCTGAGGTGTTTGATTGTTCACTACACATTCCTGAAGTTTTGAACTGTTCACTAAACATTCCTGAAGTCTTGGGGTGTTCACTAAACATTGCTGAGGTGTCTGATTGTTCACTAAACATTCCAGAAGTCTTGAACTGTTCACTAAACATTCCTGAAGTTTTGAACTGTTCACTAAACATTCCTGAATTCTTGGGGTGTTCACTAAACATTGCTGAGGTGTCTGATTGTTCACTAAACATTCCAGAAGTCTTGAACTGTTCACTAAACATTCCTGAAGTCGTGGGGTGTTCGCTAAACATTGCTGAGGTGTCTGATTGTTCACTAAACATTCCAGAAGTCTTGAACTGTTCACTAAACATTCCTGAAGTCGTGGGGTGTTCGCTAAACATTGCTGAGGTGTCTGATTGTTCACTAAACGTTCCTGAAGTCTTGAACTGTTCACTAAACTTTCCTGAAGTATTTGAGTGTTCGCTAAACATTCCTGAAGAAATCTTGGGGTGTTCACGAAACATTCCTGAAGTCTTGAACTGTTCATTAAACATTCCTGAAGTTTTGAACTGTTCACTAAACATTCCTGAAGTCTTGGGGTGTTCACTAAACATTCTTGAGGTGTCTGAGTGTTCACTAAACATTCCTGAAGTCTTGAACTGTTCACTAAACATTGCTGAGGTGTCTGAGTGTTCACTAAACATTGCTGAGGTGTCTGAGTGTTCACTAAACATTCCTGAAGTCTTGAACTGTTCACTAAACATTCCTGAAGTCTTGGGGTGTTCACTAAACATTCTTGAGGTGTCTGAGTGTTCACTAAACATTCCTGAAGTCTTGAACTGTTCACTAAACATTCCTGAAGTCTTGGGGTGTTTACTAAACACTGTTGAGGTGTCTGAGTGTTCACTAAACGTTCCTGAAGTATTTGGGTGTTCGCTAAACATTCCTGAAGTCTTGAACTGTTCATTAAACATTCCTGAAGTTTTGAACTGTTCACTAAACATTCCTGAAGCTTTGGTTTGTTCACTACACATTCCTGAAGCCTTGGAGTGTTCACTAAAACATTTCTAAAGTGTCCTAATGATCAGTAAGCAGTTCACAGCTGACAGTAGGAGGTGTTCGTTTACAATGCTCCCACAACCAAGTTCATGACTCCTTTTGTATAATCATCCCTCCCTAGCTACCGTACCGCCCGCTCTCAGTCTTACCCTTGATGCCCGAGATAGTTATGACATAATCGGCAGGAAACCTTCTACTTGTGTCATAGCTCGTTTGAGCATGTAAGTAATTATTTGTCATTAAGTGTTGTGTTTGTATGTTGCGAGATGACTTTGTGATGAGACGATGAATGTGGTGGGTCAGGCCGTATACGATGAATGTGGTGTGTCAGGCCGTATACGATGAATGTGGTGGGTCAGGCCGTATACGATGAATGTGGTGTGTCAGGCCGTATACGATGAATGTGGTGGGTCAGGCCGTATACGATGAATGTGGTGGGTCAGGCCGTATACGATGAATGTGGTGGGTCAGGCCGTATGATTGGGTGTTGTTGGTGTGATTAGGTTAGGTAAGGGTTCAGGTGTGTATTTTAAGGTTCAGGTGTGAATTTTTGGGTTCAGGTGTGTATATAAGGTTTCAATCTCTTAGGAAACTGAAATGTTTACACTTTCGTTATACGGATTAGTAACTGCTAGCGAATGCTGATAAAAAGTTAAAAAAAGCAATTACCTAAGTTCAGGAAAGGTTAATGTTTGACTTACGAGTCTAGAAAAATAGAAAAGTCTAGAGTCGACGAAATTGCCTCTTGAGACGTCACCCTACACGACAGATTAATAATGCTGTTAAAAATTTCCGTCACAGGCACAAGGTTCTTCACCATCCAATCGGTCCTAACCATCATGCGAATCTGACCTTCAGCTTTAATTGGTCACTTGATACACTTTCACCAAAAAATTCTCGAACGTTGTAAGTACTCAGCAAAAAATTCTCGAACGCTGTAAGTACTCAGCAAAAAATTCTCGAACGCTATAAGTACTCAGCAAAAAATTCTCGAACGCTGTAAGTACTCAGCAAAAAATTCTTGAACGCTGTAAGTACTCAGCAAAAAATTCTCGAACGCTGTAAGTACTCAGCAAAAAATTCTTGAACGCTGTAAGTACTATGCAATCTGAAAACAAAAATGAACGGAGAATCTGAAACCATTACAAGATGACAAATCCCATTCTGCTCTTTCTTACATCCATCGTTCCCAGGTGCTCAGTGATGTTTAAAATAGAATGAGGGAGAAGCCAGAAACATTGACTGGATTGACTTATTAAACCATAAGGATGTGGATTCTTCCTGGAAAAATCATACAGGATCGAGTAATATATTTGTAGGCAAACCATATAGCCAAGACCAAACCCGTTAGTACTTGAACAACCAAGAAACCTTTAAATACTGTACTTATGTTAACTCGCTGACCCTTATTTTTGGGGTGACTTCCGTGGCGATCGTCCTTTGTTTTTAATATAAGACTCACATATACTCATTTCCATTCATTAGGTACCATTCACTCGTCCATACTTCTGATAAACAAGTCTTAAAGAGATTCTGAGAGCTCGTTACGCGATTCTTTGATCACTCTGGGATGTACTCTCTTATGAACCTCGAGTACAGACAGTTACTTTTAATATACTCTTCTGATATATCTCTCTCTGCCAGTTGATAGGTTATTTGCATCCACTTTTGTTAACACTGGGGAAGAATTCATTTAAACACCCCCGCTTTCCCCTGGTCTGAGTCCTTCCGTCCTACGTTTCTAAATCCTACAGCTCTCTGTCCTGCTCATCGCTGCTCAGACCACTCCTAAAAGTTGAGATTTTTTCGCAAGGGCTTATGACTACTTAATTCCCCCCCCCCCCCCCCCAAGCAAGGTCACCTCGCTAAAGAAGTAGTAGTGGTAGTGGTGGTATCATTAGTAGTAGTATTGGTAAATATTAATATAAATAGTAATAGTAGTAAATATCATTATTAGTCGTAGTAGTAGTACTAGTCGTAGTCCTAAGTACTAGTAATAGTAGTAGCCGGAAAGTGTGCCTTAGGTTTTTATAGGAGCGTCAGAGAGCCACAACGAATTAACACTGCAGACGGAAATTTATCGCGTAGGTGTTGAGAGGGAGAACACTTTTCAGAAATGTGTAGTGAACGTTAGTATTTCGTCGAGTTGAAGAGCCATTTCCTGAATGCACGAATGAGGTGTATTTATAAATTGGGAAGCAATAAGGGTGGTTGCACTCATCAGCAATATTACAAAATTATCAACATATAGTCAATAAATAGCTAATTTGATTCGAGATGATCCACTTCTCTCTAGATGTCGGGTCACGTTAAGTAACTCTTTGCTCAAGAGGAGTTTACATTCATTAACTTTTCCTTCCTAAACTGATGTTTTCAACGGTTTCATTCTAAAGACTATCCTTGTCATGAGGGCTTCATTATCTGACTGATCTATTTGGTGGATGTTGTACATGTGTGAGGGTGTTTTTGCTCACTTACAGGAAGATATGTCTCTCTTAACATTGTGACGCCATTTTAACAGCTAGATGAGTACTTCTTATATAATAAATGCGCAGAAATTCTGAACAAATGACTACAGAGGTTAAGGACATTGTGATCTCACCTATAACGTAACAGTGAGGTCAACCCGTCATAAGGTTGTTAGTCGCGGTATCATGTAATAAATAATTTCGTGGTGTAAGATAAGGAAAAATTAGACAATTAGGAAAACTTGCAAGTGAATAATTTATAGTGTCCCAGGACATAGTGGTAACCCTTAGTGTTTCCTAAGTCAACATATACTGTAACCGAACCCACCTGGGGTAATAATATACTCGATTTTGTTCTGTTGAACAGAGAAAACCTCATTAGTAATGTCGAGGTAAGGAACGAACTTGCAAACAGCGATCACAAAGAAATTAGATTCCAGTTAGATTTTCAGGGCAGCCGTAAGGAAAATTCCACAAAAGTCCCAGATTTCAGAAGGGCAAACTTTGATGATTTGAAGAGACAGTTGAGAGAAGGCACATCACGCTTGGGGGTGAACTACATGGACCTGACGGTTGAAACCAACCTCATAACGAGATCTGAGGTTGCCGAGTTCCACGAAAATTTAAATAATGAGTTACTTAATGCACAAAGGCAGAACATACCATACAAAAAACTCAGATCAGACAACAAATACCCCTAAATAAATAAATAATTATTTAAGGAACATTATTGGCCAAAGGAAGGCTATAGATAGGAGAATAAATCGTGGCGAAATTTACCTCTGGGATTATTATAAGGAATTGGCCGGTAGGGTTAAGACCGAGATAAGGAAAGCAAAGAGGAAGAATGAGCTAAGGATAGCAAGGGAGGCGAAGACAAACCCCAAGGGATTCTATCAAATGTATCAAACTAAAACACGAGAAAAGATTGGACCAATACAGTCAGATACCGGCGAGCAATAATGTGAATAAATATTTTTCAACAGTTTTCACCACCGAAAATTCAAACACGATACCCGAGGCACCGACTCTATTCAGAGATAGTGAAGAAAACAAATTAAGCGAGATAATAGTGACTAGTAACGATGTTAGTAAGCAAATAGACAAACTAAAGCCTAATAGGTTACCTGGTCCCGATGAGATATTTGCCAGAGTATTAAAGGAATGTAAGGAAGAGCTTAGTATGCCCTTAGCAAAGTTATTTAACATGTCCTTAAAAACAGGTGTAGTACCAGAATTCTGGAGGATAGCGAATGTAACACTGATTTTCAAGAAGGGGGATAGATCACTATCCTCTAACTACCGTCCAATCAGTCTAACATTAATTGTAGGCAAATTACTGAAAGCAATTATTTCAAACTCTATTCGAAACCACCTGGAGAAGCACAAATTGATCAATGATTCCCAGCATGGCTTCACAAGCGGGCGTTCATGTCTAACTAATTTATTAACATTCTTTTCATCAGTTTTCGAATCGGTGGACGAGGGGCACAATTATGATGTGGTATATTTCGACTTTAGCAAAGCCTTCGACAAAGTCCCCCACGAAAGACTAATAAGAAAGGTAGAAGCACATGGCATTAAAGGTAATATTCTAAAGTGGACTAGGGCGTGGTTACAGGACAGGAAACAGAGAGTGAGCTTTAACCGTGCTAAATCCCATTGGAGCAACGTCACTAGTGGAGTTCCCGGCTCAGTACTTGGACCATTATTATTTATTATATACATAAACGACATAGATATCCGCATAGACAGCAACATAAGTAAATTTGCAGATGACACTAAAATAGAACGTGCAATTAAATCTGACGAGGACTCCGCAAAACTACAGGAAGATCTAAACAAATTTTTCGAATGGTCTGAAAAATGGCAGATGAAATTCAATGTGGACAAATGTAAAGTACTCAGTATAGGAGATGTATACAGGGAACCAGTTACCAGATGAATACGATGCCATTGGGAAATCCGACTGCGAGAGAGATTTAGGGGTAATGATAAGTAGGAATCTTAAGCCAAGTAAACAATGTGTTTTTGCTCGTAACAAGGCTAGTAAAGTACTTGGGTTCATACAAAGGAGTGTTAGTTACAAGACTAGCGAGGTCATCTTAAGATTATATCTTGCTCTTGTGAGACCTCACCTGGATCGCAGTTCAGTTCTCGTCACCGTATTACAGAATGGATATAGATTCCTTGGAAAGAATCCAGAGGAGAATGACAAGACTAATCCCGGGCATTAGGAACCTTGAGTACAGAGACAGGTTAAAGCATCTTAATTTGCACTCCCTTGAGAGACGTAGAGCGAGGGGCGACATGATAGAGGTGTATAAATGGAAGTCAGGACTATAGCCCTGACTTCCATTTATCAAAGGGGACATTACAAAGGTACTCAAACTATCCAACCAGGAGCGAACTCGTAACAATGGTTTTAAATTAGACAAATTTAGATTTCGGCGCGAAATAGGTAAACACTGGTATGGAAACAGAGTAGTGGATGAATGGAACAAGTTACCAAATATCATCATTAACTCAAATACGCTGGATAGCTTCAAACACAGGTTGGATGCTTATATGAGCAATAGGGGTTGGGTGTAAATGGGACTGCCCAGTATGGGCCAATAGGCCCGCTGCAGTTTCCTCCATTCTTATGTTCTTATGTTTCAGTACATAGTGGTAACCCTTAGTGTCCCAGGACATAGTGGTAACCCTTAGTGTTTCAGTACATAGTGGTAACCCTTAGTGTCCTAGGACATAGTGGTAACCCTTAGTGTCCCAGGACGTAGTGGTAACCCTTAGTGTCCCAGGACATAGTGGTAACCCTTAGTGTCCCAGGACATAGTGGTAACCCTTAGTGTTTCAGTACATAGTGGTAACCCTTAGTGTCCCAGGACATAGTGGTAACCCTTAGTGTCCCAGGACATAGTGGTAACCCTTAGTGTCCCAGGTCATAGTAGGTTCTAGGCAATTACATATCAAAGGCCATGTATAACACACTTCAGTTACTGGAATACACGAGGGGCAGCTGGTGTGTGATTCCTGTGTGTGTGTGTGTGTGTACACAACTTTACACAACGACTAATTATTGGTTCCAACACCTCGTTTATTAACTTGACTCACTGGAATCTCTCTCTACATTATAACAATCACACCTCTTCATGCATTTTTCCCATTCCTCTCTTTTTCTTTTCATTTCCTTCTTTATCACTCTAGAGGGGGGCTTTACACGCACAGTAACTGAAAGATACAGGGTATAACTGACAGGCCTGCCTCCTGACGCATTTACACTATTCAGTTAAGACTATAAGTTTTGTCAGGTCGACCCAGAATTCTGAAGAGTTAACATGTCTCCCCAGGACGACGAAACATTAATTGCTTCAGCAATTGTGATTGCAGTTCGAGACAAAGAAAAAAAGACCAAAATGGGTGAAAGAATGGCTCTCTAAAATGGGTGAACTATCACATACAAATCTACTAAATGAACTAAGATTAGAGCCTGAGGACTGGTTTAAATATATGAGAATGAATTAAACGTCTAAGCCTAGTTACACCATATATAGAACGCAAAAATACAGTTATGCGTGATGCAACATTGCATTTTTTAGCTACTGGAATATCATATGAAGATCTAAAATTTTCTAATAGTTCATCGCAACATTTATTTTTTAGAAGTTTGTTTGAATATTCAGTAAAGTTCGCTCTCCAAAGTGCTGTAAATGACCTATATAGTTCAATGAATTCAGTCAAAATTTCCTTTTCTGTCAATTCCAAATTCATTTAAAAAATTATAATAACTTTAAAGCTCTGTGATACGTGTCTTCACACCACAAGAGCTTTACTCGCACTGACGAAATGGTCTGATACTATCAGACCATTTCGTCTAAATGCCTATCAGACTGATAGGCATTTAGACGTTCAGGCTTGCTTTCCGACCATGAGGCTCCGCCCAAAAATTTATGTCTGCTAGAAATCCATCCGGCAATCCTGAACGACGTGCCTGTGAAAAAAACAGCCCTCTATACTCTCAGTTTCGTCGTTCAGGCCTAACTGTCTGTTAAAACTATCATGTAAAGCCCCCCCTTTATACCTACATTGCTGAGTAAACTGAGATTCGGATGTTTAATGGTTCAGTATGGGCGAGTTGAGGCTTCATCCACCGTGAACTTGTCGCACACCGGCCTGCCACGCCTGCCTCAGTCTCTTGTGCTTCTGCTGACTGCAACTGACTGGTGGGTGCTGACTACTACTGTTTAACCGGTGCTGTTACTGATGGCTGACGAGTGCTGCTAATTGTGGCTGACGAGTGCTGCTATTTATGACTGACGAGTGCTGTTACTGGTGGCTGACGAGTGCTGTTACTGGTGGCTGATGAGTGCTGCTATTGATGGCTGACGAATGCTGGTACTGATGGCTGACGAGTGCTGCTATTGATGACTGACGAGTGCTGTTACTGGTGGCTGACGAATGCTGGTACTGGTGGCTGACGAGTGCTGTTACTGGTGGCTAACGAATGCTGTTACTGGTGGCTGGCGAGTGTTGCTATTGATGGCTGACGAGTGCTGTTACTGGTGGCTGACGAATGCTGTTACCGGTGGCTGACGAGTGCTGTTACTGGTGGCTGACGAGTGCTGCTATTGATGACTGACGAGTGCTGCTACTGGTGGCTAACGAATGCTGTTACTGGTGGCTGGCGAGTGCTGCCTACGGATGGCTGACGGGTGCTACTACTGGTGGCTGACGACTGATGGATACTGCTGCTGTTGAAGGGTATCCCTGGCTGACGTATACTGCCGGCTGACAGTTAAAGGTTCACTGGAAACTCTATACAAGTATTTCCATAATGCATTTCTGGTGTACTTAGCTTATCTTTGCTATTGTCATCCGTTATGTAAAAGATTGTGTTTACGTAAATGACGAAATAGGTTATAAACACTACAGAGGTCAGTGGGTGTTAGTATCAAGGTGTTTGTCGAGGTCAGTACCGTATGACTGCCTGGTGATCCTACGTTATTGTCACTTCACCTTAACCTCAGCAAGTTCACCATAAGGCATCAAGAGAACTGAGCCCCCCGGTAGCGTGGTGGTCTAAACTCTTCCTGTTGTATAGCAGAACTCTTCATATAGTTGTTGTTTTCTTTATACTACGCCTTTACATCTCCCCAAATCACGAGAGAGGGTCTAAAACAACTGCAATTAAACAAGCGTAAAACACACAAATCGAAGCTCTACCTAACAAGTTGAGGTAATTACGTGACGAGAGTTTCAGCGAGACAAATTTTTTCCTCGAGTTGCTCATAATAATAGTGACGTTAACTCAAGTTTATATCCAAGTACAGTTAAAGTTGATGATGATGTCTTAACTTCCGATTACACCCGTGTAGTTTACTTACCTACTGTAGCGAAAAAATTGTAGTCTACGTGTTTTTTTTTATAAAGTTTTGGTATATATTGGTAAGGGGAACACAAAGTTTTAATACACTTTGAAAATGTGAAATAGGCTTTGGCGTTATGAAATTCAGTTATCACTAAACTGACTGATTTGACCTGGAATGAACCACTGAGTACTACTGGTTTGTTCCAGGTCAAATTAGTTTAGTGCTATTTGTCAACACTTAGGCGCTTGGATCACGACCTAGTTATTAGTGTATTAGTTAAAATTAATTATTCCTTGCTTCTCTCGTGCTAGTTGTACGTGCACGAATCAGGTGTTAGTCTTGTTGCAAACCGGGAAACTGGCATAATGAATACATATTAAGGTCTCCTCTTCTGCATGCCTCGCCAGCTGTTAAGGTCACCTCTACTGTATGCCTCGTCAGCTGTTAAGGTCACCTCTCCTGTATGCCTCGCCAGCTGTTATGGTCACCAGTCCTGTATGCCTCGCCAGCTGTTAAGGTCACCTTTACTGTATGCCTCGCCAGCTGTTAAGGTCACCTCTCCTGTATGCCTCGCCAGCTGTTAAGGTCATCTCTCCTGTATGTCTCGCCAGCTGTTAAGGTCACCTCTCCTGTATGCCTCGCCAGCTGTTATGGTCACCAGTCCTGTATGCCTCGCCAGCTGTTAAGGTCACCTCTCCTGTATGCCTCGCCAGCTGTTAAGGTCACCTCTCTTGTATGTCTCGCCAGCTGTTAAGGTCACCTCTCCTGTATGCCTCGCCAGCTGTTATGGTCACTTCTGTATGCCTCGCCAGCTGTTATGGTCACCTCTCCTGTATGCCTCGCCAGCTGTTAAGGTCACCTCTCCTGTATGCCTCGCCAGCTGTTATGGTCACCTCTCCTGTATGCCTCGCCAGCTGTTAAGGTCACCTCTCTTGTATGTCTCGCCAGCTGTTAAGGTCACCTCTCCTGTATGCCTCGCCAGCTGCTAAGGTCACCTCTCCTGTATGCCTCGCCAGCTGTTATGGTCACATCTCTTGTATGCCTCGCCAGTTGTTAAGGTCACCTCTCCTGTATGCCTCGCCAGCTGTTAAGGTCACCTCTCCTGTATGCCTCGCCAGCTGCTATGGTCACTTCTGTATGCCTCGCCAGCTGTTATGGTCACTTCTGTATGCCTCGCCAGCTGTTATGGTCACCTCTCCTGTATGCCTCGCCAGCTGTTAAGGTCACCTCTCCTGTATGCCTCGCCAGCTGTTATGGTCACCTCTCCTGTATGCCTCGCCAGCTGTTAAGGTCACCTCTCCTGTATGCCTCGCCAGCTGTTATGGTCACTTCTGTATGCCTCGCCAGCTGTTATGGTCACCTCTCCTGTATGCCTCGCCAGCTGTTAAGGTCATCTCTCCTGTATGCCTCGCCAGCTGTTATGGTCACCTCTCCTGTATGCCTCACCATCTGTTATGGTCACTTCTCTTGTATGCCTCGCCAGCTGTTATGGTCACCTCTCCTGTATGCCTCGCCAGCTGTTATGGTCACCTCTCCTGTATGCCTCGCCAGCTGTTATGGTCACCTCTCCTGTACGCCTCGCCAGCTGTTATGGTGTAAACGTGTACACAACGTGTACACAATGAGGTACGAAGGAAAGGTTCCGAGTACAGCCAATGTCACTCACTATCTAGGTGGCCTTGGTACAGCCCACGTTGCGGCCGAGAAGACAATACAGTATTGTACAGTGCTAACTGATCTTTTGGGAGATTTGAAACGTGACGACGTGGATCACCTGAGTGGTGAAGTACGATGCTATGGTCGTTTCAAAAACTTTATGAGGATGTTGAGTTCTGACTTTGGATAACAGATTACTGGAATTGGGCATAAATTTAGTACAAAAGACACATTTTAGAGATCTCATTCCAGTCAGAGAACTAATGGCTCACATCTTAACTGACTGGAGCAAAGTGAATGTATAACTAAAGGTTATGAAAAACCCGTCTGGACGCAATTATAACATGTTATTGAACAAGTTTGTAACATCCTGTGATTTTTTCCGACTTAAACGGATAACTTCTAACGTTATAAACCTTGATTTTTTGTTATCCACTATAACATGAAATTTCACAAAATATTCACTTACATGTCACATAGTATTGTAAATAACACGTGTTATATAGCACATGTGACCGTGACTTAACGCTAACATCAGCATTAGGTTAGTTTGTGGGGTACGAGATGTTTGGTTCACACTCAGGATGGGATGGAGAAAGGAAACTCACAATGTGCTCTCTGTATACATGTTGTATTGGATGTACCAGCTTGGTGCTGGGAAGTGGCAGCGTGGTTACAAGCGTGATGTAGAGAGAGCTGGTTGGTGAGGGTGCTCAGAGGAGGACCAGCTTGTGGGTCGACATGCTCGCCGGCGGGAGCGAGGACCGCCCGGCAGGAGGTGTTGCTTGCTGGTTGGTGTAAGTAGAAGAAGGGATGGTCACCACGAGGTCAGGCCTTATATAGCGGAGGTAGGCGTGGCTTAATAGTTGACCTCCGTTATGTAAGGGGGCGCTGGTTGACCTAGATTACGAGGCATACACTGGGGAATTCGTGGGGTCGGCTACTCGGCGACAGACAGGGTTTGTAGGGGAGGTATCCACTACAAGTTCTCCCTCAAACGGATAAATGTTACTGTACTCTCTTTTGTTCAGGTTTTCTGTGGAAGGAACAGGAGTTAATTATTTTTTCTCTTGGCCCATGCATTTTATATAAGTAACATAAAACACACCATCTTGTTTATAGAGCATACAATTCCATTTTTACAGCCTACAAATACAGTACTGTAACGATGATGTCAGTAAATGAATGAGAACATAACTGCAAGCTGCTGCCTAGATCTTAACAAAATTTGATTTTTTTATTAAATATAATTGTAATACAATAATGTATAAAAACAAGTTTTTTAAATATTGTACACTAGAATATTTACAACAAAACTATACAAACTGTTTATTTGAACAATATGTTTATTTTATTAACAGTGCAATTCCTGTGTAAGAAATTAAATATTAAATTAACACAATTATATATTTAAGGTGTACTAAAATAATTACTTCAAATTAATTAACCTTATCGTGGTATAACAATGGTCTTTTGGAATCGGATGGTTGGCGTGAATCTATGCCTGTAGACTTTATTTGTGGGACCACAGTCCTGTAATACATAACTGCATTGTATCAGTGACTATAGCAGGGGCCTGTCTTGACTGGCCCAAAGATATTGAATTAATAATTTGTGTTTTGTTTTATGTAGTTTCTCTTTTTACAAACGAAAATAGCTGATCTGGAGATAGTGTGATGCTGTATGTCTGTAGAGATGAGGCTGCTGTGACACTGTCTGTGAGGGTGAGGCTGGTGCGACACTGTCTGTGAGGGTGAGGCTGGTGCGACACTGTCTGTGAGGGTGAGGCTGGTGCGACACTGTCTGTGAGGGTGTGTGAGGCTGCTGTGACACTGTCTGAGAGGGTGAGGCTGCTGTGACACTGTCTGTGAGGGTGTGTGAGGCTGCTGTGACACTGTCTGTGAGGGTGTGTGAGGCTGCTGTGACACTGTCTGAGAGGGTGAGGCTGCTGTGACACTGTGAGGCTGCTGTGACACTGTCTGTGAGGGTGTGTGAGGCTGCTGTGACACTGTCTGTGAGGGTGTGTGAGGCTGCTGTGACACTGTCTGTGAGTGAGGCTGCTGTGACAATGTCTGTGAGGGTGTGTGAAGCTGCTGTGACACTGTCTGTGAGGGTGTGTGAGGCTGCTGTGACACTGTCTGTGAGTGAGGCTGCTGTGAAACTGTGAGGGTGTGTGTGGCTGCTGTGACACTGTCTATGAGGGTGTGTGAGGCTGCTGTGACACTGTCTGTGAGGGTGAGGCTGCTGTGACACTGTCTGTGAGGGTGTGTGAGGCTGCTGTGACACTGTCTGTGAGGGTGTGTGAGGCTGCTGTGACACTGTCTGTGAGGGTGAGGCTGCTGTGACACTGTCTGTGAGGGTGTGGCTGCTGTGACACTGTCTGTGAGGGTGTGGCTGCTGTGACACTGTCTGTGAGGGTGTGGCTGCCGTGACACTGTCTGTGAGGGTGTGTGAGGCTGCCGTGACACTGTCTGTGAGGGTGTGGCTGCTGTGACATTGTCTGTGAGGGTGTGGCTGCTGAGACACTGTCTGTGAGGGTGTGGCTGCTGTGACACTGTCTGTGAGGGTGAGGCTGCTGTGACACTGTCTGTGAGGGTGTGGCTGCTGTGACACTGTCTGTGAGGGTGTGGCTGCTGTGACACTGTCTGTGAGGGTGTGGCTGCTGAGACACTGTCTGTGAGGGTGAGGCTGCTGAGACACTGTCTGTGAGGGTGTGGCTGCTGAGACACTGTCTGTGAGGGTGAGGCTGCTGAGACACTGTCTGTGAGGGTGAGGCTGCTGAGACACTGTCTGTGAGGGTGTGGCTGCTGTGACACTGTCTGTGAGGGTGAGGCTGCTGAGACACTGTCTGTGAGGGTGAGGCTGCTGAGACACTGTCTGTGAGGGTGTGGCTGCTGTGACACTGTCTGTGAGGGTGAGGCTGCTGAGACACTGTCTGTGAGAGTGAGGCTGCTGAGACACTGTCTGTGAGGGTGAGGCTGCTGAGACACTGTCTGTGAGGGTGTGGCTGCTGAAACACTGTCTGTGAGGGTGAGGCTGCTGAGACACTGTCTGTGAGGGTGTGGCTGCTGAGACACTGTCTGTGAGGGTGAGGCTGCTGAGACACTGTCTGTGAGGGTGAGGCTGCTGAGACACTGTCTGTGAGGGTGAGGCTGCTGTGACACTGTCTGTGAGGGTGTGTGAGGCTGCTGTGACACTGACTGTGAGGGTGTGGCTGCTGTGACACTGTCTGTGAGGGTGAGGCTGCTGAGACACTGACTGTGAGGGTGTGGCTGCTGTGACACTGTCTGTGAGGGTGTGGCTGCTGTGACACTGTCTGTGAGGGTGTGGCTGCTGTGACACTGTCTGGGAGGGTGTGGCTGCTGTGACACTGTCTGTGAGGGTGAGGCTGCTGAGACACTGTCTGTGAGGGTGTGTGAGGCTGCTGTGACACTGTCTGTGAGGGTGAGGCTGCTGTGACACTGTCTGTGAGGGTGAGGCTGCTGTGACACTGTCTGTGAGGGTGTGGCTGCTGTGACACTGACTGTGAGGCTGCTGTGACACTGTCTGTGAGGGTGAGGCTGCTGTGACACTGTCTGTGAGGGGGTGGCTGCTGTGACACTGACTTTGAGGGTGAGGCTGCTGTGACACTGTCTGTGAGGGTGAGGCTGCTGTGACACTGTCTGTGAGGGTGAGGCTGCTGTGACACTGTCTGTGAGGGTGAGGCTGCTGAGACACTGTCTGTGAGGGTGTGTGAGGCTGCTGAGACACTGTCTGTGAGGGTGAGGCTGCTGTGACACTGTCTGTGAGGGTGAGGCTGCTGTGACACTGTCTGTGAGGCTGCTGAGACACTGTCTGTGAGGGTGTGTGAGGCTGCTGAGACACTGTCTGTGAGGGTGTGGCTGCTGTGACACTGTCTGTGAGGGTGAGGCTGCTGTGACACTGTCTGTGAGGGTGTGGCTGCTGTGACACTGACTGTGAGGCTGCTGTGACACTGACTGTGAGGGTGAGGCTGCTGTGACACTGACTGTGAGGGTGAGGCTGCTGTGACACTGTCTGTGAGGGGGTGGCTGCTGTGACACTGACTGTGAGGGTGAGGCTGCTGTGACACTGTCTGCGAGGGTGTGGCTGCTGTGACACTGTCTGTGAGGGTGTGGCTGCTGTGACACTGTCTGTGAGGGTGAGGCTGCTGTGACACTGTCTGTGAGGGTGTGGCTGCTGTGACACTGTCTATGAGGGTGTGGCTGCTGTGACACTGTCTGTGAGGGTGTGGCTGCTGTGACACTGTCTGTGAGGGTGTGGCTGCTGCAACACTGTCTGTGAGGGTGTGGCTGCTGTCACTGTCTGTGAGGGTGTGGCTGCTGTGACACTGTCTGTGAGGGTGTGGCTGCTGCAACACTGTCTGTGAGGGTGTGGCTGCTGTGACACTGTCTATGAGGGTGTGGCTGCTGTGACACTGTCTGTGAGGGTGTGGCTGCTGTGACACTGTCTGTGAGGGTGTGGCTGCTGCAACACTGTCTGTGAGGGTGTGGCTGCTGTGACACTGTCTGTGAGGGTGTGGCTGCTGTGACACTGTCTGTGAGGGTGTGGCTGCTGCAACACTGTCTGTGAGGGTGTGGCTGCTGTGACACTGTCTGTGAGGTACATATCATTTAATTTTTATAACTACAGTACTGTATTTATTTACTATCGATACCATAATGGGCAGATAATTATACAGTCTTTATATTAAAAAAAAAAATCTCATCCCAGGTTCAGTAAAAAAAAATAACTTTTTATCACTTCCTGGAGAATTTACTAAAATGAATAGTGAAGAAAATAGTTGTTTACACTACAGTGGTCCCTCGGTTAACGAGCACAATCCGTTCTAGAAGGTTGCTTGTTAACCGAAAAACTCGTTAACCGAAACCATTGTTTCAATGGGTTTTTGGGTAATTGGTTCCAGCTCACCGAAAATTGCCTAAATTCAACAAAAAAGGTAGAAAAGTACACTTACTTTGAGGTGTGTATGTAGAAGGCTCCTGGATGATGATGATGGGAACTAGAATGGGGGTGGAGAAGGGAGAAGAGAAGGCATTGGGGTGGAAGAGAAGTCACCCCATGGCGCCATTTCACCCATAAAATTTTAGTTCTCTTGGTGCAATTCAAGATTATTTTCTTCAAATCAACACTGCACTGCATTATATATTGTCAATATGTAAAATAAATTTCAAAATAACCAATAATTTGCTTGCAGAAACAGAAAAAAGCATTTAGTTGAAGAGAATCTCAAGCAAGATGTTACCTCCACTGAAAAGATACAAAGACTGGCACCTGTATGGTGTGTTGAGAGGCTGGATGTCATGCATAAAACTAGTTTCATTACCTTCAATTATGTTCAATAATTGTTAAAATGAGTAAAAAATTTAATATTAAACTTTTAAAATTATTGAATAGCATAACTTCTTGATATTTGCTAAAATGGTAAGGAATTTAAGCCCTAGAACCTGATTACTGTATTGGTGGACTAATACTACAGCTGGTGGACCGCCAAATGCAAGCGAAATCATGTTCAGGTTGGCTCGTAAGAAACTCGTTAATCGAGGGATTGCTCGTTAACTGAAGTTAAGAATCTTATGGAAGGTAACTCATTAACCGAAATCTCGTTAACCGAGGCGCTCATTAACTGAGGGACCACTGTACAGTATATTATACTGCTCATGAAAGGTATTCATGGATTGGTATATTCATTAGATGTATGGGAATTATTATACTAAATGTACATAAAAAGCTACAATAAAAACAAATCTGTTCATGCTAATAAAAAGACAGAGATGCACTGCATTAGCTTAATCGTAAGGACAAATGTAATGGAAATCAATCTTCATCTACTCACTTAGAATTAATTTGAAAATACAGTACCTAACACAACACTAATCAGGGCACAATATATAATTATCCAGGCATAAGAGCAATAACAGAGGTTTTATACCATAAATACAGAATAATTCAGTTTATATACAAAGAAATATATTAAGGAACAATAATATTCATAAAATAGAGGACAAAAGCTTGAAATCCCATTTCACTGCTGAAAGAACTCAACCTTGCAAGATATACTACTGTACTGCTCAGTGCCCTCAGGCAGAGCGTGCCTTTACCCAGGGAACATGCAGTGCCTAGTCTTAGGAAAGCACTGTCAGTATGGACACTGATTGGCTGTAAGCTGGATGCTTAACAAGCTTCACTCCCAGTTTAATCCATGAGGTACCTGGTCATAATATTCCAATTACTTGGATTCACTACATTTATGAATCCAAATCCAGTCATACAGAATTCAGTACCCAATCACAATTTATTTTTCTATTAATTATGTGCTGTACTTCATTTTAAGAAGGAAGTAGGGAATTCAGTCACTTTATTCATCCCATGACCATCAAATGGAATCTGGTATTTCAATCATCCATTTATGGATGATGTCCTAAGAAGTGACCAAGTGACTTAAGCCAGCTCAAAGTAAAAGTTGATCATCATTATGTTCCAGATGAATTCCAAGCTAGAAAGCACAACAATGACACAAAAGAAAAACAAAATTAGACAACTGGATTGATCATTTTACCCAAGAGGTCTCCCTTGCTCCTTGAAACTGGAAAAGGTTTGGATGATCCTAACATGAACATGTTTATTGAATAAACTTAGATTAAGAGCTATTATCAGATGTAAATAAGGTTTTCTTAACTTAACTATCAGGAATAAGGATTAAAAGGCTCTTTCCAGGGGTATAAAGACTAATATATAGGAATTAGGTAATGAATTATCATAGAATTGTGCCATATTTAAGTACAGTACTGTACTTCTGATTTCTGTATTCTTTTGATAATTCACAAAAAAATAAAAACAATCTCTTCAAGTATTGAAAAACATTGGATCCAAAAAGGTTAATATATCCTCAAAATATTAATTTCATTCATAAAGTGTCCAGGAAACGAAATCTATATCCACTATAAATACAATGATCCACAAAATGGAAAATGGCAGCAAAAAAAAAAAAAAAAACCTTGTTCATGAATATTTAAAAAATAATATATGGACAACATTAATCATTGGACCTCAGAAAACCAGGCAATCAACATTCAGTCATAAGCTAGGAACCAAGTGATTTGACTAAGAATATCATATGGCTATGAAATGTGATTTAACAATACCAGACCTAATGTCTTACTAGGTTTGAAATAACCACCAATTTGAATCTAAATATTATGGTGTAAGTGCACTCAGTGTCTAGCTTACTGTAATATTGTCCATACAGACAGTACCTTTCTGCTGTTATGAATTGAAAGCTCCCTGGGCAATGACCAGCTCTGTTTAGAAGGGGTCAGTAGTAATGATGTATATCTCAGGTCATTTGTAAGGCCACACAGGCCATAAATAATATAATAATGACATTAATGAGGTAGCATACAGTACACATTTAGCTTATTTGCATACAACTACAGGAATACCTCGCTATTTGCAACCCCACTTATCCGCAATTGATATTTTAACACCCCTCTTCGATATTTTCAAAGCATACCCCGATTCTTCGCAAATTAAAAATTACGATACCTTACGTAAATATATCTAACAGGGCAAACTAGATGCAGCTCTCACATTCTGATGTAAGGCCCACTTCACACGAGTGATTTTATTTTATTTTTCAATGCGTATTGACCGGGGCAGTTTAGAAATTAATGATCAATGGGACCATTCACAGGGAGCTCGCGCCTGAAAATTCACATGCGGGAGACGCTTACCCTACACCTGTACTTCCAAACCGCGTAACTTTGAGTAGATACTGTACCTGTATATGTAGTTTTGTTTTTTGTTTTTTACATGCACACAGTTCTTCATAAAGAATGTGCAAGAAAAAATAAAATTAAAAGAAATGACTATCGTTAGGTCAAAAATATAAAGAGAATAAACATTCTTATGTCCACAGCAGTAAGTATGCTGATAATTATCAGCACAGAGAGACAGAGTGGAGTGGGAGGGAGGTGTGGTGTCGGGGACCTGGCCCTCCCCCTACTGGATCAACTGTTAGCTGTGTTATTGTTATTAATCAACTTGTAATTTAGGGTAGATATATGCAATTTTCATATACTGTATATACGTATATATTATTTTTTTTACTGTTACATGCAAACACAATCGTTCATGTAGAATATGTAAAAAATAAAAGAAATAATTATCATAAGGTCAAAAACGTAAAGTGAATAAACAATTAACATTTCTTACATGCGCAGTAGTTAGCCCACAGATTGGGGGGGAGGAGGGATTACTGTTGGAGATCTCAGCCGCTCCTGTCCCCCGTGTGTAGTGAAACTATTGCTAACTGGCAATGCAATATTTTTTATCTATTTATTTATTAGTATAATTTTAATTACTCCTCACATTTCCTGGTACAGTACTACAGTATGCATGTAACCCTAGTCCTAATGGCCTCAGATATTGAGGAGTGTATATTGAAAAATACAGTATGTGGCAAAAGTTGCCATCTGGGAATGCATCTCCCCCCACCCCCATTTACAATAATTTTTATGGGGAAAAGTGCCCCGATATTCGCAGGGACTTCTAGGAACACATCCCATGCGATAACTGGGGTATTCCTGTACACACAAAAATTGGCCCTAATGATTGCTTAGTTCCTTTAAAAATTCCTGAAATTCACATTGTACAAACTGCTGTAGGAATTTATTAACATTAAATTCAATAGAAACCCTGTATACAGTACAAAAAATATATGAAAAGTCAACCTTCACATATCAAATACTGTAATATCAATATCATACGATTTCTGCTGTAACTAATAGTGCTTTCAATCACAATAAAGTCTCTTATCTGAATAAATCAGGGGGCAGCCGATCTGGTTAAGGAAGACTTCTTAGTTAAAAACATTTTAACCAGACAAAATAATATATTTTCTGGTTACTCTTGCAATTTTCCAATAAACCAATTGTATAACCATCAAAATACAAAATAAAATATAGGATAATGGAGACAGAAATGTGTAGAAGGAAATAAAGGACATTAAGTACAGGACAGTATACCTCTCGTACTGTACTGTACTTTTTCATGTATTTTCAATGTAATCTTCCATACAGTGAAAGTGGAGTGGAAGATAAATACAACATAATAAAAGTTTGAAGTGGTCCATTAGCACTGCAATATCTGAATAGTGTTATGTCACTACTACACACCAGGTCACCACTAGTATCTTCATTATTTCAAGTTTTAGTTTCATTACCAATGGTTTTTCTCTTCTCTATCCTCCCCAAAGGTTTGGCTGTCACTTTAGGCATGGTTAAATATTTATCTCTTGCACATTTTATTAAATGAGGCAATGTCACCACATCACAATATTTTGGCATCAGGACACAAAAGAACTGGGGGTTAGGTGGGGAGAGAGGATCCAAGTCACAGTGAGAGGAGAGGAGCCAATCACAGCCTAGGGTCCTTGGAAGAGTCATATAACAGCCAATCAGCATTGTCATATGCCCTTGGGGAGAATCAAACCGTAAGAAAATCTATGTGTAGCTTCCAAGATAAATTCAGACTTGGGGAGGGGGGCAAGTATGACTGAAAATGCAGGAATGTTTGGAAAAAATGGACGGTTTCAAATGCAATCATTGTATATTTCCAGTTGACAGTGTCTGGTTCAGAGAGACTTTATCATGTAGAAAGACTATGAATTACAGTATATGAATTATATTAGGGCCATTCTCATTTTTCTGAATGAAATTCTGCCATCACCCGAGTAATTTTTGCTATAAGAATGTGCTGACTTTCTTCTGACAGAGTCCGAAGTGATGTTGCAATAAAGGCTCCAAAACTTTCAGCAACATCTCCTGGATCTTTCTTAAAGTTCTGTAAAACTTTAGCAGCCTTTTGTAAATCGTCAGAATTCATTAGTCTAGGATTTTTTGGCTTTCTCTGATTTGTTGGTGGTACACAGGGCTCAGTACTGGCAGGCACTTGCACAGGCTGAGAAGTTGATGTTGATCTGACTGACATATTGGAAGTAGAGGCAACTTGCTCAGGGACACTTTCCCATTCCCCACCAACTCTCACTTCTTCCCTCCAGTCCTGTTGCAGCCTGGCATTCTCCTCATTTACAGCTGTGCTAATATTCTGCCTTTCTTCTTTCAAGAATGAATACCTGTTTCCAACCTAAAATAAAAAAAATACAGATATAGCATAAAAAATATAAATATATTTACTATCTGCAATGATGTTCACATTAAATATCTATAAATTTTAATTTTAATCTCATTCCTTAACAACAATATGTATTTATCAATGTAACAATTCACCTACAGTATCTAATGTATATATCCATCCACTCATCTATATCTATTTCAATGAAAGGAAGAGGTACCAAGTACAGTAACAAAAGATGATAAAACATCCTTTTCTCCTCTACTCATGTCAAGAGAAAAAGAATTTCAACTTCCACAATACTGTACTTAATATTCCCTGCAATTATTCACTTTGTAAGCAAATTATAAACAAAAATTAAATACTTTTCAAAAATTATTTTCTTTTATCATTACTATGTCCATGACACGTTCATCCACACATACTCATAATTTACTATACAACTTCAAAATAGGATTGTAGTTATACCAAACCCCATGGGGAGAGGTTGCAAAAAATCATATCAGAATTCAGAACCTGAAAACAGACTGCAAGAGACCATGCAGCAGAGAACTGCAATCAGGTAATTGTGGCTAACTCACACAAGTGTGGAAAATGGCTGTAAAACATTGATGATGAAACTAATAAATTCATATAGGTGCCATCCTCATGTCTGAAGGTTGGCGACCATGACACTCCATTCTAGCGGTCTTTACCAATCCTGCCAGATATTGCAGTCTAATATTTAAACTTTAGTTTTCCACCCAAGTCTCTGGAATCCCCTAGACCTCCCGTCATCTATTTTACCCATTAACATCTCAAGCCTGTGACCCCTTTAAAACAACAGTATGCAAGTTCTACATACAGGAACGCTTCAGTTTATGAAAGGGATATGCTCCTGAAAAACTTTTAGTAAACTGAAGCCATTTTTCGCATTGACTACTATTCTATAAAGGGGAGATACATTCCTAGGCGGTCCGACTAATTACCCAAATGTAGCCGCAATGAAGTCAAATAATGGTCCTACATGAATAAATTGGACTGCCAACCACTTCTCGACTAGTATTTGGTGTCACAAAGTCACAAAAAATTGGAAAACTTAATTTAAACTGGGTTAATAGATCGTGTGCTTGTACCAAGGGAGCGAGTAATTACCCAAATGAACCCAAATAAGACTTCTAAGCATATGTATTAATCATTATAACATTAATAAAGAAGTACAGTATCAAGTATATTTAATCCGTATTAGGTGGTCGGTGCTAAGGGTGATGGTGTGGCAGGTGGGGTTACTGGGTGAATGATGGTGGAATAGCTACCTCACCACCACCGCAATTTATGAAAGGTTTTCAGGAATGTATCACTTTCATAAATTGAAGCACTCCATCTGTTATACATTTGTGAAACATGTGAAGTGTAATACTTAGTTTACCTCATTGCTGGAAGAATCTGGTTGATTGGAATTGAGCTTGAGCTTCAAGGGAGTTAACAGAAACCGCAGTCTATTGAAATGGACCCATTTGGAGGTATATTCATCATCTCCAGACTCACGTCGCTTCTCACTTGTTCGCTTCACTTCTCGTAGGAAGAAGTTCCGCATATTTCTATATTTTCTCCATATATCTTCTGTAAGATGAGTACTGTAGCTAATATATTTAGGCAATAGTTAAGGATCTCTTTATAAATGATTACAATGGCCAAATTCCTTACTATATTATAAACAGAACCTCACTGAACAATGTGCATGACTGTAAGCTGTGTCTGTACTGCATAACAAATTTCACCACTTCCAACTCAAATGCTCATGATCTTAGCTAGGGTTACACTGGAGTTCTAATTACTAATTCATCATTAGTCTCAAAGCTCAAAATATTCTTTAAAAAAAAATCTGAAAAATTATCAGTTCGGTCATGCACCTATTTGGAAGTTGTTCAAAACACATCAAAAACTATCAGAAAAATAAATTTTCAGCCTAACCTAACCTAACCTAACCCACCTGCCACTACCTGTGTTTACCTTTTCACCTCATTTGCATTATTGTGTATGTCTCTACAGGAAATCTGACACTTGACCTTATACAAACCTCCAGTAAGAGTAAATTCCCCATTAGGTGCAGAATCTCTTTGGATAACAGCTGCAATATCATCAACCTTCTTCCTTTTGAGCATTGGCTTGGTGAAGTGTGGGTGTTTGGCGTCCCATAACAGGGGGTTGGCTCGCACAAAGTAAATCAGCATTTCTTCCATGCTAACTGTCCACACCGAGTTAATCTTTTGTCGCCGTATTTCATCTGCAGCATTTCCAGCATTTCCAGCATTCACATCCTTACCATTAGGCCATACATGTCTCCCATAGTTAATGGTTTGCTGTGTTGAACTTACTGCCATCTTAATATGGGATTTTTTTCAATTTACATAAGATTTTGCAGCCGAGGAGAACACAGTGACATTTATTTTGGTCCCGTTTTCTATGCTACACAGACCGACCAAGTTTAGTGTGCAAGTATAACTAAGGAATATCATGGGCATAACTTTCTGTTCCCCAGGCCGTTTGGGCAGTCAGTAACACTTCTATTAATTCATTTCTCTTGGTCCATACATTTCATATAAGTAAGATATAACACAACAGCTTGTTAACAAAGCATAAAAGAACGTTTTTACAGTTTATTAATGACCAAAGACTATCATAACGTAAGGAACTAAAACTCCCTTTATATTTTAAGACCCCTACACTGGCGATATCTATTGGACAAGCCAGAAATCATATAATTGGTCATTGGTGTCCTTGAGATTTTTTAACGATAACTGTTATTTTCAGCTGATTTTACTTTCTCTGTTATTAGCAGTCATTCAATTACTGAATTGCCCAGTATTAGTACAAGGGGAAACTGGAGTGCCCGGAGAAACTTGTAATGTTTGGTATTGTCACACTGAATAACGCCCTGCTCACATGTGTC
This sequence comes from Homarus gammarus, assembly GCA_958450375.1. Taxonomy (NCBI): domain Eukaryota; kingdom Metazoa; phylum Arthropoda; class Malacostraca; order Decapoda; family Nephropidae; genus Homarus; species Homarus gammarus. The sequence continues at coordinate 3,690,094 of CAUDMG010000658.1, read as the reverse complement.
TGGACAAAGCATTGGCACTTTGCCCCTCTAGGATACTCTGTCCTGCTCCTTTAGAACAGAACACTGTCCTGCTCCTTTAGAAAAGAACACTGTCCTGCTCCTTTAGAACAGAACACTGTCCTGCCCCTCTCGAGTAGAGCACTGTCCTGCCCCTCTAAAAGTAGAGCAGTCCTGCCCCACTAGAGTAGAGCACAGTCCTGCCCCTCTAGAGTAGAGCACAGTCCTGCCCCTTTTGAGGACAGTCCTGCCCCTTTTGAGGACAGTCCTGCACCCTCTCCTAGAGAACTGTACTGCCCCCACTGTCCTGTCCCTCTAGAATATCACACTGACCCTCTGAACCACTGCCCTGCCCTTCAAAAGCACCCGATTGCCCCACAGTTACATAGCCCTGCTTCTTTGCTTGTACATACATGCGCAAATTTTCTACTTTTCTAGTTCATGTCCAAAATGAAGCAGATTGTCAAATTCATGTTATTAAAATGTTGATTCATATTTCAAATTTCAAAATATTGATGAAAAAAATTGCTTCAGATTGACAAAAAAAAAAGTGCCTATGGAAGACATATTAGATGCTTGTGGTGACTACATTGTCTCATCTAAATAATTTCTACCAGAAAATTGATCAGCAATGGAAAAAAATCAACGAATAAATATTCGAGTGGAAAAACTTACTGTATAAGGCAAAAGGGTAACCAAGCTACAACTGACAGGATCAGAAATGCAATTTTTAAGAAAATTGGATAAAAGACGTGACTTTCAGAAAACTTTACAAGGAAATTGCAAAGGAATGTAGACAAACTAAATAAAAGAAATGCAAAGAGATAAATAATATGAAGAGGCAGCTACAGGGAAATGCACATAAAGATGAACTGTGAAAGATAAAAATAAGAAGACCTTACTAAAGGAAGAAGTATACCGTAATAATGACAGAGTGGAGGCAAGCAACAGATAGGAAGTAAACCTCAAGTTACCAGCAATTTCCTTGTAAAGTTTTCTGAAAGTCACATCTTTTTACCAATTTTCTAAAAAATTGCATTTCTGATCCTGTCAGTTGTAGCTTGGTTACCCTTTTGCCTTATACAGTAAGTTTTTCCACTCTAATATTTATTCGTTGATTTTTTTCCATTGCTGATCAATTTTCTGGTTGAAATTATTTATACAGGGAACAATGTAGTCACCACAAGTAAACCTCAAGTTACCATTCTTGGAAACAAGATGAGACAGTTGACAGAAGTGAAAAAGGAAAAAAGATAATTCTTGTGGAGTTGATCACTTTCCAGCGCATTTTCTAAAACAAGTGGATAGGAATGGGATTAAATGATAGATTCCCAGTAAATATGTAACTTTATTAAAACAAAGGAAACCTAACATGTGCTATGACCTACAAAACCAAAAAACCTTTCAGTGTATCAAGTTTATGAAAAATAGATTTGTAATCTGTGTGTACAAAGTTTTATTAAATAATATCATTACCAATGTTTTACAGCCATTTTTCATGTCTGTGTTAGTTAACTATAACTAATTGTTTTCCCATTAACTAATCAAGAAGATATAATTTTCATATAACTCGTACTGTAGTACCTAAAGCAACATTGGTCCACGTCATGATGAAGAGCTCGACACTGGTCTTAGTTCATGATGTTTAACTCCCAACTATTCATAACAGTCTCCATTCAGCAGCTGCCATATGCAGTTTGTCTGGTAGCCAACCTGTAAGATATGGGATAGTATTGAAGATTGTTATAAATCTACAAATATTAGTTGAAGCTCCCTCACCCCTGACATGGCACAACATTAGGCCTGCCATTTCATCTATATGTAGTACAGGTAGTTACTATGATTTTTATAGATAAATAACCACAAAAACAATTTGTATATCCAGGAAATAATGAAACACATACAAAAGACAATTTTATTTTTAAGACAATTAGGCACCAGGAACGATTAAAGATAAAGGGATAAAAGGCAGAGCTTACAGATAATATAGTCAAACTTATTCTGCTTGGTTAACCGTTTGTTGAGCTAAGTGCTTCTGCACCATATTCAACCACAGAAAAGTTATACACAGGGTCCTGCTACAAAGATTGGTGGGTATAGGGCTGAACTGGAAAAAGATCCTTTAAATAGCTAAATGATAAATATTACTGGAAAATAAATTACAGTGCTGCACTATTAAAAGTATTATTTTTTGTAGTGATATCACCATTACTAGTTGGAACAATTGGTGCAGAGTTTTTACAGGGATGAGAGATTTCCAGGCAATGAAGATTCTCTCAAACTCCTGTACAATATGTATGTGCTGGGGAGGCTAAAAAAACCCTGAGCCTCACCCCCAAAACGTCCATGATGAGTGAGTGCGGAAAGAAGGAGGGGATTGAAGGTTGACATACAGTATAGGAATAGCAAACCCCTGCACAAGTCAGCAAACAAAGACCATGGCCCTGGCACCATAATATTGTAATATATACTGTACTCTCGCATACTAGTGTCTTAGCAGGTGAAAACTGACCAAGGATTACTTTATTCCCAGTATTCCATATTTACCAACGGTCTTGTCCAACTCCCTTTTGCCCACTCTCATATTCAAGTCTCTCACTGATAAATCTACTTATCATTCTGAAATTTTTAATGCAGTCATTCAAATCTTACTTAAATTTTTCCTTTCTTTCTTCACTCTCCAGCATATATACAATCCTTGTCTTATACCCACTTTCAACCAGAGTTAGACCATTTTGAGACTGATCTTACATTCCATCACATAACTCCAGAACCAAACTTTCTTTGACTCTTACTGTTGTAAACATACCATTCAATTACCTGGGATTTTACCCCTCGTTACCTACTGATAAATAAATCATGGACATGATGTAAAGATTCAATGAAAAACTACTCTACAATATAGTAAAAAATGTGGGGGATTCAATATACCTTTTTCTTGGAGATTCTGCAAGAAAGTTGGGAAAATCTTTTGAGCATGACGTTTAACTATTGTGAGGACTTCCATATCTGGTGCAGTGGTTGACAGTCCTTCAGCCACATACTCAGCAGACAATTGGGATCCCTATGATGAAGATAACAAAAGTTATAAATTTACATGTGTAGTTTATCAGTGGATATTAATTTATAGATTTACATTAGTAGTTAATCTATTAGCTAATTTTATTCCACAGATATACATTAGAAGCCTATCAGCTAATATTAATTTACAGATAAATTTGTGTAGTATATAATGAATATTAATTTTCACTGAAAGTGCCCTTGCACACACACACACATAAAAAAAATTATACAATAATATTCTTTGTACAGTAGGCTCTCGCCAATAACGACTTCCACAATAACGGTAAGTTACAATAGATACTCATTTTCGATAATAACGTCTGGATTCTCTTGAATAACGGAAATTTCGCGGGAAGAGTCCGAGCGCATCAATGATAGCATTTATTTGCTGCCATGTTGATGATGTAGTTGTCCACTCCGCCTCACTCTCACACACGCTCAGTGGAATACAGCGCTGCGCCCACGTGTGAGATTTTCGCCCTATAACCAGTGGTTGTTAGGGTCGGTGATCAATAATGGCTTCCGCATTTTTGCCTGTGGGGGCTAAGGGAGGTGGTGGAGGGAGTGATTTGCCACCTGAATGACTGGGAACTTTTAAAGTGAGGAAATTGAACTGTCCTGAGTCTACAGTGCAAAGTATTAAGAGGAACTTAGAGGAGACCAAGAAGAGTATTGTGCTGGCTAAAAATATTTCGGGAGTGATGGAAATGCGAGGCGAGCTATGAATGATAAAGGCGATAGAAACAGGTTGCGAGTGATAACAGAGCATTTTCTTGTGAAATGGTTAGCTTGTAGAATGAAAGACAGTGCAAGTGTTAGCGGCCCTTTGATACGGAACAATTATCACACCAAGCACCTCAAAAACTAAGTGTTATATTACTCAAACTCTTTATTTTGATGACTGAATAGCAATTCTTTTTATTTCAGCTGACAAAAGTGTTAGGAGGGCTTCAAGGGGAAAAAATGGGTGAAATTCTTGTGGCAGCGGCACCAATAAACCCTTTTTACATGTATTTTAATGTCACACAAATAACGTTTTCGCTAATAACGGTGTTTTTCAGGCACCTACTAAACGTTATTGGTGAGAGCCTACTGTATATAAGTATACTTAATCAGTAAAACTCTACAAATTTTCACAGCTACTGGTATTTCTGTACAAAGTGGCTATTACCTCTGAAATATGGTTGGAGTTAAGGACATATAAATATGCCATAAAAACTGCCTCAAGTTCTTCTTGTGCTGTAATCCCTGGTCGGTAAATTATGTAAATTTGTCTGCGTTTCAGGCTGGTACACAACTGGAAGGTCAAAACAGGCACATTGAATCCCAAAACAATTATCAGTAAACCAGAGTAAAAAATTATGCAGTATACTGTATTGCCTTTCCTGATACTGCAAGATCTAAGTACCTACCTGAACAGGGTACTGTATGTATTTAAGTCCAGGAATCTCGATCAGAATAATACCCCGGAACATGTTCTCAGACAAGAGGACTACAGCACATGGTGGCTGGACAGTTTGCTACTAGACATCTCATTCCCAGTTATTTTGTTACGGTCTTTTCATTATTAGGGTATTTTGCTACCTTTGACATTTATGCCATAATCCCTATTAAATGTCTTATTCACAATCATAAAATAAAATTATTTTGGCAATATTACAGTACAGGCTATTTCATTAGACAAACACTTCAGTTAAAGTAAAAATGAATGAAAGTACAAAAATTTTCTTAAATTTAAGGTTAATAGAGAAATATTCTTGTTGTAAAACAATTCATTCAAAATTAAAAGGTTTTTATGTTGTAAAATATTTTATTTTAAATGATGAAGGATTTGAACTTCTTAAAAATGATTCAGGCTGTGAGCAATTTCACAAAGTGGAATTTATTTGTTGGATCATAAGCTTGTAGCAACCTCTTATACATTGATTTGTTTGTCCGTACAGGTACTGTACTATTTCTTTTTAGTAACAGTGACTCTATGGTTACAATGAGCCATTTTTGTCCTACTTTTCAGAATATTTATCAGGGTTGAAATGTTGGAATGGACATTTGTTACAGAACTTCGGAGTGCATTGTGAAACTCTTCAACGTTAGGATTTGTACTTGGCATACCATTTTTAGTCCTTGCATAGACATTCCAGGAACCAATGGGAAAAGTTGGTTCGATTCTTTTTCTCCGTTGACCATGACCTCACTCTCCTCCAGTATACAGTAATAGGTTTCCATGTAAGAAAATAATTCTCTTGGGAGATCATCATCATCAATGAGCTCTGTAAAGCCTTCCACGACATCATCAAGTGGGAGGAAAGCAAGTGCAGGGAAACATCTGAGTTTGAGGCTGAATTCATCATCTTGTGGTATCGTTGCTTCACACCTACAGTATTGTAGCATTGTGTAAAAGTATGTCCAAGAAACTATTGATGTCTGACTTTTCAAATTCCATCATCGTTTTAGCAGCATCTGTGTTATGCAACATTTCTTTTAGTTTGGTAAAAAGTCAATTGTAACTGTCTTGAATCTTGTCAGGAAGCAAAGCAAACATTTACTGTACAGTATGTCCTCGCTTAAAGTCGTGGTTCGGTTCCTGAAAACCGTGACGTTAACGGAATAAATTTTCCCCATAAGAAATAGATAAAATATGGGAGTTGTGTTCCCCAGCCTCCCTTTGCCCCATAAAATACATTACATATACATAAATTCAAGGAATTTTTTGAAAAAAAAATAGTATATATTATACATCTAAAAAGATAAATAAACTAAATCACTTTGTATTGTACTCACTGATGGGCAGAGGTGGAGCGAGTGTGTGGTAGGTAGTGGAAAGGAGGAGGGTGGCAAGTCACTGAGACCCAGAGGGTGGCTCCCCCTCCCGCTCTGACTGGGTGAGATAAGGTGATGCGCCGAAGTAACATTTACAGCCCAGCTCTTTGCCTTTTTAATGTCATCAAGACTTGTGTCTGTTGCAAATATTAAAATTCGTTTGGTATCATCCTCCCCGCTATCAGACTGTAGAAACTTAAAGCCACAGTCAAGCTTGCAATAATGATCAGGAATGGCATAACTGTGTTGTCCCTGGGGAACTATCTTCTACCAGTCTCCAAAGTCTGATCCTGCAACTCAAGAAAGAGATTCACGCTAATTCTGCCAATGCACAGTCATTCAAATTTGTTGCTTTGCTTCATGCAATAGTTCGAGGAAAATCTTTTGTGGAAACAGATTTCACTTTGATTTTACATAATGCTGATTTTGCCTTCATTTTGCAGATGTAGTAGGACTGTGATTCTGCTCACCAACATTTTAATGTTGTTGTGTTCTTCGCCGTCTGTATAAGTGTGTATCCGGGCCATACATGATTGATTTTCGCATATCCAACATTGCTTTGAACCATCTCCAGTCTGCTCTAATTGCCTTGAATAGTTGTCAAGCTATAATGAGTCATTTATGAGTCTGCCACTGTGTTTGTAGTTTGTATGTAAACAAACAAAATGGTCTTTGGCTTAAGATATAACATCTTTTGTTAATATTTTGTATTGTTATGTTTTACTGTTAACAATAAACAACATAATGTGAAACATTATGAGAAAATACATATACGAATGCAAACAAAACAAACAAGCATGTTACAGGTACTAACAATACAATAAAATCTTGGGCTAAAAATCTCAGGTAGCGTATTAACCTGGTAGCAAAATACCCTCATAACGTATATGTCTGGGAATGAAATGTTAAGTAATGAACTGTCCTAGAACCACAATTCACAAGTCCCTCGAATTAAAGAAGTACGGCATGAGAATAATCCAACTACCTGAAGGAAGATGTTTAAATCCCATGCGCAAAAAGTGAATGAATGAGAAAGATGAAAGGTTTCTTGTATTTCCAGAATAGAATAGAGTACAGTACTGTACTGTACAATAAATGAAGAATGGAGAAAATCTCTTCTCTGAAATTCATTACCCGGTACCTTTTCAATCAGAAAATTAAATCCATAGTTTGAGGAACCCTTTACCCATTCAGAAGAGCTGTGAATTTATCAATGGCAAAATAACCTTGGAAAAAGAATTAAGTGCTCTTTATGGTGATACTGTACACAGCAGTTTCACCATCATTATCATCAACATCATTTTATGGCCATTTTCCCTACTTGCTTGGGTTAGCTGTATTTACCTGATGTCAAGGTGTCCCTGTTGCCATCAGGCAAATTTGAAGTTAGTTTTATGGCTGTATGCCCTTTCACCAAACCACTTTTACAAAGAGGGAATTGGTCATTATACAGTACAGTACAGTACATGGAAGTCTTCCAAGCACCCTCTTAGTTAGCAGAGCAGGGTCACTATTCCCCGAGATAATCAAAGATTACCAACTTAGAATAAATTTATATGTTGTTTTATCACACACAAGATTATATTCTTACCAAATCTAAACCCTGATAACCCTATGATTTGATATACCCGGTAACTCGGAATGACAGTAAAATAATCAACTGTAAATTATTTTTGAATTATTTTTTACATTGTGTCTTTACATAATGTACTGGGTACCGGTAACTCAAAATATTCCGAGATATGATGACGCAATATCGTAATGGTGTAACACGTGTGACCCAAACAGGATGTGTGGGAGGCTCTGCCAGCCCCCGGTGACTGCCCAGCTGAGTGGCTGAACTGTGTCACGTTGCCCAGAGGATGGTTTGTGTGTGGAAAGAGCTATTCTTTGTATACATAAAATAATATACTATACTGTGCCTGTACCAGTAAATGTGAGGAATACCGGGTAAATTAAAAAAAAATAATATATACCTGTACAGAATTTTGCAATGCCATTTGGTAATAGTGTCACAAATTAACTACAAAGGACAAACAAGGACAGCTGAGCCAATAAGAAACTACAGCACTTGATAATAATTCTAAGCTCTTGACCTCTAATATACAGTAGAAGATAAACAGTCCTTGAACCTACAAGGTAGTTTTCCTGTGTAAATGTATCCATCGTTGATGAGTAGAGAGTCATAACATCTTCATTACTTCTACAGCACTCCAGAGCCCAGTGAAATGAACAACCAAGCGTTGTGCGGAAGCCATAAGGGAAATAATCTGGAACAAAATATCCAATGTCGATTGTGTATCTATAATTTAGAAAAAAATTTCAAACAGTTTAGTAGCATAAAAGTAAATAACTTTCTTTTTTATTAAACATTTTGTATACATTACTCTAGTATGCTATTTATATACAATAGTATCATTATGGAATTACTGTACAGTACTATACTGTACTGTATCCATAGAATATAAAACTGATAAGATTTTCCAGTGAATGAGCTGTGATGGAATATTTTGGTAAGGAAATTATTGTTGATTCTTTCGATGGCTTTCTTCAGCACTGAACTGACGGGGCAAAATGTCACATATGATACAGTAATATAATTTCATGTAGGGTGCACATAGCTTACATAAATGGTTACCACCTGTTTATTGGTAAAGTAAGCATGTGAGAGGAAGAAGTAAGTTGAAGTAATGGAAATAATTGCTTCAAAGGAACAAAGGAAACAGAGAGTATGAAACATGGAAATAAAAGAGAGATGTGGAAATGTAATGGGTGTCAGACAGAGGGTGAATCAAGATTTGTTAAAGTAGTAAGGCATATTAAGAGAATGAGAATGATGGAAGAGAGAGGAAGATAATCAAGAAGAATATGGAGGTAGGTATCACATCCAGGAAGCAATGGTGTGTGTGTGTGCATGATCAGAGAACATTATATTGAGTGGTATATGGATTTGGGAACACTGCTGTTGGATGCTGCTGCTTTGTATGAAGCTACTGTACATGGAAAAACCTGATGGAAATATTTGGGTTGTGTTGTGGAAGAAGAATATTCCAGCAGAACATGTCTGCTATACCTATTAGGAGAAAAGGAATGTTAGGAGGTTATGTGATATACTCATGTTTCTGGTCATACTGCATCAAGCAAGAAAACACTTAGAAATTATGTGATGCAGTTTATGAGATTAACTCAGTCTACTAACTAGGAATAAATGCTGCTCCAAATAACAAAGGTTCAGAGAGATTTGTTTCTTCTATTCCTGGCACAGCAGCTCCAGTGAACCAATGGTGGAGGACATAAAGAAGACGAGGACGATTAAAGCTCTCCATTTTGACAGCTCGCACCGCCCAATAGTTGGCTAAAAGGTGGAACACGACACACAGGACGAAGGTCATCCATGTCAACCTGTAAGTAGTTCGTGTTTAGCTCTATAACTGGGTAGGAATTACAGAGACATTACCAGTACTGTACTGTATATGCAAGGCCTTTGCCTATTTTTCAGAACAAGTGTACTAGTCCAGTGGTCAAAATCTTAAACTCAAATAAATAATGAAATGATCCCTGTCCCCAAATATCTAATCCTAAATTATAGGCCAAAATGCACATAAATACATAGTTCTTAACACTGAGGTTAGTGTACTTTATGGCTTGCCTGCTTTCAAAGCAACCACTGAGCTAAGGTTGGGTAGTTCGTTTTAAAACACAGTATTTAATTTGCACAAATAACTTCTCTGCAGCAATTTGCACTGATTCAACACATATGGCTCTGATACCTAATACAGTACTGTACTGGGATGCTCTAGTGAAAGAATCCTCTATTTCACTTGCTGAATAACATTAAGTCCATAAAATGTTGACTCTTAACATTAAATTTAAATATAGGTAATACTCACATAAAACTTGAAGTGATAATGGGTAGTATTGTGAGGGAGGTGAAGAGGGCAATGAGATTGACCACAGTCTCCTGGCTGCCATCCTTAGCTGACACATCTGCCATGTTATCTCGACGAGCCTGTCACAACATATACATCTCACTCTATATAGAATAATTTTTAGACTTGTGACCACAAAATGTGAAAAAATATAAATACAGTACGGTATATCAATGACTGATCCTGGGAGTCCCATTTTGTAATCGTCTAATTGAGAATAGGAGATTTGTAAATTTATTCATCTGGTCTACAGGCTTGCCTTTGACACCAAGGGGCCAGCTGTGATTAAACGATGAGTAAAACTCTCCCACTGCAACCCTAACTCTCAGAGAGAGGTCTAGGAGGTGGAGGTTTACCACTTGGTTGAAAGCTAAACAAGTTAAGTGCCACACCAGCTTGCACATGCAAATACAAACCTTCCCTTACTGTATCAACTTCTCAGCCAAATACAGTGAAAAAAAATGATGAATTACATCATCAAGTTTTTCATGTCAACAAGTACAGTGGTAAATTCTGGTCTAAAACTAAGTCTCATTCTTTGATAAGACTTCATGACTGTCAATGGCTCTCCCAACTAAGAGAGATAGTCCAAGGTTCACAAGTATAATACTTCCATGAGCAAGAATCTCTGATGCCAATGTTAACCAGGCAAATATTTTAATGGATGTCAATTCCAGTTTTCCCCCAACCAGGTTTCCATTTCTCTAGGAACCTGAGAACAAGTTTTTAAATGACTTAGGAAGACAAATCTATAACAAAAGCCTCTAATGTGGTATAGGCTATTTATAAATAGCAGATAATGTTATTATTCTTAAAATTGGGAATATGAATTTCCATCACCGAAGAAGCTGACAAATACCATCCCAACAAAAATTTTTTTTTTGGGGGGGGGGGGGGGGGGATGCCTCCCAAGATTGAATCATTCTGTTACTTCTTTACTTACAAGTACAGGTACTCGTAAGAATTGCTGTACGTACTTAGCTCTGTTATGAACCAAAGCTCTCCAGAAAATGAACAGCTTCTTAAGGGGAGATGGCTGGACTGAGACTGGCCCTAGAAATTCCAGTAGGTGATGACACCCAAGACAAGATGCATGTACAGTCTCGTTCAAGATTCTTCGAGCACTGCTTGAGACAGCTGGCAACTCAAGGCTGTTTGTTTACTATAGTAAGTAGTAAAAATTATGAATGAATGTAAAAGTCCAACAAATAATTAAGCAACAGGGAACTAAGTAACCAATCACTGATCACTTTTACATTTATTCATAATTTTTACTACGTACTATAGTAAACAAACGGCCTTGAGTTGCCAGCTGTCTCCAGCAGTGCTCGAAGAATCTTGAACGAGACTGTACATGTCGCTCTAGTACCAAGACCCTCTCACCTCTCAACTGTTTGGGGGGTTTGATGCCAACTGAGACACTACCTGATGTGAAGTAAGAGCTGCTCGTGTTCCTCCACCAGCCACTCCTACAAGAGCCATCATCACTGCTGAGACACACATGACAGCCAAAAATGGCACTGGCAGCAGAGGACCCAGCAACTTTAAGAGATGCCCCAAATCATTGGCCACATCAGCAAAGAGACGCCATTGCTTGCTATTACAATCCAACTGTGATCTGCAACAAATAACAAATACTGTACTGTACTGTACTGTATATTACCATAAACTTGCATTATAAAAACATACAGGAAATACTAACTTGGTAACTGTACTTGGATGGATAAGTGTGACAAGAGATATCTGAAGACAACATAGTTCACCTGCAGATACATTTACTTAAACATGTGTCTTTTGTCTGGGAGGTGACTACTGTACAAGACATCAGCTGGTTATTTACTAGTGGTTGTGGCTGTGTTTATGGTGGTGATTGTGGCTGTCTTTATGATGGTAGTGTTGTTGAAGTTGTTAGTAGTGCTGCTGGTGATATCGATAATAGTGGTGTTGGTTGTTGTTGTGGTGGTGCTAATTGTTAGTGGTATTGGTAGTGGTGATGGTTGTTGTTGTGGACATTGGAAAGAAGAATTAAAATTCTTTTGTGCAACTAACCCTCTCCAGTGGGCAAAGGCAATAGAAGCCACCATCCCTGATCCATCCTTCAGCAGCCATGTGAGAGTTGCTGCCAGGGGTGTAGCAGCTTCTTCTCCCACCCCTAAACCAGTCAAGGTGGCCTGCAGGCTTAATGCCCCAGCAATGCTGCTGCAGTAGGCCTGAATAAATTTAAAAATTACTCTTCGGACAAGACACAATAGGGCAGATCTCATTAAGACATTCTAAATCTTGGAAGGGATGGGAAACTTTAATCCAGGCCATTTTTTTGTGATGTCATGCACCACCAACACAAGATGATAAAACTTCAAGCTCACCAAGATATCATGCAGAAGGAACATAAGGAAATACTTCTTTGCACAGAAGGTAAGAGATCTATGGAAGGGTCTATCAGCTCAAGTTGTGAAATTAAGAACAATGCTGTACTAGGCTTCAAAATAGCCAAGACAAGATCATCAAGAGCAGTGGAGGGATCCTACACAGGCCACTGCCTTCCATTCCACAGCATGACCATATCTAGTTTGGGTGGCTATAAGGTAAATAAAATAGGGTGTATTATTGTCCCTCACATGACTGATACTTCCGGTTGAAGCATTTTTTTTTTTAGTTTACAAAAATATTTTTTTTAATGTGATTCATCACCAGGATAAGCATATAAGATTACTATTCAATAGTTTCTAACAAAGGAGAACCTGTAGTTCGAGATATATTAGCTTTATTTATTGGTAATTTCTTTTGAGCTTTTTTGTGAATCTCTCTGCAAGTGGTCACTTTTCTGCAACCATCTCTAATCTTCCTTGGAAGTACCATAATTAACTGGAGTGAAATGCTGGATAATGTCTTTAGATATTCCATTTCCAATAAGCATCTTTTATCACAATCTGTACAATTTCTTATGTGAGTGTGGGTTTTAGCAAAAGAGGAATAGGAAATTAAATCTTAAAAACTGACCTGTATTGTGTCCCACATCTGATACTGGAGGTAGTCAGGAGAAACAGACTCTGGGTACCCCCGGGGAAGGAATACATCTTTCAGCCACTCACCAATGTGATCTTTTATGCTTACAGTGTTCCTTCTAAAGAATGAAAATAGAAATCTATATTAAAAAATATTTATTAACAATAATAAATCATCATCAGAGTTTTATAGCTTACTTCAGAAATTATCAAATCAGTGTTGCAGGGTTTCAGAAAACTGACACCTTTTAATTACATTACCAGTACATTAGATATTCATTCAGTAAAATAGTCATTTAGGGATCGAACATGGAGGAGATCTTTCTAAGAGTTTTCAACCCTTAACCTGATACCTCACTTGTTTTTTGTGAAAACTTCCAGTCTGGAATGACTGGGTGAGAAGATTGCTTGTACAGTAATACAAAGTGTCCACATGGATACTGTGTCCTGTTGCTAAGTACAGCACATGTCATGGGGATATGTAGACCACACGAATTATATTTTATAAAAACCAATGGCTGTATTAATAGCATCTGTATATTTTCTGACCCTTTTTCATCCACAGTGACGGGGATGAATGTCTTAGCACTCTTCTGGTACACATAGGTTTTCTGACATGCTGTTGACCCCTTTCTCTCCTGATACAGGAGGGCTCCATCATTTGTCTTCATGAGGGACCTAGAAAGAGCGAGAGATAATTATATGTTAAAAAGTGGAAAATTAATATAAAATGTATCATCCATATAATAAGAGTGCTGCTAGACATTGCCAAACACTTTATGAGAAAACTGCAACAAATTAAACATGTTAAATATTTCTATGAAAATATTCCTTCACTGCTTAAGTTAGGACTGTACTCTGTACAGTACAATATGGTTAGATTAGGTTTGCAAGTGACTGAGCTCAATACAGTATTCTAAGATAAGCGTCATGAGCCTCAATCAATCGGAATGAATACTAGACAAAGAGCGGAAGTAAGTAAAGGTCCGCAGTGAACAAGTTAATAATCTGATTCACCTACTGCAAGGATGGTGGCATTCTGTGCCTAAATGAGTTACAAGTCACCTTTTTAATGAGCATTAGTCCATAAAGTAACTTGGAAGGTTTTCTCGATAGGAAAGATTTTGATGATACAGTATATACTTTACCACCGTGGTCTTGTATTTTAGGAGTAAAACAACTGACTCCCTAGAACTACCAGTAAAGATTTGTTTTATGCCCATCCTGGGATAATATTACTAAAATAGCTTTTTCTTAGATAAATATGACCTTTATTTTGAGGCTCATGTTTATTTATGAGGATCTGACCCCTTTAACACTAGCAACTTTATTTTTTGAGCGCTAGTGAATTCTTTAGAACTGGCGCTTTTGAGAAACAAAAGACCAGCTCTTATTATTAACTAACCTGTACAATGAATCCTTCCAAAGTGGGCATGGCATTGAATATGAGGGAAAATGTGGAGTTAAAACAAAAAAAAATAACACCAATAGAACCTCTGATACCCTGACCTAACATTTCTTAACTCATAATATAACTTATTTCAACCCACCACACACACTGATACCGTGAACATGGTTTTGTATACAGTGAATCGTGTTTATGTTCAGTGGATGGATGTGATCTGGACACGACCAAGATACAACAATATTGATAGATTTTAAATTTGCTTTACTGTACTGTACAGGTTTTCAGAATACTGTATTACTGTATATTCAAATCTCTTTCACATGACCAATCAGAGGATAGTTGTATCTCTTGGGAGATTTACACATGTGCAGAAATTAAATATATCGGTATTCATTAGCACTATAGCTCCCTTGTGACCTGAACCCTCAACTTATGCACAAAACAAGAAGATAATCACCTTTTCCTCAGCCATTGATTAAATGAGTTAATTTTTTTTTACAGGATTAGAAATTTCCTAGGTTAGGAAAGTTTAAATCAGGTTTTCAAAGGTTTATTTTGAACCCGTTTCCCTGTCTTCAAAGCTTTGCCCACTTTGTGCAACTCTTGATCATTTCTTATTAAATATGCATCACAGGTAGTCTAAAAAATAAAGGTCGTATTCCTTTAAATCACTATAAAAAATATTTTAATACGTAATCAAATTCCCGGGTTGGGCATTAAACAAATCACTGCTACTACTGTATAGTGTTTGGTCTACAAGATATTAAGGTTAGGTTAGCATATGTTAGATAAGGTTAGGTTAGACTAAAGATATCTTTGTAGACCATACGCTATAGTAGCACTAACAAATCTTTACCGAACTACTGTACCTCCTTGAACAGGTACTGTACTCTATGGTATTATTCTGCACGCACCATCTTATGAGTCATGCCTATCCTCTTCCACAGTAGTTGATTACAATGACTAGGTTTGGTTAGGTTCTTTTTGTTACGTTTTTAACCGCACATTTTCTCTCTGCTTCATTGCTCTGTTCATACCTAACTCATATGCCGGTGTTTGCGGAATAATTACCATTTATATAGTACTTTATCAAATACAAATCTTTGGTAAAAGTGGACACCTGTGCCTATTATGTATGTCTACAGTACTCAACAATGCAAGATTTTTTAGGGTTTAGCCACAAGACTATAACCTCTTTCCCATTCTGTTAAATCAGCTTAACCATTATTGATTAATTTCCATGTAAGTATAAACGATAAGGCAAAAGTTAATATACTTCATATTTTGCTGTTGGTTTCAGTATTCAATTTAGCAACTTTATAACAAGTGCTGGAACGCTGGAAAGTTTTAAACGGAGGCTAGAGAGATTCATGGATGATAGAGTGGTAGTAACTCTCGACAGGAGCTGCCATGTACAGGCCAACCGACCCTTTGGACTCTCATGTCTTGTTTTATTCCCAAGTTGGAAATTTAAAGTAATAAATTCTGACTTGTGCATTTGACGGCAGCATTCCTTCTTTTCACACTTAATGTAAATAACAATTACGTCTATATCTGAGCTTACACCAAGTAACTCCACAGCTAGAACAAACGTCTCCCCACAGCTGTGTCTCTCTCAACAGCTGAGCTTACACCAAGTAACTCCACAGCTAGAACAAACGTCTCCCCACAGCTGTGTCTCTCAACAGCTGAGCTTACACCAAGTAACTCCACAGCTAGAACAAACGTCTCCCCACAGCTGTCTCTCCCCACAGCTGTCTCTCTCAACAGCTGACACACTGAGGGTTTGTTTACATCACTTTACTAACCCCTTCTTAAGAATCCTCCCTCATTTAAAATTTACCTTATAACACTATACAAAATAATTTTTATTTAATTGTATTCATTAAAATTAAATATAAATATAAGATACTTAATATTAGTCATAAATATAACGTTATTTTATTTTCAGATTCAACAATAAACTGTATTCGGTGTCTTGTCGTTCCAAGTAGCAGTGAGGGTTAATGAAGTGTCTCCCTGGGCGAGTGAATCAAGTGAAGACCTGTGGTATATCTCCTATAGTAAGTCATTTAATAGTTTTATATCAAGTGTACCTGATTTTCTTCCTTCTAGTGATGTGCCAAAGACTCGTTGTAGCATTTTAGTGTTAATATTGTATGGAGACACTGTGTTCTGACCTCTCTCCAACTGTTTGTACTTGTTAATTCGGGTGTGTTGTTTCCATAGAGTAGCATTGTTATGTATAGCTATCCCGCATAATGGTATAGGAAATACACAATTAACACCACTGTTCTTGGGATAAATATTCAAAACATGTGATCAAGGTGCGACATTTGTGAAGTACCCTTTACAGGGAGGTGCATGGCCCTAGTTGGCCTCTGAACTGGGGCAGAAGGCTCTTTTGTGTAGTACAGTAATTGAAATCTGCCCTGGGCATTGAGTCTGTGAGTCAGCCAGTGTCTACAGTTTTGATGGTGCTTCCGTAAATAATATATACTGTGTATATTTATAATACTAAGAATACATTTTTATTGAAAAGTTTTCATGCTAATTCACATAAACATATCAGTACTGCCTTCGGGACAACTTAAATATTTACATTTAGATATTTTTTTTAATGATTTTTTTTTAATATAATCAAGTCACAGCATTATTGTTAAATATGTACATGATAAAAATGCCATTATAGTAACTGGTGGTAGGAGTTTTAAATGTTTTCATTAACACACCTGCTAGGAGTAAACTCAAAGTAAGTACGGTACTGACCTTATTATAAAAATGTTTGACATTAGATCTAAAAAAAAGTGTATAGAAAAATTGTGCTACTGTAGCGTGCGATCTACAATTTATTTAGGTTAGGTCAGATCAGATCAGGTTAGGTTAGATTAAGTCAAGTTAGGTTAGGTTAAGTCAGGTCAGGTCAGGTTAAACTAATGGTATCGTTGTAGACCGCACGCTAAAGTAGCACCGAAAAATGTTAGATTTAGCTATATTTCATCGTTAAATTATTGAACCATTTTAACTGGTTTGAATTATTTTCCCTCTATAAGTTTGTCATATTTTTCTGGCTAAACGTTATGAAATTTGGTAAAAGACTCTGAAGCTTGCCTTACCTCTACGAAAATTAACATATATTTATATGGGCTTCTTTATGTACAGTATTTGCCTATTTTACTGTGGAGAGTTATAAGTCAAGCGTTCAGAGGCAGTGATAGGAGTAGAGACAACCAGAAGTGTACCGTTCTTGGAATGAAAAAGTCCTGGAGGCTTTATCCTTTAAATTAATTACTCTATCATTTTTAAAGAGTTTATTTTTAAATTAAAGTATTATTATATAGATGAATTTTTTTTAGCTTGTACAGGTATAGGCCTACTTGGTGACTGAAGTAGTAATCATTTTAATTAGTTGATTGGTCAGTTTGCTTATTCCTTTGTGTCTAATAATTATAGATTTAATAGAAAACTACTGTAATATTAAATTAAATTTTACTAAGCAGATAGAATGTCTTCAAACTTACACATACAAGGATAATGCAAAGAAGTAAGTTTATTGGGTACATTTTCTTATATGTTTACAAGTGGTAATTTTTAAGAGCAAATTGTTGTGGCCAGCTACTTGAAATTTTCTGGAAAGATTGAATATCAGGTAAAGCTAATTTGATTTTTCTGTTATGAAATGTACTTTTGTTAATTGTTTATAGAGAGATTTATACAATGGAGAATATCTTACAATCACAGATACTCAAAAAGATTACCATTTGTTGAGAACATCATGGTAGTATATTACTGAAGTTTCTCTATGTGAAAAGCATAGTGATTGAGCTTAAAATATATCTTTGCCCAGAATATTATAAAGTTTGCCCTAGTTGTCAAAATGGGTAATAGTAAAGAAGAAAACTAATGGCCTCACATATTTTCAGGGATGTGTTTTAAAATATTTACCCCCTTGTGTGAGCCAGAATGAGTTGCCAAAAAATTGAAGGTATCTTATCCTGAGTGATTTTGTATTTGGATAATCTGTTCAGGATAAATCTTTAGTCTGTGAGTTTTATTTTATTTTTTTTAGTTTAACAAATTTATTGACTAAGCTTGGAGTACAGTGCCTATTCTGAGTGATTCATCCAGGTCTTGACACTGAGGGTAGTGTTGGTATTGATATATTTACTCCTAGATGAAACGAGTTGTACTGTGTTGTAAATGGTGTACTGTACTTACGCCAGAGATATAGATAGACTGGTGTGTGCAAATAGGCTACATTCATTTAAGAAACAGACTTGAACGTGGTATTTCATTATACAGTAATTTGACTAGAGACAGAGAGTGTGTGTGTGTGTGAAGCAGATTTACTATATATTTTTTTAATCATAGTACTAATGGTAAATCTCTACCTGGGAAGGTTGTAAAATTTTATGAATATATGCCTTGTGCTGTATAGCCCCTTTGTCCTTTTTTACTTGGAATAAAGTTATCGTTTTTCGCTGGGTAAGAGGTTTTAGACCTGAATAGGCTGCATTATGTTTACAAGTATACAGCAGATTTTATTACAGTACCTACAGTATGTATACTGTAGTCTGTTGTATCACCTTCAGTGTTCAGTGTTGAAGTTTCTTTGTACTGTACTGTATATCACAGCACCAAAGCCATTCTGGCACTTCATTTAGATTATTAATATGCTGCAATAAGGAGGTTAGTTTTTGTCTGCCAACAATCTAGCCAGGTCAGGTCATGAAAGTGAAAGGAATATTTATCTCTTAATGTGTTGAGGCAAATAAGAATTCTATGTATAGACTACTGTATAATGAAAGGGAGATATATATATATACTTACTGTATATTCAACGACCTCACCAGCAAGGAATCGAACCCTCGACCTACTGGGTGTGACTAGGGAACGCTTACCGGCTAGGCCACAAGGACACTAAAAGCAGTTCTAGACTATGTTATATTTCACACAAAGCCTGTTCATCGAGCTGATGGCGCCGTGAACCTCAATATATATATATATTGTCTCTCATCACTAAGTGTGGTATGACAACCGAAGTATTTTATTTTTAATCCAGTATACCTGTATCAACTTATGGATTAGTGTTATCAAATACTTCAAAATTTCTTATATATTAGATAAAATGTTAAGATCTGAGCATAAGTACGATGCATTGCTGTATATACTTTTAACAGTTTTAATGTTATATACAAAAATTACTTACAAAGTTGCAGCCATTGACCGATGAAAGTTAATTACATGAGATGATATTCATATATACGGATTTAGAAGTGACAGAACCAATGATTCTGCAAATTATCGCACCGCTTATAAATTATATGTGTAGTTTTCATGGGAAACGCAGCATGACTGTGGGAGTCGAGGCGTGAGTACGTGTGTGTATGTATGTGTGTGTGTGAAGGGAGAGCGGGGTGGTGCGCGGTGTGTTGCTGCTGGCGGTGGTGGTGGCGACCGTGGTGACATCATGGTTATTTTTAGCGACTATGACGTCGCTCCACCTTGCTGGCCGTATGGCAACGCACGCTGCTCACACTTACCCCACACTCTCCTGATTATGTAGATAACAGGTCACATGGGGGCGTGGTTACCAACACCATTATCAGTGTTGTGGTGTTTGTTGTGGTCATGTGGGTCCCCTTCCTCATTACGTCATATCTATCTTGAGCGGCCGTGGGTGGGGGCAAGGAGGTGAGGGGGAGGGGGTGTTGGCAGCCGTGGGGAGATGGTGTGACGGGGGAGGGGAGGGGTAGATGGGAATCTTGTTAGTGGGGAGGGAGTTAGCTATAATAAGGAAGTAAGCCAATCTTCATAGTGAAGAGGCGTGTGGTCATTGTGCGTCGGAAAAACAAGACAGGCAGTAGTAGGGAGGTGTTAAGCTTGATATTGACACACGGGAACCTGCTGGGCCGCCTGGGCAGGACGGGGCCCTGGGGTCCCACGTACCCTCATGACTTGAAATATGGGTGATGTAATACTCTTGCCAGACAGGAAAAAATAAAAATTGATATAGAGGCCATGGTTTAAGAGAAACAAAAGTAAATATTTGAAGAGGCATGGAGAAGGGTCGCTGCTTTGGTGGGTGAGGGTGGAGAGCAAGTAGGTTTAGGTTAAAGTTGTAATCAGAACAGGGACTGGTGCTCAGCCGACGCTGCTGCCAGCTGTTGTCCATGATGCTTCTTGTTCGCTTTGTCCCACGCACCTCCCTCCCTCCTCCCTCCGCACTAGTGATGGTCCTGGCTTCCCATCTACCTCATATTTTGGTTTATCTGTTCCTCTATCATTAATCACCTATGGGACATGTACTTAGAGTCTGGTTTTGAACGTTTTTAAGCTTTTGTAGAGATTAGCTGATCATTTTAAGTTTATCTCTACAGGGTAGTCTAATTAAATCAGTGTTGCCCCCTTCCTCCTGTTCTCAATAGGAATTCAGTGGGCGTCTCGGTGTCTGCACATAAATTTATGCTACATATATAATACCTATCCCTTACTAGATAGAAACTTAATTGGAAGTTTTACTATTGATAATCTAATTTAAATGGTATTTTTAGTACTTCCCTTTTGATTGATTTTATCATTGCTTCGATGTAGGGTCAGTGTTTATTATTTTGAAATTGACGTTTAGTTATTATTATTATTATTATTACCGATTCGCTGACCGTATAAATTGTTTTCGTATAGGTATGGGAACTTATGTAATGTAAAAGCTGTAAAGTAACTTCGAGAACACGTGAAGAAAACTAACCTGAGAACTACCGTGAGTGTTTGAAGGGCCGAAATAGCCAAAAGGCGAAATGGCCAGCAATCCCCAAAACAAAACAAAATAAGACAGGACAAGACAAGTGAATATTTACAGAAGAGAAAGTCCTGTATTGCCCGACACTTCACATAGGCCTAACCGAAAGCGTGATGCTCCATCTGAACATACCGTAAATTCTTTTCGTGCCGGTCTCTTCCTTTCTAAGCTGCCTTCGTACGCAGTTCGCTATTAGTGTCAGTCAGTCGACCATCCACTCACTCTCAGCGATTTTCAGATTCAGTACAGTACACTAGTCGATCCACATCGCGAGGATGAAGTTGAACAACTCAACTATACTGTAGCAGTACTTTTGTTCATATTATTTGGTCATTTCTCTTTTGATATTATGTGGAAGATATTTATTTATGTACTTCTCTTTTAATGTTTTTATATGACTTTAATGGTCTTTCACACACCGCCGTAGCCACCAGTCTCTTCGTGTACATTATCCCAGTCCCACCTGCATTTCAGCCAAGTTACTGAATATGCATGACGTTTATTTCATAGTTGAACACTTTCACTTGTTAACTCTGTTTTTGAACCACTAAGGAATTATATTACAGTTAACTTGTTCTTTTATCAACCGATTATAATTTAATAAATTTTGTCATTTTACTTTAGGTTATTTTCTTATATATATATAACTTAAGTTTTGGTATGTATTCTGTCGTACGATATTACTGATACAATATTCAGATAATGTTTTTATTATAACCCCAACTGTCATGTGTTTTTACTCCGAAAATATGTAGTATTGGCACTATGTATTGGCACTGTGGCCATGGAGTCATTTATCGTCAGGTACGGTATGTCTCGGTAATACACCCTAGAATTATGAAACTTATTTCCGAAACACCCTGTAAAAAATAACTTTAATGGTCATTTTGATGTTTACTGTCATATATGTAACTACTGTGTGGCTTATATTGTTAATACACCTACGTCCAGAGTGTATATTGGTAGGCAACTGTTGTTCGGTCATATTTAGACTAATTAAGATTAAGGTGAAAGCTGGCACATACGTATCTTGCGAAAGTTGGCTTCTCTAGATATAAAAGAAAATTATTTGTAAACTCAGAATCTCTCACATTGAAATGCGCAGTGTCCTCGCTTTTGTCTCTGGAAGATAGCTTATACACAGTAGGCGGGTGTGTCCTGACGATATTCAGTGACGTTCGAGCTAGACTTGTCCTGTTCATTGGTATAGAGTCAACCCAGAGCTTCAGTCAGGTCGATCAGGCGTCATATACCACCCACAAGTTGTCAATTTCTTTCTTTGGTATAATAATTGTTGTTGAGGCAGGTAGGTTTTGCCACAATCTGGTGTTGGTTGGTATGGTTATATTATTAACACTGGCGCATACGGGATTATCAGTGTTACACATGGAGATATTCGGTAAATTGACACCAGATGCCGTTTTCCATCATCTGAGACTACAAGATGTCGCCTCCCAATAGTTTTAACATCCACGGAACACTTTTTTGTGGAGAAAGAGAGGATGAAAGAAGATTAGAGGTGGAGGAAAGAAGTTATAGTTCGGAAATTGAGGAAATTTAGGAGGAGGTATAGGCGGCGGGCTGACCGCCTTGCCGTGGGTTAGCTAAGCTAATAGTGTGTTAGGTTGTGTCATGGGTTAGTTATTGTCTGGCGGATGCTGGTCTAGGGAGGTTGTCTATTGTCTGGTTGTATAGATCGGGGTGGTAATGGACCTTTTGAGATTTGGTAACTGTTTGGGAACCATGTGTGGTTGTTGTTTGGTGGGAGTTTTTGAAGGAGTTCTTGCTCTGATCGTTCTATCTTTTGCCAGACTCTGCTGGCCAGGGTGTGCAGCTGCTGGTTGATGGGTTTTATTCTCAGGTCTCTATGTATCTCGGCTGTGGTTCTGGTGAAGGGGTATCTTTCGTCAGTGACGAATCTTAGGGCTTCATTTTGGACCACCTGTAATTTTAATAATTGGGTGGTGCTCATAGTATGAAGAGGCACTGCTGGGTAGGTTAATATGTGCCCGACCCAAAGTGAGGGGGGGGGGGGGGGGTAGCATTTCGGGTCCGTTCGTGTCAAATTTGTTTTCAGCTTGATAACTTCCCATCGACTCGCGCCTTTTGTGAATTACGTCTGGTGCTTCTTGAGTTATTTTTTAGGGTGTTGTTATTAAATCAGTTTGAGAGTTTTAGCCACCTGGACGGTCGGGAGATGCTCCATTAACAGTTGCTCATGTTTCACTGCTGAATTTTAGAGGCGACTGTGAAAGTTCCTTATTGTAACTCTTGTTTACTTTCAAAAATGTTCTTTCATTTAACACATTCTTTAGTTGCTGAGGTACAACTTGATGCTCTTCGTATACTGTAAACATGGCGCTCACTGTTAAGATTTTTTGTTTAACCATATTCATTAATTGTACACTAGTCTGCATGTATTTCACCCTGTGCTAAGGCACTTTAGGGCGGAGGTCGGCATGTTTCATTATACCTAGAATGAATTTTGTGTATTTCAAATAAGGACCACCCACTTATAAATTTGCTTAAATATCTTAGAGATGTCAAGGTTTTGTGTACTGTACATGTAGGTATTAGTTGTCAGTGAGTAGGATTGAGGAGGGACCGGGGTAACTCCTTCACCACTATGGACGAAGTGTCAATACCCGAAGGTGTCTGTCTGCATGTCTTCAAACCGCATCAAAACTTACAATTCTCAGTCTGATTCAGTTCACATTTTATCATCCATTGTTTTTGCTCAAGTGGCACCTTGCCTCGGGCAGTCAAACCTTACGCGATAAACAATCTTACTCTTAAA
This sequence comes from Homarus gammarus, assembly GCA_958450375.1. NCBI lineage: Eukaryota > Metazoa > Arthropoda > Malacostraca > Decapoda > Nephropidae > Homarus > Homarus gammarus. The sequence goes on along the minus strand of CAUDMG010000658.1, from coordinate 3,666,276 downwards.
AACACCTGATATGTATACACAGTCATCCAGCGTGTTTAGAATGTTTGAATTTGCCTAGCTTTGAGAAGTATATGAGCACCTCAGGGGACATCACTTAGTTGAATGCTCATACCTGTAACTAGCGGATGCTCACCCCACTAGAGGTCACAACCCCAGGGTAAAGAAGCCACAAGTTCAGAAAATTGTCAGGGTCAACTTTTTGAGAGTGAGAATTGTGAACTCTTGGAACAATCTGCCAGAGTGTGTTGTGACAGTCCCCAGTGTGAGCTCATTCAAGACCGAGACTTGACCAATACTGGCGCAGGTTCAGATACATTCAGGAGCCAGTACTTGCCAACAGTGTGTAACAGAGATGTGACTAACTGCCCAAGTGGCAAACAAGTCGATCAATGGTGAAGAGGATAAAGTTACAAGTGAATGGTTTGTGGAAACACATGTACGTTTCCGGGAACCAGTTGTCTCGCTCTCCCCTCCCCCCACTCCTGCCCTCTTCCCCTCCTCTTGGCCTCTCCCCCCTCCTCTTGCCCTGCCCTCCCCTCCTCCTCCAGCCCCCCTCCCCTCCTCCTCCAGCCCTCCCCTCCTCCTCCTCCAGCCCTCCCCTCCTCCTCCAGCCCCCCTCCCCTCCTCCACCAGCCCCCCTCCCCTCCTCCACCAGCCCCCCTCCCCTCCTCCACCAGCCCCCCTCCCCTCCTCCTCCAGCCCCCCTCCCCTCCTCCTCCAGCCCTCCCCTCCTCCTCCTCCAGCCCTCCCCTCCTCCTCCTCCAGCCCTCCCCTCCTCCTCCAGCCCTCCCCTCCTCCACCAGCCCCCCTCCCCTCCTCCACCAGCCCCCCTCCCCTCCTCCTCCAGCCCCCCTCCCCTCCTCCTCCAGCCCTCCCCTCCTCCTCCAGCCCTCCCCTCCTCCTCCTCCAGCCCTCCCCTCCTCCACCAGCCACACTCCCCTCCTCCACCAGCCCCCCTCCCCTCCTCCACCAGCCCCCCTCCCCTCCTCCTCCAGCCCCCCTCCCCTCCTCCTCCCGCCCTTCCCTCCTCCTCTAGCCCTCCCCTCCTCCTTCCCTCCCCTCCAGCTCCCCCCCTTCCTCCTCTAGCCCCCCCCTTCCTCCTCCAGCTCCCCCCTTCCTCCTCCAGCCCTCCCCTTCCTCCTCCTCCCTCCCCCTCCTCCAGCCACCCCCTCCTCCTCCTGTCCTCCCCTCCGCCACTCCACCTGCCTTCCTCCCCTCCCCTTCTCCTGCCAACTGCCCCACCTACAGGAAACACTCGTGGCACGGACACATGTGCACCTCATCTGCCCCCCCCCCCCCCCCCCAAGTTGGCCCGCCCGTACTTAAACCATGTCATGCCTTCCTTCCCACACTGTTAATAATAATAATAAGCAAAGTTATAATACAGGTTTACTCTTTGATAAGCATGACTATAGACAGTGTGTGTATTGCCGAGACAGTGCAGGTAAACGACAGTGGTAGACAGGAAGATAGCTTGACCAAGGATCACCGAGAAAGCTGTCAGGTCCTTATTTCCTCGAGAACTAACTACGTACGTCGCCTAAACCACAACCAGTATACAGTAACTTATATCTGGGATGAGTGATTTATATGCCACTCTTCCCCTCTCATCTCCTTTCTCTCCCCCACTCACCTCCTCTCTCTTTCTTCACTTACCTGTCACATTGCCCCTCTCTCCTCTGTTCACTGAATCTTTTCGCATTTCATCACATCTTCCTCCTTCACCATCTCTCTTTATGTATATTCTTCTTCGTTCTCTACGCACACCTCCCTCTCTTCCCCAACCCCCCCCTCTCTCTACCTCTGCCTCCCCCTCTATACCCCCCTCTCTACCTCCCTCTCTATCTTGCCTCTCCCTCTTAGACGTTAACAAGGTTGAGTTTTGGCACTGAGCCCCAGGTTTTGCCTTTCACCCCCTCCCACACCCCCCCTTACCCCCTATCACCCCCTCCCTTTACCCCTACCATACCCTCCTCATACCTCTACCACACCCTCCCCTTACCCCTACCATACCCTCCCTTTACCCCTACCATACCCTCCCTTTACCCCTACCATACTCTCCCTTTACCCCTACCATACCCTCCCTTTACCCCTACCATACCCTCCCTTTACCCCTACCATACCCTCCCTTTACCCCTACCATACCTTCCCTTTACCCCTACCATACCCTCCCTTTACCCCTACCATTCCCTCCCCATACCCCTGCCACACTTTTTTTTTTATTGGGCACTCCCCTACATCCTTGTGTAAGGTGAAGCGCAGAAGCGTTTACAGCGCCCAACAGGGAAGCATGCTAAGTTCATGCTTGCCTTAGGTCTCACGAGTTAAGGGCGTAGAGGCCTGAAGAGTCAAGGGCGTAGAAGCCTGAAGAGTCAATGGCTTATGTCATCAAGTTATTGGAAGCTCCAACAACTTGTCCCTGAATACGAATTCGCAACTTTCGATTTACAGCAGGTACCTACTTTACTGCTAGGTGAACAGGGACCAAGGGAGGCTTTACCTTAACCCCTTATCCCTTTGCCTAACCCCTTTACCCTCCCCGTACCCTCTCCCCTCCCCTTAACCTTTGCCCCTTTGTTTCATTTACTCCCCTGTTCAATCCTTCCTTCCCTCCCTCCCTCATATTTTTCCCTTTGTCGTCTCTTCCTTCATCATTCCCCCCCTCTTTCCCTTTATCATCCTTCCCCTACTTCCCCTGTCCCCTCCCGTTTTTCTCTCCTCCCTCTTTTCTCCTCCACCTCTCTGTCTCGCCTCCCCCCCTCCTCCCCCTTCCCCTTTCCCGTGCCTTCCCCTCCCCCTCCTTCCTCTCTTCCCCCTTCCCCCTACCGTCCTTTCCTCCCCGTCTTCCTGTCTTCTCCCCATCCCGTGCCTCTCTTTCTTCCCCTCCATCTCTCAACCTCCTTCTCCCCATCCCACTGCCTCCCCATCCCACTGCCTCCCCTCCCACTACCTCCCTCCCTCTCCCCCCATTATCTCCCCCTCTCTCTCCCCCACAATCTCCCCCTCTCCCCCCCCACTATCTCCCCCTCTCCCCCCCACTATCTCCCCCTCCTCGTGATCTATATTCTGGGAGAGACTGTGTAAGCAGAAGTGGCGTCATCGCGGGTACTGACACACACTTGCTCTTCTGGGAAACTTCACCAATTTTCCGAGGAGAGAGAGAGAGAGAGAGAGAATGTGTGTGTGTGTGTGTGTGTGTGTGTGTGTGTTTCAGGTAGCACATAACAAATTTCAACGCCAATCTTCCACTGTATTTCACCTTGTTTTTACAGTGTTGAGTCCTTCGGGTTTACTGAAATCGTTTTGTATTATTTTTTTGTATTTGTAGTATTTTTGTGTATTTCTACGTAATGGGTTTAAATGTGTTGTATTTTCTTTTGTAATTTAATGGGTTTATATAGTTTTGTATTTTTTTATGTATTTTAATAGATTTCATAGTTTAGTAATTTATTTTGTATTTTTCAGATTTCATAGATGTAAATTTATGGCTTCTCTCGAGCTTCCGTGTATTTTGTTTACAGCATTTGTTGTCTTAATTTACAGGGTTATATTGTTTTTGTTTTTTTACGGAGCTTATTAGCCTTATTTACATGGTTTATAGTCGTGTGTGTGTGTGTGTGTGTGTGTGTGTGTGTGTGTGTGTGTGTGTGTGTCCCCACTACCTCGCTCCTTCCACACAGTCATGTAATGGAGGGTCTTGGAGAAGTATCACATATCAAACGACTTACCAACACTGAATTATGTCAAGGAAGATGGACATTATCAACACTCACCATCAGTTAACAATATGGACCCTTGTTAGGTTAGGTTAGGTTACGTTACGTTTGTGTTAGGGTGGATGGGTTAGGTTAGATTAGATGAGTCCTAGGTTAGGTTAAGGTGGTGTTTGGCTTACGGTAAATTAAGCTGGAGTGGTTAATCTTCAGGTGATCCGTTAAACTCAGTAAATATTAAAGCTTTTACCTTTATTAATCCCTGTATATTGAAAGCTTATGATAAATAGAGAAGAATTATTGTTTTTTGTTAATGATATTGATTCATATATTCAGTTCTGTTGCAAAAAATCTTAAGAATAATTTTTCTCGCTAATTCTCAAGTCTGTCTGTCATTTTGAAGTCAGTTTAGTCGCCAGCTTATTATCGTGACAATTTTTGAGATTCAGCTTCATGAGGTTGTTAAACTTAGGTGTTGTAAGTTTGTTGGTCGAGGTGTTATGGTTGAGGTGTTACGGTCGAGGTGTTACGGTCGAGGTGTTACGGTTGAGGTGTTACGGTTGAGGTGTTACGGTTGAGGTGTTACGGTCGAGGAGTTACGGTCGAGGTGTTGTGGTCGAGGTGTTACGGTTGAGGTGTTACGGTCGAGGTGTTACGGTTGAGGTGTTACGGTTGAGGTGTTACGGTTGAGGTGTTACGGTCGAGGAGTTACGGTCGAGGTGTTATGGTTGAGGAGTTACGGTTGAGGTGTTACGGTTGAGGTGTTACGGTCGAGGTGTTATGGTTGAGGTGTTACGGTCGAGGTGTTATGGTTGAGGTGTTACGGTTGAGGTGTTTCGGTCGAGGTGTTAGGGTTACTGTTTAATATCTAGTTAGTACCTTCAAAATGGCAAGGTCAGATCGGGTCACCAGTTAAAGAGTCATATCACTGAATTCTGGGTCACTGCAGCACGATCATTATGTCCAATACTGTACTTACGAGACAGTGAAGAAAATGTAGTGTTAATGACTTTTCTGAAGGTTCTTACACAGTACTGCCAGAAATACGACTCTAGTGGCTGTGTGAATTATTTAATGGCCTCCAAACTCTTCTAAGAGGCGTTTAATGACTACTAAGGTGTGGTTTAGTATGTTTGTGGGTTTTTTTTTTTTTTATACTTAGATGTTAAAGTTGAAGTAATTGTTTGTTTACGGTGCTTATATAAGAAGTTTAAACGGTGATTGTGGGGAAGTGTGCAGTGATAAATGGGTAGTGTGTGTGTGTGTGTGTGTGTGTGTAAAATTCAGGTGAAAATAGGTTCCATAGGCATGACTCGCTGATAGGGACAGTATGAATACAACACACTGTATATACTAAGCCTTCGGTACATAAGGAGGCAGCCTGGCCGGTACTGCACACGACCGCCTTCACTTCCTTAACTGTAGAATTAGATACCGTTTTATTGCTAGGTGGATTTAGAGTGCCCCGGGATCGAACCAGTGACTCTTTGAAACAGGTTGGACGAGTACTTTAATGAGAAATAATTTATATACTTTATAATAATGAGTTAAGGAATGTTTATATATTTAATGAGGTAAGGAATTTATATATTGTACAGGCCTTTTAATGAGTTTTTTTTTATACATTTCATGAGTTAGGGAATTTTTTGTATATTTAATAGGTTGACACATTTTTATGGTGTTAACGAGGTAAGGTATTTATATACAGTACGTAATAGGATATGGAAATTTTATATTTATCTCGGGATATGGAATGTTTTAGGATGTTTCATTAGGTAACAAGGAGAGATATGATGATGAAACTGTATTTTGGTACTTTTGATTCTGTTAGAACTTTCATGTTGTCGATATATAATGAAACTTTGTCATGGTAAACACTATAATGATGAGGAAACTTTTATTTCACCATATATCACAGTTACTTTTGTTAAATTAGTGAGAAAACTTTGTTATTATAGAGAATCGTTTATCTTGTTTGCTGATTTGTTGGTGAAATATTATGTGATTATTAATTTAGTGTTATTTAAGCCCCCCCAAAAAAAGACAATCGGGACTTTTTTTTCTTAGTTTCATCTTATAAAAAAAAATCATTGGCCATTCGTTCAATTATTTAACCAGTTACTTTTATCCCTTTGTGTTTACTGTTGTGGATTTTGGCTTTTTTAATTAGGTTTTTATGTATTATTTTGTCTTTTAATTCTCCACTACTTCAGGGTACATTATCCAGTATGTTATGTTTACGTTATGTAGAAGAAAAAATTGCACTGCTCTTTTTTGGCGCGTTCTTTGAAGACACGTGTATGGCATATGTTTAACTTAAGGCGTGGTGTGTGTGTGTGTGTGTGTGTGTGTGTGTGTGTGTGTGTGTGTGTGCAGCATGGCGTGATCTTGTGTGTGTGTGTGTGTGTGGATGGGTACAGAAGGATTTAAGTGTCTGTCTGTCTGTGATCGTGAGTCTGTCTGTCTGTCTGTGTGTCTGTTAACGTTTCCTTCTCCAGACCACAGCTGTCGACTGGCTACAAACGTTTAGATGAAGCTCGTTTAGGACTAAGTGTCGCCACCACAAGACACCACGCACAGGTCACCGGTATGTGTCAAAGGTCAGGGTTACCAGAAGGTCAAAGGTTAACGTCCTCCTTCCCCCAAGCATAACTCTGATACAGATATTTTAATGATAAGCTTAGTGTGTGTGTGTGTGATTCCTAGTCTCTCCCTATCCATCTGCAGTCCCTCATCCCTCTCGTGTAGTCCCTCATCCCTCTCGTGTAGTCCCTCATCCCTCTCGTGTAGTCCCTCATCCCTCTCGTGTAGTCCCTCATCCCTCTCGTGTAGTCCCTCATCCCTCTCGTGTAGTCCCTCATCCCTCTTGTGTAGTCCCTCATCCCTCTCGTGTAGTCCCTCATCCCTCTCGTGTAGCCCCTCATCCCTCTCGTGTAGTCCCTCATCCCTCTCGTGTAGTCCCTCATCCCTCTCGTGTAGTCCCTCATCCCTCTCGTGTAGTCCCTCATCCCTCTCGTGTAGTCCCTCATCCCTCTCGTGTAGTCCCTCATCCCTCTCGTGTAGTCCCTCATCCCTCTCGTGTAGTCCCTCATCCCTCTTGTGTAGTCCCTCATCCCTCTCGTGTAGTCCCTCATCCCTCTCGTGTAGTCCCTCATCCCTCTTGTGTAGTCCCTCATCCCTCTCGTGTAGTCCCTCATCCCTCTTGTGTAGTCCCTCATCCCTCTCGTGTAGTCCCTCATCCCTCTCGTGTAGCCCCTCATCCCTCTCGTGTAGTCCCTCATCCCTCTCGTGTAGTCCCTCATCCCTCTCGTGTAGTCCCTCATCCCTCTCGTGTAGTCCCTCATCCCTCTCGTGTAGTCCCTCATCCCTCTCGTGTAGTCCCTCATCCCTCTCGTGTAGTCCCTCATCCCTCTCGTGTAGTCCATCATCCCTCTCGTGTAGCCCCTCATCCCTCTCGTGTAGCCCCTCATCCCTCTCGTGTAGTCCCTCATCCCTCTCGTGTAGCCCCTCATCCCTCTCGTGTAGCCCCTCATCCCTCTCGTGTAGTCCCTCATCCCTCTCGTGTAGTCCCTCATCCCTCTCGTGTAGTCCCTCATCCCTCTCGTGTAGTCCCTCATCCCTCTCGTGTAGTCCCTCATCCCTCTCGTGTTGTCCATCATCCCTCTCGTGTAGCCCCTCATCCCTCTCGTGTAGCCCTCATCCCTCTCGTGTAGTCCCTCATCCCTCTCGTGTAGTCCCTCATCCCTCTCGTGTAGTCCCTCATCCCTCTCGTGTAGTCCCTCATCCCTCTCGTGTAGTCCCTCATCCCTCTCGTGTAGTCCCTCATCCCTCTCGTGTAGTCCCTCATCCCTCTCGTGTAGTCCCTCATCCCTCTTGTGTAGTCCCTCATCCCTCTCGTGTAGTCCCTCATCCCTCTCGTGTAGTCCCTCATCCCTCTCGTGTAGTCCCTCATCCCTCTCCTTCAATCCCCACACATTAAGTCTCCATATGCATCTTCCTCTCTTCTGTTTCTTCTCTGTCCATTCCTTGTTCTCCCTCAGTCACACCCCTCCTCACCCTCTTCCCCTGGGTCAGTCACACCCCTCCTCACCCTCTTCCCCTGGGTCAGTCACACCCCTCCTCACCCTCTTCCCCTGGGTCAGTCACACCCCTCCTCACCCTCTTCCCCTGGGTCAGTCACACCCCTCCTCACCCTCTTCCCCTGGGTCAGTCAATACCTCCCCTCACTCTCACCCTCTTCCCCTGGGCCAGCCACACCTCACATGGGTCAGCCACTATTATAGTCTGTGGTCATTCATATGCATGGCGCAACTTCATTACCCTTCTAACGTTTTGGTCACCCTCGCCTCCCCGCCCACGTGGTGGGTGTCAGGAGTCACTGACTGCCCTCCCCGCCCACGCCTTGGGTGGTACAGAAGATGGGGACCTACTAGAGCCGAGTCAGTCATGAGGGGTGTTGAACGCTTATCGCAAAATATAACACATAAAGTAAGATTTATTTTGAGTATTATAGTAGATTAGCTGTATGTGGGGGGTCCTCAGTGTGTACATGGTGTGGGCGAGGAACGTCTTTCTCCCAGCAGTTTGTGCCGACTTAACATCTTGGTCTCATTTATGAAGACTACGAGGAAAGTCAGTCTTTGTTCTTTGTCTGTCTGGCTCATTAGTAGACAGCTAATGTCGTGCTGTTAAGAATTATAAATTGACTCGAGTCGTAAAGTATATTCATAATTATTAGTTTTAGTTCTTGGTTCAATTTCAAGGGGTTGAAATACCACCAACCTTCTTACCCTAAAACAACCTAAAATTAAAAAGACCAAGATTACGTCATTGTTTGCCTGCCTGAAAAGCCAATTTGTTTTCTACTCGTTACGTCTCTCCTGAAGATTGGGAGTCTCCGCTTATTTCACCTGAGGATTAAACAACCTAACCTAACACCCCCCCCCCCCCCCCCCATTTTGCGTTAATTAAGGTAAATAAGCTGGGGCTCAAAATCTTTTAATGGGTAATTTAGGTCTAGATTATTTCATGTCCTTAAACATCTCCGTATTTTATTATTTTTTTCTCTATTGGGTGAGAAGTCGTACATCGTCTTTGTTGTGTGAAAGAAAGTGGATTCAGTACACAAGGAAGGAACTGTACTCGATCGCGTTCAATTACCAAACTGTATATGCAGGCACCCATTTACCTCTAGTTGGAGTGGGAGTGACGCGGGATCGAACCAGTGACCCTTAAGACAGTAGGCGATCGTTGCATCCACTCGGCCACATCATTTTGCCCTAATTACTCCTTGTTGTGTTGTGTTGTGGGCGTGACGTTGCCGAGCTGTGTGTAGCTACGTAGGCTTTTAAACTGTTGTGCCTACTAATGTGTTTATTTCCATAGATTGAATGTCTTTGTAATATAAACATTAAATACAGTATTATCATCAAACTAACCACACACACACACACACACACACACATACTCTTACATAGCTGAGCAGTTTATTGTGAAGACCATTGACTATCTGTTGGTTGTGGACATTTTAGTTCTTATGATGATATGGATTCACAAGAGGGCGACACACTTAGGGGAACTGGCGATAGATGGTGTTGTAACTGTGAGGAAATTACTGACGTCGACTTGATCTTGTTGTAAATAGCAGTGAAGGTTAGGTTAGGTTAGGTTAGGTTTGGTGGACTTGATCTTGTAAATAGAAGCGAAGGTTTACAATGACCCAGAGTGGACGAGGAACCATCTATTGTTCTCTCACTATTAAAAAAAATAATAAGTTTTTCATTCAAGGTTGTTTTACTTATTGATTACAGGTGTTCAGGTAAAAAAAAAGATATATCTACCTGTATATGTTAATGAGATGAGGTAGATTTTAGAGCAGGGTAAAAGTGATACAAGTACTCAACTTGTCCTGAATCATTTGTCTAATTAAGAAGCGTGAAAACTATGTATTACTTACAAATCTGGAAGCACAGGTATGGTACAGGGTGAGTCATTTAGTCGACAGGGTTGATAATAAGAATAATAACAATAACAAGAGTAATAATAATGAAATAATAATAATAACTGCTAATAATAATGAAATAATAATAATAATAATAATAATAATAATAATAAAGAAATAATAATAATAATAATAATAATAATAATAATAATAATAATAATAATAATAATAATAATAATAATAATAATAACAACATTGAACAGGTGGCAGAGGTGTGACAAAGGTGTGTACCGTATTGATTTGTTCCGAGGCGATGAACCGTGTCTGTGTGGCGAAGTGTGGTAGTATCTCCAAAGGGTTGTTTAATTAGAGTGGCAATCAGGTGTCGTATGGTAGTTAATGAAAGTATGTCATTATGTAACTATGTGTGTTTGTGTGTGTGAACTGTATGTTGCGTTTGTGAGCTGTATGTTGTGTTTGTGGGGTGTACGTAGCTGTCTGTTATTTGAAAAAAGAAATAACCAACCACTTAACACTTACTCCCAGATAAGGGCGAATCTAGGCATTATTTTTTTTCTGATGATACTATTAAAAAAAGACTATAATTTATTTACCTTTGACTGAAGTGATATATCTCTGTTTAGTTGAGCCCCGAATAAGGAGGGATTTGGTGGTACACGTCATCTATGAGAAGTATTATATGATGACATGGTATATTTCCTGTCAGGTGGGTGGTGAGGTGGGTGGTGGGGGTGGGTGGGTGGTGTGGTGTGACGTGTTTGGTGAGGGATAAAAGTTTACTATTTGATTTAGGATTATTATTTGCTACGTAATGTTGATGATGTGGATGTATATGGAAGGACCAAGATGGGTGTGTGTGTGTGTGTGTGTGTGTGTGTGTGTGTTACCCTCATACCTAACCCGGCCATCTGCCTCTGAATACTACAGGATGTCTCATAAAAAAAAATTATGCACACTATATTACCGAATTTAGATTGTCCTCATTTGTAGGTTAGGTTAGGTTAGAGCCAGATGGAGGGGACAGGTGAGAGCAGGTGTAAGGCAACGAGCTTACCTTGGCCCAGTCATAACTACAAATTTCCTACTTTACAAAGAAGTTTTTTTTTTTAAGTAACCTAACCTAACCTCAAATATTCTTACGATGTTTATTAAAATGAAGAGCAAACGTACAATAATGTCATCAAAGTTACACTAATTCGCGTAATTGTTGATTTAAGAATGAAAATAACTGAAAAAAAAATAACGAAGCACAAATTTAAACTAAAAAAAGATCCCATCATATGCACTTAACATTAAATTAACTTAAAACTCAAATTTAACATCAACAAAATACCATTAAATCTATCAATAATGAAAAATATACCAAACAATGGGATTTTTTTTACTAAAGTTAATTTTTTTTGGAGGTGGAGGTAAGAGAACGTCTCCTTATATATAGGTTAGGTTAAATGTGTGGTTGGAGGAGGGCGTGGGAGGTGTATGGTTGGAGGAGGGCGTGGGAGGTGTATGGTTGGAGGAGGGCGTGGGCGGTGTATGGTTGGAGGAGGGCGTGGGAGGTGTATGGAGGAGAAGGGCGTGGGAGGTGTATGGAGGAGGGCGTGAAGGTAAGAGTTTCCCCCAGGTAGACTCAGCCTTAAGTTGTAGTGAAGCAGGTAATGAGTAAAAAAAACAAAATATGGTGGTAGCTGGAGGAGACGCCCGCGACATGAATATTTAATACCCAATACTTGTTCACTAGTTTCTTCTGTAACCTGTTTCTAGTGTGGGGTCAATGGTTGGTGGGATAAGGTGGCTCTCTAACCAAGTCTGGGGCCACCAGTCTCAGGTTGGAAGGAGCAAGTACTGTACACACACACACACACACACACCCACACACACACACCCACACACCTACACACACACCTACACCTCTGATGTAGGTTTAAAGATAAGTATTGTGTGCCATTAACCAAAACATATGTACAGGTAAACAGACCGAAGCGAACGACAGGTATAGTGATCCATTACAAGACGTGGCAATTATCACCTGTTCCTAAACTTACTAAAACATCTCGTGGTCCCAATGTTAAATCATAGGTGGATATAATGTACAGTTAATTAAATCACCTTATTATTATAATTACCTGTACTGTACACCTTTATATAACAACCTATTCACGGAAGATGTTAGAGCAGCGATCCTGACACATTTAACCTGTCCTAGTTAGAGAGTTAAATTCGTGTGGTCGTGATGGGTCAACCTGGCTCGTGATGGGTCAGTCAAGTCAAGTGAGGCTGGATGGATTGATGGCTTAATATCTCAACATTCGTCATAAAGGTCAGCCTGTCTGTGTGGTAATTGGGTTGGTTGGATGGTCTTGTCGACTCGTAGGGGCTCCAATTAGCCTTTAACGCGTAATATGAGCAGTAATTACCTCGGGGTTAGTTTAGAGTGACTTGAGGAGAGTTGGGTCGTTCACCACCACCACCATTCATTATCTGTAGTTACCTCGCTCTACCACCATCCACTACCACCACTGTCACCACCTGCATTACCACAACCATTCTTTTTTTCTGATACCTACACCATCAACCACTTCTACCATATTTATCCCTTCAACCACCCCTACCACCCTCAGCCACCCAATGCCACCCCACTCGGTATCACTTAAGCCCGCCCAATAATTCCACAGCCACCCACACTCATGGCCACCCAAGCTCACCCAACCCACAGCAACCCAATACCACCCTTGGCCACCGTACACACTGTCACCCAATACCACTCACCGCCGCCCAATACCATCTACGGAAACTCTAAGCCACCCACGACCACCCACACATCTCAGTACCCCCCACCCCCCTCCCTCTCCTCAATAGGACACAGAACAAATAAGTTGAACCGTAAGCTTGAGTGTATGTATCACGGGGATGTATCACAGTATTGTATTAATGTATTACCTTTAGACGTAGAAGAAAAAAATATTTAAACGTTTACTAATTTTTTTTTATAAATGATAATGGTTGCCCCTTGTGTTCGAGACTGGCTGGACTCCTGGCCACCTCGGTGTGGAAGCTGTCGCCAACATTACAACCACTCACTAAGTTAACGAGCTGTATGATTCATTGTCAAGGAAATAATCCCTTAAGACCGGACAACTTGCCAACTGCACTGGCTAACTATTACCCCGATTGCAACACTGCCAGCAAATCGAACCCGAAACCTGTTGCTTGTGAGGCGAGCATGCTGACCATTACACCACAGGCATATCGAATAACACAAAACTAGAAACAGAAAACGGGAATATTTTGGCCACCTCTTTCTGACGTGTTCAAAAAAACGTAAATATTTATAATTGTTTATTACCGTTTCAGGGAAGACCACGTAGGAGTTAAGTTCATAGAAATCATAAGGTGTTTATTTATACAATGAGGGAATCTGTCGTTGTGTTGTGAGTGTGTCGCAGCCTTGGGCAACATGAGTGTATACAAGATATACCACAAATGATAATATAAATAATAAGTAAATAGCTTTTATAAACGAAACCTTTAATTTTACGGAAGTGTCTTTTGGTATAGCTATGTCTTTCTGTTCGCCCGTCAGTCTGTCTGTCTTGTAACCAGGTCGAGGGCATCGTTCTTGTTTGATTTTTGTTTTTGTTTTTGTCGGAATTGGACGTGAGTTTACCATGATGCACACCGCCAGTTACCCTGGCTTGGGTCTCAGGGACAGAGATCACCTGAACCCTAACAGGATTCTTCAGGGACTGGTGAAGAGAAGGTTGGAACGGTATGTTGACCTTAGAGAGAAGGAATTATTTATTGTCATTTGGGGTAACAGGGTCGTAGGTCAAGGTCATTGTATCTAAAACTTGAAATTTGGCTTCGTAATAATGAGTGAACATGGTGGTAGAAAGATCGCTTAACACTGAGGAGAGGACTTTTCTATTGTGTTTTTCCATGAAGAAATAAACTCACCTGGTGTATATTTAGTACAAAAGATACCTAAGATACCTGCTGCCAGCACTAATACTCCACAATGTGTTCAAGTGTAATCTGGTTTTCCCCCTCTTGTGTTGACACTAACCTGGCTGTCATAAATTATATTTATCAGCGTCACCTGCCAGGTGGTCCATATACCCACACCACCTGTGTGTGCCCTTGTGAACAGTCACCGCGCCACGGACTTGTTTAATGAGATACTTAAGTTTAAAAATATATATATGTTTTAAATTCTGTAATTTATTGAATGACGAAAGAAATGGTTGATGATTAAACAGAAGAAAACTTTTAATATAACTCTAAGAAAAAAAAACGCGCTTTTCGTTTATTACCAAGTGTTGTTCTGAGTGACAACCTTCTGTTTTATGGCCACGGCTTAAGGTCAAGGTCACTGTTGTCAGACCAGTGGCGGGAACCTCCACGAGGTTTACTGTTGTGTGTGTCGGGTGAGATGTAAACATTCTGATATAGCCACAGTAAATGATGTTCTACACACACTATACCTTCACCACACTGTATGAGGGACTTGTTCTACACACACTATACCTTCACCACACTGTATGAGGGACTTGTTCTACACACACTATACCTTCACCACACTGTATGAGGGACTTGTTCTACACACACTATACCTTCACCACACTGTATGAGGGACTTGTTCTACACACACTATACCTTCACCACACTGTATGAGGGACTTGTTCTACACACACTATACCTTCACCACACTGTATGAGGGACTTGTTCTACACACACTATACCTTCACCACACTGTATGAGGGACTTGTTCTACACAAACTATACCTTCACCACACTGTATGAAGGACTTGTTCTACACACACTATACCTTCACCACACTATAAGGGTTACGCACAAGATCAGAGATGAAGATTAGACACCCCAGCTTAAATCACCTGAGGATTAACTACCCTAACGCTAACTTAACCTAACCTTTGTCCTATAGTGTCTACCGTCATAAAACTTGGTCACCCCCATATTATCACCCCTACCCCCATCCCCCCACCCCTACCCCATCACCGCTACCCCATCACTTCATTACCCCATCACCCCCACCCCCTACCCCCACCTCCCCTACCCCATCACCCCCACCTCCCCTACCCCATCACCCCCACCTCCCCTACCCCATCACCTCACCCCATCAGAATTTGAGGCCCGGGTGAATGATCCTAGGTTTGTGTTATTAAGGAAACCTGGCGTATGTATCTCGGTGGCTGTATCATGTGTTGTACTGTTGCTGTCTAATGTCTCAACAAATCGTATGTATCACCGTGAAGCCTTTAATGTCTCAACAAGTCGTATCACCGTGAAGCCTTTAATGTCTCAGCAAATCGTATGTATCAACGAGTTTTTGTTTCCATACTCATGCTGTTTATGTATCTGGAAATCGTATGATGAAAAAATATATATTAAAAAAAGTATGACAAAAAAGTATTTATCCTTTTACTTATCAACAGTTGTGAAAAAATATTCAAAAAGTTTGTTTACTAAGTGGGCGAATGAAGGACTCCGGGTCTCTTATAGTGTGTGTGTGTGTGTGTGTGTGTGTGTGTGTGTGTGTGTTCTGCTTTTTATTTTTTATTTTTCCGTTAAATTTTGCAAAATCCAAGAAAAACGTGAAATCATGTGAGGAGAAGAAACATCCATTCAGGGGTGTTGGCCTGAGCACCAGCTGAACACATGATGGGTGTTGGACCGCTGACAACTTATTCCCAACGAACATTAAACAATTTATAACCAATCGTAGGAACTTGGACACAATCTTACGTTGACGTTGCCTCTCTGCTCACTGAAGTCATAATAAACAAGCTCTCTTTCGCTGCTGAGAAGTGGGTACACACATTTCAGAAAGTATCGTTACTGATGAGTACGATGAATTTCAGAATGAACACTAGGACGCCTGTTGTCACTTCGGAGCAACACTGGTGGTAAAACTGTCAATATTGTCAGAAGCCCATCGACCACAGCCAAGATTATAAGAGTGAGGTGCAGTGTCTTGTGGCCCTCCACCAGTCGTGTCCTGGCTGGCGAAACAGTGATACTTACCCCTGGTGACACCCCAGCCTGTATAGTTCCTGGAGGGCAGTAGTCACCTTTGCAGGTGTGTTCATCCACCTACCATGACTAGTGTGTTCACCGCCAGAAGACACCATTAACCTGTGGGAGCGCAAGCAGTCGTGAGGTCATCCTCAGGCACTCAAAGACGGATACAAACGATTGCATAATTTACATTAGCATATGTGAGAGTCGCTGAGTGATGACACAGTTGACACGCCCACTGCCGGACCTCCCTCCTTCACACAAACATTTTTACAAGGATACTATCATGACCAAGGCGTGGAGTGGGTAGTGGGGTGTACACAGCTGCTTCTGTGTACTCACAGGCGTGTACACTTAGGTACATTCACTCAAAAATTTATCTGTTCGGGGGGGGGGGAATCGATGAATTTCAGAATGAACACTGACTCCTGTTGTCTCGGTAGGGTTGTCAAAATCTTTCGTCCGTTGTGTCGTATTATCTAAACACAAGTCTTTTATAGAAGGTTCTCAACTACTGCTGGGTAGATACAGGCAAATGGCATAAATAAACTTGACCACAGCTTCACCCTGTTCGGGATGTGTAACTGGGGCCACTCGCTAGCCAGGTGAATATGCTGACCATTCCATCCGCCACCAACTGTAAACATGGTTCTCACTTACAGCTAGGCGAGCTGGGGTGTCTCGAGTGCAAACCAGCGACCCTTAGGACAGGAGACGAGAGCTGTATCCACTCGCCCACACTCGGCCATTGCACCCTATGCGAAGGTGCGATTACATCTGAGAATTCTTCCTCCCTCCCCCCCTCCCTCTGACACACACACACATATATATCATTAATTTAGCTGTCTGCACACCTATGATGCATAGTGAATCAGAGTCACTTTATCACACCGTACACCTACGAGTGGCTAAAATTGATTAGCAGCTAACCGTGACCACCTGATCCTTCGTAAATAAAAGGTTTCCAGTGAGTCATTTAGTTGTGTTATTTTTAGAACCGGGAATAACCAGACTTAAATCCTGTTCTGGGTCCGTTTGTAGAGTGAAAGTGTAAATACTGTGTTGATATATAGTGATGAGGCCGTGTGTTCAGCGTCTGCCATTGTTTATTTATGGTCAATATTCAAAGTATACGAATAATAGCACCGTGTATACTTAACCACTGGAATGTTAACAGTGGTAGGGAGAGCGGCGGTCGGGTGTTAACAGTGGTAGGGAGAGCGGCGGTCAGGTGTTAACAGTGGTAGGGAGAGCGGCGGTCGGGTGTTAACAGTGGTAGGGAGAGCGGCGGTCGGGTGTTAACAGTGGTAGGGAGAGCGGCGGTCGGGTGTTAACAGTGGTGGGAAGAGCGGCGGTCGGGTGTTAACTGGTAGGGAGAGCGGCGGTCGGGTGTTAACAGTGGTAGGGAGAGCGGCGGTCGGGTGTTAACAGTGGTAGGGAGAGCGGCGGTCGGGTGTTAACAGTGGTAGGGAGAGCGGCGGTCGGGTGTTAACAGTGGTAGGGAGAGCGGCGGTCGGGTGTTAACAGTGGTGGGAAGAGCGGCGGTCGGGTGTTAACTGGTAGGGAGAGCGGCGGTCGGGTGTTAACAGTGGTAGGGAGAGCGGCGGTCGGGTGTTAACAGTGGTAGGGAGAGCGGCGGTCGGGTGTTAACAGTGGTAGGGAGAGCGGTGGTCGGGTGTTAACAGTGGTAGGGGGAGCGGCGGTCAGGTGTTACAGATGGTGGAGAGCGCGGTCAGGTGTTAACAGTGGTAGGGGGAGCGGCGGTCAGGTGTTAACAGTGGTAGGGAGAGCGGCGGCGTGTTAACGTAGGGAGCGGCGGTCGGTGTTAACAGTGGTAGGGAGAGCGGCGGTCGGGTGTTAACAGTGGTAGGGAGAGCGGCGGTCGGGTGTTAACAGTGGTAGGGAGAGCGGCGGTCGGGTGTTAACAGTGGTAGGGAGAGCGGCGGTCGGGTGTTAACAGTGGTAGGGAGAGCGGCGGTCGGGTGTTAACAGTGGTAGGGAGAGCGGCGGTCGGGTGTTAACAGTGGTAGGGAGAGCGGCGGTCGGGTGTTAACAGTGGTAGGGAGAGCGGCGGTCGGGTACGGTAGGGAGCGGCGGTCGGTGTTAACAGTGGTAGGGAGAGCGGCGGTCGGGTGTTAACAGTGGTAGGGAGAGCGGCGGTCGGGTGTTAACAGTGGTAGGGAGAGCGGCGGTCAGGTGTTAACAGTGGTAGGGAGAGCGGCGGTCAGGTGTTAACAGTGGTAGGGAGAGCGGCGGTCGGGTGTTAACAGTGGTAGGGAGAGCGGCGGTCGGGTGTTAACAGTGGTAGGGAGAGCGGCGGTCGGGTGTTAACAGTGGTAGGGAGAGCGGCGGTCGGTGTTAACTGGTAGGGAGAGCGGCGGTCGGGTGTTAACAGTGGTAGGGAGAGCGGCGGTCGGGTGTTAACAGTGGTAGGGAGAGCGGCGGTCGGGTGTTAACAGTGGTAGGGAGAGCGGCGGTCGGGTGTTAACAGTGGTAGGGAGAGCGGCGGTCAGGTGTTAACAGTGGTAGGGAGAGCGGCGGTCAGGTGTTAACAGTGGTAGGGAGAGCGGCGGTCAGGTGTTAACAGTGGTAGGGAGAGCGGCGGTCAGGTGTTAACAGTGGTAGGGAGAGCGGCGGTCGGGTGTTAACAGTGGTAGGGAGAGCGGCGGTCGGGTGTTAACAGTGGTAGGGAGAGCGGCGGTCAGGTGTTAACAGTGGTAGGGAGAGCGGCGGTCGGGTGTTAACAGTGGTAGGGAGAGCGGCGGTCGGGTGTTAACAGTGGTAGGGAGAGCGGCGGTCGGGTGTTAACAGTGGTAGGGAGAGCGGCGGTCAGGTGTTAACAGTGGTAGGGAGAGCGGCGGTCGGGTGTTAACAGTGGTAGGGAGAGCGGCGGTCGGGTGTTAACAGTGGTAGGGAGAGCGGCGGTCAGGTGTTAACAGTGGTAGGGAGAGCGGCGGTCGGGTGTTAACAGTGGTAGGGAGAGCGGCGGTCGGGTGTTAACAGTGGTAGGGAGAGCGGCGGTCGGGTGTTAACAGTGGTAGGGAGAGCGGCGGTCAGGTGTTAACAGTGGTAGGGAGAGCGGCGGTCAGGTGTTAACAGTGGTAGGGAGAGCGGCGGTCGGGTGTTAACAGTGGTAGGGAGAGCGGCGGTCGGGTGTTAACAGTGGTAGGGAGAGCGGCGGTCGGGTGTTAACAGTGGTAGGGAGAGCGGCGGTCAGGTGTTAACAGTGGTAGGGAGAGCGGCGGTCGGGTGTTAACAGTGGTAGGGAGAGCGGCGGTCGGGTGTTAACAGTGGTAGGGAGAGCGGCGGTCGGGTGTTAACAGTGGTAGGGAGAGCGGCGGTCGGGTGTTAACAGTGGTAGGGAGAGCGGCGGTCGGGTGTTAACAGTGGTAGGGAGAGCGGCGGTCGGGTGTTAACAGTGGTAGGGAGAGCGGCGGTCGGGTGTTAACAGTGGTAGGAAGAGCGGCGGTCAGGTGTTAACAGTGGTAGGGAGAGCGGCGGTCAGGTGTTAACAGTGGTAGGGAGAGCGGCGGTCGGGTGTTAACAGTGGTAGGGAGAGCGGCGGTCGGGTGTTAACAGTGGTAGGGAGAGCGGCGGTCAGGTGTTAACAGTGGTAGGGAGAGCGGCGGTCGGGTGTTAACAGTGGTAGGAAGAGCGGCGGTCGGGTGTTAACAGTGGTAGGGAGAGCGGCGGTCAGGTGTTAACAGTGGTAGGGAGAGCGGCGGTCAGGTGTTAACAGTGGTAGGGAGAGCGGCGGTCGGGTGTTAACAGTGGTAGGGAGAGCGGCGGTCAGGTGTTAACAGTGGTAGGGAGAGCGGCGGTCAGGTGTTAACAGTGGTAGGGAGAGCGGCGGTCGGGTGTTAACAGTGGTAGGGAGAACGGCGGTCAGGTGTATTAATTGAAATTATGTTATTAACGGACTCATTATTTTCTTCATGAAGTATAAGAGAATAATATTGTCACTTGTTCGTCATTTGTGGGGTAACTCTGGTTAGGTTAGGTTAGTTTGGTTAGGTTAGGTTAGTTTGGTTAGGTTTGGTTAGTTAGGTTTGGTTTGGTTAGGTTAGGTTAGTTTGGTTTGGTTAGGTTAGTTTGGTTTGGTTTGGTTAGGTTTGGTTAGGTTAGGTTAGGTTTGGTTAGGTTTGGTTAGATTAGATGAAGTTAAATTAGGAGAGTTAACATTCATATTTTAATAAGACACAAGACAGTATTTGATTGGACAGTGAAACGTATTTAACGGAGTCTGTGGAGAGGAAAGTCCGTTATAACCGAGTGTCCGTTATATGTGAAACTCCCAATCTAACGAACTATATAGATATGAAAGTCCGTTATATCGAGGGTCTGTTATATGTGAAACTCCCAATATAACGAACTATATAGATATGAAAGTCCGTTATAACCGAGTGTCCGTTATATGTGAAACTCCCAATATAACGAACTATATAGATATGAAAGTCCGTTATATCGAGGGTCTGTTATATGTGAAACTCCCAATATAACGAACTATATAGATATGAAAGTCCGTTATAACCGAGTGTCCGTTAAATGTGAAACTCCCAATATAACGAACTATATAGATATGAAAGTCCGTTATAACCGAGTGTCCGTTATATGTGAAACTCCCAATATAACGAACTATAGATATGAAAGTCCGTTATAACCGAGTGTCCGTTATATGTGAAACTCCCAATATAACGAACTATATAGATATGAAAGTCCGTTATAACCGAGTGTCCGTTATATGTGAAACTCCCAATATAACGAACTGTATAGATATGAAAGTCCGTTATATCGAGGGTCTGTTATATGTGAAAACCCCAATATAACGAACTGTATAGATATGAAAGTCCGTTATATGGAGGGTCTGTTATATGTGTGTTGTGTGAGACTTCATACTGTGTGTGTGTGTGTGTGTGTACCATTAATATTTATACATACACACCAACAATATCCCGTAGTAAACATTAATAACAAGAAAGAAACAATAATTAAAAACGAAAAGAGATAAAAATATTAGAAGGAAAAAATTAACCAAAACAATGAAGGAAAAAAAAATTGATCTGGCAGTCGCTGTTTCCTCTCTCTCTCTCTCTCTCTCTCTCTCTCTCTCTCTCTCTCTCTCTCTCTCTCTCTCAAATGACGTCATAAGAAGTGTTTACACATTTTTACATTAATGGAAGATTATTATTTTTTTTTATTTTTTTTTTAATGTTGGGCAAAATAAATAATATTTCTTTATATACTTGTTTATTGGTGTTTAAGATGTGGGTGTTACGTATGAGCGACTTAGTGGTGTTACTTATGAGTTAGTATTTATTTATGGGTTTTATTTGTGTTTGTGTTACTTATGTGTTTCTTGTGAGTGTTACTTGTGGATGTTACTTAGTACACTATATTTTTATCCTGGAAATGTTCGGTCCAGTATCGGCAACACAACGTACTCTTCATTAACATTTTGAGTACAATGACTTAACCCCTTGAGTACGATGACTTAACCCCTTGAGTACGATGACTTAACCCCTTGAGTACAATGACTTAACCCCTTGAGTACGATGACTTAACCCCTTGAGTACGATGACTTAACCCCTTGAGTACGATGACTTAACCCCTTGAGTACGATGACTTAACCCCTTGAGTACGATGACTTAACCCCTTGAGTACGATGACTTAACCCCTTGAATACGATGACTTAACCCCTTGAGTAGGATCATGTTATCTCACACACACACACACGCGCGCGCTTTCCGATGAAGTATCACAATATTATTTCTACTTCCCCACCTGTATATAACTTACTAACAAAACAACATTAATAATTCAGATTCAACGTGAGATCTCTGGACAAAGGTTGGGCGGCCGGGTCAAGGGTCATTTGAGGTATACATTTTTCTTCATGTACCTCAGAGGAAGTCACACACACACACACACACACACACACACACACCTTTAGGTAGAGGAAATATTGAGTTACCGCAAGAGTCTCTCTATTTGTCTTTCATTACTCACAAAGCGTAATAACACGAGAACCGCCAATATGGACTTCTGAAAATTAAAGCCAATACATAACTATATCTTTAGCTGTAACATAAACTCATCATCACTAAGGCCACATTGATTTAAATACTGAATAATGAGGGTTTGTTACAATATACACCATACAAGTGAGTGTGTATTACCAGTCAAACATAGGAGAGGTGATGGGGAGGGGGAGGATGGGCTGTTTCTGGAAAATGTTGGGACGGGGGAGGAAAGTCTTTTGTGGTTGGAGGGAGGTGCAGCTGTGGGAGGGGGGAGAAAAAAGTCTTGTGGTTGGAGGGCTAGGTGCAGGTGGGAGGGGAGGAAAGTCTTGTGGTTGGAGGGAGGTGCAGGTGGGGAGGGGGGAGAAAAGTCTTGTGGTTGTAGGGAGTTGCAGGTGGGGAGGGGGAGGAAAGTCTGTGGTTGGATGTTGGGAGGTGGAGGGGGGAGGGGAGATATTCAGTGGGAGGAGTAGGAGGGGTGTAGTGTGTGGGAGAGATAATCCTAGGAGGGGGAGGAGGAGGTAGGGATGGGGTCTTGTGAGGAGAGAAGATATTCTAGGAGGATGGGGAGAAGAGGAAGGGGTGGAGGTGTGGAAAGGGGAGAGATCCTAGGTGGGGAGGAAGGGGTAGGGTATTGTTCCTGGAGGGCGAGGGGAGGTGTGACGGGTGGGGCCAGCTGGGCGTTACATCACCAGTATTAACGAGTGAGGAACAACAGCGCCACCACAAAACAATAGCGGTTGCCTCACCTAAAACAAGCCACTCATTCACTCCTGAGGCCAGTTAAAGTATATTTTGATACCTTACTTCAAAATTATTAAACAAGATTACTTCTTATTAATGTTATCCCTCCGGACCCCTTTTTTTTTTTATTTACAATGTTTTGGTGTTTTATTTTTATACGTCAGTTCAAATACGTGACGTGTGCATCCGTCCGTCCGCCGTATATCCTCAATGTCACATTTTGGTTTCCGACTAAAAATCTGGTGTCACTGTGTTACCCTTAACCTCTTCAGATGATCGACTTAAACCCCCGTCAGTATAATGACATTAGACTCGAGGATACAGGAACTGATATGCAAAAACAAACCTCCTGAACTCAAGAGGTTAGTCAGCGTACTAGAGGGCTTGAATCATCGTACTGAAGAGTAAATTTTTATTTATAAGAACCGTCACTGAGAAACGGGCAAAGTGGACTGGGGTTCACAGGTCAAAGCTTAAGGGCAACAGCTTGCAGGGTCACGGGGTAAGCCGTACACGGTCACAGGTATTTAGAAAGAAGGTCAAGCCTTACGATTGTCGAATGAGTTTGACGTTCATATAGGTCCTTGACCCAGGAAGAGGAAGTCCTGTTGTGTTTCGGACTAAGAGTTGAAGGCCACGAGGTACAAAAACATAATTCCAGGTGTGTTAGGTTTGCTCCCCCTTCCCGGGACTGGTGCGTGAGGCGGGTGTGTTGTTACTCCACCTTCCTGGGACTGGTGCGTGAGGCGGGTGTGTTGTTACTCCACCTTCCCGGGACTGGTGCGTGAGGCGGGTGTGTTGTTACTCCACCTTCCTGGGACTGGTGCGTGAGGCGGGTGTGTTGTTACTCCACCTTCCCGGGACTGGTGCGTGAGGCGGGTGTGTTGTTACTCCACCTTCCCGGGACTGGTGCGTGAGGCGGGTGTGTTGTTACTCCACCTTCCTGGGACTGGTGCGTGAGGCGGGTGTGTTGTTACTCCACCTTCCTGGGACTGGTGCGTGAGGCGGGTGTGTTGTTACTCCACCTTCCGGGACTGGTGCGTGAGGCGGGTGTGTTGTTACTCCACCTTCCTGGGACTGGTGCGTGAGGCGGGTGTGTTGTTACTCCACCTTCCTGGGACTGGTGCGTGAGGCGGGTGTGTTGTTACTCCACCTTCCAGGGACTGGTGCGTGAGGCGGGTGTGTTGTTACTCCACCTTCCCGGGACTGGTGCGTGAGGCGGGTGTGTTGTTACTCCACCTTCCCGGGACTGGTGCGTGAGGCGGGTGTGTTGTTACTCCACCTTCCGGGACTGGTGCGTGAGGCGGGTGTGTTGTTACTCCACCTTCCTGGGACTGGTGCGTGAGGCGGGTGTGTTGTTACTCCACCTTCCTGGGACTGGTGCGTGAGGCGGGTGTGTTGTTACTCCACCTTCCCGGGACTGGTGCGTGAGGCGGGTGTGTTGTTACTCCACCTTCCTGGGACTGGTGCGTGAGGCGGGTGTGTTGTTACTCCACCTTCCCGGGACTGGTGCGTGAGGCGGGTGTGTTGTTACTCCACCTTCCGGGACTGGTGCGTGAGGCGGGTGTGTTGTTACTCCACCTTCCTGGGACTGGTGCGTGAGGCGGGTGTGTTGTTACTCCACCTTCCCGGGACTGGTGCGTGAGGCGGGTGTGTTGTTACTCCACCTTCCCGGGACTGGTGCGTGAGGCGGGTGTGTTGTTACTCCACCTTCCAGGGACTGGTGCGTGAGGCGGGTGTGTTGTTACTCCACCTTCCTGGGACTGGTGCGTGAGGCGGGTGTGTTGTTACTCCACCTTCCCGGGACTGGTGCGTGAGGCGGGTGTGTTGTTACTCCACCTTCCCGGGACTGGTGCGTGAGGCGGGTGTGTTGTTACTCCACCTTCCCGGGACTGGTGCGTGAGGCGGGTGTGTTGTTACTCCACCTTCCCGGGACTGGTGCGTGAGGCGGGTGTGTTGTTACTCCACCTTCCCGGGACTGGTGCGTGAGGCGGGTGTGTTGTTACTCCACCTTCCGGGACTGGTGCGTGAGGCGGGTGTGTTGTTACTCCACCTTCCTGGACTGGTGCGTGAGGCGGGTGTGTTGTTACTCCACCTTCCCGGGACTGGTGCGTGAGGCGGGTGTGTTGTTACTCCACCTTCCCGGGACTGGTGCGTGAGGCGGGTGTGTTGTTACTCCACCTTCCCGGGACTGGTGCGTGAGGCGGGTGTGTTGTTACTCCACCTTCCCGGGACTGGTGCGTGAGGCGGGTGTGTTGTTACTCCACCTTCCCGGGACTGGTGCGTGAGGCGGGTGTGTTGTTACTCCACCTTCCCGGGACTGGTGCGTGAGGCGGGTGTGTTGTTACTCCACCTTCCCGGGACTGGTGCGTGAGGCGGGTGTGTTGTTACTCCACCTTCCCGGGACTGGTGCGTGAGGCGGGTGTGTTGTTACTCCACCTTCCCGGGACTGGTGCGTGAGGCGGGTGTGTTGTTACTCCACCTTCCCGGGACTGGTGCGTGAGGCGGGTGTGTTGTTACTCCACCTTCCCGGGACTGGTGCGTGAGGCGGGTGTGTTGTTACTCCACCTTCCCGGGACTGGTGCGTGAGGCGGGTGTGTTGTTACTCCACCTTCCCGGGACTGGTGCGTGAGGCGGGTGTGTTGTTACTCCACCTTCCCGGGACTGGTGCGTGAGGCGGGTGTGTTGTTTTTGCTTTTCAATATATTGTCAATAAAGGATTTATTTGTAATAATAACAAATTCTCAGTATATCTTTATTTTTTTTTATTAGAACAACACTAGTGGTAGTTAGGTCATTGTGAAAAAAACGTGAAAGATGGTCCCATAGGCATGACTGACCGCTATAGGAACAGTGTGGACACAGTATACTAAGCCTTCGGTACACAAGGAGGCAGCCTGGCCGATACTGATCTCGACAACATTGACTTCCCCAAGTAATAAATTTAGGTATACCCATTTACAGCTGGGTGAACTGTGAGTGACTGGGGGTCGAACCATCGATCTATGAAACAAGGCGAGCGCTGTATCTACTAGACCACCGCACTCCTTGGTTAGTAAGACAAGTATTAGTATATGAATCATTATTTTCTAAAACTAGTAATAATAGTGTTGGTAGTTGTAATAATAACTATAGTGTCTAGTCATGTTGGTAAAGGTCAAGTATGGCGCATTACGCAGTATTGACCCGTTTTGACCCAAGCTGATCCTTGACATTTGTCGCTATAACATGTGGTCCTATTACCCCCAGTGCACGCCTTTGTGCTTCGCCTTGCGCAGGATGCTAAGGGGTACCCAATAAACTTACCCTCTCCCATACCATCCCGAAGTCTAATTTTACAGTGTGTGTGTGTGTGTGTGTGTGTGTGTGTGTGTGTGTGTAAGCGCTCAGTTCTGTTTGCTAAATCAGTTAATATTTTCAATAATATTTTTTTTTTACATGAGTGATATTTTAGTCATCACTTTAGCAGTAAAATCTGTCAGGTGACTCCTGCACGTCGCATGACAGTCGTCGGCTGAGTCACGTCAATTAATCGTCAGCTGTATCATGTCATTCTTCCTACGTCTCTTCGCTGTGTTGGCCTGGTGACAGCGGAAGTGACGTCACGGGTAATTTACACGTCGGAACTTGTCGCATGGTGTGTGTCGCACTGCGGGACCTTCACGCCAAGGAGGGGATGGATTATACATGACGTTAGTGTTTAGTTCTAGGTGAGAGGTTGTTTACAGGTAGGTGAAAAGTCTCTGAATTTTAGGCAAACATCCAATTACTTCTAAACAACAACAACAACAACATAAACAGTCAGGGAAACTTTAAGGAAACTAATATATTTACTTTGAGGTGGGGAAAAAAATCACGAGCTTGACCAAGAATTATCGCCTCTTGAGTCAGCTGAAATTTACCATGAGTCATTTATAATCTGGTATTGACTAGAAGTGTCTCTCTCTCTCTCTCTCTCTCTCTCTCTCTCTCTCTCTCTCTCTCTCTCTCTCTCAGACGCCTAATCAATTAAGCTTTTACATTATTTGCCTCTCATTCTTGACAAACTGATATACTACTACTACTACTACTACTACTACTACTACTACTACTACTACTACTAATAATAATAATAATAATAATAATAATAAATGTGCATGTAGTTTTATGTCTATTACTTATTATACTATTAACCATTGCTGTTACTTCCTCGCAGTGTGTTGTTTGGTTGCCACTGTACCGTCGTCTTAGAAACTCCGCCTTTAAGGGACACACCATCTGCATACACCTCAGATTAACAAATATATACAATTAGTTTAAATACAAAGGTTAATATTTCTCACAATGATCAGAGACGCATGGAGTTCAAAATGACCCTAATAATTCAATATAAACAAACACGAATACATCTTTAAATTGTAGTTACATTTAGGGCGGTATTCTCCCTGGTGGTGCTTTGTTCATCTATGTACTCCAGCATCTGGCTAGTGTGTGGGAACAGTTGAGGTGTATAAGTATAATTATCTTTTTAGAGGCCAAGTTAGACGTGTTGGAAAAAGCTCTTTCATCGGGGGTGGTGAGTCAAAAATGTATCTTGTTTCTACAGTATAGTCAAACAGGTATAATCTAACGTGCGCCTTTTGAAGACTCAAATTGTGTGTCCAATGTTTCAAAGTTTTGAGATCTGCTGGCCAGTAGTGTGGAGAGCAACCTATTGACTGCCTTCTCTCCAACACACCTAATCCCTATTCGACAGCTGCCTTAAACAGTGTGTTGAAGATTTAGTACTCCGTGACGACATCGAGCTCAGTGTGGTAAGAACGGACACGCCTCTTCCTGCAATTATGGAGGAATCCTGGAAGAGCGTCAGTTATTGAAACAAAAAGCTGTCGTAGTTTTTCTCTTAATAAAAGGAGACGTGTTGGTACCTCGAGCTGAGAAGTGGCCGTGACAGACTCACACCAGTGTTTTGATTGATGTAACGGTTTCTGTTTGAGTGAATCTCTTATAGATTTGGACAGGATACCCCACCCCACCCTCCCGTACAAGCCTTGGGAGAAAAGGTTGGTCAGCGGAAGTGTGAAGTCCTCGTGTAAGCTCACATTGCCACAGGTTGCTGTTGGCTCAGCAAAACGGAGAGTAAACACGCCATCAGCGCCCCTCCCGAGGAGCACCTCCAGGCATTTGGTGAAGTGGAGAAACAGATGAAGCGATGAACTACATGTGACTGTTTTATTCTTCAGTCTCCCGATAAACATGTTAGTAAAAAAAATGGAATTTCGTCATTAATGAAAGTTGGTCACATAAGGGCAGTGCGGATACTGCACCCTGAGACTGAGGTGCAGGAGGAGGCAGCGCGGCCAGCCACATTTATATCCTAACACTGGTAGAGTTTAGTGTGGGCGAGTGTCTCTTTCTTTCGTTTGTAGTCGCTGCTTTGTCCATCTGTCTGTTCGTCCAACCGTCCCACATTTCGTGTCGTCTCTATAATATTTGAACCGGATAGTTTCTAGGTCCTTATCATGTAGAGGAAGGTCACTTACTGGGGTCATAGGTCAAATGTGGGTATATTTATATAAATCCTAAAAACAACATCCCAGAAAACAAATATAAATGTCAATACCGTGCCTCTCCTCCCACGTCACAGCCCTTCCTGACCTATCACAGCCACAGAAACTTCAAAATAACAACAATACACAAATACTACACAGGACATATATACGGTCCCCTTCACTAGTGCGTTTACAGGGGCTCGTCATATAAACATTCCACAAATCATTACATTGAGTTGTTTTAATATTGTTTTGCTTTGATTCCATAGTATGTTTACTAATGCGAGGTTCCTTCTGTCGAATGTAACTAAACACAGGGCTGCCACACTACACAAAACCAGACGAGCCCCTGTAAACGCACAAGTGAAGGGGACTGTACTTTATATTTTGTTTTAGTTTATGGAAACAAAAAAAGTGACATTCGATTACTATTACAGGTACTGAAACTCGTTACAGTACTTCAGAAACAACTGTACAGGTGTGAATACAATCGCAGGTATATATGGTAATTAACTGAGTAGGCATAGTACAGGTATAGGTATGATTACAGTTACAGAAAAGCATTAATTGAGGAAGTAGTGTGTAAATGCAAACGGCGGTACAGATTTAAAATACGAAATCGAGGGTACAGGTACAAATATAGGTACAGTACAGAGTTGTATTAATAAAGAGACTGTAACAGGAATGGGTACAGTACAGATACAAGATAGTGATAGGTATATACAGTCACAGAGAGATATTTTAATGTAGGTACAGGTACACTCACCCCAAAAAGTACAGTATATTTATGGATTACCAAGTGTCCGGGGAAATTATTGTCTTAGGTGTACGAATCTGAACCCAGTTAGAGATCTTTAAATTTCATAACACCGGTACAGGTACAGAAACTTCAGATTGGTTAAAAAAAAATATATAAATAATGCCTCGCAGGGTCATTTTTTTTTATATATTACGTTGTATCATTAACAAAGAAATAAAAATTTTCCGGTCTGGATTCTTGAAGATTTGTACGTTTATTAATATATTCCCACAATGCGAGTGGTAAGAGTCGTATTATTATAGTAACGTCATCGTGGTCTCCATTTGTGTTGGGTAGTCCGAATAGAAAAGTTAATTTACTCATGTTCTCATAATATTTCTGGGTATGACCAAAAAAAACACCAGAGTGGTCATGTGGCGAGCGGTGTATGAACAAGAGAACAGGTGGGGCGGGACGGGACGGGACGGGACGGGACAGGACGGGACGCAAAGGTGACCGAGAATTGGTTTACGGGTGTGTGTAGGTCTAATTAGTTATTACTGTACTTTATACCTTAAGACGGGATGAGGTAGAACCTAGGGGTGAGGGAGAGCCTGGAGATGAAGGGTGAGGGAGAGCCTGGGAGATGAAGGGTGAGGGAGAGCCTGGGGGATGAAGGGTGAGGGAGAGCCTGGGGGATGAAGGGTGAGGGAGAGCCTGGGGGATGAAGGATGAGGGAGAGCCTGGGGGATGAAGGGTGAGGGAGAGCCTGGGGGGATGAAGGGTGAGGGAGAGCCTGGGAGATGAAGGGTGAGGGAGAGCCTGGGGGATGAAGGGTGAGGGAGAGCCTGGGGGGATGAAGGGTGAGGGAGAGCCTGGGGGATGAAGGGTGAGGGAGAGCCTGGGGGATGAAGGGTGAGGGAGAGCCTAGGGGGGGGGGTGAATATTGTCAGGGAGAGTGTTCCTGCACGTAACTGAGAGTGATGGAGATTCCTGTATACTGTAGCTCTGTGTCCGTTAAGAATTGTGTCCGTCAGTTTTAATGTTGCTGAAATAGACAGTAGATTACTGGTTAGGGTCAGGTCAGGTCAGGTCAGGTCAGGTCCACATTAGCGTATATTTTCTCGCCAACATGAAATCAACATCATCATCTCTCCTTATTCTCACCAACCCAACCCCCATCCCTTCACCCAACCCCCATCCCTTCACCCAACCCCCATCCCTTCACCCAACCCCCATCCCTTCACCCAGCCCCCATCCCTTCACCCAACCCCCATCCCTTCACCCAACCCCCATCCCTTCACCCAACCCCCATCCCTTCACCCAGCCCCCACCCCTTCACCCAACCCCCACCCCTTCACCCAACCCCCATCCCTTCACCCAACCCCCATCCCTTCACCCCACACAACCTTATAGAGATAGATCCAAGCACACTGTGTATGCAATGTACCATATCTCTGAAGGCAAGATAGCTGATATACTAAGGCTGTATCCACACTTGGCATCTAATACCTAATCAATCTTCTATGTACCGACCTAAACAATGTACTGGAAATACTCTGTAACATTCATCGCCATAATATCAAAATCGTTGGGGGTCTGATAAACACCCTTGTGACCTCTACTATCCTTTTTTTACGCTACCGCTTACAGGATGCGTTTGGGGTGCACAATAATCTAGCTCACCCACCCCTTACTCCTCACCCAACCCCCCTCATCCACTCCTACCTCCCCGGGACTCACCTGTCTACCTCCCGGGACTCACCTGTCTACCTCCCCGGGGCTCACCTGTCTACCTCCCCGGGACTCACCTGTCTACCTCCCCGGGACTCATCTGTCTACCTCCCCGGGACTCACCTGTCTACCTCCCCGGAACTCATCTCTAAAACAAAGTAAAATAACTATATATCTTAATTAATTTTATTTACTACATATGACATACACTATATATAGGTCATGTCCTCGATGTGACCTTTACCGAGATGTATGGTCAAAGGTCATGAAGAGGGGGGACTATGTAAATATTTATTCTCGTACAGAGTAACATAATGTAACACGCTATATATATACACTACGTCACTCACTTCCAGCACACAGTGGAAGTGATGTGCATGTTTCCTGTCCTCACTTCCTTTACAGTACTGCTTTTATTTGTTTTCCCTCAGTTTACACACACACACACACACACACACACAATGGAAAGTTTTCGTAATAACTAACCAAAGTGACTCATTTAGGTGACGTGTGGGTTAGCGGTATATATTATTTTCCTAAAGAAATATTCTTCACTTAACTCATGATTATATAAAACTTAATAATTTGACCAGTAATAGCACTACCTTAACCACGGCCCCTTTATCCTTAACCACGGCCCCTTTATCCTTAACCACGGCCCCTTTATCCTTAACCACGGCCCCTTTATCCTTAACCACGGCTCCCTTCACCTTTAACCACGGCTCGTTCATTCTTAACTACGGCTCGTTCATATGTTTTTACTTGTGTGTCGCCCTGATAATGGGATAGATAGATAGATGTATGGAAAGAGATGGATAAAAATAGACGGATAGATAAGATGGATGGAAATGGATTAGGTGGATGGAGGGGCGGATAGATAGATCAAACTATTATAAACATTATAATCTTTCCATCTCCCTATGTCTCTTATCGTCAACCACTCCATCATGTTCGTTCACTGCCGACGCTTGCATTGAACGCTATCACTATTGCACTATCTATAAACATCATTCTTGGGAGTTTTGTTCTAGTGTGACAAATCTGGTATTTATATACGTTTACGGACAACAAAACACTCTAGTGGTGGTTTTAAGAGGTGATAATATGACAACAAAGGGCTATGACTCTATTGGGCTGTATAAAGCGAATGACCATTGTTCTCCCTCCCTTCCCGCCTTCACCAGTGCTGCCATATGGTGTCTTGAGTTTTGCAGTTGGTAACTTAATATTAACCTAACTTAATTCTGCTTGTTTGTTGATGTTACCGTTATTTGTTTTTGTTTTTCTGTTTATACGTAGTTGTTTTATCTGTCTGTGTATCTGTTTTAGACCGTGGTGATTGGAGTAAATGACAGTCAAAGGTTTTACACACACACGGTTGAAACAAAAGACAAGTCAACATTTACACCTTATTGACATTATCCAGAACTGTTTATAATTATTTTTTTCACTGTTTCCTCGGTTAGATTTTCGATATTATATAAATTATGTTAATCTTGAATGAGTTGTTGTTACTTAAGAATATCGACTTGGATTTTGTGATATTTATATATTTTTTTAATAATTTGGTTTTTAATATTTATAGTTTTTAATGTTTGTTTTTTTAGCTTTGTTTTTATATTTATAGATGAGTTTTATTATATTTGTCCTTACGCCATCCATCCGTCATCCATCCGTCAACCATCCGTCGAAAATCAACCGACCCTTCGCTAAGTACAACAAACTATTGGAAAAAAAAAAAGCAATTGGTCGGTGAGAATAACCATCATTGATTCTGGTTAACTGGCGGTAATTGGCATATGACTGTGGACAACCCATCGTTACCTTGTCAGTTGTGGGCCTCCTCCTCCTCCTCCTTCATTAAAACACTATATCATTCTATCTAACTCGCTATTTGATCCCATTGAGACAGCAGACTCACACACACAACTAGTAACATAGGACACACACACAGCTAGCATAGGACACACACACAACTAGCAACATAGGACACACACACAGCTAGTAACATGGAACACACACACGCACTAAGGAACCGTCAATCTCTGTCAGATATACCAGGAAGGACCAGAATATTAACTCAGGCTCCACGTACTCCCCTTCCCCCCCCCCCCCCCCCACACACACACACACAATCGTAGGTTAATGTCTCTGTTGTGTTTCTCATCCACTCCTATCCATCTCTATCCATCTCTATCCACCTCTATATATCTCATTTTATATACATTACTAGTCTTTAGCCTCGTTGACTGACTCTGAACTGACTGATTGACTAACAGACTGACTGACTGACTGACTGTTTGGCTAACATACTGACTGACTGACTGACTGGTGAACTGTTTGACTTACTGACTGGTGAACTGTTTGAGTAACTGGCTGACTAACTGGTTGATATACTGACTGGTGGACTGTTTGACTGTCTAATAGCCGACTTACTGACTGGAGGACTATTTGACTGACTTACTGATTGGTTGATTAATTGACTAACATACTGACACATTGACTAGTGAACTCTTTGACTGACTAACCGGTTGACTGACTCCTTGACTCATTGACTGACTGACCGACTAAATCCACCGAACTCTATAACAAACTAAATTGATTTATTCTTTTACGCTGATGGAGTCTGTCACTCATTCCGTTTTCTTTAACTTCATTTTTCTCGTGTGTGTTCGTCTCTGTTTTATTGGTTCTTCTTCTTCTTCTTCTTCTTCTTCTTCTTCTTTGTTCCAATTTGTTGCTTTTTCACCTATTTATGAATTTGATATGTTGGTTAATTTTCTCTTCCTTTATTCTGTTTTCTTCTCCATATTATTCGTAATCTATTTATAATTCATCTAATTTTTTTCTATATATTTTGACAAAATTTTTATCACTTCAGTTTTTGTATTATTGTGTAAATTTTCTTATCTTGTATCACTTTTCTTTACTTTTCTTCTTTCTTGTTATAATCGTATATTTTCTTGTTATTCTTTTCACTGTGTTTCTCGTCTTCGTCAATTCTTGTTCGATTCTTTTACTTTTTCTTCTGTTTTTGTCACATTCCGGTTATTATCTTGTTCTAATCTTCACGTGAAATAACCCTGGGTGTCCAATCTTCACGTGAAATAACCCTGGGTGTCCAATCTTCACGTGAAATAACCCTGGGTGTCCAATCTTCACGTGAAATAACCCTGGGTGTCCAATCTTCACGTGAAATAACCCTGGGTGTCCAATCTTCACGTGAAATAACCCTGGGTGTCCAATGTTCACGTGAAATAACCCTGGGTGTCCAATCTTCACGTGAAATAACCCAGGGTGTCTAATCTTCACGTGTTCCTTAGATCCATTTAAATACCTAATCTTGGTTTAAGACGCTACATTTTTTTTCTATATTAGTCATTAAATCACCAGCTTACGGTTTAATCCAGGTTAAGGCGAGGGATTAGGATTCTGTCACCGTGTTAGGATTTTTGTCTTATCTGTAATGTTGATGTATCAGATTAAAACTTCATTTAGGATATTGACACCGGATTTAATTTAGGGGATTTTATTTATTTATTTATTTATTATTTATTTATTTTAACATTAAGTCTTGGTGATCTCTTGGTACTCAGGGACGAAAATGGTGTTATCTTTCTTGGTGAAGTTCCTATAGGTTGATTTTAGTATATTTTGGTGATTCTTAACTACTCGGGAAGGAAAATAGTGTCCCCCACCTCTCTTGGTGACGTTCCTAGGAAGTCACCAACTCGGATGACTTTCCCTCGTGTCTTTGTGAAAATCCTAAACCAAAAAAAAGTCACCAATTAAAAAAAAAGTGTCTTGGTGAACTGTCTTAAGAATGAGGAAGAACTTGAGATGATTTCCTGTATGTGTGTGTGTGTGTGTGTGTGTGTGTGGTCTTGGTGAAGGTGGTAGAGAGTGTGTGTTTGTGTGTACCAGGAGCCGGGTTGGGTTGACAAGGACAATCTTAATGGGATAATTAGAGGGCAGGGTAGTAAAGGGGTGGCTAGAGCTTATTACGGTAAAAACGCTCTGCTTAATGACCTTTCACTAGGTCTGGATACTACACGCACTGACCTCCCTCCCTCATCTCCTTCCCTCTCCTTCCCTCCATCGCTCCCTCCCACTTTTCTTCCTATCCTTCCTTCATTTCTTCCCCCTCTCTTCCTATCCTTCCTTCATTTCTTCCCCCTCTCTCCCTCCTTTCTTCTTTTTCTCCCCCCCCCCTTCATTTCTTCCCACTATCCCCTCCTTCCCTCCCTCCCTCCTTCGTGTTGGACAGAAGGAAAAGAGAGAGAGAGAGAATGCTTATTGGTCTCTCATACATTTCTGTTTTGCTTTCACTCTTTTATATTACTGCTCCATTGCTGTTTTATCTGTGTTGGCTTTTGCCCCTGGGTGTCTGGTGCTGTTCCTGTGTCAACTTAGTGTTATAGTTTACTCTGTTCTGGTGTCAGTTGGGTGTCATAGCTGAGTGATGCTTTGACATTCGAGTTTTAATTAGATGCAGTTAATTAAGTAAAAGTAAATAGATTCTGCTAACTCACTTCCAGAGATGATGGTGGAATGCTGTTATTACTGTTGGTGTTTCTGTTGTTTTTGACGTTGATATTCTGTTGTTTTTGGGAGGCGTTTATACTCTGGCTGTGAATATTACCCGTTGCTGTAACTAACTGCTGAATGTGGCTGTAACTGCTGCATGTGGCTGTAACTTCTGTCTGTCTGTCTGGGGTCGTTTACAGTCAGCCTTCTCAACGCTACTGTGGTTAATGTTGTTGTCAATAAAAACTGGCAAGAATTGTGCTTTAAGAGTTGCTTGGCGTAATGGCGGGAGCTGTGTGTGTGTTTTTTTGTGTGTGTGTGTGTGTTTGTCTGTGTGTGTGTGTGTTGATACTGTGTTGCTCCCGTCTTGCGTTTCCTTCTGTAGATTGTAACTACATATTAAGACTAGTTATCTTTATTTATTTATTTATTTATTTATTAGTGTTCAAAAGGTCGTTCACTTGAATGCACTTAAGAAGAGATATATTAAGTGGCAATGTGAGATATTAAGTGTTAAGTGACAATGAGAACTTTTACTCAATTAGCTCAACTACAACAACAACAATAATATTAACAAGGACATTTTAAAAACACCTGATGAATACTATAGCGTAATATAGATACAAAATATATAGTTAATTAAGGTTTATTTTATTTAATATTTCTTCACTTCTTTCTTAAGGTATTTTATGTTGTCACTTTTATCTCTTTTTTTTTCTTTTGGTTTGTTTGTTTTTTAATTTTTTTGTTGCTGTTGCTTTTGTTTCTTTGTTTATTTTTTTTATTTTATCTTAGTTTATTTGTTTGTTTCTTTGTTTTCGAATTTTTCTTTGTTGTGACTTTCATCTCTATTTTTCTTATTCTCTTGATTTGTTTGTTTATTTGTTTTTGAGGTTTTTCTGTTGTTACTTTTATCTCCTTTTTATTTATATCTTTTTGTTTTTTTTGTTTTTTTGTTTTGTTTGTTGTTCTTTGTAAAGTTAATGGCCGGGTGTTAAATATTACTGATATGTTTTTGTTTCTTCCTTCATTCTTCTTCTTATTCTTCTTATTAATCTTCTTCTTTTTTTCTTATTCTTCTTATTATTCTTATGATCATTTCTTGTTCTTGTTCTTCTTCTTCTTCTTCTTCTATAATCACTTACTCTTCTTATTCTTCCTTCTTCCTCCTTCTGTCCATGGGCACTCACTCTCTTTATCATCTTCTTCCCTCTTTTATCCATGGTCACCCTTTTTCACTTCTTCTTCCTCTTTCTCTTCTACTTTTCCCCTTTCTCGCATCTTTCTTCATCCCTTTCTTCCCACTCCTCCTTCCCTCTTTCCTCTTTGTCTTCTACTACCTCCTCTTCTTTTTATGTCTCATTTTTCTTTTCCCCCTTTCATTTCTTCCTCTCTTTCTCCTTCTCTTCCTCTTCTTTCTTCCACCTCTTATTCTCCCTCCTCTCCCACATCCTCTTCTTTCTCTTTCTCCTCCTCCCCCTTCCTTTTTCTCCTTCTTCCTCCATCTCCTTTCTTCCCCTCTTACTCCTCACTACAATCATCCTCCCTTCACTCTTCCCCCAATACACAACTCTTCACGCCCTTCACGTATTAGGAAGACGTCCACTCCCGGGTTTGTTGTTGTTGTTGTTATTGCTATTGTTATTGTTGTTTCTGTTGTTTTTGTTGTTGTTGTTGTTGTTGTTGTTCTTTTATTACTACTACTATTAAGTAATTAAGCGGGTTCGTGGGTATGGAGGTGGGTTCTTGGGTATGGAGGTGGGTTCTTGGGTATGGAGGTGGGTTCTTGGGTATGGAGGTGGGTTCTTGGGTATGGAAGTGGGTTCTTGGGTATGGAGGTGGGTTCTTGGGTATGGAGGTGGGTTCTTGGGTATGGAGGTGGGTTCTTGGGTATGGAGGTGGGTTCTTGGGTATGGAATGGGTTCTAGGGTTCGGAGGTGGGTTCTTAGGTATGGACGTGGGTTTATGGACACAGGAGATATTGGAAATTAGGTCCATGGGTACGGAGAACCAGTCTGACATTCACACAGACAATCGCAAAAAAATATTAAGTCTTCGGCGCCATAGTTTTTGTGTTGCTAATAATATAGAGACCACATGAAGATTACACACCTCAGCTTATTTAACCTAATCATTAAACGCCCTAACTCTTAACCTAACTTAATCTGATCTAACCTGACCTGATGTAACTTAACCTAACCTTACGTAGCTTTACCTAACCTAACCAAAGCAAACACCTGCAGCCTTCAGGTAGCTCTACTGTGTGTGTGTGAGAGAGCCCTCCTGTGCAAGAGTAAATTCCCTCTCTCCCTCTCTCCCCCTCCCTCTCCTCTCCCTCTCTCCCCCTCCCTCCCTTTCTCTCCCCCTCCCTCTCTTTACACCACACATCAAGAGGCGCTCTGTAGTACACTGACCCTCTCAACTCTCTGATCATCACCATGACCTCATCTATCCGTTTGGGAGGGAGCCACTGCACCATCCGCGCTACCATTAAATACTACCATGATCCCTACCATACTCGTACTGACTGCTACAACAACAACAGCCTCACTCAACCATTGTAAATATCATCATCAACTCGTAGGTAATTAGTGTGTTCGTTCTTTGTACAGTTCCACCTTTGTACTGTAACTGTTCTGAAATTTCTTGTTAAATGACTCCTCTCTGTCTCTTGTTGTTATTATTACTGTATGTTATTATATATTTTTTTAAGTTTTATGGCTTCTGTAATTGTCAGTAAACCGTTATTATTATTATTATTATTATTATTATTATTATTATTATTATTATTATTATTATTATTATTATATTATTATTGTTATTATTATTATTTTATTGTTATTATTATTATTATTATTATTATTATTATTATTATTATTATTTTATTATTATTTATAGTATTACGTAGTATTATTATTATTATTATTATTATTATTATTATTAGTATTATTATTAGTAGGATCGCGTGTGTAGAGTTAGTCACCTGTTTGAGTCATCCAAGCCACGTGTTTGGGGGCCACATCCTCTTGGTAACGTGTTTGGGGGCCACATCCTCTTGGTAACGTGTTTGGGGGCCACATCCTCTTGGTAACGTGTTTGGGGGCCACATCCTCTTGGTAACGTGTTTGGGGGCTACATCCTCTTGGTCACGTGTTTGGGGGCCACATCCTCTTGGTCACGTGTTTGGGGGCCACATCCTCTTGGTCACGTGTTTGGGGCCACATCCTCTTGGTCACGTGTTTGGGGGCCACATCCTCTTGGTCACGTGCTTGAGGGCCACATCCTCTTGGTCACGTGTTTGGGGGCCACATCCTCTTGG
Source organism: Homarus gammarus (assembly GCA_958450375.1). NCBI lineage: Eukaryota > Metazoa > Arthropoda > Malacostraca > Decapoda > Nephropidae > Homarus > Homarus gammarus. The sequence goes on along the minus strand of CAUDMG010000658.1, from coordinate 3,627,954 downwards.
TCACGTGTTTGGGGGCCACATCCTCTTGGTCACGTGTTTGGGGGCCACATCCTCTTCGTCACGTGTTTGGGGGCCACATCCTCTTGGTCACGTGTTTTGGGGCCACATCCTCTTGGTCACGTGTTTTGGGGCCACATCCTCTTGGTCACGTGTTTGGGGGCCACATCCTCTTGGTCACGTGTTTGGGGGCCACAGCCTCTTGGTCACGTGTTTGGGGGCCACAGCCTCTTGGTCACGTGCTTGGGGGCCACATCCTCTTGGTCACGTGTTTGGGGGCCACATCCTCTTGGTCACGTGTTTGGGGGCCACATCCTCTTGGTCACGTGTTTGGGGGCCACATCCTCTTGGTCACGTGTTTGGGGGCCACATCCTCTTGGTCACGTGTTTGGGCATCACGTGGGTATGGGGGTGGGTATAGAATGAGACAGCACCATGACTCAGCAGTATGAGGGGTCATGGGTGATTTCTCTCTCTCTCTCTCTCTCTCTCTCCCCTCTCTCCCTGCCTCACCTCTCCTGCCCCTCTCCCCCTGTCCTTCTCTACCCCTCGCTCCCTCTACCCCCTCTCCTTCTACCCCTCTCTCCCTGCCCCTCTCTCCCTGTTTCTCTCTCCCTGCCCCTCTCTCCCTGCCCCTCCTCTTTCCTTGTCCCTCTCTTCCTACTCCTCCCTTCCTGCCTCTCTCTCTCTCTCTCTCTCTCTCTCTCTCTCTCTCTCTCTCTCTCTCTCTCTCTCTCTCTCTCTCTCTCTCTCTGCCCCTCCCTTCCTGCCCCACCCCTCTCTCTCTCTCTTCGTGCCCCCTCCCTTACTGCCCCTCTCTTCCTCCCCCCCCCCATTCCCTGACCTTTTCCCTATCCAGGTATTACAGTGAGCGTTTGTCATCGTCTTAAAAAAGGTTCTTGACTAATTTGACAGCCAAGGTGTATTAATTTATTCATTTATTTATTTATTTATTCATTTTTTTTTAAGTGGGTTTATTTAGGCAGTGGTTTGAAAAAGTCTACATTTAGGGAATTTATTTTGGGGGTTTACAGAGACATATTTTAAGGGATTCGTGGTCCATGGAAGCGTATTTTAAGTCTCTAAAGTTGAAATAAACTGGGGTGTCTAATCTCCAGGTGATTCGACAGTACGTATCCCAATATGTTATAAAAAGGGTAGGTAATAAATATGGGTTGTGTTTTGAGGGGGTTTCCCATCTCTCCCCCCTCCCTCCTCCCGGGCGAAACACCTTTAATCAAGACACATTTGGACTCGACACCTGCAGGCTGGGGTAAGGACCAGAATTCTTTTGTTTTTTGCCGCAACATCTCCTGAGGGGCTGAGATGGGCGAGTGATCTGGGAGGACAATGTGGGATTAATATATTCTATGGGGATACGTAATGAAGGATAGATAGATGGATAGATGGATAGGCCGTTTGGTTGATGTTTATTCAAATCGTCATATAAGTTTACATTGATTAAATTTTTATATAAACAAGGTGACATAGACAATACAGGTTTACAAACAATAATAAATACTGAATTATATCGACCGAGAATTTAATAAAACCAATTTAATGTTAATGTGCAATGACCTTTTATTTCGAGGCATAAAGGAGATAAAGGATTGGTTATTTGATAAGATAAAAGGTAATTGGATTTCTAATTTACTGTTGACAAAAATTGGTAAAGAAAATATAATGTGTTAGGTTATTAGTTACGAGGTTGTAGTTTGAAAGGTTAAGGTGAAACGTGAGAGTTGTTGTTGTAGTTTGTTATAATAATGTTTGTAAAGATAGTGGTGGTTGTTGTTGTAGGTGATTGATAATGTATTAGTGGGGGGGGGGGGTTATGTGGTAGTGGTGTGGTACAGGGTATGTGGTAGTGGTGTGGTACAGGGTAGTGGTGGGGTATGTGGTGGTGGTGGGGTATGTGGTAGTGGTGTGGTATTGGGTAGTGGTGGGGTATGTGGCGGTGGTGGTGGGGTATGTGGTGGTGGTGGGATATGTGGTAGTGGTGTGGTATTGGGTAGTGGTGGGGTATGTGGTGGTGGTGTATGTGGTAGTGGTGTGGTATTGGGTAGTGGTGGGGTATGTGGTGGTGTATGTGGTAGTGGTGTGGCACAGGGTAGTGGTGGGGTATGTGGTAGTGGTGTGGCACAGGGTAGTGGTGGGGTATGTGGTGGTGGTAGCGGCCTTGAGTTATGGTCTTCCCTGAGGCGACACTTGACCGGCACGAGACCTGCACTACAGGACCAGCAGACGCCCACGCCTCTGCCACACCACACCACACCCCTCCCTCCCTCTTCACCTCCTACTACTACCACGGTGGCCCAGGGGAGGAGGAGGACGAAGAGGAGGAGGAGAACAAATTTATATGAGATGTATTAATAAAATGCTTTTGTATGTGTATGAATATAGTAAAATATTATTATCCGATTACTTTCAGGATTGAAGATAATTAGGATATAATTTAAACGGTTATTTTTAGGTAATAATAACAACAGTTGGCTGTGAGAAAGATAATCGAAATCATCAAAACAAAATAACACCCACCAGCCAGTAGAGGTAGCTGGGGGCGGGACACTTGTACATATTACCCGACCTGACACATCCCGACATAAACTCTCGTTGAGGGGAAGTGACAATGAGACTGGGCCCCTCGTTACTGTTACTAGACCTAATGGGTGTTATCTTAACCAGCACACTTGAGGCATCACGTTACAAGTGGTGGTGGTGAAGAAACAAGTGTTGAGACTCTACCGCCATTGTGTTTACTGTATTGGCTCTGTTGTTTACTAGAGGGGGGATGATAGTGCTAATGAGTGTTATTTTTATTGGTGTACTTAAGGGTTATAACGTAAAGGTGTATATGAAGAGTGTACGTATTATATAGATGAGGCAGGTATGTAAACAATATGTAAACCGTGCAGGTATATAAACAATGGTGAACAGTGCAGGTATACAATGGTGAACAGTGCAGGTATACAATGGTGAACAGTGCAGGTATATAAACAATGGTGAACAGTGCAGGTATATAAACAATATATAGACAATACAGGTAGACAGTACAGGTATATAAACAATGATAAACAATAAGTTGTGTTGTGTTAAAAATAGCACCTCTGTCTTCACTATTTATACTTTTATTATTTTTCTCTTATTGTCTTCTGGAGTTTATTTATTTATTTTTCTTTTTCTCTTGTTTATATTTATTTTTCAGCGACTTTTTGTTATGCACTTTTCGTCTGTTGTTTGTGTTTCTGCTTTTGTTCGACACTTTTGTTTGTCCTTTTTATTACTGTTTTCACTTTCATATTCGTATAACACTCTCTCTCTCTCTCTCTCTCTCTCTCTCTCTCTCTCTCTCTCTCTCTCTCTCTCTCTCTCTCTCTCTCTCTCTCTCTCTCCTATACCATCTTTGGGGGTGCGGGTTTTCCTACTGCTGACCTCAGAGGCAATGAATTTGTATCCTCCCCCTCCTACCTTCCCTTCCCCTTCTCCCTCCCCTCCCCCCCTGTCTCCCCTCCACTCCCCCCTCCTCCTTCCCACTTCAATCCCTCCCCCCCAACCACCTTCGTCAAACCGGATTGTGTGTGTGTGTGTGTGTGTCTGTCTTTACATGGACTGATCACCTGGTGTTGTGTGCGCATGTGAACTGCCATCTCTTGTGATTTGGTTATTGAAAGAATTGTTTTATATCACTTGAAAGATTAATCCCCCTTCTAATTTTTATTTGGTGATTAACCTCCCTAACTCTACCTGTGGAAGGGGGGGAGGGTTGGATGGAGGTTAGGTTTGGTTAAGTTAGTGTAGGTTAGAGTTATATTTGGTGATGATTGGTTAAGGTAGGGTAGGTTAGGTTAGGCGAGGTTAGGTTAAGTTAGTGTTAGGGTTGGTTAGGTTATAATAGAGTAGGGTAGGTTACAGTTAGAGTAGGGTAAGGGTAGGTTAGGGTAGGTTATGGTAGGTGAGATTACCAAAGGTGTTTATGTTAGGTGGTAAAAACTCACCTGTGATTGCTGTATATTTTCTTAAGTCCAGGTTAGATAAACAATGGACCTGGGTTAACACTTATCGTAGTTATCTTTGTTCTGTATTGAATGTTTCTTTTGGCTGTTTGACTTTATTGTTATTAGTAGTACAGTAGTTGTAATGGTGTTGTTGATGTTATTGTTGTTATTTATTGCGTCTTTTTGACCATTCAAGTTGTTGTTGTTATTCACCTATGGAAATTGATGGTACAAGTTTCACCTTTATTCATCCTTATTAACGTGAGAGCACCAGGCAGTAGTGGTTCAACACCTGGGCTTATTTCTACACTGAAACTTACACGTGAACACACAAACAATGTCTCGTCAAGCTCCAGGTGTTAATGGTAGCTAATTAACACTGCTCAACACCTGATATATTTTAGCCACATCTTCGGGTACTTCAACTTCAGTACTTAGCTGTGAGATAGTCTGAGCCTCAAGGAATACTTTTTAATGTTTTTTAATCTTTTATTATCCAAATATGTGGTCAGTTGTGTCACATCCTGTAAAAATATAATTCCCCTTTAGAATATTAACTCATATTAACTCGGAATTTCAATACATCGGATCACTTGCCATAAATCACACATAAACCAGAATAATATAAACCGACTTCCTTAAACCTGAGGACCCCATCTACTTAAACCTTCAGTATACAAGGTGACAGTGTGGCCGGTACAACACTCGACTGTTTTCACTTCCGTCTGATGAAGTAAGGTCCTCATTTACAACTTGGAATACTGGGATCGAACCATAGAACCCTTAGGACGGGTGACGAGTGTTTTATTCACTCAGCCACCGCACCTGCCGTTTATATACAGTAAGTAGGAAAATATTATTAATTTTTATACCGAATCAACCATCATAACACACTATAACCATCATAAATACCATAACCATACACCATAACCAACACACACACCATAACCACCCTATGCAGTACTTAACGTCGATATTCCATTGATATTACCCAAAACCTCACCCTTATATGATGACCAGTTTTTATAGCCATTAAACACAATACTCCTTACAATTTGTTCACCTAAAAGATTTACTGAGCTAATAATGGAATCAAGCTGCCATTATTTACATTATTGAGCCTTGTTATGAGAGTGCTGAGGGCTGCTTATTAGAGAGCTTTACTCGTTTATGCCCTTATATGGTGTAGAATAATATGATAAGAGGCAGGAGGATACATACATACATACATATTAGATAGAATTAGGTTAGGTTAGGTCAGGATAGGTTAAGTTAGGCTAGGTTAATATAGGTCAGATTAGGATAGGTCAGGTTACGATAAATTAAGTTAGGTCAAGTTAGGTTAGAATGGGATAGATAAGGTTAGGTTAAGCTTGGTTATGTGAGGTTAGGTTAAGTTTTCTGTCTCACTAAATCATACCACTTAGCTACCATGATATAAACAGCTCTACGATACAGGTTCTCACAATTACATTATTTCGAGACTTCTCCATGCGTCTTACAACCGGCCAAGGTAATGTGAACAAGAGTCATACAAATGCGTAACATCACCTGACGATGTGTGGTGTAAACAAACCTTGACCTTGGGGGCAAAGGTCAAGGTCAGAGGTGAAAAAAAAGATGCGATAATTAGCTCTTTGTTGTATGTTTATGTTCTAGGCGTGTGTGGTTTGGTTTAATGGGGGAGGGAAAGAGTTAAGGGGTGTGGGAGGGGGTAAAGGGGTGTGGGGAGGGGGGTTAAGGTGTGTGGGGAGGGGTTATGGGGAGGGGTTAAGGGGTGTGGGGAGGGGTTTAGGGATGTGGGGAGGGGTTAAAGGATGGGAGGTAGGGGTGTGGGGGAGATGGTTAAGAGGTGTAGGGACGGGGTTAAGGGGTGGGGGAGATGGTTAAGAGGTGGGAGAAGGGGGCTAAGGGGTGTGGGTAGGGGTTTAGGGGATGGGGAAAATAGATAAAGGGTGTGGGGAAAGTCTCTCTCTCTCTCTCTCTCTCTCTCTCTCTCTCTCTCTCTCTCTCTCTCTCTCTCTCTCTCTCTCGTTCGTTCGTTCGTTCGTAAATAAGTACCAATGGACGTTAACGTTGGGTCGTAGATATTATTCTTCGTGTTATTTCTCTAAGGATAACCTCTAACCTGTGACCAATCTCAGCGCCTTGTCTAGTTACTCTGAGCTATAACTTGAAGGTTAGGTTAAGTTAGGTTAGGTGGGTGAGATGTGAGGGGCCATGGGTGTCAGATCCTTCATACAAGTGTCAGATCCTCCATACAAGTGTCAGATCCTCCATACAGGTGTCAGATCCTTCATACAAGTGTCAGATCCCCCATACAGGTTTCAAATCCTTCATACACGTGTCAGATCCCCTTTCCACGTGCCAGATTCCCCATAAACGTGCCAGATCCTCCAAAAAGGTGTCAGATCCTCCCTACAGGTGCCAAATTCCCCAGACAAGTGTCAAATCCCCCATACAGGTGTAAGATAAACCATAGTCAGATCCTACAAACAGGTGTCACAATCCTCACACAGGTGTCGAAATCCTCATACAGGTGCCAAATTCCCCTTGCATTTGTCAGATCCTACATACAGTGGGGTTCCCCAGGGGTCAGTGCTAAGCCCACTCTTGTTTATAATCTACAATAAACGATCTAGATACTGGGATCAGCAGTGACATAAGCAAGTTTGCGGATGACACCAAAATAGGGCAGCAGATTAATTCAGGGCAGGATGCAAATGCACTACAGGAGGATTTAAATAAACTGCAGGAGTGGTCTGAAAAATGGCAAATGAAATTCAACACCAGCAAGTGCAGCGTACATAATATTGGAAGAACAAATACTGATAATGTATACAGCCTTAACAACATCAACCTAGAGAAGTCGACTTGTGAAAGAGACCTAGGAGTACTTGTAAGCCCGGACCTACGGCCTAGAAAACAATGCGTTAATGTTCGAAATAAGGCAAACAGAGTATTCGGTTTTATATCTAGAAGTGTAAGTAATAAGAGTGCAGAGGTCTTATTGCAACTATATCTTGCGCTAGTCAGGCTGCACCTCGATTATGCGGTTCAGTTCTGGTGCCCTTAATATAGAATGGATATCAATTCACTAGAGTCGGTGCAGCGAAGAATGACAAAAATGATTCCGGGACTTAGAAACCTTCCATATCAGGATAGGTTAAAGAAACTTAACTTGCATTCCCTAGAAAGACGAAGAGTGCGGGGAGATATGATAGAAGTATTTAAGTGGTTGAAAAGAATCAATAAAGGGGATATAGATAAAGTTCTTATAATATCCGAGCAGGATAGGACTCGGAGCAACAGATTTAAGTTGGATAAGTTTAGGTTTAGGAGGGAGATAGGAAGAAACTGGTTCACAAATAGGGTGGTGGACGAGTGGAACAAGCTTAGCAACTTTGTAGTAAGTGCGGGAACGCTGGAAAGTTTCAAAAGGAGGCTAGATAGATTCATGGATAGAGAGTGGTAGTAACTCTCGACAGGAGCTGCCATGCACAGGCCAACCCGCCTATTGCAGACTCCTTATTTTCTTATGTTCTTCTTATACAGGTGCCATATCCCCCATATAAGTGTCATATCCTGTCAGTGTATCGCGTCAGTTACATTGCCTGCCCAGTGTTATCTTAATTAAGGACAGGTGAGCCTCGTTTGCCATGTAGGTGGTGTGTGTGTGTGTCTCGTTCACGTGGAGGAGTTTGTGCTTGTGTAGGTTGTGTGAAGTATAATTATGGTGGTTTGGTGGTGTGGATGTTTTGAAAGGATTGTGGATGGTGTGTAGGTTGTGTGGGTATAATTATTGAGTTTTGGTGGTGTGGATGTTGCGTGGGTGGTGTGGAGATTCTGTGGCTGGTGTGGAGGGTAGATGGGCGGTATGGAAGGTGTAGATGGTATGGAAAGTGTATGAGTGGTGAAAGGTGTGTGTGTGTGTGTGTGTACAGGGGTCGCCTCGGGGGGCAGGTGTTTGAGCTATACAGTCATCAAGAACAAACGAAAACTGGCAGGTATGTGTTGGCGTCTTGGTTAATTACTGGGTAGTGTTGGACGAGGTCACAGGTGTTGTCAGGTAGCCTGTGTGGATGTGTTAAGGTGGTCTGGGTGTTAATTTAGTGCCAGTAGTGTGAATGGGTATTGATACACCTGGTGGTTGTGAGGGTCATGTTATTTAATACGTTATTGATCTTGAGTAAGTGAGGGTGAGTGCCACAGGTAGACTAATAATGTGCTCTTATGCCGCAGGTGTTGTCGTCCCCGGGCGGCGGCAGAGGTAGTGAGGGAGGCCCCGCCCACCAGCAACCAGCAAGGAGATGGGCGGTGGGCGTGACGGGACGAGGTAGGGGGCGGGCAGTATCCGGGGGAAACATCCGGGGGTCGGCTTGGCCACCACCACTGAATGAAGACGCTCCCTCGAGGCTACCACGACCCGCTCTGGCGCACGCTCCACACTCACCACCACCTGCTGCTCCTCCACCACACCACCTGCTGCCATCGTCTCCACGGCACCACCACCTGGTAACCCGCCACTGTGGGCAGCGACCTGTTCCTCCCACTGGCTCTCACTTCTGGAGCGCTACTTTTACCACGCACCTGTGACGCTAGTTGCCCTCCCTGCTGGTGCTACACCTGTGTCACTGAACACTCAGCAGAGAGCAAAATGGTTTAAAATATCAGAGACAAAGCAAGAAATATTGAGAAGAAGAGAGAACAGGTTGGAGGAGGAGGAGGTGGAGGTGGTCGCGTCAGTAGCTGGTGTGGGGGCGGACGCTCACACCATCTGCCTGGCACACTCACACACCCACCCACCCCTGGCTATTATTATGCCTATGGGTGTCTCTCCGCGCTGGGGCTGACGCTGGCGGCCTACCACTACACACTCCCTGCCACCACCACTACCACCCGCCGCCACCACTATTCACAACCCGCCACCACCACCATCCACAACTCGCTACTACCACCATTGACTACTCTTCGACACCAATCACAACACACCACCACCACATTCCCTGTCCCTCCCCCATCACCTCCCACATACTCCCCCGCCCTGCCTCCACCACCACTACACCCACACTCACGCTCTGCTCTTCCCCTGGGAACTCGCGCTATGTAAACAAAAACATTATAATCAACGTTTGTGAAATCTCTTGTGTGGCGTAACTTTGAGGTCACTGATGCGGGTGTATAGTGAAGCTGTGTGTGGTGGGTGACGAAGGAAGGAAACGCTATGATGGTGACGTAATAAGAGGCAGATGTGTGTGAAGTGGACAATAAACAGGAGTTAATTCTCGCGTGAGACATGTGGCCACCAGGGCGGGATTAGTAGTGTGGTCTGGGCGGCTGAGCTCACCCCAGAGGCCCGGTAAATGGGATGCTGCCATGCCTTCTCCTCCTCCACCACCTTCGTCACAGATGGTGCAGTCCACCAGCCTCCAGCACCACCTGTAACGTGCTTGGTGCTATCCAGGCGTGCTCTTCACTGTGTGTATGAATTAAGACTAAGTTGATGATGATGATGATGATGATGATGATGACTGTGTCTCCAGTAAGTGAGATTATGTTAAGTACCTGAGGACTTGTAACACTTGGTGCCTTGAGAGGTGGTGATGTATGAGGGAGATGGTGCCATGGTTCAGTGAGATGGTGCCATGGTTCAGTGAGATGGTGCCATGGTGAGGGAGATAGTGCCATGGTAAGTGAGATGGTGCCATGGTTCAGGGAGATGGTGCCATGGTAAGTGAGAAGGTGCCATGGTTCAGGGAGATGGTGCCATGGTAAGTGAGAAGGTGCCATGGTTCAGGGAGATGGTGCCATGGTTCAGGGAGATGGTGCCATGGTTCAGGGAGATGGTGTTTTGGATGTTTGAACACTCTTAGACCATCGAGCGTCATCACAATGCATTGCCAAGGAGCGATTACAATGTTGTGTTGTAGTGATCTTCGGATTCACCAGTCTGCAAGATGGTGCTGTTGGGTCATCAGGTGTAGTGTTACTGTTCAAATCACCAGCAGGGAGGATGGCACGACGACTGTGTGACCGTGACTGACTGGGAGGCAGCTTGGTAACTCACATCTCGAGCGTGGTGACCTTGAGTGTGTGTGTGTGTGTGTGTATTTGGTGCGCCGCTCACGTGCCTTGTGTTGACAGATACTTTTTGAAATTTAACAAAAAAACTTGGTGACACAAACCCGGCAGCTTATTGTGAGTGTTAAATGGTCTGATAATTTTGTTTTTTAACTTATTTATAAACACATTCAAAGGAAACTAGATCTGTTAGCTCCTTCACCTTGTGTTGTAAAGAGAGATTTTCATTTTTTGTCTAAGAGGAACTTACTCCTCATCTAGTTGGTGACATCAGGAGACATTGTAGTAAACAGTATGGGGTAATTTGTGGTGTTTGGAAACGGAAAATAATCAAGATAATTTTGGATCTTTTAGTGATTACGAAACACCGTGTGAGATGAAGGCAGGTGGTACACACTGCTTATAGTAACGCCCCGAGAATACTACACTTGTACTCGGAGCAACGCCCTGCCACGCCCAACTACCCACGCCTCAGCTACCCACGCCCACACTACCCACGCTTGGCCCACGTGCCCAGCGTCAGCCCACGCCCGCACCTGTGCCAAGTTCCTCGTTTTGCTTGTGCCCCGTTAACTAGTTGAGGATTCCGCCCACAGCCGCCCACTTTCGACCAGAGGCACCGGTTTAACTTACGCCCGCCCACACATACACCTGACCGTCCGTCCACGCATATCCGCCCACACACCCGCCCGCCCGCATACCTGGACGTACCACGCGTCCGCTCGCATATCTGGACCCATCTCACCCGCATACTTTGCCACACAACGCCTGCCCACCCGCACGCCCGCACATGGCCGCCGCGGAGTGAAAGCAGGTTCTGTGGGCCGCCCGTGAAGGATGTCTCTGCTGGTATATGGCGACGTGACGAGGTAAATAGTAGACGAGGGGATCACCTGATGATTAACCACCCAAACCTGACCTGACTTAACATAACCATGATCTGACCTACCATAACCTACCATGACCTAACCTAACCTAAAGTAACCCAACCTACCATGACCTAACCTAACCTACCATGACCTAACCTAACCTAAAGTAACCTAACCCGACCCATGGTAGCGTTAGGGTGTTTACATTTTATACCCCTGATTATTTTTGTGTTTTTTATTCACTGTTGTCTGTTGGTGTCTTCTCCAGGTGGGTAATGCCTTATGACTTTACCTGTGTCACCTACTGTCCTCCTATTACTACTACTAATACTAATACTACTATTACTACTACTACTACTACTACTACTACTACTACTAATAATAATAATAATAATAATAATAATAAGAGATGAAACAGTAATTATTAACAATGTGATATGTTGAATTTACCTCTCTGATTATATAAAATTAATCCTATATTCTGTTCCTTATATCAATGGCTGTGTATATCAACATGTAATGAGTGGTTGTTAGTGTAGTGATACCAGCAAGTAGTTAGACATTGGTACTGGGCCTTACAATTGTCATGGTCCATATTATAGTTAACGTGAAGCAGTTAAGAGAACAGGCAGTTACAGTTGGCCTCAGTTACTAGACATACTGTACAGTTAATATCAGTTACAGCATTGATGCATTACAGTTATTGACCGAGAGTTACAAGACATACAAAATTATCTCGTTAGTTATCATCACACACGCCTTACAACTCTCCCACCAGGAGGTCGGTGTGTGGGTGGGGTGGGTGTACGTTCACCATAACTCACTGTTGTATGACGTCAGCTGTTGTACTAGAGCTGATCCAGGGACTTCCTTAGGAGGCCATACAGTAGAGTGACGTCATGAGGTCAATGGTCAAACTCTCAGGGTCAAATTGTTATGAGCAGAGTGATGGCGTAGCGGCTGGTGAGTGTTGTTATGTCATAAGGGTTTTATATCTCAATGTTCCTTACGTCATAAGATTGAAATTTAGATACGTTGCCGTCTTAAAGAGTTGAATACACAGGTCGCCATGTACGTCACCATCACGATCAGGAACTGTTAGATCATAGTTAACGACGCCCTAAGGTCAAGCTGTGTGTGTGTGTGTGTGGTGAGGGGTTAACAGTTACAGTGATGGAGAGTGATAGTGACAGCGAGGGACACTCAGGGTATTATATAAACAATTACAAGTCAGGTACACATCATCATCACTGTCACACACACACACACGTTATCAATCTCTCACAGTGTATCGTCTGTAACAACACACTATGTGACCTTAAATGACAGACAGTATCATTTAGGTTTATCACACATGGACGAGATAAGATGTAATGGAAACAGTTAACTAAGCCTTAATACTACACAGTAAACAGCTACACCAATATTGACTTGCCTGAGTCTATTGTATGTTGAAGGTCCAAGACGCACTCACACTTTACAGACACGTATGGTTAATTTATAATAAAATAATGTGTCTGAGTGTGTGTCTTTTCCAGCCATAGCTCCAAAACGAAAATAGTTAGAGACTTGAAACTTTACACACTCATTACAAGGGTCAAAAGGTTGTACTCCTTGTTATTATTATTGACCACGAACCGCTGAGTTGTCCGGGCAAGAACCAAAAATATTCCCCGACTGAGATATTGGCACAACGGGTTATGGTAGGTGGTTACTCGCGTCAGGGAGGACGAACTATGACTGCCAATGTTATAGCAGTACTTTATATACCTTACCTGGGCGGAGCCGAGTAATTTTACAACTACTAATAATGCTTGTTATTATTATTCAGTAAAACCATCATACGAGGTTACAGTTGTTTTGCATGTATATAGACACTGGAGGGATACAAAAATGGCAAACAGTGAGGCAATTTGACCAAGGATACCGGATAGAGGCTCCAGATGCTTCCAATATAGGGTCCAGCTGGCTACAGTTTTTGACGGTTAACTACAGTCAAGGTAACCAGTCAGTTATTGAGTCACAGTCAAGGTTCAGACTCACAGCCAGTCAGTAAGTCAGGAAATATTAGTCGAGGTCACATATTAACCTTTTGGCTGCAGGAGGTTACCTTAGGGTGAATAAAATCGTCTGGTGGTGGCTAGAATAAAATGGCAAATGTGGGAAACGCAGTGAAAGGGATAAAAGCTTCCGTCACAGGAACAGTTACACACAGAAAACAGTCAATAACAACCAATTCATAACCACAGTCATAGCTAAGTCACAACCAGTCACAACCATGGTTCTAAACAGTCACAGCTAAGTCACAACCAGTCACTGAAGTCAAATTCGACGAGCTCAGAGAACGGTTAGACTCACAACCACAAAGAAGAGTTACAACCACAGCCAGCACCACAACCCCAGCCAGTACCACAACCACAAAGTGACAATTTGGGACTATGTGGAGGTGCGCCACGTGACTAACAACGTCTTAATTATCCTACTGGTAATGGTAGTGGTGGTGATAGTAGTGGTGATGATGGTGATAGTGGTTATGGGGTTGGTGGTAGTGGTGGTAGTAGTGGTGGTGCTAGTGATGGTGATGGTGGTAGTAGTGAAGGTGGATTTAGTATTGGTGATGGTGTTAGTGGCTGTAGTGCTAGTACAAGTGGTGGTGGTAGTTGTAGTGGTGGTGGTAGTAGTTGTAGTATGATAGTTGCAGTGATGGTTGTAGTGATGATGATGGTACTAGTATTGGATGTTGGTATTGGAGACGATGATGATGGTAGTAGTGGTAGTGATGGTGGTTCTCAGGATAATATTAGCGTTGACTCACACTGCCACACACATATATACACCCTAGGGTAGCCAGGGAGTGGGGGGGGGGGCTGAACCATCCCCTCTCCCCCCTCCCCCTCTCCCCTCCCTCCACCCCGTTCTTTAAGAGTTCTTCCCCTCCCCCCCACTTCTAAATTGAACCCTCTGATGTCTTTGAGGTAAGCTGATCTTTTGTGGTCTTTGAGTTCAAGCTTATCCTGTTGTGGTCTTTGAGTTAAGCTTATATTTGGCGTCTTTGAGTGTGAGGGTAGGTGTTGGTGGGGGGGTGAGGGTAGGTGTTGGTGGAGGGGGGTAGGTGTTGGTGGGGGGTAGGTGTTGGTGGGGGATGAGGGTAGGTGTTGGGGGGTGAGGGGTAGGTGTTGTTGGGAGGTGAGGGTAGGTGTTGGTGGGGGGTGAGGGTAGGTGTTGGGGGAGGGGAGGTAGGTGTTGGTGGGGGGAGGTAGGTGTTGGTGGGGGGTGAGGGTAGGTGTTGGGGGAGGGGAGGTAGGTGTTGGTGGGGGGGAGGAAGGTGTTGGTGGGGGGGAGGTAGGTGTTGGTGGGGGGTGAGGGTAGGTGTTGGTGGGGGGTGAGGGTAGGTGTTGGGAGGTGAGGGTAGGTGTTGTTGGGAGGGGAGGTAGGTGTTGGTGGGGGGTGAGGGTAGGTGTTGGGGGAGGGGAGGTAGGTGTTGGTGGGGGGGAGGAAGGTGTTGGTGGGGGGGAGGTAGGTGTTGGTGGGGGGAGGTAGGTGTTGGTGGGGGGTGAGGGTAGGTGTTGGGAGGTGAGGGTAGGTGTTGGTGGGGGGTGAGGGTAGGTGTTGGGGGAGGGCTAGGTGTTGGTGGGAGGTGAGGGTAGGTGTTGGTGGGAGGTGAGGGTAGGTGTTGGGGGAGGGGTAGGTGTTGGTGGGAGGTGAGGGTAGGTGTTGGGGAGGGGGGGTAGGTGTTGGGGAGGGTGGGTGTAGGTGTTGAGGGGGCTGGGTGAGGGTTGGTGTAGATGTCACTCCTTTCAATCCACCATTTCTTCCTCTCCACAACTCTTATTTACCTCTTCCTCCTCCCCCACCTCCTCTTCTTCCTCATACTCCCTCCTATTCTTCTCCTTCCTCCTCCTACTCTTCCACCACACACCCCTCCTCTTCCCCTCCTCGCCCTTCTCCCCACCCCTTCACCATCCACACCCCGTCTTCCTCCTCCTCCCCACCCCCCCTCCTCCCCACCCCCCCTCCTACCCTTCACCTCCTGATCTCGACCCCCCTCTAATCCCCCCCCGTGCGAACCCTCCTCCCCCCACCACACCGATCAACCCCTCCCTCCTCCACACCTCTTCCGCCGCCGAGTTGTAAACAAACGCGTCTTGAAGGTGGGGGTGTGTGCTGTACCTGGGCTCTCGCACCTGACCTCTCGACAAGACCAAGGATGGCTGTATGTTTTTATCGGTTCCGGGTGAGCACCTTTCGGCTCTTGGAATTCTTCGCTTGAGTAAGAGAGGTGTGTCACTTTTTTTTTTTAACAACCAGACAAGTTTCTATATTTATAAACCTTAAAATCGATTTCCGGTTAATTTATATAGATCCTGTCTTTGCTTTCTGTGTTTTATATTTTTGTTTATGTATCCGAGACAAAGTTACAAGTTAGTGAATTTATTCTTATCGAGTGGAGGTAAAGAATTAAGGTGGGTACGTGTGGCTGGATGATAAAGGTGAGGTTATTAGTGGAGAGAAGGTGTTGCTTGTATAATGAGAGGCACGGACAGGTGTGGGTAATTTATAAACACCTGAACAACAAGATGCTAATACAACATTTGATTTACATGAGTCGCCGGTGTCATCGTTTGTGGTGATGGAGGCAGGGGGCTGGGGGGGAGAGGGTTGAGGGGGGGAGATGTAGTGGAAGGAAAATGAGAGAAAGGAATTTAATAATAGGAAAAAAAATTAGAAATGAGTGTTCTAGGTCTGAGGGTTATTGTTGTTGTTTGAGTTGCTATCATTATCGTCACTATTATTATTATTGTTGTAATTATTGTTGGCGTTGCTATTATTATTATAACTACACCTGCAACTTTTTACTCTGTAGTTCACACCTGCAATCACTGACGGCAAATTTCTCTTGATTCTTGACGGAGAAAAAAAAATTCATTCACTCGGAAACATAGAGGTGGCAGATGTCTGTGTGTGAGAGAGAGAGAGAGAGAGAGAGAGAGAGAGAGGAATAGTGAATGGAAACGCTCGGAATTTGCTGTAGACAGAAGTAAATAGACGTGAAGGGTTCCACTCTTATCTTTGTCCTTCTCATTATTCACTTTGTCACGTTTAACATAGTTGAGACCAAGTGTGACTGTTGGGGAGGTGTGGTGGTGTTCATGGTTCACTGTTCGGGGGGAGGAAGGGGAGAGGGGGAGGAAGGGAACAGGGGGAAGGGGGGGGGGGAGGGGGAGAAAAAGTAATACATTAATATCACGAACTGTTGTAAAAATAAATATATATTTTATTTTAGGGAAACCTGATTTTTTTGGGTGACTTTAGGGGGAGATGATAAGCATTAAAAACTTGTTCTCATTAATTTTGTCTTATTATTTTTATCGTTCTAGTGTAAATACAGAGTGACTGTGTGTATGTTTGTTTTATACAACAGGTAATTAATACAGTACACTTAGTTCATTAGATATTTAAATTTTTGTCTTTTAATATATATATATATATATATGTAAAACACCTCAGATATATTCAAATTTGGTTTTAAAATTCAAGTAAGTAAGTAAGTAAAAATGAGCGTCACATAATAATGAATGTTGTATGTGGATAGAATAACGTTTTGGAGGTGATAATTCCCCCTAAGTCAAGATGTAAGAATGTGTATATTAAGTAATTGAAGTAAACAAAAGCAAACAGTATCTAGAAATAGTATATACAATGTACTGATACTTTACTTTAGTTACATATGTTCACTTAAGTATTACCTGTTACATAATTGATAAGGAAAACAATATTATTACTCTTGTATTTCCCTTCCATAACAAAGCTCTAAATTTAGTATATTTCTGTCACCCATCCCAGTATCACCCATCCCAATATCACCCATCCCAATATCACCCATCCCAGTATCACCCATCCCAATATCACCCATCCCAATATCACCCATCCCAATATCACCCATCCCAATATCACCCATCCCAGTATCACCCATCCCAGTATCACCCATCCCAATATCACCCATCCCAGTATCACCCATCCCAATATCACCCATCCCAATATCACCCATCCCAGTATCACCCATCCCAATATCACCCATCCCAATATCACCCATCCCAATATCACCCATCCCAATATCACCCATCCCAATATCACCCATCCCAGTATCACCCATCCCAGTATCACCCATCCCAGTATCACCCATCCCAGTATCACCTCTTACTGTCGTTCCGTCTCTACCTCTTTCTGTCTCTCCCTGTTACTGTCTCTCTCTGTCTACCTCTTACTGTCTTTCTTCCTTGTTACTCTGTGGTCTAGTTTATCACTGCATTTCCTTCATTTAAACTTCCATTTATTTATCTACGTCATTCTTTTACAATTTTATATTTATTTTTATCACTTCCCATACACTTTGATTTAAGTGACATTTTGAGATAATTTAAGTGAATGAGCTGGTTTAACATTAGGTTTGGGATGATTTAAGTAACAGTGGGATGATTTAAGTAACAGTTTGGGATGATTTAAGTAACAGTTTGGGATGATTTAAGTAACAGTTTGGGATGATTTAAGTAACAGTGGGATGATTTAAGTAACAGTGGGATGATTTAAGGAACAGTTTGGGATGATTTAAGTAACAGTTTGGGATGATTTAAGTAACAGTGGAATGATTTATGTAGCAGTGGGATGATTTATGTAACAGTTTGGGATGATTTAAGTAACAGTGGGATGATTTAAGTAGCAGTTTGGGATGATTTAAGTAGCAGTTTGGGATGATTTAAGTAACAGTTTGGGATGATTTAAGTAACAGTGGGATGATTTAAGTAACAGTTTGGGATGATTTAAGTAACAGTTTGGGATGATTTAAGTAACAGTTTGGGATGATTTAAGTAACAGTGGGATGATTTAAGTAACAGTTTGGGATGATTTAAGTAACAGTTTGGGATGATTTAAGTAACAGTGGGATGATTTAAGTAACAGTTTGGGATGATTTAAGTAACAGTGGGATGATTTAAGTAACAGTGGGATGATTTAAGGAACAGTTTGGGATGATTTAAGTAACAGTTTGGGATGATTTAAGTAACAGTGGGATGATTTAAGTAGCAGTTTGGGATGATTTAAGTAACAGTTTGGGATGATTTAAGTAACAGTGGGATGATTTAAGTAACAGTTTGGGATGATTTAAGTAACAGTTTGGGATGATTTAAGTAACAGTTTGGGATGATTTAAGTAACAGTTTGGGATGATTTAAGTAACAGTTTGGGATGATTTAAGTAACAGTGGGATGATTTAAGTAACAGTTTGGGATGATTTAAGTGACAGTTTGGGATGATTTATGTAGCAGTGGGATGATTTAAGTAACAGTTTGGGATGATTTAAGTAACAGTGGGATGATTTAAGTAACAGTTTGGGATAATTTAAGTAAAAGTTATGATGTTTGGATAGTCTTGCGATCTGTTTACACTTTCTGTTGAGGAGGAAATATTATCACTGTTGAGATTCTTACTCGATATGGTGACGGACAGTGAAAGTCAAGGTTGATGGTGATGTCACTGTTAAGTTTAGCCTCTTTGTTTCTCCTGATGGTGAATGTGATGAGGGAACTTAGTGATGGTATGGTGATGATGGGTGAAGGTATTTGGTGATAGTGATTGTTATGGTGAAGTTTAGGATGAGTGATGGTGATAGTGAAGGTATTTGGTCATAGTGATGGTAATAGTGAACATACTTGGTCATAGTGATAGTGAGGTACTTGGTGATAGTGAAGGTACTTTGTCATAGTGATGGTGATAGTGAAATTTAGGATGAGTTGTGTTGTTAGTTATGGTGAAGATACTTGATGATAGTGATGTCATTGCTCAGCTTAACATTATTGATGGTGACATATGTTGATGGTGTTATTAATTTTGAAACATGAGTGATGGTGAATATTACAATAAACAAAATAGTGATGTCATAGTGTTTATTATCACCGAATAATTTAAATGATAGTGACGTTATTAATATCACCATGGATCATTGTTCTTGATGGTGTTTTGATATAGTGAAAGATGTAAGGATGATAGTCTGTGTGTGTGTGTGTGTGTGTGTCTGTGTGTGTGTGTGATGAAAATAATGTTGATGTCATATTTCGTGTTGTCATATTTTGTTGCGAGTAGCGGAAGCCCACGTGGGTGTCATTGTTAAGTTTAGGATTTATGTAGCTACCCTTGTTACTCACTTGTTACTTACTTGTTTGTTACTTGTCATTCGGTTGTTACTCAATTGTTACTTGTCATTCGCTTCTTACTTGATTGTTACGTTTTATTTGTTACCCGTTTGTCATGGTGTTGGTATAGTGAAGGGTCAAAGTTATGGTGGTCTTACACAACTAATGGTGATGCCTTTGTTAACTTTAGTGTAATAACGAGCTTAACAGTGTGGGATCATGGTGTCACTATCCCAATGATGGTGAATAGTACAGTGAACTTTTAAGGTGATAGTGGTGTCATTATCACCTTTGGGTATATGGGCCCTTGTTGCTCGTGAATATTGTGTAAGTCCTTTGGTAATGAAGTTGATATCATTTTCCGATGGTGATGTCATTTTTAGGTAGAGCCTCTATGTGTGTGTGTGCGTGTGTGTGTGTGTGGGGTAGATACAGTGAAAGTGGTGGTTGACTGTAGTGGCGCGGTGATGTCAGAAATAATCATCTAAATCAAGTATTACCAATAAAGAAATAAGTCAAATTACAGGTAGATAATTTATACAGGTAGATAATTTATACAGGTAACATCAATACTATTCATGACGAGTGTGTGTTATTACGTCATCTTTTTATGTTGTATACATAACCAGTAAGACACAAAGTTATTCCTATCGCGTCGTAGTTACACACTCTTGAATAAGCTTGGCAGGGTGGGTGTGTGTCGAGGTAGGTGGGTGGGTGGGTGTGTAGATGGGTGGGGGTGTTGTTATAGCGGGGTTGAGAGGTGTAGTAGGGTGTTGTTATAGCGGTGGTGAGAGGTGTAGTAGGGTGTTGTTATAGTGGTGGTGAGAAGTGTAGTAGGGTGGGGGGTTTGTTATAGCGGGGTTGAGAGGTGTAGTAGGGTGTTGTTATAGCGGGGTTGAGAGGTGTAGTAGGGTGTTGTTATAGCGGGGTTGAGAGGTGTAGTAGGGTGTTGTTATAGCGGTGGTGAGAGGTGTAGTAGGGTGTTGTTATAGCGGTGGTGAGAGGTGTAGCAAGGTGAGGGAAGATGTGGAGACAGGAGGGAATACTCAGGTGTGTGTGTGGGTGTTTGTTTACTACTCAGGTGTGGTCCCAACAGACAGGTAACACCCACACAGTCATTAGATATACCTAATTACCTCATCAGTATTATGTGTATATTTCTCAACCCACTTATGAAGCTCAGGTGTTAATTATTATTTTTTTTAATCTACTACTCTCAAATTTAAGATCACCTGAAAAATTTCCACCCCAGCTTGTTTCACCAAAAGATTAACCACCCGAACGCTAACCTAACCTAACCTTTTTTGCTCCTCGCTTACAACAGTTTTACAGCCAGACAAAAAACATCCTCATTACTACCTATACACACACACACACACACACACTGGGGCTGAGTAGTGAATGTCCAACTTGGTTCATTTTAACGACACGAATACAAAGCACGTAATATTATTCAACAGCCGTGACTTTGCACAGATCAACACTAATTCTCACAACACCATCACCTCATCATCACACGGCATTGAGATAGAAGCACGTCCTTACCTTCAAGTATACCATAAGAAACTCTCTCAGATCTCTGGCCAAGACTGTTTAAACGAAGCTTACACTCGTTTACTCTAGACAGACTATTTTACTGAAGAACAGATGTCAGCCATTTGTATACGGTGTGTTTGCTACCTGATGGAATACTGTTAGTTATCTACTGGTGTTGGGGCACTGAGAGGTAGATTCAGTACAAAAATTATATCTATCAAATATTCATCAATAATAACCTAACCAAAAAACTAACAGTATTACACATTCAGAGAGATATGACTTAACCCAATTTATAATTACCTTCACAGTCATTTGTTCAGTCGAGACGCTTGATAATGATACCACGAGCCATCATCAGACAGCGAGAGCATCTGAGAGGAGCTGAGGTTGTCTTTTAATATTCCAGCTTGCAGAACCCCTTAACTCATGCCTACCAAAACTCATTTATACCCCGGACGAACATTGTTTGAGACTCCTTACCACAACTCCAAGACATCCTGTTTCAGAGGTTTTCAAATCTTTGGCAAGGGGACGCCACGGTAAATAGATTTGATAGTGATAGTTGCTTTTCTCTGTCCTCGGGTAAAGGTATTTTATGAAGCATGTCGTTGATATATGTATGGCTGTCAACAGAATACAACGTTTGTCAGACCTTTTCATTTACTCTCGACTGTGTTCGTCATTTCTCTTAGTCACCTCTTTCAGGCTCCAGTATATGTGTGTATTCGAGGAGCTGACTATAGTGCTTCTATTTTATGTCTTTCTGTTGTATGTGTAAGAAATTAATAACATTGTGTTGTGTTGTAGGTCGCTGAGAGAGGAGGTGAGGAAGGTGGCGGGTCCCAACACTAACATTATCACCTCAAACCTTCTGCCCCACATCCTGGGTAACATGGGCCTCTTCCCCTCCAAGGCTCAAGGTAAGTTTTCTTTAATTAACCTTGTTCCATCCCTAGACTTTAAAGGTAAGTAAATATCCATCTCGTTCCTTTTAAATCTAGGGACATGATTTTATCTCATTCGTGACGATGAATATTTAGTAAATGAAGACGTAATAATTCACCCAATTAATTGACTTTTAATATACAAAAATTACATCCAAATTGGTATTATTACTGAGACTCTACCTTAACTACATACATTCATCTAATACCATTTTAAGGATGAGATTAATGCTTAGAATCAGTTCCAAAAGCACCTGTACCTTATTAATTTTCTCCTGGTGCTAAGGGAAGGTATCTAATTAAGGTAGAGTCTCAGTATAGATTTGATACCATTTTCGATGTTATTTTTGTAGTTTAGGAGATTATTAATAAGAGTGTGTTAGGTGCATTAAGGTCAACCTCCACCAGGAATTGAGGGAATTGGGGGGGTGTAGTGTTGAAAATTACCTGTAGGTGTCGCTATAGGGGTCAAATATGGCGTTTATTACCTCTACTTAACGTTATTTACCCTAGACAGTTCCTCCAGTGACCATATATAGTTGTGTTGAATCTCTCAGTGACCTCTTGGTGAACCGTATAAATTATCTCGTTTTTTCCTCTTCCATAATTCAGGGTCATTGTGTTAACTTAGTTTTTTTTTTCTTCCTCTCCGGCCTTCACAGTTCAAGGTTATTGCCCTTACTGGGGGTCGCGTGGTAATGATTTAAGCAAGGTAAAGGTGATTAAGTTAGTCTCTCTCTCTCTCTCTCTCTCTCTCTCTCTCTCTCTCTCTCTCTCTCTCTCTCTCTCTCTCTCTCTCTCTCTCGCTCTCCAGATTTGTATGATTTATTTCTATATATTTTTAAGTCCTTGTGTATATTATCTTACATGATATTGAATATTAACACACACACACACACACACACACACACACACACACACACTCACTCACTCACTCTCGCGCGCGCATGTGTACAGTATGTGTCAAAGATAAAAGATAGTGACTATATTAATATCCTCTGTACACCTTTGGAAACACTTCTTAACTTACGTCTGCCTGTCTGTCTGTCCGTCTGTCTGTCTGTCCGTCTGTCTGCCTGTCCGTCTGTCTGTCTGTCCGCCTGTCTGTCTGTCCGCCTGTCAACTTGGTAATAAAGATATCACATTCTGTATGAAGTCCAACTTAATAACACGTTGTTTGGTGAAAGTGCGATATCTTGGGGTTAGATCACTGTAGGGTTATGTCAGGTCACTGTAGGGTCACACCTTAAGTGTTGTGGCCAGCTGTGTGTACACGTTGTTCCTCCAACACCTAATACTTGAGGAATAAATTACCAACTGTGAAGGTCAACGAACAAGGTCAAGTCAGAGGGTGTGGCTCAACACGTGGGTTATGAAACAATGAACATTTTTACTTAATGTTCTTTACACTCTATTTGTGTGTGTGTGTGTGTGTGTGTGTGTGTGTGTGTGTGTGTGGAGGGAGACTAAAATGAAATTAGGTTAAGGTGGTTAATCTTCAAGCAAAATAATCTGGGACAATTAATCTTTAGGTAAAATAAACAGGGGTGTCTAATCGTCAGCTGAGCCCAAGGATTTACTGTAAATTTTACCAACTGGTCGTCCTTGATCTCAGAAAAAAAATCATGCTAGGTCAAGTCAGGTCAGGTCGGGTCAGGATAGGTTAGGTTAGGTTAGGTTAGGTTAGGTTAGGTTAGATAAGGGGAAATAAACTGGTGTGTCTAACCTTCAAGTGACCCTTTCCTTACTCTCAGGATACATACACTATGATAGCCCCCCTCCACACACACACTCACTCACTCACTCTTACTCT
This sequence comes from Homarus gammarus, assembly GCA_958450375.1. NCBI lineage: Eukaryota > Metazoa > Arthropoda > Malacostraca > Decapoda > Nephropidae > Homarus > Homarus gammarus. The sequence continues at coordinate 3,604,528 of CAUDMG010000658.1, read as the reverse complement.
TGCTATAGTCTGAGAGAGGGAAGCAAGAGCTGGGGGTTATGCAGTGCTACACTCTTACATTATTATTATATTCACGAGAGCAGTATGATAATAGAGGAGACAGTTAGAGAGATGAACAGAATAATAAAGTGTCGTGTGGGTTGGGCGTGGTGGTGGTGTTGAACTGACTCACCTAACCCCCACCCCACCCCTACCCTACCCCTCCCCTACCCTACCCTACCCCACCTCACCTCACCCCTACCCTACCCTACCCTATTCCCTTGTGTGTGTAGATCTGTCAACTTGCTTGCCACTTCCATACATCACCACCTACACCACTACACGTCACCCACAACTACTGTATACATCACCTACACCACCTACACGTCACCCACAACTACTGTATACACCACCTACACCACTACACGTCACTCACAACTACTGTATACACCTCCTACACCACTACACGTCACCCACAACTACTGTATACACCTCCTCCACCACTACACGTCACCCACAACTACTGTATACACCTCCTCCACCACTACACGTCACCCACAACTACTGTATACACCACCTACACCACTACACGTCACCCACAACTACTGTATACACCTCCTCCACCACTACACGTCACCCACAACTACTGTATACACCTCCTCCACCACTACACGTCACCCACAACTACTGTATACACCACCTACACCACTACACGTCACCCACAACTACTGTATACACCTCCTACACCACTACACGTCACCCACAACTACTGTATACACCACCTACACCACTACACGTCACCCACAACTACTGTATACACCTCCTACACCACTACACGTCACCCACAACTACTGTATACACCTCCTCCACCACTACACGTCACCCACAACTACTGTATACACCACCTACACCACTACACGTCACCCACAACTACTGTATACACCTCCTCCACCACTACACGTCACCCACAACTACTGTATACACCTCCTACACCACTACACGTCACCCACAACTACTGTATACACCTCCTCCACCACTACACGTCACCCACAACTACTGTATACACCTCCTACACCACTACACGTCACCCACAACTACTGTATACACCTCCTCCACCACTACACGTCACCCACAACTACTGTATACACCTCCTACACCACACGTCGTCATATGTCTCCCCCTAGAAGTATCTGGTCGGGTTCCAACACTATATCATAGACGTGTGTTTCTAGACTATTCGTGAAAGTGTTTGTAAAAAGGGTGATAGTATTTGTGATTATAGATGGGTTATGATTGGTCACAAGTCAGCTGTTTGGGTTATGATTGGTCACAAGTCAGCTGTTTGGTTGTGTGTGGCTGTGGGGATGTTTTAACTTGTATCTGTAGGAAGGTGTGAGTTTGGCAAGTAACCATTCCCAGCTGGGTGAACTTGGGGGGGAGGGGGGGGGGGGTACCCTGGATGCGACCCAGAGATCCTAAAGACAAGATGTGAGCGTTGTATCCACTCAGCCACCGCACTCCATATGCCCCTGACATAGACTGAGGTATATTGATTTGTTCCATTGTAAATCTAAGTTCGTCTGTCTGTCCGTGTGTATAATATCACATGACCAGGTGATTCAGTAGCTCTCTCTCTCTCTCTCTCTCTCTCTCTCTCTCTCTCTCTCTTACCTGTTAAAAATCCATCCCAGTTTCCTACTCTATATGAGATGGCCGTGCTAGTTTATTGTGCACCACCATATATTAGCACCAGAAGGAAATTGTGGGTCATTATTTACCTGATTAGAATTTAGTATATGAAGGTGTAATTACCTAAGAGGTTTGTTTACATTGACTACGGTGTGAATGGTAATGAGTAATGGCACATGTTTTTTTATACCCGATGCATTTTAGAGAGGTCAAAGGTCAAGGTCACGAGGTTATGTGTACTAAAATACTACTGAATGTTTTTTTTGTCTATATATTCTTAAATAACCGGAGTAAATGATCTAACTATTTAATTGTTTGGCGCATTTTTTTCATTGTTTTTTTCGGGAGTTTGACATTTTGGTCGCCAGATGGAGTGTAGGAGTCGTACCAGCACGAATCTATTAACGGTGCAACAGTGGTCAGTAGAACGAGTCTATTAACGGTGCAACAGTGATCTTTTACCATCACTGTGCCGCTGCTTAGCTTGAGCCAGTCTGGTGTGTCCTGACATCATGATCCCAAAGTTCTGAATGTCGTGTGTGTGTGTGTGTGTGTCTGTCTGTCTGTGTGTGTGTGTGTGTGTGTGTGTGTGTGTGTGTCTGTCTGTCTGTGTGTGTGTGTGTGTCTGTGTGTGTGTGTGTGTACAATACCGTCCAAAAACTAAGCTTGACTATTGTTTCGTGTTTGTTTGTGTGTCCAGCGCCATAGATACAACCTTGGTTAATTAGGTCACCTTGTTACCTTCATTAATTCTACCTGTGTGTTTGTTTTTGTATATATCTCTTTGTTTTTGTTAATGTATGTTTTTGTTTTGAGTGAATCCTGGTGTTTTTTTTTTGGTGAATATATTGTGTGTTTGTCTTAAGTGATGTTTTATTGTTTGTGTTGTTGTTGGTAGTGTATGGATGGTGTTTGATTACTTGTTTGTTTTTGTTGTTTTATATAATGATTTTGAAATGATTAAAGTGTTTGCCGGCTATGTTTTAGGTAGTCTCTCTCTCTCTCTCTCTCTCTCTCTCTCTCTCTCTCTCTCTCTCTCTCTCTCTCTCTCTCTCTCTCTCTCTCTCTCTCTCTCTCTCTCTCTCTCTCTCTCTCTCTCAAGAAGACGAAATTTGAGAACAGCACTATAGGAAAAATTCTCTCTCTCTCTCTCTCTCTCTCTCTCTCTCTCTCTCTCTCTCTCTCTCTCTCTCTCTCTCAACATTTTAACACTGTTCTATTTTAAGTTTTGACATGTTAGCTTTAAGTATTTAAGGCCTGGTATATTTAGGTGTGTATTAGGCTTTTAAAGGGCGACTGTTTTTAAGGCATTTTAAGTCTTATTTTTACTTTAAAGTCTTATCATTGGTTAGGTTAGGTTAGGTTAGCGTTTGGTTAGATTAGGATAGTGTAGGTTAGATTAGTGTTAGGTTAAATTAATGCAGATTAGGTTAGATTAATTAAGGGTAGGTTAGGTTAATTGAGGTTAGGTTAGATTAATTAAGAGTAGGTTAGGTTAGGTTGATTCAAGTTAGGTTAATTGAGGTTAGGTTAGATTAATTAAGGGTAGGTTAGGTTAGGTTGATTCAAGTTAGGTTAATTGAGGTTAGGTTAGATTAATTAAGGGTAGGTTAGGTTAGGTTGATTCAAGTTAGGTTAATTGAGGTTAGGTTAGATTAATTAAGGGTAGGTTAGGTTAGGTAAATTCAAGTTAGGTTAATTGAGGTTAGGTTAGTTAAATTCGAGTTAGTGTAGTTTAGGTTAAGTTAGGTTTGTTAATTTAAGTTAAGTTAGTTTCTAAAAATCCATATATCATGTTTGGGAATGTTTAAGTGTGTTTTACCGATGTTTTTATAGCGGTGTTTTACGAGGCTTATATGTCTGGTGTATGAATTCTGATGTCTGTTTTATATTGTGTTTTATTGACCATTATCAGAACGTGTTCCTCTGTGTGTTTTGTTTATTTATGTTTTAGTAAAATTTGTTTTTTTATTTGTGTTTGTTTTTTCTGGAATTTGTGTTTTTTCTGGAATTTGTGTTTTTTCTGGAGTTTGTGTTCTATTGGTAGTTGTCTTGAGTATTTGTGTAATAATAATAAATAATAATTAACGGTTTATTGAAAGAGCTTGGCAGCCAGAAGCTTGAAAATACAGTTACATATTTGGGGAATGGGTTACGAATTACAAATAATATACAAGTAACATAAGTGACACAAATAAGATATATAATAACTAGATGGGGAAAAGCTCAAACTACAGTTCATTTCAACATAGTGACAGTGCAGGAGTAGTATTTAGTGGGAGTGAATACACTGGTTTATTACAAGTTATTGATAATTTTTACAATGGTTGGGACTGGGCTGTTCTTATAGCGATCAGTTCGTGCACGTATGGGCTGGATGCGGTTGTGGTGTCGAACAGCAATTCTCGGACCAGGGATCTCAGGTGGTAGTAGGAGCCGGTGTGTGTGTGTGTGTGTGTGTGTGTGTGTAGTAACTAATTTTAATAAGATTCCAGCTTTTAGTATCAGTGTATAATTATTAATAAGCGTTGGTGTGTATGTGTGTGTGTTGTATTTTTAGGTTGTATAAATCAGTGTATTTTTTAAGGTCGTTGGTATTCTTGTGTATGATTGTCCTGTTTGTTGTCTGTGTGTTGAGTCAGGTCTTTGTTGAGTCAGGTCTTTGTTGAGTCAGGTCTTTGAGGATTGTATGCCCAGTTTTAAATATGTGTTTGTGTGTGTGTGTGTGGTAATGTCTGTGTTTAGAAATTTGTCATATATGTGTTTGTTGTAATGCCTGTGTTTAGAAATTTTATACCGTGTGTGTGTGTGTGTGTGTGTGTTTAATTCTAGTGTTTTATAAGTCATATGTATAAACATATGTACGTATGTATGTATATGTATGTATGTATGTATATATATATATATGTATGTATGTATGTGAAGTGTAGTAGTTTCTGTTTTTGGAACTTTCAGGTATTATATCATTGTATTTTTTTAGAATATCTTTTATAGGATGTGAGTAGTAGTAGTAGTAGTAGTAGTAGTAGTAAGTAGTAGTAGTAGGAGTAGTTCTTCTCGTGTGTTTGTAAGTTACATATAGTAAGTGTGTTAATGGTGGCCGGTCTTTAAAGAGAACAGCCGGTGGTAGAGTGCAGTGGGTGGGTGGTGAGGGGTGATAGTGGTGCCAGCCCTCATACTCTCCCTGAACACCGTGGGCGCTGGAACTCGGCTGTGGGCGCTGCCACGCACCTGTGGGCGTCCTAACCTGGTTCTCCAAGACAGGTGAGGACCCACACTTGTTGCTATCACCTCATCCACGGGAGACGCTGCGTCAGACTGCCTCACGCATCTACCACAGCTAGTCAGCCGCTGATAGCCGTCTCAGCTCGCTACACAGCCGCTGACAGTCACATCTAGAAACATTGTAACCAGGTGGTGAGGTAAGGTAGGTAGATGAGGGATGTGTTCACTGTAAGGTAAACAGGGAGGTGAGGACAGTGTTCCCACACCTTGGCACTGGCGAGTTGCGTCACACTCACCTGCCTGAGCCTCGTGAACAGTATTTTGTTTTTTATTATATCTCTACATCCAGAAACATAAACACAAGTACAGGTTCTTGTACAGATAAATTGACAATAACTTTGGTTTTGTGGGCTAATAAAGGTAATAGTTTTAATTAGATGTGATATTAAGGTAGCTATAGGGCTGTTATGATGATACAGTACTTGAGGTATCCCGCGAGAGTGAGGGGGCCAGGTAGGGGTAACCATAGGTCCTACAGCACGACACAGGGAAAGGTTTATCATCTTACTAGAGTTAGAGACAGTCACGTTTCATTAACCCCTTCCACTACAGGACGCTAGTTTAAATATTTTACCTGACTAATACCTGGCGATTTTATTCATCACAGAAAGACTCCCGTACACAAGTGGTTAAAGTTACCTCCTTAGCACACAACAAGCTCAGTTTGGTTACAAGTATCAAGACTTTTTTTTTTTTTTACCTTTTTCAATCATTTGTTAACGTGTCGGTCCAAAAATAAAACATGTAATTATCAGACCTTTTTTTCTTATAAATTCCACGTCATTGTCTCTCACCCAACCTAACACATGGCTAATGTTTCTATTAACCTAGAATTCGTGTTTAAAACCATAGTTCTTAAAGTACAGTATGACAACGATATAATCAACATCTCTGAAAAAGTAGCGCTTAATAAGATTATCTAGGGAGTGGTATGGGATGCAGCGGCCGAGAGAATACACCACTCACCTCCCATCCTAAGGGTCGTTAGTTCGATCCCGGGTTCTCCTCGTTCAATTGAGCTGTAATTGGGTATATAACTATTCAAATTAGGGAAGTGAAGGCGGTTGAGTACACTGTGGAACACGCTGCTTCTTTGTGTACCGAAGGTTTAGTATACAGTGTATCTTTTAACAGTCAGTGATGCCCCTGGAACTCGTCCTTAATTTACACAGGATATTACACCTCCATTATTATCCATGCTTCTCACCACATTACTGGATTAAATCTTTGAAGTGTACTCTGCCAAATAGTATGCCGTCCCGTGCCTTAGATCTGTACTGCTTAAGCTTGTGGGGTGTACTCGGCAGGAGAGAGAGAGAGAGAGAGAGAGAGAGAGAGAGAGAGAGAGAGAGAGCATCCTACATTATACCACAGTTGTCCAATACCACAACACACCTTCCTCACCTGTAACTTTACGAGTCTTATAAAACTCCTCTCAACACGTTCCATTAAAGGCTTCCTCTTCCCTAATGATCTGGGGAATACTTCAGTCAACGTTGTTATTGATACTAAGAACTGTGTATAGTACTGCACCCTGCTGGCTCACTCACGACTGCATTAGTATGTGTGACCTGACCTAACCTAACTTGATCATCTTACTGGTGGCGGATTTAGCACAGGATGAGAGGAGGGTTTAGGGGGCAGGTCCTCCCTTACTCCCCCCCCCCCCCCCAAGTTTGGATGGTTTAAAAAAATATAATTGTTTTCTATTAAATTAATAAATACTTAACAAATCCCCCAAATATCATCACTTTAGGATTATGGTTAACCAGTTATTTAGTACACAGTTTTGTTTTGCTCTCTCTCTCTCTCTCTCTCTCTCTCTCTCTCTCTCTCTCTCTCTCTCTCTCTCTCTCTCTCTCTCTCTCTCTCTCTCTCTCTCTCTTTCGTTTGCTATCTCCACTTCTTCCTTTATTTCCCACTTTCACCGTCACCAGTACGATCACCTCCTCCTCCTCCATCTCATCCCTCTCATTTTCTCCCTCTCCACTCTTTCTCCTCCTACCCCTCTCACTTTCTCCTCTCCACCCTTTCTCCTCTTCCTCCTACCCCTCTCACTTTCTCCCTCTCCACCCTTTCTCCTCTTCCTCCTACCCCTCTCACTTTCTCCCTCTCCACCCTTTCTCCTCTTCCTCCTACCCCTCTCACTTTCTCCCTCTCCACCCTTTCTCCTCTTCCTCCTACCCCTCTCACTTTCTCCCTCTCCACCCTTTCTCCTCTTCCTCCTACCCCTCTCACTTTCTCCCTCTCCACCCTTTCTCCTCTTCCTCCTACCCCTCTCACTTTCTCCCTCTCCACCCTTTCTCCTCTTCCTCCTAACCCTCTCACTTTCTCCCTCTCCACCCTTTCTCCTCTTCCTCCTACCCCTCTCACTTTCTCCCTCTCCACCCTTTCTCCTCTTCATCTCCATCCCATACCTCTCACTGTCCCTCTACTCTTCCTTCACTCTGACAGCCGGGTAGACAGTAGTGAGCAGAGGTAGGGGGGGGGGTGGTGTGTCGGGTGTCATTAAGTGGCTGACTGACCTAGGATTCCGCCCGTGTCGAGTGTCGGATCAGTGTCACTCCTGGTGTCAACAAATGGGCTGTCCCTAGGGTGTCATTTGTGTTGTTTGTCTTCTAGTGTGTGTGTGTGTGTGTGTGTGTGTGGTCTTTTCTCGCCCCCTTGTGTGTGTCACGCTGTGTTTAGTTACGGCGTGTATCACTGTCACAGTCCCTGTCACCGACACGGCGTCCTTGACACAGACAACTCTTCTGTCACTCTGACGGCGCCTCTTTTGTCATTACCCTGTCTCTTCTGTCACGGTGATCAAGCTACCGTCGCAGCTTTGTCTGTCTCTGTCTCAGCTCATGTGTTGTCACGGTGACAGTCATTGCTCCTGTCTAAGAAATCTGTGTTAGTCTTACCGTGGCCCCACAGCGTTATCTGCCGCCAGCACAGCGGTGTAGTCTGTGCCACACGTCCTCCTGGCGGGAGACTTTAACAATGTGTCACTAGAGTCGAGGCGGGCGTGTTGTAGCACTGTCTTGCCTCATTAACCTCAAGGGTGTTTGTTATCCCGTGTGAGGTGGACGACCAGCTTGTTGTATCAGTTACGTGGTCGAGACCCTGATATCGTCTGGGTCATGGCGGCGAGCCTTAAGTGTCAGGGATAAGTCACTTAACACCAACTACTACACTCGGAGATACGAAAGATAGAGGAAAAAACTTAAATATATTAATGTCATGAAATATTACGAGAGGAAATGGATTAATAAGCATGGAGTGCGTGGATCTCCAGGGTGTGTGTGGGGGGTAGGGGTTTGTTTATAAACACGGGTGACGTCACGACCCGCCCGTACGTTGGTGCCAAGTGGACGGGGCTGTGCAGTGTTGCCAGATGTAATATCGCAGTGCAAGGTCGCCCCAGGCGCTAGAGCCAATAGCCAGGGGGAGGGTGGAGTAGGTGGGTGTTGTACGAAGGCGGAGTAGATGGGTGTTGTACGAGGGCGGAGTAGGTGGGTGCTGTACGAGGGGAAAGTAATAGGTGGGTTAGGGCCACAGCACAAGACAAGGGCCACGGTATAAGGCAAGGGTGAGGTAACGGTAAGGATCCGGAGTAGGTAGAAGGGTCCGTCACGAACTCCCACACCTGGTGACGTCACACACACACACCTGAGGCCTCCAACACCTGGTACTTTTATTATTGTTATTCTTAGCGTAGCTCAAGCTGTATATGGTCACCCTCCACAATACCTGTTTTAAGGCCTTTTTGTGAGTGGGTGTGGGGGGAGGGGGGGTCGTAGTGTGGGTTTTTATATCGTCTAATCAAAGTGTGTTTGAGGAGGAGACATATAAGATGCTTGTGGTGGTCGTGTGTTTGTTTGGTGTTTGGAACGTGAGTGTTGGTCAAGTGTAGTTCATTTGTTTTCTTGATAATAATAATGATGATATAATGATGGTGATGGTGATGATATGATGGTGGAGGAATGTACTGAAATTTTTTGGTTTATTTTTTTTTTGGGGGGGGGGGGGGATTCTTTGATTATATTTAGGTCGTAATGTTAACTAAAACCAAAGGTCACTCAGTATTTTTTAGTTGTCACTTGGGGGTCATAAATGTCACCTGGAGATCACACGTTTATGTCACCTGGAGGTCATTAATGTCATCTGGGAGGTTACCAATATCACCTGCCTGTCGCTTGGAGGTTACCGTTGTCAACTGGAGGTCTTTATTGCCTCCCTGAGAGCATTATTGTCAACACCTATGTTTGTTTGTGTGTGTGTGTGTGTGTGTGTGTGTGTGTGTGTGTTGTGATGACCGTGCGTGGTGTATTATGAATATTGTACCTCAGATAACCCACTTCGTCGTCCTCCCTCCCACTCTGGCCTCGGTATACAATGTTAAATATATCTTACAAGTGTATATTAACCAACATATACAGTTCCAAGTGTTTACGTCTAGTAACTTTTAACATTTATATTATTATTAACAAAATTATTTACATTGGTGTTTGTGGATTTTGACTATTTATATATTTAGTTGTTTTTTTTTGCGCCAAGGTTTGTGAGTAAGACCTCTCTATGTCGAGGAGGGCGGAAGTGACGTCAGTGAAGGAAACCTCTGTTTGTTTACGTGTACTTGAAGCAGGCATTCAGAATCGCACTGGTGAGGTATTTAAGTTACCCGTCCGTGTGTCCGTCCAGTGTCCGTCCGTGTGTCCGTCCAGTATCCGCCCGTCCGTCCGTATTTTGTGTTCGTATATTTTAATCGGCCTGACGAATTCGAATTATTTGTGGTATATTTTTAGTTAAGTTTAATATTCAGGTTGATGTAGTTAGCTGAGTTAAAAACCTTCAACACTATAAAGAGACTAACTTCATAAACACACCCACAACACTACCACACACACCCACACCACAACACTACCACCACACACCCACAACACTACCACACACACCCACACCACCACACCCCCACCCCACACCACCACACCCCCACACACCACCACACACCCACAACACTCATTAGACACTATCTCAACAGAGTACAAGATAAGATAAAATTTTAGGAATATTGGAAATACTTTACACAGGAGACCACAAAGGAGCTACAGGTTGACAAAACACGGTACTGCCATTCACATATATACACATTAATACATATACCTGGGCAAGTATCGTGTTTATTGGTGTATAGAAACATATATACACATTAATACATATATCTGGGCAAGTATCGTGTTTATTGGTGTATAGAAACATATATACACATTAATACATATACCTGGGCAAGTATCGTGTTTATTGGTGTATGGAAAGTTGATTTACGGTTTGGAAGTAAATATGTCAACATTCATACGGACAGATAGTGCTACATGTGTTTAAAACTTGTGATATTTTGGACATATATTTTCTATACCATCGGATAAGGGAGACTCACTGTGATCACCTGAAGAATAGCCACCCCATTTTATTTCACCTATTGATTAGACACTCAAAACCTAACCTAACCAGATTTAACCTATGCTAACCTATCCTATCCTCACCAAAAATAACCTAACCTATCCTATTCTGTTACTATCCTTACCAAATCTAACCTAACCTAACCTCGCCTCACCTAACCTAACCTAACCTGGGGTGGAGATTCATCAAGTTATCCCCTCGATATGTTCCAAGAATCTATCGTTGTACTATAGTGGAGTGTTATGTGGTATTCCTTTAAGTTATACCTTGAGACTGTGTGTAAGTTGCACCAAATTGCCCCTCCCCCCCCCACCCCTCCCCTTAACCCCCCACCTCCACCCCCCTCCACCTCCACCCCCCCCCCCGTCAAGAATATACTACTCAAGAAGAACACCGGAGCAAGAACTCATTCATCGCCCCACAGTCAGCAGTGTTCTTGTTTGTGTTTCCTGAAGTGTTGTGTTAAAGTCCACCGCTGTCTGCAACACTCACCTCACGCGCCAGAAACACAATAACAGTATCTCTTAACATGATGGCTGGTGTTATTGCCTTGTTATGGACAAATTTGATGTTTACTATAAGGGATAATTGTTTTTACTAGATCGTTAAGGTGTAACTGGGGTTCAAATTTTCATCTTGAGCTAAAACTGGAGAGAGAGAGAGAGAGAGAGAGAGAGAGAGAGAGAGAGAGAGAGAGAGAGTTTATGACTTCATTATTAAACAGAGTCCCACTGGATACACATTACAGTACCTGATACATGACAACACCGTGAGTACGATAATTTAACCCATGATTACGATTATTTAACCCTTTGAGAACGATAATTTAACCCCACGAGTACAATGACAACACCTTGAGTACGATAATTTAACCCCTTGAGAACGATAATTTAACCCCTTGAGAACGATAATTTAACCCCATGAGTACATTGACAACACCTTGAGAACGATAATTTAACCCCATGAGTACAATGACAACACCTTGAGTACGATGATTTAACCCCACGAGTACAATGACAACACCTTGAGTACGATGATTTAACCCCACGAGTACAATGACAACACCTTGAGTACGATAATTTAACCCCATGAGTACAATGACAACACCTTGAGTACGATAATTTAACCCCATGAGTACAATGACAACACCTTGAGTACGATAATTTAACCCCACGAGTACAATGACAACACCTTGAGTACGATGGTTTAAGTTTTTCCATTATTGACCTCACTCAGTTTCGTGATGGTTTCTAGAAGTATGGCGACACTACACAACATTTCCCTTTAACTAATTAGATAGGAAGCGTAGAGGAGGGCTGTGGAGGGAGTGGAGGGCTGTAGATGGGAGTATTAAGAGATGGAGGGCTGTAGGAGGGAGTGGAGGGCTGTAGATGGGAGTATTAAGAGATGGAGGGCTGTGGAGGGAGTGGAGGGCTGTAGATGGGTGTATTAAGAAGATGGAGGGCTGTAGGAGGGAGTATTAAGAGATGGAGGGCTGTAGGAGGGAGTGGAGGGCTGTAGATGGGAGTATTAAGAGATGGAGGGCTGTAGGAGGGAGAGGAGGGCTGTAGGAGGGAGTATTAAGAGGATGGAGGGCTGTGGAGGGAGTGGAGGGCTGTAGATGGGAGTATTAAGAGATGGAGGGCTGTAGGAGGGAGTGGAGGGCTGTAGATGGGAGTATTAAGAGATGGAGGGCTGTGGAGGGCTGTAGATGGGTGTATTAAGAAGATGGAGGGCTGTAGGAGGGAGTATTAAGAGATGGAGGGCTGTAGGAGGGAGTATTAAGAGGATGGAGGGCTGTAGGAGGGAGTATTAAGAGGATGGAGGGCTGTAGGAGGGAGAGGAGGGCTGTAGGAAGGAGTATGGAGGGCTGTGGAGGGAGTATTAAGAGATGGAGGGCTGTAGGAGGGAGTATTAAGAGGATGGAGGGCTGTAGGAGGGAGTATTTTGTGTGTGTGTGTAAATGACAATTTTTCCTATGCCTCACATGTATATCAACACATAGAGGATATTATGAAGGGTTAAGTGTGTTACTATATGCTGGGTAGGAGGCCACGCACTGTTATCTAGGACACCTATTGTCTCTTCCCTAATTCTTTGACTATTTTCAAGGTCTCGTAGTGTAAAGTCGTAAAAGCCAAGGGAAGTTTAACCTTGGCTCTTGTCGCCAAATGACTCAAGTCTTGGATGTTTAAACCCTGGCCCAATTGTCCTTTATATTTCATGGAGAAGAATTTATATTTCTAATTAAAAACAAAAACAACAAAAATACCTACAAAAACACATATTTCATTCTTTATATTTTACTTCATTTTGTTTTTAGATATATACACTAAATGATAAATAGCCCGAATAGCTAACTAATGAATGTGGTAAAGGTATTTGGTATAAATGTTCACGCTTGCAATTTGTGACAAGTGAGCATCAGGGTTGTAGCCAAACTCTACTAAGCTGGAGACTAACGTTGGTCTCAAGCCTCGCCTAAAGTGGATTAGTTGTGTTACTTGTATTGTGTAGTGTTGTGTTTTATATTTGCTGGTACATGTGTAGTAAATGATAATAACTTCGCGTGTGTAATGGTCAAAACTAAGAGAGAGAGAGAGGGAGAGAGAGAGAGAGAGAGAGAGAGAGAGAGAGAGAGAGAGAGAGACGTTGTGATTGGTAAAGATTCAATAATAATAATAATAATAACCAGTAAACCCTAATCCTGTAATCCTCCCTCACCCCCCCATAATCCTCCCTCACGCCCCATAATCCTCCCTCACCCCCCATAATCCTCCCTCACCCCCCCATAATCCTCCCTCACCCCCCATAATCCTCCCTCACCCCCCCATAATCCTCCCTCACCCCCCATAATCCTCCCTCACCCCCCATAAGCCTCCCTCACCCCCCATAAGCCTCCCTCACCCCCCATAATCCTCCCTCACCCCCCATAATCCTCCCTCACCCCCCATAATCCTCCCTCACCCCCCATAATCCTCCCTCACCCCCCATAATCCTCCCTCACCCCCCCATAATCCTCCCTCACCCCCCCCATAATCCTCCCTCACCCCCACACTCACAGAAACACCTACATTGACAAACAAAATACAGTACCGTTCCCTCCCAGACTGAAGCAGTATCGACCCCCCGAATGAGATAAAAGAACTGACCCGCACAAGACAACAGCTCGAAGACTCATTCCTGTGACTCAGTCTAACCACAAGGGGGAGGGGAGAGCTTTTGTTCACGTCTCTACATCACCTTTTAGCCTTTTTTGTTAGTATGGTATTTAGCTTTTATATTGTAATTTAGACTCGAGAATTTGGATCACGTGAAAAATAGATACCCCAGCTTATTTCACCTATCCTAGCAACTTAAACTAATATAACATAAGCTAACCTAATCTAAAATAACCCAACCTTACCCTCCCCTACCCTACCCTACCCTACCCTACCCTACCCAACCCAACCCAACCCAACCCAACCCAATCCAATCACGTAGCATAAGGGTATATAATCATCAGGTTAAATAACACACAAACACCACATTGTATCCTTCGCTGTGAGGTATACAGTCATAGTCTTACGTGAACCCCTGCTGTCTCTCCCTCAAGTACAGGATGCCAACAAAGACTTAACATTAACACAACCAAGTTAACATTTTTAAACTGTTAAGACGAATGTATAGTGGTTTAAATGGTTTCTGGTGAAGGTGCCAATTGGTTGAGAAATTGTTAAGGATATAGTTAATGTTAGCCTTTGTTAATGTTAATAGTACAAGGGTTAAAATTTGTAGTAATTGTGGGGTTAGTTAAGAATAGTTAAGGATTTTCTGATCAAGTTAACGTTAGCCAGGGTTATTATTAAGTTGGTACGAGGGTTAAAAAAAACTTAAAGTGTGGTGATGCGCAATTAAAAAAAAAAGAGATACAAAATTAGTTAAATTTGAATTAACATCAGTAAAGTTAATGATGGTATTAACTTAACAATTCTTAGTTAATCTTATATTTTTAAATTTTCTCTCTATATTTGAATTGAACTTCACAGGGTTAAAAACAAAACTTAATATAACATTGGAAGGTTATTGGGAACACACACACACACAGCTCTAGGAAAACATAACAAACTCCTTAAGGAAGAGATCAATTTTCGGGCAGTACCGGTGATCTCACTGCTGGCCGAGCGAGAGTTAGTGAGGCAACCCAGTCACTTGTCAGAACTGTGTTTACGTGGCCTGCTGTAGTGCTCTCTCTCTCTCTCTCTCTCTCTCTCTCTCTCTCTCTCTCTCTCTCTCTCTCTCTCTCTCTCTCTCTCTCTCTCTCAATTACAAACAAACACATACACACACAGCACAAATACAAAGAAAAACACAACACACACACACACACACACACACATACACACACCAACCAAATATGGCCTGCCCCCACATACCGTACACTGTTTACTAGAATGCGGAAATGATTTTGGAGTAATTAAGGTTCGTTCACTGAAGTTCTTGGAAATGTTCGTGTACACTGAGTATTGCCATGTACCCAGTAAGTGTGAGTGTGTGTGGTAAGAGGATGCGTCGCTGAGTGGTGTAAGTGCGTGAGAGAGAGAGAGAGAGAGAGAGGGAGAGAGAGAGAGAGAGAGAGAGAGAGAGAGAGAGAGAGATGTACGTATGGATGAACGATACTGCAGTAGGTCTATTGGTCAACACAAGACACCCCTGTTTACACCCAGCCTTAATCCTAAACCTGTTCAGCCTATAGTATATTTGAAGCTTCCTAACGTGTTCGAGTTAACGATGATGTGTGTGTTAACCTGTTACACTACTCTATAACCAAACCGGTATTTTCTTAATTCTCACCTCACTATAAATATCTGTAATTAAAACCATAACTAAGTGTTCGCTCTTCATAATTTAAGTATCTTAGTTATATCGCCTTTATTTAACCCCAAACTTCCATTTATACACTTTGGTCATATCTCCCCTTAACTTATTGTCTATTAAAAGAATGCAAATTAAGTTTTCTTTATCTGTTTCTCTACTTAAGGCTCCTCATGCCCGGGATTAGTCTTGTCATCCTTCCCTGAATACTTTCTATGGAATCAAAACTGAACCGCATAATCCAAGTACATTGTATTGTCGCACATAAACGAGATAAGATAGCCCTCCTGTTATTAACGCTGCTAGATATCATGAACACCAGTATACTTCGTTATAGTCTTATTTGATACGTAAGGTCACTGTACTCTAGGCTTTACGTCCTTACTTATCATTACCCTAAATCTTTCTCACAGTCGGATGTCTATGTTGCTCAGCAGATAGTGTGTTCCCTTGTTTCCGTTCCCTTGCTTAAGAACTTTACATCTTTTTGTTAAATTACATCTGTCGTTTTTCATCCCATACTAAAAGTTTGTTTAGGTCTTACTGTAATTTTTCAGTCCATTTTTTTTTTTATCAAATTTACTTATGTTTTGTAAAGGCTTATAATTATATCGTTAATGTATACTGGATATGATAAATGGTGAAGGTGACAGTAATGAGCCTTGGGGTACACCGCTAGTGACGTTTCCCCAAGTCGGATTTTGTTTTTTAATTATGCGTATTATTCTCTGTTTCCTGTCAGTTAACCTTGTGTGTGTGTGTGTGTGTGTGTGTGTGTGTTTCAGATATCCACTAGATTTATTCCTTGCGCATGAAATTTTTTTTTTTTATCATATTTTCTGACGTAAGTTTGTCCATTTTTAAACCTCTCTGAAACGGCTTATCTAGGAGAGAGAGAGAGAGAGAGAGAGAGAGAGAGAGAGCCAGCCTCGGTGAAATAAATGTGACAAGAACATGTGTCTGATCCTACCCCGAAGTTCATTAATTTGATAAGAACAAAATACGTGAACATTATTAACAGGTGTTCAGTGATGCATTGTTAACCTGTGTGTTTGTTTGAGGTAAGTTGTTGTTGTTTTTGTTGTATTCTCTTGTTCCTCGTGTTATTGTGTCGGTTTTCGTATCTTTCACCTGGATGCGTCTCCCTCCTACGTTATTTTCAGTCGTCTGTGTTTCCCATATGTAATCTCAATGTGTTATTTTGTATTTTTTTTATAGTTTGTATACATAATTCTCTGTAGTGTCGTGTAAATTGTTGTAGTTTATTCTCAAATGGATGCGGGTCTGTTTTTGTATTGGCTCTGTTATGGTTTAATACGTAATATTCACTTGTGTCTGGGACCATTTGATTCTTTTTGTTTTCAAGAGAATACGAACCTAAATTTGGTTCACTGATAGATCGCCAGATTGGTTGACACGAGTATGGTTGACTGGTTGGTGGTTTTACAGAAGAAAAAAAAACAATGGTGACAGATCTATGGTTGATTGAAGTTTGGTTGACATTGTTAGACACTGGAGTTGTGCCAGACTTGTGGAAACAGGCAAATGTAGTACCCATATTCAAAAAGGGAGACAGAGCATCAGCGTCAAATTACCGGCCGATCAGTTTGACGTCAGTAGTGGGGAAATTTCTTGAATCAATTATAGCAGATAGCATCCGATCGCATCTAGATAAAAGCAAATTTATCTACGCCTCTCAACATGGGTTTACAAAGGGAAAATCTTGTCTAACAAATCTGCGAACGTTTTTTGGGAAAGTCTTCGAGGTAGTAGATAATGACGAAAATTACGATGTTATTTACTTAGACTTTAGCAAAGCATTTGACAGAGTACCGCATCAGAGGCTTCTGAGAAAAATTAAGGCTCATGGTATCGAGGGGAAAGTCTTAAATTGTATAAAATCATGGCTCACCGATAGAACGCAGAGGGTCAGCGTAGATGGTGTTAAATCTGAGTGGGGCCGTGTAACCAGTGGGGTTCCCCAGGGGTCAGTACTAGGCCCACTCTTGTTTATAATCTACATAAACGATCTAGATGCTGGGATCAGCAGTGATATAAGCAAGTTTGCGGATGACACCAAAATAGGGCGGCAAATTAATTCAGGGCAGGATGCAAATGCATTACAGGAGGATCTAAATAAACTGCAGGGGTGGTCTGAAAAATGGCAACTGAAATTCAACACCATCAAGTGCAGCGTACTTAATATTGGAAGAACAAATACTTATAATGTATACAGCCTTAACAACATCAACCTAGAGAAGTCGACTTGTGAAAGAGACCTAGGGGTACTTGTAAGCCCGGACCTACGGCCTAGAAAACAGTGCGTTAATGTTCGAAATAAGGCAAACAGAGTATTGGGTTTTATATCTAGAAGTGTAAGTAACAAGAGTGCAGAGGTCTTATTGCAACTATATCTTGCGCTAGTCAGGCCGCACCTCGATTATGCGGTTCAGTTCTGGTGCCCCTATAATAGAATGGATATAAATTCACTAGAGTCGGTGCAGCGAAGAATGGCAAAAATGATTCCGGGACTTAGAAACCTTCATACGAGGATAGGTTAAAGAAACTTAACTTGCATTCCCTAGAAAGACGAAGAGTGCGGGGAGATATGATAGAAGTATTTAAGTGGGTGAAAGGAATCAATAAAGGGGATATAGATAAAGTTCTTATAATATCCGAGCAGGATAGGACTCGTAGCAACGGATTCAAGTTGGATAAGTTTAGGTTTAGGAGGGAGATAGGAAGAAACTGGTTCACAAATAGGGTGGTGGACGAGTGGAACAAGCTTAGCAACTTTGTAGTAAGTGCGGGAATTCTGGAAAGTTTCAAAAGGAGGCTAGATAGATTCATGGATGATAGAGAGTGGTAGTAACTCTCGACAGGAGCTGCCATGCACAGGCCAACCCGCTTATTGCAGACTCCTTATTTTCTTATGTTCTTATGTTATTGTACTGTGGTTGTGAGTGTAATTGACTGAATATTTTTTTAATGAAGTAGAATAATGTGGTTAACACTATAGTCTACCTCCTAGTACAATATGGTGGTGGTAGAAAATATGAATGACACTATATTTTTTACTTCTCAAAGTATATTAGTATGATAGTGAAATATGACACAATATTTCTCACTACAATATGGTGACAGGGCAAAGAAAATCTAGTTGACAGAATCCATTTTAATAAACCATGACGGTATGCCTGACAGAGTGTAGGATGGCGTGACAGTGAATCATATTTCTTGTAGCTCTAAACCGTAGCTACGAGGAGGAGTGAGATAAAAAAACAAGTGGGAGATAAGAGGAAGGAAAATTGTGTAGTACAGTGTCTTAACACGTCTTGAGGTCACTTGATGGTAGACGTTAAGAGGGTGTGTTTTGGTGTCTTGTGTAGAGTGAGTGGGGGAAGGGAGGGAGGGACTGAGTGAGTGAGTGAGAGAGGGACTGAGTGAGTGAGGGAGGGACTGAGTGAGTGACAGTCAGCGGTGAGTGTGTTCTGGTGTAGGGTGATGTAGAGAGTTGTGTGTGTTCTGACCTCGCTCGGGGAAAGGTCACGGCAGACTTAAGCTCCCGGGGATAAATTGTCGTTAATGGCTAGTGCTACTTGTGAACAGGGCTGTGTCCTTCTGAGGGCCGAGCTACTGGCCGAGTTAGTGAAGGTCAAAGAAGAAAACTTGAAATTAAAGGAAGTGATAGCTAGGATGAAGGAAGAAGACACGAGACAAGGAAAGCCCGTGTCTGACGAAAACTCAGGCGAATGGAAGGTTGTGAGGAGAAGAACGACCAAAATGGTACAGAGAAAAGACGCCAAGGAAACGACAACAACAGCTGAGTGTAAAAACTCTTTTAGTCCTTTGATAGACGAATTGGACGCTGCCATCGTCAGGGACAGGGCTGACAAGGAAGGTACGAAAACCTTAATTGTTGACGATTCCCAGGTACGGTACCTGGACAGAGCTTTTGTGGTAAAAATAAAAATAGGATGAGGGTGTGTTTGCCAGGAGCTGGGGTGGGGGATATAGTTGACAGGATGGGACAATATCTTGTCTGGTAATGGGAACAAACCCATTACCTGCCTCAGTGCAGGAGGCAATGATATTGGCCGGTGTAGGAGTGAGGAGTACCTTGATAAGTTCAAGACAGCTATTGAACGTATTAGGTTGAAGGGAGGGATCCCTATCATATGTGGTGTCCTGCCCAGAAGGAGGGTTGGCAATGAATGGTTGTCAAGGGCAGTTGGTGTCAATGGCCGCCTTGACAGTTATTGCAAGTCAATATCAGTCCCATCCATTGACAACTGGGATAACATTTACGGCAGAAGGAACCTTTATGCTAGGGATGGGGTGGCAACCCTGGCTGGCTCTCTCGAGAGGGCAGTTAAAAAGTTGTCGAAGTTTTTAAAGTGCTAGGGGGACATGGACACGGAGGTGGAGGAGACTGCAGTGGGAGCGGGTAAACAAAGTGAACCAAACTAAACTAGGCAGGGAGTTAAACCTAAACGCGTCAAAGAGAGGACTCGGAACACGACTAACTTAAATGTCTACTACGCAAGCAGTAGGGATATGAGAAACAACATGGATGAAATTAGGGCGTTGGTATGTACCGAAAAAAATCGATATAATAGCATTCACCGAAACATGGATAAACGTAGACTCGCGAGAGTTACCCGTCGAATACCGAATTGCAGGTTACAAATTATTCCATACCTATAGGCAGATTAGGAAAGGAGGCTCCTACACCACCTGAGATCCCTCGCCCGAGAATTGCTGCTCGACACCACAACCGCATCCAGCCCCCACGATCACGAACTGATCGCTTTAAGAACAGCCCAGTCCCAACCATTGTAAGAATTATCAATAACTTGTTATCAACCAGTGTATTCACTCCCAGTTAATCTTACTTTTTGCACTGTCACTATGTTGAAATTCCCTGTAGTTTGAGCTTCTCCCCACCTAGTTATTGTATATCATATTTGTATCACTTACTGTATGTTACTTGTATATTATTTGTAAATCAAAATACCCATTCCCCAATTATGTAACTGTATATTTTCAGCCTTCCGGTTGCCATGCTCTTTCAATAAACCGTTAATTATTATTATTATTATTATTATTATTATTATTATTATAAGTTGATCAGTGATTCCCAACATGGCTTCACAAGCGGGCGTTCATGTCTAACTAGTCTATTAACATTCTTTTCGGCTGTTTTCGAATCGGTGGACGAGGGGCACGACTAATAAGAAAAGTGGAGGCTCATGGCATTGGAGGAGATATTCTAAAATGGATTAGTGCGTGGTTACAGGACAGAAAACAGCGAGTGAGCATTAACGGCACTAAATCCGATTGGAGTAACGTCACAAGTGGAGTACCCCAAGGCTCATTACTTGGACCATTATTATTTGTTATACTGTATACATAAACGACATACATATCGGCGTAGACAGCAACATATGTAAATTTGCTGATGGCACTTAAGTGGGGCGTATAATTAAATCTGACGAGGACTCCGCAAAACTACAGGAAGATCTAAAAAAAAAATTCGAATGGTCTGAAGAATGGCAGAAGAAATTCAGTGTGGACAAATGTAAAGTACTCAGTATAGGAGATGTAAACAGAGAAACCAGATATCAGATGAACAACGATGTTATAGAGAAATGCGAATGTGAGAAAGATCTAGGAGTAATAATGATAAGTAGAAATCTTATGCCAAGTAAACGATGTGTATTTGCTCGGAACAAGGCTAATAAAGTACTTGGGTTCATACAAAGGAGTGTTAGTTACAAGACTAAGAGAGGTTATCCTAAAACTATATCTTGCACTTGTGAGACCTCACTTCGATTACGCAGTTCAGTTCTGGTCACCGTACTACAGAATGGTTATGGAATCCCTAGAAAGAATTCAGAGGAGAATGACAAAACTAATCCCGGGCATTAGGAACCTTGAGTACAGAGACAGGTTAAAGCATCTTAATCTGCACTCCTTCGAGAGACGTAGTGTGAGGGGCGATATGATAGAGGTGTATAAATGGAAGTCAGAGTTAAATAAAGGTGACATAACAAAGGTACTCAAACTATCCAACCAGGAGCGAACTCGTAACAATGGTTTAAAATTAAGACAAATTTAGATTTAGGCGCGAGATAGGTAAACACTGGTTTGGAAATAGAGTAGTGGACGAGTGGAACAAATTACCAATTATCATCATTAACTCGAATACGCTGGATAGCTTCAAACACAGGTTGGATGGATATATGAGCAATAGGGGTTGGGTGTAAATGGGACTGCCCAGTATGGGCCAATAGGCCCGCTGCAGTTTCCTCCATTCTTATGTTATTACTGTATATGCAACTAAGAACTTATAAACACAACAACGTTCTTACAACCACAACTACGTGCCTTAGAATACAGCGAACTGCCTAATAATACAGCTATGTGCCTATACATATATAACCACGGTCTTGCACACACACACACACACAACGTACCTAATCATTCATTTTATATAAACTCATTCCAAACAACATCATTAACTCGAATACGCTGGATAGCTTCAAACATACTGTAAGTTGGATGGATATATGAGCAATAGGGGTTGGGTGTAAATGGGACTGCCCAGTATTGGCCAATTGGCCCGCTGCAGTTTCCTCCATTCTTATGTGTGTGTGTTTGGTTATTGTAATTGTTGTATTATCAATTTATTGTTTTATTATTATTATTTTGCCTTTGTTATTTAACCTCCATCTTCATCACCATGCTTATTGTCATCTCCATAATTATTTTCACCATCATTATTAATAACATGATCACGTGCTGTGCTTGGTCTTACTCAGAATCTTTACTTGTGTGAATATTTACATTGACGTTCATAAACTGTTTTGTGTTTTTATACACCAATAATAATAATAATAATAATAATAATAATAATAATAATAATAATAATAATAATCTTTTATTGGTGTGTGTGTGTGTGTGTGTGTGTGTGTGTCATCGCCAGGGTTCTTGGTGTGCGACAACCAGCAGGTGTGTATGTGTGTTGAGGGGGGGGGGGTGTCATTAATGCAGTCATACACAATACTAGATTACTGTCATATGTCGAGGCCTTGACACACATCTGACACCTCCACTCTGATAACTTCATGCTAACGCCTACAGTACACCCTGACACTTCCCACCCTGACGCCTACCCCCTGACACCTTCACCCTGACACCTCTTTTGACATCATCACCCTGACACGTCCCCTTCGACACTTTCACTCCAACATCACCCTGACACATCTACTGAAAACCAAAGGGATAGTGTACTCGTGAATACCAGGAATAGTGTTAGTAACTGGTGTATACCTTTATATAAACAGATAGAAGGAGTGAAAGTTTGAGGTAGTGACCCTCCTCGCCCAGGTGAACCTTGAGGTGAGGAGGAGCTGCACCAGTCACTAATGTAAACAGTCCCTCATCTCACCTACAAGAGAGAGAGAGAGAGACCAGGTGCATTAAGTCATCCTTGTGAAGAATAGGGTCATTTCAGGTAGTTGGTGCAGGTGTAGGACAGGTGGTGGTGTTGAGCAAGTGGTCGTCGGTAGGGCAGGTGGTGATCGTGGGCTAGTGACCGTCTGAGACAGGTAGTCTTACGATGCAGATGGTTGTTTGAAACAGGTGGTGTTTTAAGACAGGTGACAGCTACGCCCAGTAGGCAGTCTACATAGTTGAGTTCCAGCTCTGGTTAGGTCAGGTCAAGCCGTCAAGTTAAGTCAATCTAGTCAGGTCAGTTTGTCAGGTTAGGTCAGAGCAACTCAGGTTAAGTCAGGTTAGGTCAGTTCAAGCCAAGTTACGCCAAAGCAAGTCAGGTAAGGTCAGAGCAAGTCAGGTTATGTCAGATCAACTCAGGTTAGGTCAGTTCAAGCCAAGTTACGCCAGATAAAGTCAGGTAAGGTCAGAGCAAGTCCGGTTAGGTCAGATCAAATCAGGTTGGCTTAGTTTAAGTCAAGTTAGGTTAGATCAAGTCAAGTTAGGTCAGTTCAAGTCATGTTAGGTCAGTTCAAGTCAAGTTAGGTCAGTTCAAGTCATGTTAGGTCAGTTCAAGTCATGTTAGGTCAGTTCAAGTCAGGTTTGGTCAAATCAGTTAGGTTACGTCAGTTCAAGTCAGGGTAGGTTAGGTCAACTCAGGTTAACGTATGCTTTACAGCCTCACGACTCTCAACACACCATGGGCATCAGTCATTAAAGCTTCACTCATAAGAACATAGGAAAGTAAGGAGTCTGCAATAGGCCGGTTGGCCTGTGCTTGGCAGCTCCTGTCGAGAGTTACTACCACTCTCTATCATCCATGAATCTATCTAGCCTCCTTTTGAAACTTTCCAGAGTTCCCGCACTTACTACAAAGTTGCTAAGCTTGTTCCACTCGTCCACCACCCTACTTGTGAACCAGTTTCTTCCTATCTCCCTCCTAAACCTAAACTTATCCAACTTGAATCCGTTGCTCCGAGTCCTATCCTGCTCGGATATTATAAGAACTTTATCTATATCCCCTTTATTGATTCCTTTCACCCACTTAAATACTTCTATCATATCTCCCCGCACTCTTCGTCTTTCTAGGGAATGCAAGTTAAGTTTCTTTAACCTATCCTGATATGGAAGGTTTCTAAGTCCCGGAATCATTTTTGTCATTCTTCGCTGCACCGACTCTAGTGAATTTATATCCATTCTATGATAAGGGCACCAGAACTGAACCGCATAATCGAGGTGCGGCCTGACTAGCGCAAGATATAGTTGCAATAAGACCTCTGCACTCTTATTACTTACACTTCCAGATATGAAACCCAATACTCTGTTTGCCTTATTTCGAACATTAACGCACTGTTTTCTAGGCCGTAGGTCCAGGCTTACAATTACCCCTAGGTCTCTTTCACAAGTCGACTTCTCTAGGTTGATGTTGTTAAGGCTGTATACATTATATTCCAAGTTGATGATATTTTTAAAACTTTATTATATTTTCTCTTCACTTACTGATAAGTTAATGTAGTTTGTTTACCTTTTACACCATCACGGACATATCTGTGGTCTGTATACCTTCCTGGAACCGGCATCACTGAGCTGAGTTCTTGACGGTTCGTGTGTTCGAATTTTTTTCCAAGAACTGATTTGTTTTCGTTTATGGTTGAGAAGGAAAGGAACTGACAGATTAGCTGGCTTAAGAGTTACACCAAGAGGAACGTAACTAGCAGCGCACACACACACACACCACAGAAAACCTTCCTAGTAAAAAAATAGCAGTGTTCATTTAACCTTACGAGTATTAAAAATAGCAAACAAAGCTTAAAATTTCTTCCTTGCTTCTAGAGACTCATGGGTGACTTAGTTAATTTTTTCTATAGAGTGTTCTTCCTTGGGGTGAAATAAGAGAACGTATTTAATTATGTCAGAGACTTAGTGTAGCATAAGAATCTCTCTCTCTCTCTCTCTCTCTCTCTCTCTCTCTCTCTCTCTCTCTCTCTCACTGAAAGAGCTCAGGTTTATACAGCAGAAGGAAAAATCTCACTAATGTTGTTTTGAGAATCGGTATGTGTGTGGCGGAGGTAGGGGAGGGGTTATGAGTCGTGAAGAGAGAGAGGGTCTTTTACACACGTAGTTACAGTTGTGGTGCTTGTTGGCTTTAGCTAGAACTAGGTGGCATGAATCACGTGGCTTCCCTAACTACCCAACCATGCTGACGTCATGTACAGTGTTAGAAGTTGTGGTATGTCCTTGTGGTGGTGAGGAAATTGTGTGTGTTGAATTATTTTAATATAATTTCCTACTATAAAAAAAATATACATAACTAAAACATGAGTTCATTATTTTTGCACAGTGAAGAGAATTGCAACATTGTAATCCTGTTTTAAAAGTGGAGTGAGCGGCTGTCGTGTCCAATTACATGACTCATTTACAATACATGTCAGTAATCAGCAGCACGACACTCCGTTATGGATTCCCCGTCACAGATGTGTCAATAGTGGTGTGTGTGTGTGTGGCGGCCGTGACGTCACTCAGCAAGGAGGGGCGTGTGGCGATTGTGTCGTCACCAAGTAATGCCACGTGGTTGCTGTGACGTCACTCGCTATATGTGTAAATAGTGATAGTATCGTAAAAAGAAAACATCGAACAGGTGGCTTGAAACTTGAGGATAATTATTGTGCTCTAAAGAATCCCTTGGAAAGAATTCAATTACATCTGCTTTATTCAGATTCAGATTTGCCCCCGAGGGGGCTAGTTTATTGGGCACCCCCTTACATCCTGTGCTAGGTGAAGCGCAGAAGCGTTTATAGCGCCCAACAGGGAAGTATGAAAAGTTCATACTTGCCTTTATGACTCGTACATTAAGGGCGTAAAAGCCTGAAGGGTCATAGGTTCTGTCAAGTTACATAAAGTGAGAGAATGATGAGTGTGTGGGGGGAAAGTTCCCGGTACATTTTATCTGTTTATGGCAGAGAGTGGCAGGTCCCTAGTGCCAGGCCTGTGACTAGGAGGAGGGATATCTGGTCTGGGAGGGAAGAGGTGTTGGTAACGGCTGGGGACCTATAGGAGGAGGTCATAGGGCAAGTGAGGATGTAGTGAGAGAGGGTGTGAGAGTCGGGATCTGCTTTATCGTGTTGTGTGAATATTGGGGTACGTTATGTGGAAGACGCCATCTGAACACGGAACACACGGAACACTTTTTCAATACAGAACACGTTACATGAAAACTGATTGCACTTAGACTACATAAAATGAGAGCCATACACCTAAGAGTCTTTACCTTAGGTGTGATACAGTACCTTACCTGATTTCACTTAACGATTAACCTCCATAATACTAACGTAACCTAACGAGGGCCTCCCAGATGAAATAAATTAGAGGAATTAATCTCCAGGTGGATCAAAATGTCAATATAAAAAGTCGATAACATTTTTTTTTTTTAAGGGCGAATATACTGTAAAGTGTTGATCAGCAAAAGCTATATGAGGACGGTGATGTCACTATGGCAGAGGGATCGTCACCAAGCCATTATGGAAGATTTCACTAACAGTAAGAGTTGCAATATATCATGACACCAAAGCTTTTACTCTTGTGTGGTGGCGGCGGTGACTGCGGTGGTGGTGGAGGCGCCTGTGGTGATGGTATAGCGGTGTGGTGGTGGTATAGTGGTGATGGTGCAGGTGGCCTCTCTCCTTGTGCCTCACCCTTCACTACAACTAACTCATTTACATACTTCACTCGAGGTCTTTAGGTTGTTGTTCTGTTTACTGGACCAACTGTGCTGTTACACTTTGTTGACTCCTGATGATTGACCACTGCTGCCTTTCTACTTCGTCAGATTGCATTGCCTGGAGATTAACTAACCTAACCTAACCTAATCTAACCTAATCTAACCTAACCTAATCTAACCTAACCTAATCTGACCTAACCTAATCTAATCTAACCTAATCTAACCTAACCTAATCTAACCTAACCTAATCTGACCTAACCTAACCTAATCTAACCTAATCTGACCTAATCTGACCTAACCTAACCACCAGGTAGCGTTAAAGTGATAAATGTTCAAATGTAATGAGGTTGGGTGTCCAATCTTCATGTGGACCCACACATTAATAGCCTACCGCACTGAGTCGCACTGATTACCGGAAATACATTACAATACAGTGAAACTTATATTTAACGGACAATATAGAGAGGAAATTCCGTTATATCGAGAGCCCATTAGATGTGAAACCTCCATTTAACGAACTATAATGAGATGAAAATACATTATAACGAGAGCTTATTATATATGAAACCCCCCATATAACGGTTTATATGGAGAGATAAGTCCGTTTTATGGAGGTTTCACTATATGTAGTGTAAGCTAGACTACTGCGTATAAGTGGACTAACCGACAGCTACCGAGTATTGTAGTTACAGTCACTCTTAGAACTATCGGCACTTGGGGTGACGATGAACACTGTGGCTCCTGTGGTCTCGGTAGGGTTGTCAAAATACTTCGTCCATTGTGTCGTATTTTTTCAGCACTGAGAATGTATCGTAATTATTGTAGGTTTATTATCGTCATTAATGTCTCAAAAGTGTCCTTATCAGGACCATTAATGTCTCAAAAGTGTCGTTATCAGGACCATTAATGTCTCAAAAGTGTCGTTATCAGGACCATTAATGTCTCAAAAGTGTCGTTATCAGGACCATTAATGTCTCAAAAGTGTCGTTATCAGGACCATTAATGTCTCAAAAGTGTCGTTATCAGGACCATTAATGTCTCAAAAGTGTCGTTATCAGGACCATTAATGTCTCAAAAGTGTCGTTATCAGGACCATTAATGTCTCAAAAGTGTCGTTATCAGGACCATTAATGTCTCAAAAGTGTCGTTATCAGGGCCATTAATGTCTCAAAAGTGTCGTTATCAGGACCATTAATGTCTCAAAAGTGTCGTTATCAGGACCATTAATGTCTCAAAAGTGTCGTTATCAGGACCATTAATGTCTCAAAAATGTCGTTATCAGGACCATTAATGTCTCAAAAGTGTCGTTATCAGGACCATTAATGTCTCTAAAGTGTCGTTATCAGGACCATTAATGTCTCAAAAGTGTCGTTATCAGGACCATTAATGCCTCAAAAGTGTCGTTATCAGGACCATTAATGCCTCAAAAGTGTCGTTATCAGGACCATTAATGTCTCAAAAGTGTCGTTATCAGGACCATTAATGTCTCTAAAGTGTCGTTATCAGGACCATTAATGTCTCAAAAGTATCGTTATCAGGACCATTAATGTCTCAAAAGTGTCGTTATCAGGACCATTAATGTCTCTAAAGTGTCGTTATCAGGACCATTAATGTCTCAAAAATGTCGTTATCAGGACCATTAATGTCTCAAAAGTGTCGTTATCAGGTCCATTAATGTCTCAAAAGTGTCGTTATCAGGACCATTAATGTCTCAAAAGTGTCGTTATCAGGTCCATTAATGTCTCAAAAGTGTCGTTATCAGGACCATTAATGTCTCAAAAGTGTCGTTATCAAGACCATTAATGCCTCAAAAGTGTCGTTATCAGGACCATTAATGTCTCAAAAGTGTCGTTTTCAGGACCATTAATGTCTCAAAAGTGTCGTTATCAGGACCATTAATGTCTCTAAAGTGTCGTTATCAGGACCATTAATGCCTCAAAAGTGTCGTTATCAGGACCATTAATGTCTCAAAAGTGTCGTTATCAGGACCATTATGTCTCAAAAGTGTCGTTATCAGGACCATTAATGTCTCAAAAGTGTCTTCGTTATCAGGACCATTAATGTCTCAAAAGTGTCTTCGTTATCAGGACCATTAATGTCTCAAAAATGTCGTTATCAGGACCATTAATGTCTCAAAAGTGTCGTTATCAGGACCATTAATGTCTCAAAAGTGTCGTTATCAGGACCAATAATGTCTCAAAAGTGTCGTTATCAGGACCATTAATGTCTCAAAAGTGTCTTCGTTATCAGGACCATTAATGTCTCAAAAGTGTCTTCGTTATCAGGACCATTAATGTCTCAAAAATGTCGTTATCAGGTCCATTAATGTCTCAAAAGTGTCGTTATCAGGACCATTAATGTCCCAAAAGTGTCGTTATCAGGACCATTAATGTCTCAAAAGTGTCGTTGTCAGGACCATTAATGTCTCAAAAGTGTCGTTGTCAGGACCATTAATGTCTCAAAAGTGTCGTTATCAGGACCATTAATGTCTCAAAAATGTCGTTATCAGGACCATTAATGTCTCAAAAGTGTCGTTATCAGGGCCATTAATGTCTCAAAAGTGTCGTTATCAGGACCATTAATGTCTCAAAAGTGTCGTTATCAGGACCATTAATGTCTCAAAAGTGTCGTTATCAGGACCATTAATGTCTCAAAAGTGTCGTTATCAGGACCATTAATGTCTCAAAAATGTCGTTATCAGGACCATTAATGTCTCAAAAGTGTCGTTATCAGGACCATTAATGTCTCTAAAGTGTCGTTATCAGGACCATTAATGTCTCAAAAGTGTCGTTATCAGGACCATTAATGTCTCAAAGGTGTCGTTATCAGGACCATTAATGCCTCAAAAGTGTCGTTATCAGGACCATTAATGTCTCAAAAGTGTCGTTATCAGGACCATTAATGCCTCAAAAGTGTCGTTATCAGGACCATTAATGTCTCTAAAGTGTCGTTATCAAGACCATTAATGTCTCTAAAGTGTCGTTATCAAGACCATTAATGTCTCAAAAATGTCGTTATCAGGACCATTAATGTCTCAAGTGTCGTTATCAGGACCATTAATGTCTCAAAAGTGTCGTTATCAGGACCATTAATGTCTCAAAAATGGCGTTATCAGGACCATTAATGCCTCAAAAGTGTCGTTATCAGGACCATTAATGTCTCTAAAGTGTCGTTATCAGGACCATTAATGTCTCAAAAGTATCGTTATCAGGACCATAAATGTCTCAAAAGTGTCGTTATCAGGACCATTAATGTCTCTAAAGTGTCGTTATCAGGACCATATCAGGACCATTAATGTCTCAAAAATGTCGTTATCAGGACCATTAATGCCTCAAAAGTGTCGTTATCAGGACCATTAATGTCTCAAAAATGTCGTTATCAGGACCATTAATGTCTCAAAAGTGTCGTTATCAGGTCCATTAATGTCTCAAAAGTGTCGTTATCAGGACCATTAATGTCTCAAAAGTGTCGTTATCAAGACCATTAATGCCTCAAAAGTGTCGTTGTCAGGACCATTAATGTCTCAAAAGTGTCGTTTTCAGGACCATTATTGTCTCAAAAGTGTCGTTATCAGGACCATTAATGTCTCTAACGTGTCGTTATCAGGACCATTAATGCCTCAAAAGTGTCGTTATCAGGACCATTAATGTCTCAAAAGTGTCGTTATCAGGACCATTAATGTCTCAAAAGTGTCGTTATCAGGACCATTAATGTCTCAAAAGTGTCGTTATCAGGACCATTAATGTCTCAAAAGTGTCTTCGTTATCAGGACCATTAATGTCTCAAAAGTGTCTTCGTTATCAGGACCATTAATGTCTCAAAAATGTCGTTATCAGGACCATTAATGTCTCAAAAATGTCGTTATCAGGACCATTAATGTCTCAAAAGTGTCGTTATCAGGACCATTAATGTCTCAAAAGTGTCTTCGTTATCAGGACCATTAATGTCTCAAAAATGTCGTTATCAGGTCCATTAATGTCTCAAAAGTGTCGTTATCAGGACCATTAATGCCTCAAAAGTGTCGTTATCAGGACCATTAATGCCTCAAAAGTGTCGTTATCAGATTACGACTCTTTGTGTGGTGTCTTTTATCATATGGAAATTACATCCATACTGACGAGAACTAAAACTGAGGGAGTTTTTCCTAAGTCAGCTGGCGGATTAGGTGACAGCTGACATCTTGTGTATGTGTCAGCTGACCTATTTTACTAATTAGGTAACGTGTAGGTGAGGTAGCTGACGTGTATACCTGAGTCAACTGACGTATGGGTGTGAGTCAGCTGACGTACTATGCGTGCTGGGTAAATTATACGTGAGTCAAGTGGCGTGTAGGTGAGTCAGCTTTACTTTGTGAGTCAGGTGACGTGTAGATGAGTCAGCTTTACTTTGTGAGTTAGGTGACGTGTAGGTGAGTCAGCTTTACTTTGTGAGTCAGGTGACGTGTAGGTGAGTCAGCTTTACTTTGTGAGTTAGGTGACGTGTAGGTGAGTCAGCCGCCATGGCTTGTGAATCAGGTAAGGTATAGTGTAAACGGCGTGTCATGTCACTCAAGCGCTGGTTCAATGTCATCTTGTCATCACAGCTGTTTGAAGACCTGTGACAGACTGCTCTCTCTCTCTCTCTCTCTCTCTCTCTCTCTCTCTCTCTCTCTCTCTCTCAGCATCCTGTGTGAGTAGTTGTCTTACTCATTTATTAACGACCTAAATAATAATAATAATAATAAAAAGGTAGTCAAGGGAGATTACGTGTTAAAATTAATCATCTGTATATAAGTTTATGACATGGAATTCGAACCTTTGATGAAATAAAGCTAAATCGTGAACCCTTGTCTATGAGGATGGGGCTTTTGAGACACCCTGTAATGTTTGTGGTGGTGTAACGCATGTGTTCGAGACGAGTTCGAAATGGGTTCTAAACTGCTACAGGAGAATGCGTAGTTATTTCGCTATAATTTTAAGGTAGTTTAGTTTCAACATAGTGGTCTTAGTCTTTTCTCTTTTATTGTGTTTCGATGCTGGAGTCACACATGATCCTCAGTAACGTCGACTTGATCTGGAAAAGTTATACTCAGGAATTTGGCTTCGAAACAGTGTTCAGAGATTTCGATACAGTTTTAATGACAGTTGCAAGGGGCTGCTTCAGATGAAATTTCTGTACGGTTTGAATAACAGGTTGTGACGGTTCAAATATTAGTTCGGCACGATTCGAATAAACAAAGCGGGTCGGTTCGTACGATTTATTGAACGGCTGGGAATCAAATCTATTCTTAGGGTCTTATATATATGTTGAGTTTGGTTTTGGATTCAATATTAAAAGTTATTTTGATTTTGTTTATTGTTTAACTTATCGTAAATATAAAGTTTTTGATTGGTTTTGTTGTGGGAAAATTACTTTGTATTGTACCTTTGGGGAGCTTGTAGGTGTGGCTAGTGTGACCTTTGGGTACGAGGTTGTGGGTCAAAAGGGTCATAGATGGAATTCACAGGTTATAGGTCACTCTTATTTGGAGAGTTGTTGGTATGGCTGGTGTACAGGACCTATCAAGGTCATACAGATGAAATGTTTACCAAGAATATTTTCAATGTAACATCTTCAGAATTCACCTTGTAAAAATTTGCCTCCTCTCCTAACCAAAGTGCACACCTGTAGTGATTCACCCCTTAAAGTACTCCCCTGAAGAGTCACCCCCGACATCTCAATCTACCTGAAGTTTAATCACCCTGATGCTACCTAAAGGAGAGAGAGGGAGGCAGGAGAGGGGAAATCTTCAGGTACTACTAACATTATCTTACATTTCAACTATACTGTAAACATTTCTTCATTTTTTTTTTTTTGGCTTTTTATCACCATTGTATCCTATGTTATCTTCACGTTATCATTTGTGGCGTATTACTGAATAAAGAGACACGCTGTTGTGATTGTTCCGGACACGAGGATCACCACAAAATATCACCTGTGTTCTATCTATTTCTTTATCAAGGTATTATGGTCTTGTTCATCTGTTCTGGTGATAAGTGCAGGTGGTGTTAATTGCCTTGTTTGGTGGTAATTACCCACCCCCCCCCCCCCTCCTCGTTACCTGGTTATTAGTAATGTGTTAAGCGCATTTGTTATTGTTTTTGTTGATGTATAGTAGAGTCAAGCGCAGTTGTTGTTCTTGTTATACAGTATAATCAAGCGCAGTTGTTGTTCTTGTTATTATACAGTAGAATCAAGCGCAGTTGTTTTTTTGTACAGAAGAATCACGCGCAGTTGTTGTTCTTGTTATCTTACAGTAGAATCAAGCGCAGTCCTCCCAGAATGTTATAAGCAGAGATAAGCGCAGTTGTCGTAGTCCTCGTTATCACACAATAGATTCGTGCGCAGTTGTCTCGTCTACACCGCGATGATTTTTATCTAAATCTCCCTAATTGTATCGACGGACACCGTAATAATGCCTTTGTTGTGACCATCAGTTTATGACC
This sequence comes from Homarus gammarus, assembly GCA_958450375.1. Classification (NCBI taxonomy): domain Eukaryota; kingdom Metazoa; phylum Arthropoda; class Malacostraca; order Decapoda; family Nephropidae; genus Homarus; species Homarus gammarus. The sequence goes on along the minus strand of CAUDMG010000658.1, from coordinate 3,571,597 downwards.
AGACCCTGAATTATACAAGGCTGTTGGGGGGGTGACCTCACTGTTAAATGAGGAATAGCTCTCTCTCTCTCTCTCTCTCTCTCTCTCTCATAAGACAACCCTCACCAAACGTCAGACATACCCGGGTAGCTGATTACGACACTATAGGCAGTAGCGGTGAGGTATAGTAGTATGGATAAAGACTTAAATAAAGACCCTGGTGGTATTAATTTATTAGAAGTCTTTAATTACATATACTTTTTTAGGCTTATATTAATTCAGCATCATTATTTATCAAGTTCTAATTTAATGTTTTTTTTTAATATAAATTCACCATCCTTCTCTAAGTATGATGATTTTTAATACTAACTCATCATCATTTATCGAGCCAATCAAAAACACGATCAGACTTGACCTTTCTTAGACCTTATCATTAATTCGTCGTAGAGAAAATGTTGTTGTTGTTGGTAAATGATAAAAATGTTCCCAGTGGTGAAAAAAAAAATATGATTAAAGAAAATGGTAAACTAATATTGTTAAAAAGTATTATAAAATATAATGGTAAAAGAATATGTCATAAAAACATTGAAAAAAATTATGGTAAATGAGTATAGCAAAAGATTATTGTCAAAGAATATGATAAAATAGCATTGTAAAATAGTAATGTCAAAGAATATGGTAAAAAATAATCATACGAACCTTGAGGAACGTTACTTGCATGTATTTATAAATAGAAGGAAGACAGTGAAGGAACAGAGAAGTGGCAGGAGGAGCAGGATTCTGTGGAAGTTAGTGACCTCGAAGTAATCCAGGAACGACCCGGTCACTCCTGCAGGACCCTCGGTAACTAAGAACCAATAAAAACCTGGAGACATAAAAGTAGTAATGACGTGTAGTGTAGGAGATAGTAATGACGAGTAGTGTAGGAGATAGTAATGACGTGTAGTATAGGAGACAGAACTCATTGACGTAACCAGGAAGGAATGAAAACCGGAATTAATGTATTTGTTGGTCACTGAGGAGCCAAGAAAGAGCTGACTGAGGAAATAACATCCGTGAATACTGAGCAGAACCTGAGGAAGGAGTGATCGGGCCTCACGAAGACCCCTAGAAACTGTTGTAGGTATTGACCATTGAGATCTAAAGAAACCTGGGCGTCCTCGTGTCCATAGGAATCTCAAGAACTCTGAAGAATTTGCAATCATAAAAGCACAACTCAGTACATGAAGGACTGGCTGTAAATACCAACGGAAGTTTGTGGTTACTCAAAATCTCAGAAATTGGAGGATTCTTAGTTTTCTTTATAAAACCGTGAGAGACTTAACCAAAACATAAGGACCTGGTGTTTTACAGGAACTCGAGGAATGTCTCTTTAGGTTGTTTGTGTCCATGGCAGTGAAGTCTTCGGTATTTTACCCGCCCAGAAATTTATGGGTTGTACCGTGTTCGTTCGTTCTGTTTTTATTTCTACACCTGACTGTAATAAATGTAGTTATATCTCTTAATTAAGGAGGAAATTTATCGAATTTGGGTTTCAGCAAAATTTTCACACGTTGGATCTTTGAGGCCAAGACGAAAACACTTCTCTTCGTTGGCAGTTTATGCAATACTCCGCCTTTTGTGTGTTTTTTGTCTATCAAGTTGGCGCTGTGATGCGTGAAAAGCCCTGAATTAATCGTGCAGTCTTGATGTTATGCAATAAGGTCCAAGGTAGGCGGATCTAATCATGATGCTGAAGGGACCTTAAGTTGACTGATAAACTTGAGGGTGATGCTTGATGTCTCCCTGGGTGCGACAGAACCACCAGAGGAAAAGTAGGGTTCCAAAATTTTTATAAACTTTTGAAATAATACCTACAGAAATGTAAGGCGTTCTTCGCTCGAGCACAGGGCAAGAGCTTTAGAACGACACGTAAAGACTCTTTTTATTTCTCCAAGAGGACACCTGAAGACCCTGGAATGACGGTGAGGAGGAGGCGGTGACGTTGGAGGACACCCAGGTATCATCAGACGGACCCAAAATGACTCTTCAAAACTTGGTGTAAATTACAAGTGTCGAGGGCGAGACACTAGGGGTTAAAAACGGCAGAGTGGGAGTAAAGGTCCGGGACGACACCTGAGGGTCTTAAGAGAAGTTAAAGAGAGACTTGATTATGTACATTTGATGGAGATTGACCCTGAGGACCCTAGATTGACGGAAAGAGGCCCAGGGCTGATATTTGATAATGTTGAGACTCTTGGCCGCCCTTAGACGACGGCGTAGGTGGGGGGGGGGGGGGGGGTGCAGCACAACCAAGATGAGGGGAGCCGTGATGTCATGCCGATGCACCATTAGCAGGCAGCGGTCCGTGACGGTGTTGCGTCATTGCTGGCCCAGAGGTGATCACGCTCCGCCCGCCCTAACCCCACCCAACCAACCTCTAACCCACTCACCCACCTCTTACCCACCCCTAACCCACCCACCCAACCACCCTCTAACCCAAACCACCCACCCGGGGTCAGAAGGCCCAGGCTTCCTTCACCCTTCTGAGCGACTCTCTCACCACGCTCGAAGCTGTACCGTATGTTGTTCAATGTAGGATTTTGGGCCCGTGGGGGGATTTTGCCCAAGAGGATTTTTGTCCACTGTTGGTTTAAGTCCTTTTGTGTCCACTTTGTAGGGATTTTTCTTCGTTATGTAGAATTTTTGTTCACTTAGTTTTTTGTTCACTATACAGTTTTTTTTTTCAATTTTTTTTCATACCAATTTTTTTTCACTTGTTGATTCTCCTTATACACAATTTTGTTCATTTTGTAGATTTTTTTTTTCACTGCAGGGTTTGGTTTTGTTCGTTAAACAGATTTTTTTTTCTTCATTCTACAAAATATACATTCATCGAAGGCTCTTACTGGAGTGTAGGCGACTGTAGTGTATACTGTCCCTTCACTCTGGGCACGACTGTAGTGGGCAGGTACTTAGATACCCACCTGAGCCAAGGTATTCAAGGTGAAAATGAAATAGTTTTGATTATTTTGTCCTTAAATTTTTTGCTGAATGTTAGAGAGAGAGAGAGAGAGAGAGAGAGAGAGAGAGAGAGGCCATAAAATCGTCTTGCAGGTTAACATTAATTCAGCATTTACATAAACAATACAGGTTTCGTAACGTAATACCCCCCCCCCCCCTTCCCCCCCCCCTGAAAAATATACATAATTCATGAGATTTAATCTAATGTAGGAGGATTAAAAATATAAATATCATTGTGGTGGTGAGTGTTTAACAATACTTATAATTAAGTGCTTGTGACCCGCAGCTGGACACGTGAGCCCAGGTCAAGGTAGGCTGACCCTCACAGTCTTGTGGCTTTAAGATCCTTGTGAGCTTTGGTTAATGACGAAGAACCATGTTGAGGAAAATATATACAGTACACACACACACACACACATACACACACACATACATACACATACACACACACAGTTACAGTTACAGTAATAATAATGGTAATGATGATGATAATAATAATTTACGGTTCTTTGAGAGAAAATTGCAGTCAAGTGCTGAAAATACGCAATAAATAGAAGTTTTGTGTGTGTTCGTTCACGCAAGTTTTTGTAAGCCAGGGGTCAAGAACATGTCATGTGATCATTAGAAACCGAAGAGTTGTCTTGTACAATTAGATGGTTGAGTATTTTAATAAAGTAAACAGCAAGCGTTGTCTTGTGTCGTGGTAATACAGATAACATTTGAAGGTCAAGTTTCATCCTTGAACGTAACTCTCATGTCGCTCCACATGTTACAGCTAAACGTAACTAGGATGAAGGTGTGTCGTCACCAAACAAAGTGCAATATACTCTACCATGAGTCCGATACGTCCGAGGTAAAGGTCACACTCGAATATGACCTTTGTACCGTGATGAAACCTCAAGTGAATAAGTGATGCAATAAATTTTCATAGTGGTAAATGGCAAAGGGAACATTTAGACAAAGGGCTCATGGGTGCCATATAGGACTACATGCAGGTGACTGTTTACTGGTTAACCTGGGCCCAGAATCATCGGTGACTGGGCCCGTAGTGGGTACTTACAATGGACGGAATAAGTTATGGTGGCTTTATAGAACAATAGACTGGTTGTAGAAATAGTTACGTTAGTTCTCCTGGTCCGTAATAAGATACACCGCTCACTGATACTCACGGCGCGGCGGAACTTATTAAAACAGATGTTAGTAAATTTAGGACAATTTCCACACAAAATTACTGAGAATAATTAGTCTCAATTTTTACATTAGTTTTAGTGATCATTTCCTTTGTATCGTTGACTGTTAAACTTAATGTCAGCCTCTTGGTAGTGTATTGTTTCTCGATATACTTCTCTTGTCGCTGTATTCCTGTATTGTAACGTAACACCACCTGAGTATGGGCTTGTATTCCTGTATTGTAACGTAACACCACCTGAGTATGGGCTTGTATTCCTGTATTGTAACGTAACACCACCTGAGTATGGGCTTGTATTCCTGTATTGTAACGTAACACCACCTGAGTATGGGCTTGATCTATGCCTCGTTATGTTCTTGAAAACTAACTCACTCTGTTCTTCTGGTAGCTGTAGGTCACGTTTTGACTTATGTTGGACTATGGTCTGTACTCACACCAGGGTTGTTCTGCATCCTCACCTAAATGACTCATAATTACGATTGTGAAAAATATATAACTATGAACCTTGGCCACAGCATATTATAGGTCACACAGTTCATCCACTGACCATCTATTGAAAAATATGTCACTGTGAACTGCTTTTGGGGGAATTCCTTTATACCACTGTGCGTTCGTTTGTGTTATCGCCACGTACCCATCCTCGGCCTATGAGAACATCTGGGAGGATCCATGCCACCTCTGTTAAAATTCCATCTTATAGAACCTCTTCTTACCAGACTGCCACAGTACCCAGTATATTTTTCCTCTGTCTGATAACCTCGAACCGTTCAAAACATCCTTCTTCGGATATCTTCAATCTCTGGCGGCAGGGGGACGCGCCTCGCTGAATACATCTGACATTAACATTTTTCTCCCGTCTCCTTGTGTGTTTTTTTTTATGTTAATACAAAGAATCACTGGTCATTGTGATGTGATAACCTAAAAACATATAATCACTCCCTTGAAAAAGTAGGTCACTGTGATTAAAGAATAACAATTGACTCATATTTTGGGGATGTTTTTTTTGGGGGGGATATATAGGCCAATGTCACAATACTATCCAGGCACCTACTGATGGTTGCTGCTAGGTGGCTGTGACCTGTTCTTGGGGCTGTACTGTAACACAAGACGATACAGCCACCAGACGTCGTGGACACACACAAGTCTACCTGGTCTCGTCTTAAGGTTAGGTCACAGTGACGTATTTTGAAGAATTTATGTGTCACTAATTTTCATGTACAACTCTGGGTCACCACTATTGCAACATACACCACTCATCAGATTTCAAGTGTGTGTGGGTGGGTGGGTGGTGTAACGCCCTCGCTATGCCGCCCACCCTAACAAGCCACCCACGCTCATGCCACGTTGTCCACACCACTGAACCGCACACGCCCACGTAGCCCGCCGTAGGACATGCTGCGACCACCCAGCAGGCGTGTAGTGTGTTGTATTACATGTGTGGTGAAATTTTCCATGTGTGAGAAATAAAAAATATGTCTTAGCGTCTACCACTTACTGGAGGTGTTTTCAACGAACACTCGCCCACTGGAGGGATACACGCCCACTGGAGGGATACACGCCCACCGGGGGGATACACGCCCACTGGAAGGATACACGCCCACCGGGGAATTGTAATGGAATAATGACGCTGTGGGTAGTTATGGTGTGGGCGTGGGTAGGAGTATTTATTGGAGTAGTGAGGGTATGGATGGTCATGGTGTGGGCGTGAGTAGGAGTATTTCTTGGATTAGCCACATTTCATTTGGACGAAAATGACCTTGACTTATAAAGAAATTGGACTTGTGTAAACTTTCTTCATTTACACTTAATATGCGCCCAACTAATGTCATCTTTGTCATACTGTTGTCATACTGGTCAATAGAAAACCCCTTATCTGTTTCTCTCCCATCACGGGTTACAGGTACAGCAGCAATCATTCCCCTGATATTGATGTACTGTAGGTGGAGGTGGTGGTGGTCGTCTGTAATTTGTGCTGAACCTCAAGTAAGATTAACAGTGAGGTGATGTGACGGGACGGGTAGAACTGTCTGTTAAAATGGACGTGAAAAAGACTCTTACATTGACGGGGGATGAAAATCTGGACTCTTAAATTGACGGGAGGAAATCTGGATTCTTCTAACACGTAATTCTCTTCTCAACTATATACAGTACAGTAATCCACAAAGGCAGTTCATCGTCTGTTATCTAGAATACTTTCAGCTCCTAATTTCCCATAACCAACTATAACCACCTTTATTGTTTACAAGACGGATGACCTTTCACTTAATTACCAAAGGAAAGACCAAATGAAATATGCCGGTTGGAGTAGTGTGGGTGGCTTTAGTTTGGACGTGGGTAACTATGGTGTGGACGTGGGTAGTTAGATCGTGGGTAGGTATGGTATGGGTATAAGCATCACAATACACGAGGCATGATCACTATCAACCAAATGAACTCCCTGGGAAAAAAAATATCAATCTGATTCTAATATTTCGGTATCATACTAATATAATGCAAGTTACAGTCACAAGTTACAGTCACTATTACAGGTTACAGTCACAAGTTACAGTCACTATTACAGGTTACAGTCACAAGTTACAGTCACTATTACAGGTTACAGTCACAAGTTACAGTCACTATTACAGGTTACAGTCACAAGTTACAGTCACTATTATAGGTTACAGTCACAAGTTACAGTCACTATTATAGGTTACAGTCACCAGGCGTGGTCACCTTAGTCACTCCTCTTTTAATTTTTGACCTTATGTCCAGGAGTATAAGTTATGTTTAGTCTTTAACTCTTGTCACACACACACACAGACACACACACACACACACACACACACACTTATTAGTCGTCATGCCAATTCTGCTTTCATCATTGTAGTCCTGACATTTCACATTGTTTATTGCCCCTAACCTTTACTACTCCTTTGTGTAAATTATTCCTTGATACTCCACCTGAGAGAGAACATGCATAAAGAGAGACGATACTGAAGACCCAATGAAGGTGAAGATAAAATACAGTGGGATTTCAATGTTGTGATTTACTGTACTGTATAGGGTATTGTGTATGAAGTGGTTGGGTGGATGTATGATGTATTTTATTAATGTTGGAATTTTATTACTAATTTATTCATATTTTTCCTGTTTATTTTTTTTATTTTTTTTTATTTTGGTGATTCTAGAATTGAGTTTTATATGTTTGTGTGTTTTTTTTTTTAAGGAAGGTTTGATTATACAAATTTATTTAATCTGGGGTGGGGGGGGGGTTCCTAAGATGGATTTTAATTAATTTTAGTAATTATTTTTGCTGATTTGTTTAGTGAGAAAAATTATATACTGTATATATATATATGACTACAAAAAGAAAGATTAATTTGGCGAAACTTTTTTTCCTCCTCATCTTTTAATTTTCCTTTTACGTTTTCTTCTCTAATTTTCCCTCCACTTTTTCCCATTATCTATTTTCCTCCACCTTCTTCTTCTTGTTCTTCTTCTTCTTAATAGTATAATCTACATTACAGTACAACAAATTCTGATATCATATCCATTTTGAAGCACTAACCTAACCTAACCTAACCTAACCTAACACTATAACACTAACCCAACCCAACCCCAACCCAACCCAACCCCAACCCACCCCCACCCACCCACCCCACCCCACCCAACCCAACCCAACCCCACCCCACCCCACCCACCCAACCCAACCCAACCAACCCAACCCAACCCCACCCCACCCCACCCCACCCACCCAACCCAACCCCACCCCACCCCACCCCACCCCACCCAACCCAACCCAACCCCACCCAACCTCACCCCACCTCACCCAACCTCACCCAACCCCACAAACATTGCCAATAAACTCAATTTAAAATATTATGATAAAGTAAATAAGAATAATTTATACGTTTTTGTGTAAGCTTGGATTTTCCCAACACACACACACACACACACACACACACACAATATTCAAATGAGAATGACTTCTAGACAGCCACACCTCCTTTAAGCCCTGACGTCATTGGGCTGACATCAGTGGTGACATAAGCTGGCCTCCTGTAAACATCCTTTGGTCGATCCTCCTACTGTCTTAGGCTACGATTTGCGACTTTCTGGATACACAAACACACACACACACACACATGTCGCCACCTCCATGTGTAGTGTTCGCCACCGCCGTCTCCTCTCCTCTCCTGCTGCGTTGTTCATTGAGATGAGAGAGAGAGAGAGAGGTTGTTAGGTGATCTTTTGTCTTTGTTCGCGTTTATGAATCATTGTGTATTTGTTTGAATATTTCCGGATATTTATTTGTTTCCGTGTGTAATCCTCTATATATCCTGTTTTATATCCTTGTCTTTGTATTTTGTAACTGGTTGGTGAATAATGGTGTATTGTCTGTAGTCTGTGTTTTAAATTGTATGCTTGTATTAATGTATTCTAAGTATGGCTGTATTTTTAGTGCGATTTATTATTTTTGTTAGTTATGTATATTCCTCTGTGTGTGTGTGTGTGTGTGTGTGTGTGTGTGTGTGTGTGTACGTGCCATATCAGCTGGTGACGTATTTCTTGAAGTTTGTCGTTTCTACACTTTCTTCTGTTTTTTTTTACTCTATTTTCCTTATGTTTCCTTCATTCGTTATTATAATTAAGCTCTGTCACACCCATCTTTATCATCTGTTTCTTATTACCCATGTTTTTCTTCTTTTTTTATCCTGTGTCTTTTTCGTTTATCAATTATTTTATCTTTTCTGGGTTATTTTTTCGTTATTTCATTCTTCCTGGAATTATTAGTTTTTATTATTTATTTAGTTAGATTAAAGCTTTTGTTATCTGTTAAAGCTTTTATTATCTGTTAAAGCTTTTGTTATCTGTTAAAGCTTTTTGTTATCTGTTAAAGCTTTTGTTATCTGTTAAAGCTTTTGTTATCTGTTAAAGCTTTTATTATCTGTTAAAGCTTTTGTTATCTGTTAAAGCTTTTGTTATCTGTTAAAGCTTTTGTTATCTGTTAAAGCTTTTGTTATCTGTTTCTGCCTTTTTTTTCGTTTAATTTTATGTCATTAGTTTAGAGTCTCATGTTATATCCTGCTGTTATTGTTGTTGTTGTTATTGTTTTGGTGTTCTTGTTGTTGGTGCTGCTGTTGTTGTCATTGTTGTTATTAGTGTTTGTTATTATTGTTGTTGTTGTTCTTGTTTTTCTATGTTACATTGCCATTACGTTATTTCTCTCCTATTAAAAACTTAAAAGGACTAAACAAACATTTCTTAGCTTCCGACTGTGAGGTGATGATAGGGGTGCGTGTTTTTCTCAAGGTCTTTGGTTCGTGTTTATTAATGTTGTGTTTTTCTCCTCTCAGGTTAGGGTAGGTTAGGTTACTGAGGTTAGAGTAGGTTAAGGTAGGTTAGGTTAGAGTAGGGTAGGTTAGGTTAGAGTAAGGTAGGTTAGAGTAGAGTAGGTTAGGTTAGAGTAGAGTAGGTTAGGTTAGAGTAGGGTAGGTTAGGTTAGAGTAGGGCAGGTTAGATTAGGTTAGAGTAGGGTAGGTTAGGTTAGGTTAGAGTAGGGTAGGTTAGGTTAGAGTAGGGCAGGTTAGATTAGGTTAGAGTAGGGTAGGTTAGGTTAGGTTAGAGTAAGGAAGGGTAGGTTAGGTATGGTTAGGTTAGGTTAGAGTAGGGTAGGGTAGGTTAGGTTAGGGTAGGGTAGGGTAGGGTAGGTTAGGTTAGGTTAGGTATGGTTAGGTTAGGTTAGGTTAGGTTAGGTTAGAGTAGGATACAATAGGTTAGGTTAAGGTAGATTATATAAGGTTAAGTTACGTTAGGGCCAGACAGTTTTCATTGGACCAGGGTAGGACAAGTTAGGTTAGCTAGATGTGTGTGTGTGTGTGTGTGTGAGAGTTACAAACGCCAGCCTGTACAAGTTACCTGTACAAGTTACCTGTATAAGTTACCTGTACGCTCTTGTTTATATGTACCCACTGATTCATCCTCCCGTGTTGAGTGAGTGTCAGTGAAGGCAGGAGATGAAGTGTGTTACTTTATTAATTTATTCTTACCTCTCCACCTCCACCTTAACATATTTATTGAGATTATTAATTTTGTTATAATCCAAGCACACTAAACCGTGATTATTATTAGTTTATGATAATCCTAGCAGACAAAAACAGTGATTATTGTTATTATTGTTAGTTTTATGATAATCCAGTATGACTTTTATAACCGTGATTATTATGATTATTGAAGGTGTTTTAATTAACTTTATAGACTCGAAACTACTACTACCTAAGGTTGAGTGATAGTTTGGCATAAATAGTAGAAATATATAGTAACTGCTGGGGGTCAGTCAGGTGTAGTGTATGTAGGTAGTTAGTTAATTAGGTAGGTAGGTAGGTAGATGTATGTATGTATGTATGTATGTATGTATGTATGCTAGAAACAGACACAGTGTACATATTACAATAGACAACAGATGCATCAGGTTCTCGGCCCAGCAACAAGTGAACCACCCGCTTTACCGATGACATAATTCTTAAACGAGGTTATTTGAGTGGTTCAGCAGTCTCTCTCTCTCTCTCTCTCTCTCTCTCTCTCGGAAATGGAGAAACAGATGAACAGAGACAAACACCAACCCAAACACTCCAAAAATCAGTATATATGGTGTCACGTTTGAACCCCAAGAATGAACCCGAACCCCAAGAATGAACCCAAACCCCTAAAAATGAACCCACGTGAGAATGAACCTAAACCCGCAAGAATAAACCCACGTAAGAATGAACCCAAACCTCTAAAAATGAACCCAAACCACCTAAGAATGAACCCACGTAAGAATGAACCCAAACCCCCAAGAATGAACCCTTAACTATGTGTGTCATGGATAACTAGTGAATCCCATAATAACCAGTTCAGAGAGATTCAAAGTTTCACGTATTGAGATCATGGTGAAGGTAAGGTATCAGATGTGCTTGAGTTTTGTTTGTGTTTATGAAGGTGTGTGTGTGTGTGTGTGTGTATAAAACAGGTTAGACCCTCGACTCTATGGTGTGACATTTTGTTTACATATATATAGGTTATGGAATCCTTGTCACGTTACGTCTTCATATGTTGGCCAGTATGTGGTTGAGGTCTTGCCAAGGGTCGTGTTTGTTGACATATCTGGGCTTGAACTCCTGACATAGTTTATAATATATACCTGTCACCTGTTCCCCCTCTCCACACTTATACCTCTCACCTATCCCCACTCCACACCAACACCTCCCCCTCCTCCATACCTACACCTCCCCCCTCCATACCTACGCCTCCCCCTCCTCCATACCTACGCCTCCCCCTCCTCCATACCTACACCTCCCCCTCCTCCACACCTACACCTCCCCCTCCTCCATACCTACACCCCCCCTCCTCCACACCTGCCACCTGTAAATTTAGTCGTGTGAATATACCTTGAATCTTTTAATTATCTAATGTGAGTGTGTGATTTGTGATGTACGGAAGATTGACTCCTTATGACTTTACTCTCGAGTTATTTGATGTATGTAGGTTGTAACACACACACACACACACACACACCAAGTGTTTGTTTACCGGTATATAGGTTGTAATGGAACTTATTGGTGAGTTCAGGTGGTCACCTTACCTTAATACATTACAAAAGAAATTACACGTTTGTTGTACGAGGCACTTGGGCTTATAACTAACATCATGAAGGTCAGAGGTCGTAGGTCAACATGTAGGGGTCAAAATCATCCTTTCGTCTATTCCTCCTCACCAGCCAACATGTACACGACTAATGCTGGTGTCTGTAAATGTGTTGCCCTCGAACTCAGTTGGTCATAGCTAAATCTGATGGTTATCTCAGGGCGTTGGTTCACGACTCACCACACAACTGAGCTTCACTACACATTACCTTTAGAAATCTGGAGCCTTTGTGCCGTGACTCTATGGTCGTAGTTCTGTGTGTGTGTGTGCGTGCGTGCTAGAGTGGGTATAACTAAACTGGGAGGTTGGGTCACTGTGTTAGCCACTTGGCACTACCTGGCCCTTACAGATGTGGCCCTCACTGACCAATTAACACTCTGCTGCTTGAGGCCTCCACGGTGACCTCTGTTGTCTCAGGGGTCACATGACTAACATGATCCTTGAGTGACCTGTGTCTTAATATTCTTTTACACCCACTTGACCCAGTATACATCTGAGGTCACTCTACTAACATGACCTGTGTTGAGTGTGGCTGAGGTCATATTTCACACTTGACCTTTGTTGAGGATTACTTAAGGTTCTATTACAAAACCTAACCTCATAACCTTTGTTGAGGTGTGTGTGTGTGTGTGTGTGTGTGTGTGTGTGTGTGTGTGTGTGTGTGCGTGTGTGTGTGTGTGTGTGATAATGGAAGTTCATTGTGTGTGTCTTCTCCTGCTAACACTGCTGTAGTAATAATATATATAAATAAGAGTGAACAACTGGACTCAAATCTTTTCACAGCTGTTTAGTTTATCTTTAACTCAATAGTGTCATCTTTCCTATGTTATTCATAAGTGATACTCCACCACACAATTATTTTCCTGCTTATGCTCTATCACACATAAACACGTATACATGAGCTCATACTTCCCATAGCTGTTTATTCAATCTTTAACCATATTTAATTTTATCTTTTTCCCCCAACTAATAAAAAAATATAGTTAAAGTGGAACATAAATAACATAAACAAATGACTGTTGTTATAATTATTGCGTCACTGTGAGTTAACTAATCAAAAATATTATTAATAGTCCCTCAGGCAAGTGGTGATGGTGTGTGGTGGTCTTGCTCACTAGGTCACGTATTTATCCCTAAATTGCCAGAACCTTAAGACCTGTTGCCCGACCTCTAGCGGAGAGAGAACCTGGGACAAGTGTCAAGGTACACTGGTGTTGAGGGAGGAATGTGGAGTGAATATGTCAAAGGAAGAAATGTGTGTGTGTTAACGGAGGCTACAGTGAGGAATCCTGTCGAGAAAGATGCCATGGGGAAGAGGAGGAAGAATGGGGATGGGGAAGACGTAGAAGGATGGGGATGATGGGGATGGGAGTATTGTGGAAAGATGTGATGGGGGGAATGGTATTGGGGAAAGGTGTCAAAGAAGAAAAAGAAGAGAGTGTATTGTTTATAATAGATGGGTGTAAACAGTAGACAGTGTTTAAGAGAGGAGAAATATTGATGTGTTGAAGAATGGATATAGTGAAGGGTTAGGGGGGAGCGGCTATAGACGGCAGGTGTTAAGGGGAGTGGCTATAGACGGCAGGTGTTAAGGGGAGTGGCTATAGACGGCAGGTGTTAAGGGGAGTGGCTATAGACGGCAGGTGTTAAGGGGTAGCGGCTATAGACGGCAGGTGTTAAGGGGAGTGGCTATAGACGGCAGGTGTTAAGGGGGAGTGGCTATAGACGGCAGGTGTGGAGGGAGGAGACGGCAGATGTGGAGGAGGGAGATGGGACGGTAGACAAGAGACGGGGCATCTAGAACTAGGAGACAGCAGTTATGGAGGTAGGAGACGGCAGATGTATAGACAGGAGACGGGGGGGGGGGGGGGGCTGTAGGAGACAAGAACAGTAAGGGAGGAGAAAGTAGGGAAAGACGTCTCCAAGAAGGTGCTGGAGGCAGATCTTCCAGGAAAGTGAAACGACCCACAAGACCTAACCTTTCCGGGAAGATATTAGATTATGGGGAAAAATAATATTATCGCAGATGCCAACACTGGTGAAGGTGACGGGACAACACGATTATTATGTCTACCCATTAATTCCTCATTAATGTATTTTTTTTAGAATCGTGTATGTGTATAGGTATGTATGTATGTATGTATGTATGAATGTATGTATGTATGTATGTATGTATGTCCCCCCAAAAAAAACAAGATTCACCATCATTCCCAATTCATCATTACCACAGATCACCAGTACCCATTAGTATTAACACCCGGTACACACAAACACCCATAACCTGCAGTACCTAACAGCACACCCTTCTACAAGAGATATTTCCTAGTACAGTACTTCCACCTTCTTCCTACTGTTTCTAGCTCCTATGACAAGTATTTCCTATTATTTCTAAATTCATTTCTCATCACCGAATACTTTCTCCTAGCACTACAAGGACTAACTTATGTCTCAAGTATGTGGTAGTTGTTTTAAGTAGTAATAAGTAATTTTAGTAGTTTTTAATATTTTGACTTAGTAGTGTTCAAGTGAGCCTTTGTTAGTGGGTCCTGTTCCTCATTCCAATTCTTCTTCTTCTATTTTCATCTTTCCTTAACTTCCTCCTCCTCCTCCTTCATCCTTCTCCTTCTTCGTCATTCTCCTTCTTCATCCTTCTCATTTCTCTATCATCCTCCTTCCTATATCATTTTCTTCCTCCTCTTTCTTCCTCAATTTTCCTTCTTCCTCTATCCCCTCCTCTTCTCCCTTCTTCCTCCATCCCCTCCTCTTCTCCCTTCTTCCTCCATCCCCTCCTCTTTTTCCTTCCTCCATCTTCCTTGTTTCTATATCCTCCTCCTCCTCCTCCTCCTCCTCCTCCTCAGTAATAATTCTCATTTTAACAACAGTGACCTTGACCTCTGAACCAGTGACTCCAGGATCAATAGGAAGCTTCGTCAGAGAGAGAGAGAGAGAGAGAGAGAGAGTAGGTCACGTGACTTAAGAACAGTTTTAATGTTGCTGCCTCGGGGTCACGTGATGGAGGAGGGAGGAGAGGGAAGTGTGGAAGCTGGGTAAGCATTAGAGTGTTTAATCATCAGATAACATTAACTAGGGTGCCTAATTATCATGTAATCCATTGCTATACACAAATAAATTAGTAAACAACTTAACTACCCCCCCCCCTACACATAACTAACACAGCCAATGGCACTTAAGGCACTCTCAACCACCGTACCTGAAATGTTTTGGCACTTCACCTTGTTGCAGAATACATGGGAGGTGTGCTCAATAAACTAGCCCTCCCTCCCTTCCGTCTTTGCGCTTATGGGGAAATCTGAATCTGAGGAGAGACTGGGATTGAGGGATTAATCTGGAGGTATACAGCGCTGGGATTGTTTGGGTATACTACACTTTATTACTGGGATTGTTTATAATGGAAGTATTGATTGTTGGGTAAGGTTTCAAGGTTATTACACAGATACATCAAGATATTTACAGATTTTAAGTGAAAAGTGCAGATTTTAAGTGAAAAGTGTAGATTTTTAAGTGTAAAGTGCAGATTTTAAGTGAAAAGTGTAGATTTTAAGTGTAAAGTGTAGATTTTAAGAGTAAAGTGTAGATTTTAAGTGTAAAGTGTAGATTTTAAGTATAAAGTGTAGATTTTAAGTGTAAAGTGTAGATTTTAATTGAAAAGTGTAGATTTTTAAGTGTAAAGTGTAGATTTTAAGTGTAAAGTGTAGATTTTAAGTGTAAAGTAGCACAGATTTTAAGTATAAAGTACATATATAAGTGTAAAGTACAGATTTAAGTATTATGTATAGTTATAAAATGTAGTTTTAAGTGTAAAGTACAGATATAAATATAAGTACAGATATAAGTATAAAGTACAGATATAAGTATAAAGTAGAGATATAAGTATAAAGTAGAGAAAGTCCAGTGTTGTGGCAGTATGATAATTAATCTTGATATGATTACCAAAATATAGCCACAAATAATTATCACTTAGATAAAAGTGGAATGTAATTTTCAAGTGTTAAGTGGAATCTATTTAAGCGTTTTACAGTAGTTTATAAAGTGTGTGACTAGCCAAGGGGTGCGTCGTCATTAATAAAGTGCGTTATGCAGTGGGGTGTGGTTGTGCGTATCGGCGTAGTGTTTGTGTGCAATGAGAAAGTAATGTTGGAGAGCCCCCCCTTGTGTGTGTGTGTGTGTGTGTATACGCCTAAAAGAGTATTTGCAACAAAAAAACAAAACAAAAAAACAAATTAATAAACAAGTACTCCCCCCCCCCCCACGTCCCTTCTAACTGTAATGAAGAATAAAAACAAACAAAAAAACAAACAAAGAAACAAAACATCAAGGCCACTAGACACAAAAAAAAATAAATCCCGTACTGGCAAATTTATTTAATGTATATATATAAACAAATAACAGAACTCGGTAACCAGTTAGTTGTTAGGGGTGGGGGGTAGGGGTCGGGGTCTCGTCCTTGATGTATGTATATAACTTACGTAACTCACACTTGAAGCTTCCTCCATTAGGTGGTGTAGTGGTGTGGTGCCGTACTGTTGTGAGGCAAACATTTATCACCTGTCGTCTCATTGTTTACACAGATTTTTTTTTTTTGGCGGGAAGGGCTACTATTGACTGATTTTTTTGGCGGGAAGGGCTACTATTGATAGATTTTTTTAGCGGGAAGACTTACTATTGACATTTTTTTTAGCGGGAAAACTTACTATTGACAGATTTTTTAGCGGGAAGACTTACTATTGACATTTTTTTTAGCGGGAAAACTTACTATTGACAGATTTTTTTAGCGGGAAGACTTACTATTGACATTTTTTTGACGGGAAGACTTACTATTGACAGATTTCTTTAGCGGGAAGACTTAATATTGATAGATTTTTTTAGCGGGAAGACTTACTATTGACAGATTTTTTTAGCGGGAAGACTCACTATTGACAGATTTTTTTAGCGGGAAGACTTAATATTGACAGATTTTTTTGGCGGGAAGACTCACTATTGACAGATTTTTTTAGCGGGAAGACTCACTATTGACAGATTTTTTTAGCGGGAAGACTTACTATTGACATTTTTTCAGCGAGAATTCCCAATGTTTACTTAGATTTTTGTCAGACATAATTGCTAGTCATCTTTACGTACTTATTAATGTCATTTTTATACAACAAACTTTTTTTTTAATGTCTCCATCTTTCTCTTTGCAGGTAAATATGAGTGATGACGTTTGTGTGTACAGATGGCGGTGAGTAATGTACAATATTGGTTTTTATATAGATATATTCTCTCTAGTTTTTTCCTAATATAAAGGTTAACGATATAATATTGGAACATTATCCTACAGTCGGTTAATGTTCGATTAGGTTAGTTTAGGTTAGGTTAGGTTAGGTTTTATTAAAGTATTGTTAGTTAAGTAAGGTATTTTACGTATCCACTAATCTTTATTAATTAACTGTTTTACCATTATCACTGCCATACTATGTGGTTAATGTGACGATATCTGAACATTATCATCATCTGGTTAAAGTTTATTGAGGTTCATTGTGTTTCGGTTAATTTAGATAAGTTTACTAAGTTAATAGTTAATGTTTTGATATCGTAACATTATCCTGATCGGAATATCGGGACGTCAAGGCAATAAGGCTGAAATCCCTGATACCAAACAATGGATTATTGACCTTTATAGTTCTTAAGTCGTCATATCGTAAACACTATCGTCTGTCTTTCTATAAATGATACAGTAATGTGGTTTGTGTGTATGATTACTGGCGATATGGATGATAGTGGTATCCAACAGACCTATGTAGAGTATAGTTCAGCCATAGTGTGTTGACCCATAGTGTGTATTTAAGCCACCAATATATGTCTGAGTTAGCTTATCTTTTTGTGTACAGGTTAGCTTTTTAAATTAGCTTGTGTTGGTGTCTCAAAGGATCGTACATTATTTTCTCTTAATTGTTGGGGCTAGAAAAAAATTCCTGCTACGGCTACGGCACAGTGATAGCAAGTAT
Source organism: Homarus gammarus (assembly GCA_958450375.1). Classification (NCBI taxonomy): domain Eukaryota; kingdom Metazoa; phylum Arthropoda; class Malacostraca; order Decapoda; family Nephropidae; genus Homarus; species Homarus gammarus. The sequence continues at coordinate 3,553,756 of CAUDMG010000658.1, read as the reverse complement.
GGCGGGTAAGTTGTGCCGAGACTGTAGTGCACACTGTAGCGTTTACTCCCTCCCTCACTGAGGATAAATTTAACAAACGAATCGCAGAGCCCGGAGCTTCTTTACCGGCCGAGTGTTAACCAGTTGTAGTATTTGTTATTGTTTTTTGTTTTGTTAGTGTTGGCGGCCCGTGCTGAGGTTATCTCGGCGTGTTGGTGAATGTTGGTGGTGATAAGTGTGGTAAACAGCGCCTCGCATGCGGCCACCAACACCTGCCGCATCACCGCCCTTACTACACATGCGCCACTCACTATTGACCTTTTAACACACCCGGGCAAGGTGAACCACACAGGTGATCATAGTTACCACATGTCGCTACTCTATCCTGGATTCTTGTCTTGGCGGAAATAAAGCAGTGAGGGAATCTGTAAATAGTAGCGTAAATCGAGCATGTTTTGAGTGTCTCTGGTGTTCTCAGGTTGCAGATTGGTTGAGGGGGGATGATAATATGTGAGGAACGGGAGCGGCACTCCAGCGGCGCAGCCACTGATTGGCTGACAACGACGTAACCGTCGAGTGATTGGTCGCCGCTGACGCCATCCCGTCTCTCATTGGTTGCTGATGATGTCATTGGTTATTTCTCTGTTCCGTGGCGGTGTGTTCATATTGTTGTTTTTGTGTTTGCCGTCGCGAGGTGTGTAAAAGTTTTCAACGGGATTAGAAAATCAGCTGTGAGCTTTAGCACTTGTGTTTCCTCCGGCGTGTAATACAAGTGTGCCATAAGTGGTGTGTATGAGCGGTGACAAGTGTTAGTGGAGGAGTGTGGAGGCAGGGAGCGTGCGTGGCGCCCCGCTACTGGGAGCTACAGTCTCTTGCTCTTCCTTCCTCCTCCTCCTCCTTCCCCATCGCCGCCGTCACCATCGCCGAGCCTGTGGGCGGAGGTGTTTGGGTGTTGGTCCTGCCATCTGCCACACTCCTCCCCTACACCCTCTGCCAACACACCCCGCAGGTCTCTCGTATTCTTAACTTACACATTTCGGTAATGCAGATATAGCGTAATGTATGTTTATGTGTACCTGTGAGTGCATGTGTACCAAGTAGTATGTGCGCGTGTGTATACCAAGGATAGTATGTGCTTGTGTGTGTCTACCAATGATGGTATGTACATGTGTGTACTAAGTAGTATGTACGTGTTTGTGTTCATCATTTAGTATGCGCGTGCTTTAATGTGTATGAGACAGCATTTATGTGTACAATCGCAGTGTGTGTGTGTTTGTAAATAGTGTAAGTGTACATGTGTGTAGGGGGTAGTGTATGTGTGCGCGTGTATATATACCAGATAGCGGATGCGTGTGTGTGCGTGCGTGTGTAACAGGTAGCGGATGCGTGTGTGTGTACCATATAACGTGTGCCTGCCTGTGCACCAATTAGCGTGTGCGTGTGTGTGTGTACCAGATACCGTGTGCGTGGGTGATTAACGGGTCGCGGATGCGTGCGTGTGTATCTGATGTCGTGTGCCTGCCTGTGTACGTGTGTGTACCAGATCATGTGCGCGTGTGTGTGTGTACGAAGAAGATAACAGCTATCTGCCTTATCTGTTATCGCAGGTGCTGGTATCAATGATAGTAGGTCAACGGGGAGGCCAGACGGGCAGTTATCACGTGATCTGTCCCGATAACGTGTTTAAAAGGCAATTGATAACACGGTCGAGCAAGGTCCAAATTTATCAGTGTAAATCTTTGTAATTATTTTGTGGTAAAAATTATTATCTTTCTTAAATTATCTTATAATTTTTTGGATCACCTGAAAATTAGACACCCTAGCTTATGTCACCTGATAATTAAAGCAGCCTAATGTTACCTGAGGGGGGGGGGGGGAAGGAATAGGGTGGTTAATCTTAAGGTGAAAATAAACTTTGTGTGTCTAAACTTGAAGTGATTTGTACTATTTTTTGGCAGGAGTTAAAAGTATTAAAAGTTTACATTGAATATAACTTTGGTTTTGATGAATATTTATGACTGTAGCTAAGGTTTATATTGATGTAATATTTTGAAATTATACTTTGATATTTTGTGAGTGAGTTGTATATTTTACTGTATTATTTTGTACTTGTAATTAAGAGTAGTAGCTTGAGGTGGAGTGAGGGAGGGAGTGGGTGTAGTGAGGGAGGGAGTGGGTGGATTGAGGGAGGGAGTGGATGTAGTGAGGGAGGGAGTGGATGTAGTGAGGGAGGGAGTGGGTGTAGTGAGGGAGGGAGTGAGTGTAGTGAGGGAGGGAGTGGTTGTAGTGAGGGAGGGAGTGGGTGGAGAGAGAGAGGGAGTGAGTTTATATAAAATGAATGCTTAGGTACGTTATGTGTGTGTGTGTGTGTGTGTACATAAATTGTGTGTGTAAGACCGTGGTTATATATGTATAGGCACGTAGTTGTATTATTAGGCAGTTCGTTGTATTCTAAGGCACTTAGTTGTGGTTTTAAGAACGTTGTTATGTTTTTAAGTTCTTAGTTGCATATAATAACATAAGAATGGAGGAAACGGCAGCGGGCCTATTGGCTCATACTGGGCAGTCCCATTTACACCCAACCCCTATTGCTCATATATCCATCCAACCTGTGTTTGAAGCTATCCAGCGTATTCGAGTTAATGATGATATTTGGTAATTTGTTCCACTCGTCCACTACTCTATTTCCAAACCAGTGTTTACCTATCTCGCGCCTAAATCTAAATTTGTCTTAATTTTAAACCATTGTTACGAGTTCGCTCCTGGTTGGATAGTTTGAGTACCTTTGTTATGTCACCTTTATTTAACCCTGACTTCCATTTATACACCTCTATCATATCGCCCCTCACTCTACGTCTCTCGAGGGAGTGCAAATTGAGATGCTTTAACCTGTCTCTGTACTCAAGGTTCCTAATGCCTGGGATTAGTCTTGTCATTCTCCTGTAAATTCTTTCTAAGGATTCTATATCCATATGTAGGTACCTAGTTGTGTGTGTGTGAAGGTACGTATATTTATTATTGTTGGGAAGTAAATTTACGTCATCCAAATACGTATAAGAAAGTGGAAGTCTCTCTCTCTCTCTCAAGATAACAATATACCTAACCTAACCACATATGTCTTCCATCTCGTCACAACAACAGTTACTAAAGACGTGCCGGTGGACACAACAGTTACTAAACACACGCTGGGCATAATAATGAATAAGTGTTGCTGGTCAGGGTGTTGGTGAGGGAAGAAGAGAAACAGGCTTATGTATGACGTCAGCTATCGGATATAACGCGGGAAGATTCCATTATTATTGTTTCATACTGGGGGTCGTGTTGTGGGGGGTGGAGGGTGTGTTGATGGTGGGGGGGTCGGGGTGGAGGGGGTGCTGATGGTGTGTGTGTGTGTGTGTGTGTGTTAAGATTACTATAGGTTCCAGAGTGTTTCCATGGGGTACGCCTGTGTTTACATCACCAGTTAACAACCTCGTGAGTATTACATCTGATAACACAAGGAACAATATTCACGATATGATATGAGAACACAATCAGATGCTAAGATTATGTTCATGAGTTTAGTTCTTGTTGATGTTATAAAAAGAAATATATTTATCTTGAGTGACCACAAAGGCAGATATGAAGGACCTTGTAGTTATGAATATTTAATACGTATATATATGTAAACTTTATATCTTAAAATGAAAATAGAGTTAATATTTTAATAGAAGATATGATAAACCTTTGTAGTTTTGAATTCTTGTAATATGTATACATGTAGAGTTTGTATTTTAGTTTACATAGAAGGTACAGTTGTTTGGTATTGTGGTGGTGATAGGGTCGGTCATGCGTTGCATTCTTTTGTATCGAAGAAAAATTAGTTTTTATATTATTTTTTCATAATTAGGAGAACAGATTGTAAATAGTGGACATATTGGAAGTAGATCTTGTGTTACCTGTTGTGTGGTCAAGGTGTTGTTGATTATACTTACACAGGTAATGGAAATGTACTGAGTATTGTGTTATATAATTTATAGAACTAGAACTTGTATAATCACACGAAACTTTCTCAGTAGTAGGTCTGGTGGTCTTAATTTTACCACATTTTCTATAATCATGAACTGAGATCAAGAGTTTTTTTTTTTATTATTCAGAACTACAAATACATTTTTCTTTATTGATGAGAAAAATAAAATAAAACATCATTATTTATAACCAGGGGAAGTAAATCAAACTTATATTTAATTATTTATGGCTGACGATAACGATTACTGTTATCACAACTTACGACACAATTCTCTGCCTGTGATTACAATTTCTTCTTACTTGGGAATAAGAGAACGCTTCTAGAGGTGATAAGAGTCTCTGTGTAACTTCGAAGTCATTTTGGTTAGGTTATTTTAAATTAAATTAGATTAGTTTATTTGAGGTTAGATTAGTTTCCATTAGATTAGGCTAGGTCAGGTCAGGATAGTTAGGTTAGGTTAGGGTTAGGTTAGGGTTAGGTTAGGTTAGGGTGTGTTATCTTGTAAGGTGGTTGTCCTCTGAACGTAAGTGTAATTATGTGTAATTTTTCTTGACCTTGAACTAATTAATGTTTAATTGTGTGTGTCAGAACCGGTCTGTATGTTGTTCATTGTATCGAACCTGTTCTTGTTATTGTTCTTGTTAGCTTTTGTTGTTCTTGTTTTTATTTGTTTTTTAATGTTTTTATAGTTGTTTCTGTTATTTTTTTTGTGGGTCTTGTTATTGTTTTTAATGCTTTATGGTTCTTCCTGTGAATGTCCTTGTTAATGTTTTTGTGACTGTTCTTGTACTTGATTTTTGTTTTCTTGTGTGTCTGAGTCTGCGTCTGTCTGTATGTGTGTGTATAATACATTATTTATTTCTGGACGGTAAAATACACCAATGTACCAACTAAGAAGTGTAATTGAGACGTCTCTAATACACACACACACACACACCAAGTACAGTATATTGTTACCTCTGAATTCCTGTAATACACCATAAAGTCTTGCTGTCTGGCCTTGTGTATGAGAGGAAGGGGGGGGAGAGAGGAGGAGGAGGGGGGAATGGGGTGGGGGAGGAGGTAGTGCAGAGGAAGGAATGCGGGAAGTTGCAGCACTTTGGCTTTTTACTTCAGTGCTGTGTTAGTGCTGTTGTCTGCAGTGAGGATATGGGGAGGGGGTAGGGGAAGGGGTAGGGGAAGGGGGTAAAGGAAGAGGAGAGCAGGCGAGGAAAGGGGGAGGGGGATGGAGGGAGATGAGGGAAAGGGGGATGAAAAAGGGTGAGAGTAAGGGGAGTGAGAGATGGAGTATATTTGTGTAGGGGCAAAGGGGAGGGGGGGAGTGTAGGGGTCTGGCAGCACAAGGGAGTGTGTGGGGGGGGAGGGGGGAGTGTAGGGGTTCTGGCAGTGTAAAACGGAGTGGGAGAGTGTCATAGGGGAGGGGGGCGGAGGAGGAGGAGGAGGGAGAAAAATGGAGTGGGTTAAAGGAGAGGAGGGAGGGAAGGAAGGGAGAGGGATTGAAGGAGTGGTGTGTGTGTGAGAGGAAGGAGGGAGAGATGGAGTGGGAGAGGGGGCGAGAGACCGTGAGAGTGAGGAAGGGAGTGAGTGAGTACAGTATTGATTCACAAGGGACCCAGTTGAGGCATAGCACTATCTCCCCCCCCCCCCCCCCCCCCCGTCATCACCGCTCCAGCCTTCCTTGTTACGTAATTGAAGGGGTGGTCGTATATAGTCTCGTTACGGTGTTATGTGACGCTCGATTGTGTCATAATTGTAGTGATATTACACTACGGAGATGTTATGTGACAGTGTATGTATATATGTATGTATGTATGTATGTATGTATGTATGTATGTTCCTCACCCCTCTAGAAAGCTGTGAAGCATCAAATAACATTATAATCCGTGCTACCACACACACACACACACACACACACACACATATCAAAAGACTCCCTCACTGTAACATAACAGGTCTACGTTAGTCACACAGGTGTAGGGTGTCACCTGTGTGTCTTGCCAACCCTGAGAGTGTAAGCCAAGGCCTGGGTGTAGGTATGAATGGTTGGGGAGGGTGTTGGGGGTGGAGTGGGGTGTGGTGGGGAAAAAATACAGTTATTTGGGACTCTAACTAACGTGTGTGTGTGTGTGTGTGTGTGTGTTTTCACTTTTGTATGATTTTCTCTACACACACACACACACACACACACACCAAATTTATTGTAGGTTTAGGATCAAAGAACAAGTATAAACACTTCTCGGAAATAGGTCGTTAATTGGTCTCTCTCTCTCTCTCTCTCTCTCTCTCTCTCTCTCTCTCTCTCTCTCTCTCTCTCTCTCTCTCTCTCTCTCTCTCTCTCTCTCTCACGAAATGTATTTATAAAAAAACAGATAGGAATAATTGTTGTTAGTTATGGTGTTGTTGTTGTTATTGTTCTACTGCTAATGTTGTAGTGGTTGTTGTTGTGGTTGTTGTAGTGGTTGTTGTAGTGGTTGTTGTTGTGGTTGTTGCATCTGTTTTTACCCAGCAGGAAGTGGAGACCTGGATGTTAATGGATAGTGTTCCGGGGTAATGGTTAGCCAGTGCAGTTGGTGAGTTGTCCGGTCATCTCGGACTATTCCTTGACACTGGGTTCATACAGCTCATTAACTCAGGGTGTGATGGTTGTGTTGGTGACAGCTTCTACACCTTAAACAAATTCACGAGGGACAATCATTATAATTATAGATGATGATGATGATGATAGTGATGATGATGATAGTGATGATGATGATGATAGTGATGATGATGATGATGATGATAGTGATGATGATGATGATAGTGATGATGATGATGATAGTGATGATAGTGATGATAGTGATGATGATGATGATGATAGTAATGATGATGATGATAGTGATGATGATGATGGTGATAGTGATGATGATGATAATAGTGATGATGATGATGATAGTGATGATGGTAATGATGATGCTAGTGATAGTGATAATGATGACAGTGATAGTGATGATGATAGTGATGATGATGATGATAGTGATGATGATGATAGTGATGATGATGATGATAGTGATGATGATGATGATGATAGTGATGATGATGATGATGATAGTGATGATGATAATTTAGGTAGGTAGAAACACTCGACAGTATTCGTATGATGAAGGCAAAAACTAAAGAATTTGGCGAATAACGAAAAACCATTATAAACGGTAGAACAGAAAACAGAAAAAAAAACAATAACAAAATAAGAATAAACAGAAGTCCCCAGTATATGTAAACAAAGCAAACAAAGGTGCTGATATAATTACTGTCTAATATAAACCTATCTATTGTTCCTGTCTTGCTATTATGTAGAAAAAAAAATATGTTTCTTTTTATACCTGTGTAATTAGTTTCTCTCACCTTGATATAATGCCCAGGTGTTCAGGTTGTTGGTCTAACAGGTATCTGATCACCTGAAGATTCGCCGATACTCTTCTTATTGTCTTGGGGGTTAGGTTAGTGTTGGGTTGGGTTAGGTTAGTGTTGGGTTGGGTTAGGTTAGTGTTGGGTTGGGTTAGTGTTGGGTTGGGTTAGTGTTGGGTTAGTGTTGGGTTGGGTTAGGTTAGGTTCGGTTAGGTTAGGTTCGGTTAGGTTCGGTTAGGTTAGGTTAGGTTCGGTTAGTGTTGGGTTAGGTTAATGATAGTTTAGGATTTTGTTAGGGTGGTTAGGTTAGGTTAACGTTAGGGTGGTTAATTATCAGGTGACAGTAAATACCTCCAAACAATTCACACAGTAATATTTCTTCTCTTAACAAAAACAAAACAAACTGAAGTATTACACAGTGTTGGGTTGAGCCACTTTTTGTGTTGCTGCTGTCGCCTCCTCTTAAGTGTTGTGGTGTTAAGGGAATGTTTTTTTTGTGATGGTGTGTTGACTTCTGGAATGAGAGTTGAGTTATGAAGTACTTGGTGGTGGTAGGTTTGTGAGTGGTGTGGGTAGGTTTGTGAGTGGTGTGGGTAGGTTTGTGAGTGGTGTGGGTAGGTTTGTGAGTGGTGTGGGTAGGTTTGTGAGTGGTGTGGGTAGGTTTGTGAGTGGTGTGGGTAGGTTTGTGAGTGGTGTGGGTAGGTTGGAGTGGTGTGGGTAGGTTGTGAGTGGGTGGGTAGGTTTGTGAGTGGTGTGGGTAGGTTTGTGAGTGGTGTGGGTAGGTTGTGAGTGGTGTGGGTAGGTTGTGAGTGGTGTGGGTAGGTTTGTGAGTGGTGTGGGTAGGTTTGTGAGTGGTGGGTAGGTTTGTGAGTGGTGTGGGTAGGTTGTGAGGGTGGTTTGTGAGTGGTGTGGTTAGGTTTGTGAGTGGTGTGGGTAGGTTGGAGTGGTGTGGGTAGGTTGTGAGGTGTGGTAGGTTGTGAGTGGTGGGGGTAGGTTTGTGAGTGGTGTGGGTAGGTTTGTGAGTGGTGTGGTAGGTTTGTGAGTGGTGGGTAGGTTTGTGAGGTGTGGTAGATTGTGAGTGGTGTGGGTAGGTTTGTGAGTGGTGTGGGTAGGTTTGTGAGTGGTGTGGGTAGGTTTGTGAGTGGTGTGGGTAGGTTTGTGAGTGGTGTGGGTAGGTTTGTGAGTGGTGTGGGTAGGTTTGTGAGTGGTGTGGGTAGGTTTGTGAGTGGTGTGGGTAGGTTTGTGAGTGGTGTGGGTAGGTTTGTGAGTGGTGTGGGTAGGTTTGTGATTGGTGTGGGTAGGTTTGTGAGTGGTGGTGGTAGGTTTGTGAGTGGTGTGGGTAGGTTTGTGAGTGGTGTGGGTAGGTTTGTGAGTGGTGTGGGTAGGTTTGTGATTGGTGTGAGTAGGTTTGTGAGTGGTGTGGGTAGATTTGTGAGTGGTGTGGGTAGGTTTGTGAGTGGTGTGGGTAGGTTTGTGAGTGGTGTGGGTAGTTTGTGTGTGGTGTGGGTAGGTTTGTGAGTGGTGTGGGTAGGTTTGTGAGTGGTGTGGGTAGGTTTGTGAGTGGTGTGGGTAGGTTTGTGAGTGGTGTGGGTAGGTTTGTGAGTGGTGTGGGTAGGTTTGTGAGTGTGTGGGTAGGTTTGTGATTGGTGTGGGTAGGTTTGTGAGTGGTGTGGGTAGATTTGTGAGTGGTGTGGGTAGGTTAGTGAGTGTGGGTAGGTTTGTGAGTGGTGTGGGTAGGTTTGTGAGTGGTGTGGGTAGGTTTGTGAGTGGTGTGGGTAGGTTTGTGAGTGGTGTGGGTAGGTTTGTGAGTGGTGTGGGTAGGTTTGTGAGTGGTGTGGGTAGGTTTGTGAGTGGTGTGGGTAGATTTGTGAGTGTTGTGGGTTAGTAATAGTGGTCAGTAGGTGTGTTGTAGCAATGATTTATTTTGTAAGTAATAATTAGAATTTGTATTTTGGACTTACTGTTACAAATGTTACCGATATTACAAAGATTTTAAACGTCAAAAGGATATAATTGTCTTGTGAAAAAAACTATAATTGAAACTACTGAACAAGAAGAGTGACTTAATCGTTTATCATTTGAGGCCTGGTCGGTTACATACCAACCAGCGCCTTTCGAGCGAGCTGGAGGGAAAGGGTGAGAAAGACTATTACCTGGGAAAAACGTTTACGAACATTTTAAACTCAGCTAAAAATGTAAGTTGAGAATCCCTGTATAAACAACATTATGTAATATAAACAAAAGCAAGGCAATAAATGAAATAAACACAAACAAAGCTGTAATAGTATAAACAAAAGACTAATGATATAATATACAAAACAGTTATAATATGGGGTTACGTAAACAAGACCAAAGTTGTAAGAAGGGCGTGCCTCCTGCCCACGCCCGGTGGTATTACCGGCGGCGTGTGTCTCCCTCCCACGCCCTCCACACTCACTAAAAGTCAACTTGTGCACCTAAGCTACACGCCCTCCTTGTTCCCGACGTAGTCTTCCAGGCGCCGACCTGCCCACTCACACGCACACACCACGCGCGCCAGGACGTTTTCCAACGACCTGTGTCTCCACGCCCTTTCTCCCTACGCCCAATATACCCACGCCCTTTCTCCCCACGCCCTATATCTCCACGCCCTCTGCCCCCACTCCATTTGTCGCCATTTCTTTTGTTCCCGCACCCCCTGTCTCCACAACTTCTTTTCCCATGCCATCTGGCCCCGCGCCCTCTGCCTCCACGCCCTCTGCCTCCACGCCCTCTGTTCCCACGCCCTCTGTCCTCGCGTCCCCTACCCTCATGTCCTGTGTTCTTACAACAATATGTGTCATCACTAGACAAAAGTATAGAAACTCTACTTCAAGTTAAAAGTCACAGGTGAAGGCTGAGGCCACAGCTGGAGGTCAAGGTCTCAAAGCTGAAGGTCAAGGTCTCAAAGCTGGAGGTCAAGGTGTCAAAGCTGAAGGTCAAGGTCTCAAAGCTGAAGGTCAAGGTCACAGCTGGAGGTCAAGGTCACAGCTTGAGGTCAAAGAAACAGCTAGTGGTTAAAGGTCAAATCATTATTTTGAGCATAAATTTTACTGATACACATACAATGATGGAACTTCCCAAACCGATGTGTGACAGGTAGACGGAGTGCACAACAATACTGGTGTGTTTATCAAAGGTCAAGATAACAGCTGAAGATCAGAGGTCATAACTTTAATTCAGGTAAATTCAAAAATTATTCTTTTTCCACCTGTATAAAAATAGGTGGTCGTAAACACAGTCCCTTTCCACTCTCTCTCACCGACTTTTCCGTCAGGTGTCTCTTTAGTTAACAGGTTATATTCTTTGACTTACGGTTTTACAGAAAAATTATAATTAGGACAAAAAATTACACATATTTTCTCAACCACTGTAAGACAATGCAGTTTTAAGTCTTACAAGTCTGTGTATACGCCACTGTGTCCCCGACTCAACCTTCCCCCCCCCCCCCCCACACACACACACAACGGGAGAAGAATGTACCCGTGAGAGGCTGTTGTAACCTGCCAGTCAGTCCACTTAACATGACCTTCCTCCACCAAACTGAGTCTATTCAAGTAAAAGTAACTAAATTTAACTGTGTCAGCAGCTCTATGTGTGATTAAGATGGAGGGGTTTTTTAGGTTAGGTTAGGCTAGATGGAGTTAGTGGATCCTTGATGACATATTTTACCTCTTCGTGGGAAGTCGTGTTGTTTATTAGCCACCAGGTCTATGAGTGATAAGTGTGTGTGAGAGAGAGAGAGAGAGAGAGAGAGAGGCTTTGTCCACTGTAGTATAATGTATGAACCAGTCTCGCCACCTGCACTCTCAGCTTCACCCCCGCCCACAACACTCCTTCATACACTATCACATCCTCTTCCTCGCCCACACACACACTCCCACGCCCACACACATGCCCTCACCCACACACATGCCCACACCCACACACACACATTCCCACGCCCACACGTACGCCCAAACTTAGGGCATCTATGCTGGTTTCAACCCTCATTATCCCCAGCCTAAGGTGTACGACCTACTGACGAGGGAGCTGTGTCGTGACCTCAACCATCTGATACGCCCACACCTGCTATACGCCCACACCTGTTATACGCCCACACCTGTTATACACCTGCTGTACGTCCACACCTGAGGTCTTTATACGTGTTGGCCCGTTACCTGTCGCTACTGATATAATAGTGTAAATATTTTAGGTGTAATGTCATTTTTATTACTGTTCTGATATATCACCTGAAGATTAGCTCCAGTTTATTTTACCTGTAATTCAATACCTTAACACTGCCTGTGGGGTTAGGTTAGGTTAGGGTGTTTAATCATCAGGTGAAATGATCTAGGGGTGCATAATCATCACGTGACCCATTTTCTGGATAGGGGGCTTACAGAAGGCAGTATGTGTGTGTGTGTGTGTGTGTGTGGTTAAAAGATACTCCAGAGATGGTCGAGTTAAAAGTAATGGGTCCGGTTAAGAAATGCATAGGATGATTTGTGGTGATTTATAGCTGGTGTGGGCGTGAGTTAGAGTTCGACTGCCTCTTGAGTTACCATTGTGGGTTAGGTGGGGTTGTGTGTGGTTAGGTTAGGTTAGGTTATGTCTTTCTGGGAACTCTCTATATAATTTTGCGTGTCCATTACAACCAAAAAATAGGACAGATTCTTACAGTTCATATTAAACGCTTATCATTATATCCCAGAATAAGTTAGTGGAATATTATGGGATTTTGTGTGTCTACGTCCGTTGCGCCTTCGTCCGTTGCGTCTGTGTCCGTTGAGTCCACTAGATCACCACTGGAAGTATTTTTTTCTGGTGTCCCTGTGATAACTCGAACAACATTAAGTGGATAAATATCATATTTGGTGAACACATTAGTACCTCCCATGGCTCGAGACCTTTTGATTATGGACCAGTTTACCTTTATCATAATTGACTTGACAGGCACTTAAACGTTCATACTATCAATAATATATTACTTGGTCGACACACATGCATATATAACGCTTACATGGCTTGGCTCAGGGGCTGTCAGGGTACACCATATTAGATCTTGTGATGTATCTTGAAACTGGGAGAGTTGACTGTAAGTGGGGTGGTATGTATCCCATTTGTTCATGTGTCCTTGTGGCTATGTGTGCAGCCACTCCGTTCGTCCTCCTTGACCATTCAGTAAGCCAGGGTCAGGGAGAGAGGAGTGATGGACGACCTTAGATGACACTTAGTCCAAATTACCTTCTCCTTTCCTTTCCGTTCCTTCCTTTTACACGTCGAGTTAAGAGATGGATGGGTTGAAATCTCTCTCTCTCTCTCTCTCTCTCTCTCTCTCTCTCTCTCTCTCTCTCTCAAGTTTACATGCCCAGGTGAACGAGATGTGACGTAAGCATTTTTACCTGGAGGGAGAGAAAGGATCCAGTCGATTTTAGGGTTAATATGGGCGTCTAATGTGCCGCCCGCAGTACTCTCGTCCATGCTGCCACTTCCTCTTTATTTTCTCCTCTTACTTTCTCTCCTCTTTATCTGTCATTTCCACTTGTTTTTCTCTTCTCTCTCCCCTTGTTCTCTCATTTCTCCTTTTGTTCTTCTACGCCTGACTCCTTCTCTCCTTCATCCATACACCAGGTACTCAATGTTTTCTCTCCCCTCTTTCCTTCACCTCTCCTCCCTATTATCAATCTCTCCCCTCTTTCCTTCACCTCTCCTCCCTATTATCAATCTCTCCCCTCTTCCTCTCTTACTCGCTCCACCATCACCCTCTCCCACACCATCACCTCCCCTCCTTCCCTCCACCATCACCTCCCCTCCTTCCCTCCACCATCACCTCCCCTCCTTCCCCCCACCATCACCTCCTCTCCTTCCCTCCACCATCACCTCCTCTCCTTCCTTCCACCATCACCCTCTCCCACACCATCACCTCCCCTCCTTCCCTCCATCACCTCCTCTCCTTCCCTCCACCATCACCTCCCCTCCTTCCCTCCACCATCACCTCCCCTCCTTCCCTCCACCATCACCTCCTCTCCTTCCCTCCACCATCACCTCCCCTCCTTCCCCCCACCATCACCTCCTCTCCTTCCCTCCACCATCATCCTCTCCCACACCATCACCTCCCCTCCTTCCCCCACCATCACCTCCCCTCCTTCCCTCCACCATCACCTCCCCTCCTTCCCCCACCATCACCTCCCCTCCTTCCCTCCACCATCACCTCCCCGCCTTCCCCCCACCATCACCTCCCCTCCTTCCCTCCACCATCACCTCCCCTCCTTCCCTCCACCATCACCTCCCCTCCTTCCCCCCACCATCACCTCCCCTCCTTCCCTCCACCATCACCTCCCCTCCTTCCCCCCACCATCACCTCCCCTCCTTCCCTCCACCATCACCTCCCCTCCTTCCCTCCACCATCACCTCCTCTCTACCTCCAGCGTGAGTGACCTTTGACCCCTAGGCCGAGGACACCAAGTCGATCAGCCACCTGGTGACCTCTGCATCGGGTCTGGAGGTCGCTACCTGTGTAGGGTAGGAGGGGGTAGTTCAGGGTGGCATACACACACTCACACACACACACACACACACACACACCCATGATGGTATGCACAACCAGTTGTAAGTGGCCTAAAGAGGAGACTGATGATTGCGTATCGCGCCCACACCAGCCACTGACCCCCGTGCGTGTGGGCGTGGGCGTCACCGTTCAGGTCTTACGTGGGCGGGACCGTATAGCTCTTATGTGGGCGGCAGTGTCCAGGTCTCGTGGGTGTAGGCAGCGTCTGTCAGTTTTTACGTGGGAGGGACTTTTCAGCTCTTTATGTGGGCGTTTGGGGCATCTGCCAGATTTCATGTGGGCGTGGGCGACATCTCTCAACTTTCATATAAGGTAGGCGGCATCTTGCAACTTTCATATGGGCGTGGGCGGCCTATTTCAGCATTCATGTAGCGTAGTGTTCGTGGTGGAGGTGGTATAGGTGGTAATGCTGTTGTCGCTGTGTCGTGCAGGTGGTGTAGGTACTGTAGGAGGTGCAGCTGGTGTAGGTGGTGCAGCTGGTGTTGGTGGTGCAGCTGGTGTTGGTGGTGCAGCTGGTGTAGGTACTGTAGGTGGTGTAGGTACTGTAGGTGGTGCAGCTGGTGTAGGTGGTGCAGCTGGTGTAGGTGGTGTAGGTGGTGCAGCTGGTGTAGGTACTGTAGCTGGTGCAGACGGTGAGAGAGGTACAGTTGGTGTCAGCAGCCAGGCACCCGGGCAGTGAGTCCCAAGGTAATGGTTATATTGCAAGGTTATGGTTTGGTGGGGCGTGGCTGGTCCCTCATGGTGGTAATGGCGATGATAGTGATACAATATGATGTTATGGTGAGAGGACAGGAAGATGATGATGAAGAGAGAGAGAGAGAGAGAGAGAGAGAGAGAGAGAGAGAGAGAGAGAGAGAGAGACGTCTTCATGTTATAGTGAAGGCCAGGGACACATTATCTACTAGCTTCCTATATTTGGCCAGTGTTTGTATATTAGTGTGAGGGCTAATAACTCTCTCTCTCTCTCTCTCTCTCTCTCTCTCTCTCTCTCTCTCTCATCCTTCCCTCCCCTTTCCCAATCCTTCTCTTCCTCCTCCTTCCCCTCTTCTTCCCCTTCCTCCTCCTTTCCTCCCTCTCCCCTTCCTCCTCCTCCTTTCCTCCCTCTCCCCTCCTCTCCTACCCTCCCATTCCTCCTCCTTTCCTCCCTCTCCCCTTCCTCCTTCCCTACCTCTCCCCTTCCTCCTCCTCCTTTCCTCCCTCTCCCCTCCTCTCCTACCCTCCCCTTCCTCCTCCTTTCCTCCCTCTCCCCTTCCTCCTTCCCTACCTCTCCCCTTCCTCCTCCTCCCCTTCTTCCTCCTTTCCTCCCTCTCCCCTCCTCTCCTACCCTCCCCTCCCCTCCCCTCCCCTCTCCCCACTCCTCCTACATGCACTAATATACTGGAGTTTAGTCACATATGTGGTTGTTTGAATATATTGATGTTCAGCTTGATAAATGGACCTGCCAGACGGGACGATTTTAGTTGTCCCTAACGAGGTTGTGTGTTGTGGGAGATCATCAATCACAGTGTCGTTATCCTGAATCAGTCATAGTGTCGTTATCCTGAATCAATCACAGTGTCGTTATCCTGAATCAGTCATAGTGTCGTTATCCTGAATCAATCACAGTGTCGTTATCCTGAATCAATCACAGTGTCGTTATCCTGAATCAATCACAGTGTCGTTATCCTGAATCAATCACAGTGTCGTCATCCTGTCTGAGAATTGACGTAAATATAAGTGTCCCAAATGAACCTTCCCTTCCCTTCCCTTCCCAAGTTAAGGGAACCAAGACAATAAGTTAAGGGGGGTGAAAATAACAAAATGATTAAATTACGGGAATATAAAAATCAGGTTAAGTTAAGTTAGAGTTATGTTAGGTTAGGTTAGGTTAGGTTAGGTTAGGTTAGGTTAGGTAAGGTTTGGTTAGGTTAGGTAAGGTTTGGTTAGGTTAGGTTAGGTTAGGTTAGGTAAGGTAAGGTTTGGTTAGGTTAGGTTTGGTTAGGTTACAATACTGTTTTTATTGGCATTTTTTACACAACAGAAAATCTGGTTAAAAAAAAACTTGTCTGTTTGGGAGTGGAGTGGCCAGGGCAAGTTATCATGATCTAACCTCTCAAGTTTGTCCTCAAGAGCTGTTGCCACCACCACCACCACTACCACCAGCACCACCACCACTACCACCCCCACCAAAAACATCTCCACCAAAAACACCTCCACCAAAACCACCTCCACCAAAACCACCCCCTCCACCAAAACCACCACCTCCACCATCTATACCATACCACCACTACCACCAACACCTCCACCAGAATCACCACCATTAGCTACCATCACCACTCACCACCACCATCACTACACACGACAATAACACACAACACCTTACCGTCACACCTTCCTGAATTAAGACATTGATTAAAGTTCTTACGACGGTGAATTGTTAATGGGATCAGGTTTTCCATCCACACATCACATAGTTACCATGATTAAGCTGTTAACATGACCCCCCCCCCCCCCTTCAATATTAGACATAACATTACCTATTTATTTATACTTTAATTTCCCGGTGTTAAGTCTTACCTGTTGGTTTCTGTGATACTGAAGGCTATTATAAATTGTTGTAGAAAGGCGGGTTTGTGGTCTATATTATCCTGACGTCTGGGTTTTTAGATCAGTATCCCTGTTAGTAGAATCGTTTATACTGTGGTGGATTGGTGACCATTATGAAAGTCCACTTGTGTCTTTAATTTTACGTAATAAAGTTAATGAGACGAGTTGTAACTCCTCGGGTGTTCTCCAGCAGGCATGGGGCCTCCTTCGTATTCCCCCCCAGCAGGTATGAGGCCTCTCCTTCGTGTGTATAGATGGTATGATAAAGCACGTTATGCAGGAAGCGTTATTGTGTCGTCAGGTGAAACAGTCTCAGTTCAGTATTAGGAAGAATGGGAATTGTTTACAGACCTCTGACTAATGAGAAGAGAGAGCGAAGGAACTCATTGAAGCTATAGATAGATATTGCCGATATATAACGTGTTATTATATGTGAAATTAATCTCTCTCTCTCTCTCTCTCTCTCTCTCTCTCTCTCTCTCTCTCTCTCTCTCTCTCTCTCTCTCTCTCTCTCTCTCACCTGGATAAACATAAAGTCGATATAATTTACTAAAGTATTTTACAACTGTGATCATTAATAATATTTCCAGGTCACTTAATCTGAGAATTATCGTCATAGACGTTATATAATTTCGTATTTAATGCACCATCATGAAATAGGAAATAACGTCATATGGGTTTTATGTATTTTGTCTGTGACCTTGACGTGTGTGTGTGTGTGTGTGTGTGTGTTAGTCATGTTTAGACTCATGAAAGTTGTCATGAGGACGAGCAGTAAGGTTGAGGTCGGATATCCTGAATGTAGGTGTTGGTCCTGTGAGTGAGGGCGGGGGCGTTGATCCTGTGAGTGAATGAGGGCGGGGGCGTTGATCCTGTGAGTGAGTGAGTGAGTGAGGGCGGGGGCGTTGATCCTGTGAGTGAGGGCGGGGGCGTTGATCCTGTGAGTGAGTGAGTGAGGGCGGGGGCATTGATCCTGTGAGTGAGTGAGGGAGGGGGCGTTGATCCTGTGAGTGAGTGAGTGAGGGCGTTGGTCCTGTGAGTGAGTGAGTGCGGGAGTTGGTCCTGTGAGTGAGTGACGGGGCGTTGATCCTGTGAGTGAGTGAGTGAGGGCGTTGGTCCTGTGAGTGAGTGAGTGGGGCGTTGATCCTGTGAGTGAGTGAGGGCGGGGGCGTTGATCCTGTGAGTGAGTGAGGGCGTTGGTCCTGTGAGTGAGTGAGTGCGGGCGTTGGTCCTGTGAGTGAGTGAGTGCGGGCGGGCGGGCGTTGGTCATGTAGCTGTGAGTGAGTACAGGACACGCGCTTCCTTCTGTCTTACGCATTTCCGTTTAATAATTTTTACCTGAAGTGTTGTTAATAATAATAGCAGTTGTATGTTATGTTCGGTGTATGGCATTCTCTTATTACCCACACCACCTACACCACCGTCTACACACCCCCCACCACCTACACACCCCCACCTACCCACCACCTACACACCCACCTACATCTCCATCTACACCACCATCACCTACACACCACCAACACACTACTCCAGGCCAGGGAACCAAGAGTGGGCTGGTTTAGAGGGTTAAGGTTAGGTTAGGTTAGGTTAGGTTAGGTTACTCTTAATACACCATAACAGATCAGTGTAAGGCTTTAGGGTAACAGTGACTGCCTTTGACGTTTTATTCGTGTAAAAATGACTATAACATCGAGGAGATATACTTTAAATTTATTGATAATATCTATAATATAATCTGCATTTATGTCAAGTGAATGTCATATAAATATCAAAGTGCCTCAGAAAATGTTTATTATCAATTATTTAGACTGAGGTCGTGTTTATATTTGTCGTCAACTATCATCATTGTTTACTGCTCCTGGCAATATATTGTTGTACATGAATATAGTAAAGCAAGAAGTTTAGGATCGGTGAAATATTTAAGTAGTGGGCGTTTTGTCTCGCCAGGATAGTCTGAATACAAAGTCAGGTGTCTTGAGTTATTTAGGACAAGGAATAATCAGTAACTAAATTGGTGAAATAGCTCATCTTGTAACTATTAATGTACACACAATCCGAAAATTATCTGAACTATTTGGTGTTAGACAATATAACACAACGGCTGAAGAATTTTGACTACCATACCGAGACAACAGGAGTCATGCTCTTCGTTTTGAAATTCACTGGACCCAACCGTAAAGGTACTTTTTTGGTGGTGTGTACAATATCTGTTTTACATCTGCCTGCTGTCGTTCTTTGTAAACTTCGTGCATCATCGACTTGTCCAAAAAAAAAAAATCTGATATTATCGTCATCCAAGGCCACATTTAGGTGACAAAGGTTAAATTATTGTAATAAAAAGTGGACAAAATTTTCAGGCAATAGTCTTCCTGTTTAATGAAAAGCTGCATGATATTTCAGTCTTCAGTCTTCATGTAAAGTGAAAAAAAAAGGCCAAATTCTTCAGTAAATAACATATGTGTCATCATAAAGTCCCGAACTGTGTCACAATGGCTTTCATATTAATATTTTGATCGTCGTGGTATTTTAGAGTTAGTAGCGTCAACACTAAACTTTGTAGTCACCATCACACAGTACCCATCAAGGTGTTATCTGTAGCTGGCCTTAAAATACACTATATCTATTACTCTCAGTTCTTCATAGACTTCATACTGTTGGCTGGAGCTTGTTGACTCTAGATACTGATGTTCCTTAATGCCCCTTTAAAGTGCACGACACAGCCTTAGCGTTACTCAAGGTGACGTGTTGTGGTGAATGTGTCAAGGCTCGTTGATACTCTTGTTCTTTTATTAAAATATTTACACATACTGATCAAGATTTTTATTAATTTTAGCTGAAGAACCAAAAAACAAAGCAAACACTGGAACTTGTTTATATTCGGCAACGGTATAATATTTCGTAATAACAGGAAGTAAAACCTGTCACGTATCATTTAATGGTGTAATATATAACGTTTCTGTTTTTGTTTTGCCTTAATATAATGACAAATAAAATCAGTAAGCCCGGAGAGAAGAAGGAGGGAGGGAAGGGGAACGATTTAGAGGAAACTGAATGGGTGGGCGAAACGGTCCACCATTAAAGCCCTACGCCCCCCACGCCCCCCTCACCAAC
The DNA here is from genome assembly GCA_958450375.1 of Homarus gammarus. NCBI lineage: Eukaryota > Metazoa > Arthropoda > Malacostraca > Decapoda > Nephropidae > Homarus > Homarus gammarus. The sequence goes on along the minus strand of CAUDMG010000658.1, from coordinate 3,534,119 downwards.
CCCGTGTCTAAGGTATTGGTTACGTCCTTGGCCGCCGTCAGGGATTTACTTGTCTGCATTAAGCCGGTAGGTAAACAGAGTGCCCCCGCATGATATATATTATGGGACCTTTAGCTACAAGTAGGCGGGGCAGTTGATTGCTCAATGTGCCGTGTTTGGGATTTCAGACGCGTGGCGAGTGACAGAGCGTCCGGTGCACGGGAAGTAAACAAACACACCTGTTGGCTCCTAGTAATGCAGAGAATGAAATATTTCTCCTACTGTAAATTAATCAAAGTATATAGAGATGATTTTTGTTTGACAGTTGAACTACTTGTTGAGTTTTTATTTGATAATATGAAAGTCGTTATGTTTAGTGTTGGTTTTATGGCAATTTACTTATATCAAGGCAGATGTTATTGTGGTGCCATGAGGGACCCCACGTGTCTGTGTGTGTGTGGGGGGGGGGGGCAGTTATTGCCATCCTGTAGTTGTATGTCATCGTTTAGGAAGAGGAAGTTCCCTGTTGATGTTAGGGTCATTGATAACTGGAACATAGGGGTGAGGGCTGTATGGTTGACCTTAATATTGTCACACACACACACTATTGTCCGCTAAACTTACAGCACACCTTCAGAACTATTACTATATGACATGAAAATAATCACCTGCACTTCCAAACATCATGTGGCCCAATACTGTCACCTCTTTATTTAAGTTTTTTCTCTTATAACATTACATTGTTACTCCTATTCACATTAATCTGATATTCTTTACATACGGCTCCTGGGGCAGAATTACCTTGCCCTTATCCATACATCAGTTGATAAACGTCTAGTTATTAATATTTTGATTCACTTTGCAATTCGTCCAAAGTTTATTTGTGAAACTGTTTAATTAATCCTGATGGAATTTAGCGAGATGATGCAAGTTAATAAGCTAATGTGCAGATGACCAACTTCAAGCCTCGAGGTCAAAGGTCAAAGTAATATAACTCTTGCATCAGTGTATATATGATGATGGAGGTTCTGTATTTCACCACTAGATGGGGTCACTGAGTCAAAGGTCAAGGTCAGGAATGTGGCCAAATAAACCGAGAATCAATGATGAATTGTTGCAAGAAGACCAGCTCAAGCCAGTCTCTGTTAAGGTCAACGGGAGAAACAGTGTACTGTACATTGCAGACCGAGTGGTGGCTCTATGGGTAATACGCTCGTCCCCACAATGGCGATTTTGGGTTCGAAATGATAACGATTTTGGGTTCGAAGAAATGGCAATTTTGGGTTCGAAGCAATAACAATTTTAGGTTTGAAACAATAGCGATTTTGGGTTTCAAACAAAAGCGATTTTGGTTTTGAATTAATAACGATTTAGGATTCGAAACAACGATTGTGGGTTCGAAACAATTGTAATTTTAGGTTCGAAACAATGGCGATTATGGTTTCAAATCTCAGAGAATGCCTTTGGGTAAATTTAGTTTGCAGGTTGGTGAAGGTCAGTGGGATATATGCAGATGTGTGTGTGTGTATAGAGGATGAGCCAGGTGTAAGTGTGGCTCTGTGCCAGACTTGTGTTGCCCATCGTAGTGCCTGGTGACCTGCGCTCTCCTTCCATGCCCACACTCCCCCACCACCGTGCCCACACTCCCCCACCACCGTACCCACACTCCCCCACTCCCACCCCACCACCCCTCCACCACCACACCTCCCACCAACACATCCACACTCCCCCACCAACACACCCACACTCCCCCACCACCATACCCACACTCCCCCACCAACACACCCACACTCCCCCACCAACACACCCACAGTTATCGTCTCACCAACTACCAAGGTGTGGAGTTGTCACGGTAACTGCTTGGTGACTCAGTAAACCAGTTCAGGAAAGCGGAAGACATCTTACCTGAAGACTGTAAACAAACACCATCATTCATTCTGGGTTAATTCAGTAAATGCTTCCACACACACACACGCACACACACACACGACATGAGTTGTATATAAGATGATTATGTTCAAATGGGTTATCAGTGACTCTTATCATGAGATAACATTTAATGTCTTGTAGTACAAACTGATCACCTTTTTTTCTGTGTGTTGTATGTTAACTGATGAGATATTGTGACAACCGATAATATCTCCTCCTCACCTCCTGTTGTGTGTGTGTGTGTGTGTGTGTGTGTGTCTTCGTGCCTGTGTATCTGATCTATGTGTGTTTATGTGTGTATGTCTTTGTGTAAGTGTTTGTATGTGTCTTTCTAGGTCTGTGTTTGTCTTTGTGTATGTGGGTCTTGGTGAGTTTATCCTATGTAAAACGAAGCGCTGAATCATTAACATTAGCCAACAGGGAGGCAGCGGAGTTTATAGTGGCCTTCATAGACTTACTGGGTAGAGGAGAGTACCTGAAGTCCACACACACACACACACACACACACACACACAACAAAAACAGTATGATGTCAACTTTGAACTCATGACACGACCTCTCACTGCTATCTGTTAATCTTGGAGTGAGTTTTGACGTCAGTACCAAGGAGAGAAACAAAGTAAATGACATTATTAATAGTTATTTTATCCACCGAAGATGTAAACTTATTTATACTTGCAAATATACTGGGGGTAAGGTTAGTAGGTTAGGTCACACCTGTCGTACCTATAATTTAACAGTTGTACACGTGTTCTGATTGGCGTTATTGGTTTAGACAAGTATGGTAGAAATAGCAGTGGTGTTAGTGTGGTGGGGGGAAGTTTAATGGTGACAGTGGTGATGGTGTGGTGACGTGTTCGGTGGTGGTAGTGTGGTGGGGGGAGTTTAATGGTGGCAGTGGTGATGGTGTGGTGACGTGTTCGGTGGTGGAAGTGTGGTGGGGGGAGTTTAATGGTGACAGTGGTGATGGTGTGGTGACGTGTTCGGTGGTGGTAGTGTGGTGGGGGGAGTTTAATGGTGACAGTGGTGATGGTGTGGTGACGTGTTCGGTGGTGGTAATGTGGTAGGGGGGTGATGGCGGTGGTCGTGGTGGTGATAGTGGCGGAAGCAGTTTGTGGTATTATGTGATGATGGTGGAAGCAGCTGTGGCATTGGGTAGTGTGATGATAGTGATGATGATGATGATGTTTATGGTGTTGGTAGTGATAATGGCAGCATCACACATCACCAGCACCTGAATTAAAACTAAAACGTTTTGGCTTAGAAGGAAATTGTTTAGATGTCAGTAGGAGTGGCGCGTGTGTGTAAGTGGACGACACTGCGGGTCCCTCTTTAGTCGCCTCAAAACTCACTAACCTAGGTGACATCCCTAATAACTCATATCATTGTATCATAGCTGGATGATCGTCATATTCGATTCCGAGTGACAGCAAAGTAGTAGTAGTAGTAGTAGTAGTGTGTGTGTGTGTGTGTGTGTGTGTGTGTGTGTGTGTGTGTGTGTGTGTGTGTTAACAATCGTTGGTTCGATCCCGGGGTACTCCTAATCCACCCAGCTGCCTCCTAGTGTACCGAAGGCTTGGAACACAATGTACTGTACGTTCTCTCTCTCTCTCTCTCTCTCTCTCTCTCTCTCTCTCTCTCTCTCTCTCTCTCTCTCTCTCTCTCTCTCTCTCTCTTCCGCTACCCTGTGATTCAGTTCATCTCTCCGTTCCATTTCCTGTCACATCTGATCTTTGGTATCTGAACCATTTCACTTCCTCCATCCTACTTCTGTGTGAGTAAGCTGGTCTCTCTCTCTCTCTCTCTCATACACACACACACACACACAGCCATGCACGCACAACTAAAAATATAGTGGGAACCTTTTTTATACACATGTTTATCCGAGTGGCGGTGTAGTAGTGTGGTGGTGGTAGTGAAGTAGTGGTGGATTGATGGTGATGGTGGTGAAGTGATGGTGATGGTGGTAGAGTGATGATGATGGTGGTGAAATGATAGTGATGATGGTAGTGTTAGTAGTGGTAGTGGCGAGATGGTGTTGGTGTGGTAGTGTTGGTAGTGCAATGGTGGAGGAGTGGTGGAGTAATGATGTCGGTGGTGATAGTGGTGGAATGATGGTGGAGTAGTAATGGTGATGGTGGTGGAGTGATGGTGGAGGAGTAGTGGTGGAGTGATGGTGGAGTAGTGGTGGAGTGTTGGAGTGGGCTCCCTGCCACTGACCTTCTCTCAGGCCCGGGACGTAACGCTGCTGTCACGGATATTTGTGTGTGTTGACGTAGTGTGTCTGTCTGTCTGTCTTTGTGTATTTTTTTTACGTGTGTGTGTGTGTGTGTGTGTTTTACTTGTGTCTTTCCGTCTATCAATGTGTGTGTCTTTCATTATATGTGTGCGTGCGTGCGTGTGCGTGCGTGCGTGCGTCTGTGTGTGTTGAGTGACATTCCGCGACGGATAACTAGTTGAAAACAAAAGTGACATTTCCAACTCGGTAATAATCTGGTATATAACGAGATCTTGGCTGGATCACATCACCGAGATAAAGAGGTCAAGTTTAACGAGTGATCTCCACTTACCACCTGACATTTCAACCACAATATCTCGGTCACCACTTCCACGAGACTACACACACACACACACACACACCTCGGGTCATTTTTTACTGGTGGTATTAAAAACTATCCCACACCCCCCAAAAATAAAAATAATAATAATAAATAACTTTTCTATTGACCTTAAAATTAGCTTAGAGGAAAGGGGTCTCTCTCTCTCTCTCTCTCTCTCTCTCTCTCTCTCTCTCTCTCTCTCTCTCTCTCAAGTGTGTCCAGCTTACCAAGAACATCTTCTCCGGGTCTGTGTATCTGTCGGGGTGTTCCGGGAAGTTACCACCAACAATCTCTGTGTATGAGGTCATTAGTGGCTCAGGTGTGTGTGTGTGTGTGTTTGTGTGTGTGTGTGTCAGATGGCAAAGCTCCTGACACTATACTGATCTTAGACAAACAGTGGCGGTAGTGGTAGTACTGTGTGTGAGGGGGGGGGGAGGGCAGCACAGCAGTCAGTCAGAGGTGAAGCATGCATGAAGCAGCTCGTGTTGGCAACCTCCACCTGCCCTGCCCCCGGGATGGTTCGAGGCTTCATTCACCCATATTTTTAAAGCCATACCTGTACTGGTGTCTCTCTCTCTCTCTCTCTCTCTCTCTCTCTCTCTCTCTCTCTCTCTCTCTCTCTCTCTCTCTCTCTCTCTCGGGGATCGTTGCCTATTGAACGAAGAGAGAGAGAGAGAGAGAGATGGTTTCAAGGTGTACTCAACTAAAATAACTCTACTAATATAGTGATATAATAGAGTAAAATAGACTGACTCTTTTATCAACTAGGCTGCACTCGAGGGAAATACAGTTTCAAGCTGATTGATGCTTTTTACAAAATTTTGACCTTGACCTTTGACCTTTTGACTCCCAGTACATTACAACTGTAGGAGTCACTTGGGGAGTATTTGCCAAGTATAGGCACTGTAGTTCCTTTAGTTCTTGGGTTATTCTTGTAGACACTTACATGACCTCTGACCCCTAAATGTATTCCTGTTGTATTGGTTGTCATAGTGAATACATGTAAACCTTGTATGAACACTTACATGACCTCTGACCCCTAAATGTATTCCTGTTGTATTGGTTGTCATAGTGAATATATGTAAAGTTTGTATGAATGTCGTAGATCGTTCCTTTCTTAAAGTTAAGCTTGAGACATTCACACTAATTTAGATACAGTAAGACATATAATACTCAGTCTTATCTTAGTCGACCCTCCACACACACACACACACACACACACACACACACACACACACACACACACACACTAAATTACCACCTAGTTACTTTCCTTTAAAAAAATAAATATTAAATATATAACTTGGAAAATGTGTTCTATAAAAGTATAATTTATTCAGAAGTAAAAGTTTTGAAGTATGAGGTGTACACACTCACTGACACAGCCTCTCACTCCATGAAGTATTTAGAGTTTGAGTGCGTTGGGAAAGTGTTTTAAGTTCGCTACAGTTTACGCCGGAACAACTTATCAAGCAACTTTTTATTTTTTTCTCAGGTTCGTATTAAATATTTCCTAACGTCAATACTTGGAAAACCGTCATTTGAGTTTGACGATTCTCATTTCCCCCCCCCCGAGATCGTGTGGTAAAATATTTATTAAAATCTGTGTTCCTGGTTTTAGAGTAAGTATTTCCCGGTTAAATAAACTTGTTCCCGGTTTTAGAATCAATGTTTCCCGGCTGATTTAGATGTGTTCCCGGTTTTAGAATCAATGTTTCCCGGCTGATTTAGATGTGTTCCCGGTTTTAGAATCAATGTTTCCCGGCTGATTTAGATGTGTTCCCGGTTTTAGAATCAATGTTGCCCGGCTGATTTAGATGTGTTCCCGGTTTTAGAATCAATGTTTCCCGGCTGATTTAGATGTGTTCCCGGTTTTAGAGTCAATGTTGCCCGGCTGATTTAGACGTGTTCCCGGTTTTAGAGCCAATGTTTCCCGGCTAATTAGATGTTTCCCGGCTAATTAGACGAGTTGTTTCTCCCTCACCTGGCTTCTCTCACCACCACGTCTGTTTTCTCCTGTTCTTGAGGCGTGTAGAAGAGTAGTTCTGAGGAAAAGATGAGAAAAAAAGATATGAATCACTTGAATATTCGTCTCTTAGGTTATTTCACATGTAGATTAATCACCCTAGCGATACCTGTGGGAGTTTTGTTTAAGTTAGATTTGATTAGGTTGGGTTAGGTTAGGTTTTGGTTAGGTTAGGTTAGGTTGGGTTGGGTTAGGTTAGATTTGATTAGGTTTTGGTTTTGTTTGGTTGGGTTAGGTAAGATTTTGGTTAAGTTGGGTTAGGCTAGGTCCTCAGGTCTGGTCCTCCTGCCGAAAACATCCCAAACTAACCTAACTTCCTAAAGAGAAACTTCCCCTAACATCTCCACAGTTTTGTTTTGTTTTATTGTTTTCTTAACCACGAGATACAGTAAGAGACCGTGAACAGGCCATACAAGGGTCCAGGTCTCAATACGTGACGAGACGACCCATGACGTGAGGCACCTGATCTCGGAGTCACGTATCCCTGGCAGGCTGAGGCAGGATGCATCATTTTTTTGCTGACAAGTTGTGAAAAGGTGTTGTTGTTGTTGTAGAGTTGTTAGTTTTTGTAAGTTATGGGAGTTATTTTTTTACAGGATTAGCCCACCCGTGCACTGGTCACTGACCCACATCGGGACCTTGGGAGGGGGGGGGGGGGCGAAAATGTAATGATAATAACAATAATAATAATAATAATAATTCGTTCATAGTAAATAAAATTTATAATATAAAATATAAAATTAAAAATTAAATAAATAATAATAATAACAACAACAACAACAACAACAACACTGATAATAATAATAATAATAATAATAATAATAATAATGATAATAATAATAATAATAATAAAGAACTTTAAAGAAATACAAAGATGAAAAAAATAGATCAATAGTGAGAAACGATATATGTACTGTATGCCATTTGGCAGCAGGGTCTACCATTCGACAACACATTATGCTTCCAATATCTTCCCAGGCGGTAGAACCTCCCTGTTTGGTAGCTGCCTACTACCTGTGTGTTGTTGTATGTTTGTTTTGGGATTTTTATATTAGAAAGAATTATATTTTTACCTGAATCCATTACGTTAGTTGTTGATGATCTTCGAGAAATGAAACCACCTTATGTACAGCTCATTGTATAATTTGTTTGACATATTTAGGAAGCATTAGGGTGAAAGTTGCTTGTGTTGGCAGGAAAACCGGTCAAGAGTGTAACGAGGTTATTATTTGGAGTAATTGCTGGGTTGTAATTGGTTAGTAAGTGGGTGAGAGGGTGTTTGGTTGGTGGGGAAGGGGTGGTAGGAAGTGGGATGTGGTGGGTGGGGGTGTGGTTGTGGGGTGGGGTGAGGGAGCGGAAGGAAGTGAGATGGGGGGGGGGTAAGGGAGAGTGGTGAGAGAGGAGGAAGCGGTGATGGAGAGAGAGAGAGAGAGGGGGGGGGGGAGGCACTGTGTGGGTCAAGGACTGTTATTGTGGCACGGGGCTATGTTGGTGGTAATGGTGGGAGGAACACAGGGGCCCCTCACAGTGGTTATGTATATTTTAATTTCTTCCTCCTCCTCCTCCTCCTCCTCCTCCTCCTCCATTCACCTCATCTTCCTCTTCTATTCATCTCCACCTCTTCTTCCGTTTTCATCCAGCTTTCCCTTTCCTCACTTCATCCTCTCCTCCTCTTTCTACTTCCCATCACTCTTACCCACGTTGTTATTCCTGTTATTTCTTTCTTTATCCTACACCTCATCTTCGCTCCCCCTTCTCTCCACTCTCCTCCTTCCACTTCTCTTTCGTGTTAATATTTATCTTTGTGTCTCTATTTATCTCTTCCACCTTTCCTCTTCCTATTCTCTTTGGTTTTATCTCTGTGTATGTATCTCTCCTTCCCTCTTATAATTCCCTCCTCTACTCCCACCCTCTTCCCTTCTCCTCCCTCTTATCGTCCTTTCTCCTCCCCCTTATCACCCCTCTCCTCCCCCTTATCACCCCCTCTCCTCCCCTTATCACCCCTCTCCTCCCCCTTATCACCCCCTCTCCTCCCCCTTATCACCCCCTCTCCTCCCCCTTATCACCCCCTCTCCTCCCCCTTATCACCCCTCTCCTCTCCCTCATCCCCCTCTCCTCCCCCTCATCCCCCTCTCCTCCCTCCCTCTTATCACCCTCTTCCCCCTCTCCCATCCTCCACCTCACTACCACCACCACAACTGACCCAATATCAGCTGATCCACACCTGTTGTGACCCTCATTACCACACCTGTTGTGCCCTTGTAGCTGAGTGGCTGAAAGAGGTGGGGGGGGGGGTAGTGTTAGATGGAGAGGGAGGAGGTTGGTGATAGAGTGAGTGGGTGGCGTTGGGGGAGAGGAGAATGGCATAGGGTTAACTAGGATCTGTGGTAGGGGAAGTGGGAGGATGGTGGAGAGAGGGAAGGAGGGAGAGAGGTTTTGTTGGGGGGGGGGGGGGGGTTGTGGACGGAAATAATGGTAGTGGGGGGAGTGTTGGAGATAAAGGGAGGAAAACTCGTAGTAGTGAGGGAGTGTTGGGGATGAAGGAGGGAGGAGTGTGGCACCGATCACGGATGTGTTGAGGGAATGTGGTCAAGGTCGACTCTGCCTTGCTTGATCGCCTCTTTTGCCTCACTCACGCCCCAAAATATAGAGCATATGTGATATTCTAGTGGGTGTGTGTGGTGCTCTAGTGGGTGTGGTGGTATAGTGGGTGTGTGTGGTGGTCTAGTGGGTGTGGTGCTCTAGTGGGTGTGTGTGGTGCTCTAGTGGGTGTGGTGCTCTAGTGGGTGTGTGTGGTGCTCTAGTGGGTGTGTGGTGCTCTAGTGGGTGTGTGTGGTGCTCTAGTGGGTGTGTGTGGTGCTCTAGTGGGTGTGTGGTGCTCTAGTGGGTGTGTGGTGCTCTAGTGGGTGTGTGTGGTGCTCTAGTGGGTGTGTGTGGTGCTGTCTGTTACACGTGTCTTGTGTGTGTGTGTGTCTGTGTGTGTGTGTGTGGTCTAACTAGTTTGGTGGGTGTGAAGTGCCACCCATGTTGTGCCAGGCGGTTACCACCCGTGTTGTGTGCAGGGGTACAAGTCTTATTAGTGTAGGGTGCCACTTTTACTATGCCAGCCGTGTTAGTGTGGGGGTGCTAGCCGTGTTGTTAGTGTGGCATGCCAGCCGTGTTGTTAGTGTGGAGTGCCAGCCGTGTTGTTAGTGTGGGGTGCCAGCAGTGTTAGTGTAGGGGTGCCAGCCGTGTTGTTAGTGTGGGGTGCCAGCCGTGTTGTTAGTGTGGGGTGCCAGCAGTGTTAGTGTAGGGGTGCCAGCCGTGTTGTTAGTGTGGCATGCCAGCCGTGTTGTTAGTGTGGAGTGCCAGCCGTGTTGTTAGTGTGGGGTGCCAGCAGTGTTAGTGTAGGGGTGCCAGCCGTGTTGTTAGTGTGGGGTGCCAGCCGTGTTTTTAGTGTGGGGTGCCAGCCGTGTTGTTAGTGTGGGGTGCCAGCCATGTCATTGTGGGGTGCCAGCCATGTTATTGTGGGGATGCCAGCCATGTTAGTGTGGGGTGCCAGCCATGTTAGTGTGAGGGTGCCAGCCATGTTAGTGTGAGGGTGCCAGTCGTGTTAGTGTGAGGGTGCCAGCCATGTTAGTGTGAAGGTGCCAGCCATGTTAGTGTGAGGGTGCTAGCCATGTTAGTGTGAGGGTGCCAGCCATGTTAGTGTGAGGGTGCCAGCCATGTTAGTGTGAGGGTGCCAGCCGTGTTAGTGTGAGGGTGCCAGCCATGTTAGTGTGAGGGTGCCAGCCATGTTAGTGTGAGGGTGCCAGCCATGTTAGTGTGAGGGTGCCAGCCGTGTTAGTGTGAGGGTGCCAGCCGTGAAGTGGACGAGGAGTGCCACTCATCCCGGACGTTCAAATTTTTTTTTCTGTGTTTTTCTTGTTTAGAAACCAGATTCAGCTTTGCCATGCGATGTTCTGCCCCGTCTCATCCCGCCGCTCCCCTCTCAGCCCCGCCTCGCCCCTCTCAGCTCCGCCTCGCCCCTCTCAGCTCCGCCTCGCCCCTCTCAGCCCCGCCGCTCCACCTTCAGCCCCACTTCGCCCCTCTCTTCTTCGAGTGATTATGAGTGATCCAACCCTCGTGGCACCACACAGGTTCTCACTGCCCCTTCAATTCTCCAGTAGGTGCAGGAGGCGACCATGTGCGACACGGGTGTAGTGTGTCAGTGTTGGTGCGGAGGAGAAAGTTGTGTTGGCGCGTGCAGCGTGGAGGTGCTCATGCGCGCGCGTGTTGGCCTTCCTCTCGTCATTATTGCCACACTCCCGCAGGAGTCGCTGGGGAACAACCTTCGCTGGTGAGAGTAATTGTTGAGCAGTGGGTGGATGTGAGAGCTGTGAGCGGGTGGGACCTGGAGACAGTCGTCGTTGTGCAGCACCCGGAGCTGCACACACCCTCAGCTACACACACATCCTCGGCCACACACACACAAGTACACACATACACTCACACAGGCACTGGAGGGAGGCAGGACCGGCTCTACAGGTGGGTGCGGGGGGCTCAAGTGTCTAATGTTATACCCTGGACTCATACAGTGTTGCCAGCACCCTCTCTCACCACATTGTCCTCACCCCCCTCCTCCTCTGGCAACATGGCCGTAGGGTGGCACTGTCCTCGAGTATATAAGGACACCTACTTCCTCCCCCTGGTCAGTCACAGCCACTCTCCACCCCGGCAGTGACCAACCCATCAAGTGTGTTCTTGTGCAGTGAAGCGATAGGTAATTAGTGTGCGAGTGGACAGGTTTTCAGATAGAGGAGTGCCTCATTTGGGAAACGGGAAACCAGATATATCTTGCCTGCGCTCAGTGACTTCTGACTTCCTCTGTGTTTGGGTGACAGACAAACATTACACTTCAGTGTGTCAACTTTCTGGCTGAAGAATACATCCGTGACCTGCTCGAAACTTGACGCGTACGGTCACCTGTGAGGTGGACGAGGGGAATTTAGTCGTGGTGAGGTTCCTCTCACCAGCGTCCCACACTATTTTCCTCCTCTAGTGCCCCCTCATCAGTGTCCCTCACCTGTGCCCCATCATATTTGGGACACCCCTTGTCAGCGACCGCCACTTATGGTTTTCCACAAGTAGAGCGTCCCCCCTGAGTGTCCCTCACTGCCTGAGTGAGAAGGAGAGGATAAGGGAGCCCTCACAGCCTGCTAAGGAAGGAAGGCTCCGCGGTTCCAGACCCACAGGTTTGGCCCCTGCCACCGCTCTCCCTCTCGGTGGTGGGAACATTCAGTACACACTTGAGGCTGGTGTGACTTGGAGCTAGTTGATGCAGGGCGGCGTCAGTGCCCTCTCCCCCTCCTTCGTCACCGCCATCGTCAGGAGCCTCGTCATGTCTACTAAATGTACAGCGGTGCGGCGGAAGGGGCGACAACAGCGACAACGGCGGCGCCTCATCTCCGCTCCGAAGCCACGACCGTCTTCGTCGTCGTCCCCATCATCGTCCACAGCAGGAGAGGCGGCCCCCGAGACGTCACGTCCCCAACTCCACCGTCAGCAGCCTAGTAAGATTATCTTGTTCCCTTGTCCTTGTTGACTTGATCCCTGTGTTAGGTATTTAGCCCTTAATTACCGGCCATGTGTGTGTTGTGGTCGTCCATGTTGGTTTACTGATAATGTCTGTTGAGAGAGAAGTGTGGTGGGAGAGTTATGTGCGGGTGTAAGAGTGCACACCTGTCTTGGTATACACGAATAAAATACTGTAAGCCTGTCCAGAAGTGCACATTAAAAACACAAGACAGGTGTACAGTGTTGGGATATAGGTCAGATGTCTTCTTTACGGTGGGCAGGTGTAATTGTACACTATGGGATTTGACCTAGTACTGTGTTGATGAACTGCTGAAGTAATATACACCTGTAGCGATGTAGAGGTAAGTGTAGTGATGTACGTAGATAATTTAGGTATGTAAATTAGAAGAATTTATAATAAGACTTTTAACTGAAAATTAAAACAGGTTAATTGAGAATACATTGAGGTGTGTTTTAAGTAGCAGGTGTACTGTAACTCACCTGTCGGGATGATGGGTTAACTGGTGCAGGAATTATAGTATTTTATTTGATTATTTTTAGTATTTTATTTAGTTATTGCAGAATTTTATTTAGTTTTTGTAGAAATTTATTTTGAATTATTTTAATCAAATGGTGACATAATAGGAGAAATATATACCTTAACCGCAAGAGTATTACGGAAGGTTAACTCGGTGGTCTCTGAGGTCAAGGCAGACTATACCTTCACCTGCCACCTCCTACCTCTGATTATATGTTCAAGTAATAAGTATCGGTCTGTTTGTATTTATGTATATAATGTTATGGATCACCTGAATATCCCCCCCCCCCTTCAGCTTAAATTACCTAAAGATTAACTACCCTAATTTTAACCTAACCTAACCTCATCCCTCCCCAAATAATGTTAGGGTGATTAATCTCTTGGTGAAAATAAGCTAGGGGGGGGGGGGGAGAATATTGAGGTAGTCCAAAATTATTGAGACATTTTCACCTTAAAATTTTAACCCCTTGTGCACGGTGGTTTCTCTGTGCTGAATAAAATCGTCTGGTGTAGTGAAAAGGTTAATGTGTGGTACAGTCGCCTCCACTTATACCTATTACAGTGGCTGATGCGTTTTGTGAAATGTTGCAACTCTGTGGAAGGCTTAGTCTGACTACTATGAGGTTCGTTTGGGCTATTCTATGAGGTTTAAATACAATGTAAACAAACATAAATCTGCCACATCTCACAAAAAAGCGCCAGCCACTGTACCAGGTATAATTGGAGGCGACTGGACATGTTGTTAAGTATAAGCCGATGATGTAATGCTGGAAATCTTATCTCGCTAGCTAGACAGAGAAGCCGGAGATAATATTCACCACAGACCGAGTAACAGTTCTCATATGTTGCCGACTAGACAACAGTGATGTACAGATAGTGTTTCCTTACCCGGGCTGACACGTATTGCTAACCTCCTGAATAACATTACCTAACCCGCCAGATAGCTTTAAGGTATTTAATCACCAGGTAAAATAAATCTATGGAAGGGGGGTGGGGGGGTGGTGCTAATCTTCAGGTGATTCATCTCTTATTAAAGACTAGTTGTGGTCTTCATAGGTTATAGTAAGTTATTGGATAGTTAAGAGCTGCACGTCACAATAATTTCTGAAGATGATGTCACTCTTGGGGGGGACATGACGAACTGTTGTTATCTGTTGAGTGACACTTGTGATATTTATTGACATTTTGCTTGTTATCATGTACAGTTGTGTGTGTGTGTGTGTGTGTGTGTGTGTGTGTGTGTGTGTGAAAAAGTATACCAAACATACTTAAATAAACAGACATATTAATTATACCTCACAAGATTATATTAACTTGAATATGACTTAACCATAACATACATACATACATACATACATACATACATATTACATACATACATACATACATACATACATACATACACTAACTATATAACTGGTGTATGTGTTAAGGATTATATGCCTTAGTTATTACCATTAAGACAACCTGGAATGGATTATAGCACATTAAGTTATGTTATTAATATGAAACTAAACTACATGGACATAAGATAACAAACAATAATAAATAACAATAACTAATAAATAAAGGCGATAACATAAATAGCACGAAGAACCTTGAACCATGATTATTATTGTAGTAAAAAATAATAGAAAAAAATAAATAAACAAAATAAAATATAGATAAGAAAAATAAAAAATAAAAAATAAAATATAATCCTCCCTTGACAGATATGACAAGACAGAGACAGATGAAGGTCGCCCATGACATAGCAGGCATGTGACAGGACGACTAAAATGACATTGACAGTCTAAATTACCGTCTCATTACTACACATCGACCATGGACGGGAGGGTCTTTATATAGATACAACTATCCTTGGGTCTGTCAAGTTGGGGGGGGGGGGGGTCTTTGGTGTCTGTCTAACTGGTTTCGCTTCTTAGTTTCGGTCTTAAGTAGTTATGGTCTGGTCTATTTTAGGTCTTACTGGATAACTAGTGATATAAACAGGTGTAGACAGACATATATAATAATAATAACAAAGTGAAATAGATATAAACATAACGATGGATAATAACAACGTGAGGTAGTCAGATATAAACATTGATATAGATAAACATAATACAAATTCATAAACATACACGCCTTATAAACACTCATCCTTAAAGTGTGTTGCAGTGTATTTATATATAAACTCTTAAAAGATGTGTATTAAGAACTTTGAAATGGCTGTAACGAGAGAGAGAAAACTGATCTCCGTGTGTTGAGATGAAAAGTGGACTTGAACCTTTCTCCCGTGTGACCCCCCCCCCCCTCCTCTCTTCTCCCCTCCCGTCTCCCCTCCTCTCTTCTTCCCTCCCGTCTCCCCTCCTCTCCTCTCTTCTCCCCTCCTCTCTTCTCCCCTCCTCTCTTCTCCCCTCTCCCTTCCCCATCCTCCCCCCCATCACTAGCTCTTAGGACACGTGACCTTGCAACATAACAACAACAAAGAGAAGGAGGAGGTCTTGCAACATGGTTCTGGTAGTTGGGTAGGAAGAGGTGTCTTTGTCTTAATGGGGGGTCCTTCTCTCCTATAGGTAGTTAGTGACGTCATGGGCTCAGGTACACATGTAAATATTGTGTCTTGTTTTTGTATGTCTCTTGCACACACACACACACACACACACACACACACACACACACACACACACACAGAGTTTCTTATCGGCACCAGCATCCGGTTGTCTTACACCATACACCACACACTTGTGTAGGCATGAATGACCACACTCCATGTATGAATGACCGTGACCACACTCCATGTATGAATGACCGTGACCACACTCCATGTATGAATGACCGTGGCCACACTCCATGTATGAATGATCGTGGCCACACTCCATATATGAATGACCGAGGCCACACTCCATGTATAAATAATATTATAATATGCATGAAGCAAGCAAGCTTTTGACACTTGACACCTCTGCATAAAGGAGTGTGTGTGTGTGTGTGTGTGTGTGTGTGTGTGTGTGTGTGTGTGTGTGCGTGCGTGCGTGCGTGCGTGTGTGCGTGTGCTTAATACTAATAACAAACTCCATTAACTATAAGCCAGGTTAAAAGGTTGAAATATACAAAAGTCACACTTCAAACATAAACAACATCTCGTATAGTAACATGAGGAAGGTAAGGACCATCAAAATGTTCTTTGTTTTCATTCATTACTGGAGGAAAAAAGTGGATTGAATACACACGTTACCTACGAATCCTTGATGATGTTGACAGTGGTGTGTGTGTGTGTGTGTGTGAACAGTTACAACACAGAGGTATCCTGGTATTTTTCTCAACCACTGGGCACATAGTGTAGCCAGATAACTTGCTCAATAACGGGCTGACTGACGTATTAACTAACTCAACTGCTCTAACACACACACACACACACGCACGCACACACACGCACACACACACGCAAATTTTCTATCCGTGAGTGAATTTAAAGAGCGTAACTAAATTATTTCTACTTCTGTATTGGGAGAATTTTTTGTTCTTTTATGTTGAGGATAAAATTATATTAAGGTTGATGACGAAAGGTTATAAATTCCTATGTTCTTTATTGAGGATTTGATCGCTTAATGTAATAAAGAATAGGAAGATCAAGGTGTTTATTTCAGGTATAAAATTTGATGGGAATAGTTTTGTCTTTTCCTCGCATTATAGTTGATTAAATCCCTTTATTATGGATGAGCTAAATGATGTCATCCTTTATTTTACGTTGGTATAAAGAATCAAGTCCTTTTTAAAGTATAATAAATCACCTTATCTCATAAAGGAATGGGTGTCTTGATGTCCCTCAGTTATATTTACAATGAGTCCTCTGAACCCCTGTGAACCCCTCTGAACCCCTGTGAAGTTATGTGAACCCCTGTGAAATCATTTGAATCCCTTTGAGCCCCTCTGAACCCCTGTGAAGTTATGTGAAACCCTGTGAAATAATTTGAATCCCTTTGAACTCCTTTGAACCCATATGAAGCCTTGTGAAATCATGAGAACCTGTATGTTGTCAAGGGGTTCTTAGGTGTTGATCCCCATGTTAAGAGTTCAGAGGTGAGGCCATCAGAATATTAAAATCATATCATGTCTCTGTACTTCACAACACACACAACTTCTCATTGTTTTTTTTTGTTTTTTACAGGAATTATAGCGCCATAGTTACTTGTAATTTTCCTGTGTACCCGAGTAGTAAGTTTTATTTTTACATTAGGAATTGGAACCTAAGACCCAGCAGGAGGGGGAGGAGGAGGAGGAGAGTTTTACCTGTGTAACCAAGTAATAGGTTTTGAACATTATTAACAGGAGACTGGTTAACTCCTGTGTCTCTTCCCTGTATTATGCTCAGCCTCGAGTCATTGGGGAAGGTTCCATGACTAAAGGTAAATAAGTAGACGTTGATGAGCCGCGACAACCACACACCTTGTGAAAACAATTGTTATTAAACCAGTATTACCCCCCTTACCTCTCCCCCACCCCCTCAAATAAGTGTGGAATGTCATGTTATCAGGAATGAACTTGCAATACAGTAGAATGTTTATGTTTTCATTACCAGGTGGAGATAAGATATGAGGGGTTTTTTTATCTTGGTATCTTCACGCCACAGTCAAGCTAGGACAGAAGTTCCATAGAGTAACCTTTAAAATAATCTACACACCTCCACGTACACAGATAATATTTATCAGTGAGAATATAAAACACCTCAACAACAATGACTTGGCTGGATAGTAGAGTCCTCAGATTTTTTTTTTTTAACTTCCACTCATATATTTTAATGTTAAGCAGAGTTAGTTGTACCGCGCGTGTTGTGGTGTGTTAATACTAGCTGGTACGTTCTACACCCCCAACTAGCAAGTGTTAGTGTGTATTGTGTGACCGATAACATACAGTACTTCCTCATACTCAAGTTCTTCATTCTGAGAAACTTATTTTATTTCAGTTCGTTGTTATAATTATTTGTGTTATTAACCTGAGAAAACAATTATCCATTTTTTTCGTTCAATATGTGACTGAAAAGCGTCTGTGTGTGAAGACTTGTTAAATCGTTAATGAACAGGAGTGAACAGTTCTCAAATATGTATTGAACAATGCGAGACACCTGGCAATGGTGGTAGGAACAAGCGTTAATAATGTTAGTGGTGGCTGGAACAAGCGTTAATAATGTCCGTGGTGGCAGGAACAAGCATTAATAATGTCAGTGGTGGCAGGAACAAGCGTTAATAATGTCAGTGGTGGCAGGAACAAGCGTTAATAATGTCAGGGGTGGCAGGAACAAGCGTTAATAATGTCAGTGGTGGCATGAACAAGCGTTAATAATGTCAGTGGTGGCAGGAACAAGCGTTAATAATGTCAGAGGTGGCAGGAACAAGCGTTAATAATGTCAGTGGTGGCTGGAACAAGCGTTAATAATGTTAGTGGTGGCTGGAACAAGCGTTAATAATGTCCGTGGTGGCAGGAACAAGCATTAATAATGACAGTGGTGGCTGGAACAAGCGTTAATAATGTCAGTGGTGGCAGGAACAAGCGTTAATAATGTCCGTGGTGGCAGGAACAAGCGTTAATAATGTCAGAGGTGGCTGGAACAAGCGTTAATAATATCAGTGGTGGCAGGAACAAGCGTTAATAATGTTAGTGGTGGCAGGAACAAGCGTTAATAATGTTAGTGGTGGCAGGAACAAGCGTTAATAATGTCAGTGGTGGCAGGAACAAGCGTTAATAATGTCAGTGGTGGCTGGAACAAGCATTAATAATGTCAGTGGTGGCAGGAACAAGCGTTAATAATGTCAGTGGTGGCAGGAACAAGCGTTAATAATGTCCGTGGTGGCAGGAACAAGCATTAATAATGTCAGTGGTGGCAGGAACAAGCGTTAATAATGTCAGTGGTGGCAGGAACAAGCGTTAATAATGTCAGAGGTGGCAGGAACAAGCATTAATAATGTCAGTGGTGGCAGGAACAAGCGTTAATAATGTCAGTGGTGGCAGGAACAAGCGTTAATAATGTCAGTGGTGGCAGGAACAAGCGTTAATAATGTCAGTGGTGGCAGGAACAAGCGTTAATAATGTCAGAGGTGACAGGAACAAGCGTTAATAATGTCAGTGGTGGCAGGAACAAGCGTTAATAATGTCAGTGGTGGCTGGAACAAGCGTTAATAATGTCAGTGGTGGCAGGAACAAGCGTTAATAATGTCAGAGGTGGCTGGAACAAGCGTTAATAATGTTAGTGGTGGCAGGAACAAGCGTTAATAATGTTAGTGGTGGCAGGAACAAGCGTTAATAATGTCAGTGATGGCAGGAACAAGCGTTAATAATGTCAGTGGTGGCAGGAACAAGCGTTAATAATGTTAGTGGTGGCAGGAACAAGCGTTAATAATGTCAGTGGTGGCAGGAACAAGCGTTAATAATGTTAGTGGTGGCAGGAACAAGCGTTAATAATGTTAGTGGTGGCAGGAACAAGCGTTAATAATGTTAGTTGTGGCAGGAACAAGCGTTAATAATGTCAGTGGTGGCAGGAACAAGCGTTACTGACAAGACGTGAAATTAGTGTCGCCTTCACCAGCTCCTGTGTTCCGTCACTTGTCTCCTCTGACTATCTGCTGAGTGCATACTTGACTCCTGTTAAGTCTGATAAGCTTAGATTTAGTCAAACTTATTTAATGTAAGCTTAGATTTAGTCACACTAAGGTAAAGTAAGATTTAGTCACAGTAAGGTAAAGATAAGCTTAAATTTAGTCAAACTTAGTTGAAGTATGCTTAGAATTAGTCAAACTTTGTTAAGGTAAGCTTTGATTTAGTTAAAGTTAGGTAAGGTAAGCGTAGATTTAGTCAAAATAAGATAAGATTGAATTTACCATCTCAACGGTAAAAATGTCATAGAATTTAGTTATCAGATTTAGGTGTAGGTTGGAAAATATTAGTAAAAAAAAAAACGACCAACTTAACTGAATCTAGGTAAGGTGGAAGGCTTGGTTTTATGGCAGACAACATTCAGGTTAAGGCGCTCCAAGAATCGCGAGTGTAAGATGAACAATGGAAACATGACACCTCCGAGAGTGAAAAACTTCCTGTTGCTAAGCTCACACCGTCTGTTGGCACTACTTGTACAGATAGACTCTCTCTCTCTCTCTCTCTCTCTCTCTCTCTCTTTTTTTTTTTGTTTTGGTATAGATACATTGAAGGGATTCTGGTGCTCTTAAAGGGTATTGGATACTCCTCTTGTGTCATCATCTCTTTGTTGTTGTTTTTTTTAATATAGACACTTTAAAGGGATTCAGATCAAGCACTTAAATAGTATTGGATTCCCTCTGTTAAGGTCTCGTTGTGGATCTTCTGATGTGATCTATAGCTTAAGAGTGCTGCGGGAAGATGAAATACCCAGCTGTTTTTTCATTGGGTAATTTTTTTTTTCACTCTTTATCAGGTAATATCTTATCTTGTGATGTGTGTGGGGGAGAGGGGGGGGGGGGAGGTCCTTGTGAAAACAGTTACACACACTCACCCGATTATTTAGAGATTAAGTTACTAAAAGAGAAAAGGGGAGTTGTCGTTGAACAGGTGTGTCATTGAACATTTGTGTCATTAAACAAGTGTGTCAAGAGGTGTCATTGAACAGGTGTCATTGAACAAGTGTGTCATTGAACAAGTGTGTCATTGAACATGTGTCATTAAACAGGTGACATTGAACAGGTGTCATTGAACAGGTGTATTATTGAACAGGTGTCATTGAACAAGTGTGTCATTGAACAAGTGTCATTGAACATGTGTCATTGAACAGGTGTATTATTGAACAGGTGTCATTGAACAGGTGTATTATTGAACAGGTGTCATTGAACAGGTGTGTCATTGAACAGGTGTGTCATTGAACAGGTGTATTATTGAACAGGTGTCATTGAACAGGTGTGTCATTGAACAGGTGTCATTGAAGAGACGACATTGAACCTCCGTTGGAAATTTTTTTTATCAAGTTCTCTCATCACTTATCTGTGTGTGTGTGTGTGTGTGTGTGTGTGTGTATATGTATGTGTGTGTGTGTGTGTGTGTGTGTGTGTGTGTGTGTGTGTGTTTCCTTCCTTCCCTTGCCTTCTGCGTAGCGTGGCGCCGGTGAAGCCAGGAAACACACACACACACACACACACACACAGTTATTTATTTCACTTGACTAAACACCCTTACGCTACTTGTGGGGTTAGATTAGGTTAAGTTAGATTAGATTAGGTGAGATTGGGTTAGTTTGGATTAAATATGGTTAGGTTAAGTTAGATTAGATTGTGTTAGCCCTTAGATTAGATTTGATGAGCATGAGTGTGTTTAATCGTTACGTGAAATATGGAGTGCCTAATCTTCACGTGATTTAGATTATTCATTCATAGGCAGAAATATGCAGAATAAGTGGTGTTGTGTTAGTGGTAAGTGGTGTTGTGTTAGTGGTAAGTGGTGTTGTGTTTGTGGTAAGTGGTGTCTTAGTGGTAAGTGGTGTCTTAGTGGTAAGTGGTGTGTTAGTGGTAGGTGGTGTGTTAGTGGTAAGTGGTGTTAGTGGTAAGTGGTGTGGTATGTTAGTGGTAAGTGGTGTGTTAGTGGTAGGTGGTGTGTTAGTGGTATAGTGGTAAGTGGTGTGGTGTGTAAGTGGTAAGTGGTGTTCGTGGTAAGTGGTGTGAAGGATGAGAGAGCCACTACCTCCTTGCCCCACACTCTGGACTGACATGAGTGCGAATATAATTGACAGTAAGCAGATGCAGGGCTGGAGACGTGTGTGTGTGTGTGTGTACGTATCCCACACCTTACTTCACATAAACCAAATTAACTCTACGTAGTGTACTTAAACTTACACTTACCCACCTTTATAGAGTCTAACTTTCTTAAGACACCTAAGCTAACTTAAACCATACATTACCTATCTAAAATTACTTAAAACAACTTACATACCTTTTTATAATATAGTTAAATTTACTTAATGTAACTAATTAATCTCTTGTTACATAGCCGAGTTAAGTTTTATGTAGCGTAAACCAATTTTAGGTCAATGGTCTTTGGGAAGCTTTGTACCTGGCAAAAGGAGTCAAGGGGATATATTTTCTCCCTGGGGTTCATACTCGGCTGATTATAGGCACTTATAATCTCCCATTGACTATGATAACGTAATCCCTTTAAGTAATCAAATCATGTTTAATTATCTTCCATTTTAGAAGTGTTTATTAATTCTAACCTACATGATACGGTAGTTTGTAGGTTAAAGACATTGACGTGTGGATGAGGTGAGTGACAATATAATCTCTTCCTCGATATAGACAGTAATTCATTCATCTTTTTTATTCTGTATTATTGATCCTTCTGCTGCCGGTTATATCTGCACCCTTCCCCCCCTTCCTCCTGCTATTGAGAAGAACCCTATTGAGAAATATTTAATCCGCCCGTGTCAGCTACTGTATAACAAGAGTTTGGCACGCTCAGTCTGGGAGTGTATTGAGGAGTCCATGGCTTGAGCAGACAGGGGGTGTGGGGGTGAGTTTTCTCGTCTGTGATTAGTCGGGTAGACGTTCATAATATAGCCTAAAGGCGTTCATAACATAGCCTTAAGGTAGTAAAATATCTGTTAGGAATGAATATTAAATCAAATAATGAAGATAATGTACTTTTTTATGCGACGTTAATCACTTTATCCAGTTTTATGAATTGACTGACGGTAATTTTCCCCCACGCTCTCAGCTCACTCGTCAAGGGTTCCACACTGGGCCCAGATGAACTACACCACTAACACGGCTCATAACTAGTCTTGCTCGCCTCTGTCCAGTATTTTCTTTTTACTACTGAACTCTTCCAGATTCCAGGAATTTAATCTTCCTCTACAGTGTAAAACGTTTGCTTGGTGAACTATGTAATATAAAGAAGTGCGTGGGGCAGGATGGGGAGGATGCCTGGGTGGGCGCGTGCCGCCAGTTTCTCTGACCTTGTGCTGAGTCACGACAATAACTCGTAACTGCTGGTGAAAACTGAGAAAAACATATTGCAATGTTTCCTATACATTGTAAAGTTGACATACGTGTTTATAACATTATTGTATGGCAGTACTGTACTCAAGTTTTAACTTCTGTATGAATTGTATTGGTCATGTTCTGTACATTAAAGTTGGACAAGACTTGTATTTTTATTTATTCGTGTTGTATAGTATGGAAAGTACATAATGTATGAGGGTTGAGTAATGAACGTGTGTCCTGGCTGTCGACCAGCAGCCAGAGCGGATGAAGCTCCTGCCTGTACAATCATAAGATTTCCCACCACTTGGACATACTGGCGCCTTGTCGTCTGAAGGAGGCGTGGCCGCGCCAAGTTTGAATTTAAATTCTCACGCTTCTCCCTCCGTTATGTGTCTGGAACAAGTGTTTTGTGGCCACTGTGTTGTTTCTTAGGGCGGCTCATGTGGGACGTCGAGAATACAGTCTGGAGGTTATCTAAAATTTGTTCCGGTATAATGCTGCCTTGGGTTAACGGGAAATAAAGGTAAACAGTTGTGAAACATTAAAAAATATTTAATTGCGGAATGAGTTTTGTTTATCGTCATGGTGTTTTTAGAGGGTTGTAGGTATTGAGATAAAAACACGTATTTTATACCATGGACGTCGCTTATGTATTTTGATTATTGTTATGTTTTACAACACATCGAGCAGAACTCAAGACGGGAAATCCATGTTTATATATCATAAGTGCGCAGTCCTCTCTCTTTCTGTGTGTGTGTGTTTACTGAAAAGTGCATAAGTCAGCGGCCACATTGTGTGCAAGAGACCACAGGAGTAAGGGTTAGAAGTGAGGGTGAAGTCATGCGTATATCTGGACGGTCGTAATCTGTGGGTCGTGCGTACCTCTCCTCCACGAGGAGACGGCGTTAACAAAGCAAAGACGTACATAGAGTCCACCGTAATTTTTCTTTTGTTCGGAGAAAAATTATAGCTGGTGGCCATGATAGTGATTGTTAAAGAGTTTTACATCATTTTTCTGGCAAGACAGGTTCGATGAGTGTCGATGGACAAGCGTGACGGAAATGTCTGAAAGGTTAGATTCTCCGCCCCTCGGCTTACGTGTACCTACCTCAGGCACCACCACAAGGCATTCTCGTTCTTCTGCTGATGTGTATTTAAGGATCATTTACGGTGGGGAGTTAAACCTTCGTGCAACCATCACCCCGAGCAGCTAACAGCCACACAGAAGCCTCTTGCGGTGGATGACATCAAAATTAGGCTGAGAGTTCTCGCGAAGTTTAGGTCACTCTTAGGGATTGATGAAACTCTATATGATAGTCATATGGGCTTGGCCGCTGGTGAAGAGTTGGGGGAGAGGTTAGGGTTGGGCTAGAGATCAGTCTCACGAGGTCAAATCGTCGCTGTTTTCACACCCTGGCGAATTTTCTAGTTTTGAGGAAATCAGTCTTGAACATTAAATATTCAAGGGTGATTTCCTCAGAACTAGAAAATATCATATTCGCCAGGGTGTGAAAACAGCGACGAATTGTTTTACGTCCGGTTTTGAGCTTTTGATCTGTGGCAACTCCCGAGAGCCAAACCTGCAGGAAGATCAGTCCTTGAGGGCGCTCTCTACACTAACCGAAGCTGGAACTACAGCATCTCTTAGTCGTCAGCGAAAAACATCAGCGCTTACGAGGCTCAACACGCCTTCCATCTCCCTCCCTAGCTACCAATGACGCTGTTGACCACCTCGCCAAAGAAACAATAAGACTTAGATACATCACCCAGCAGCGTGAGGCCCTCGACGAATACCGGACGAATCTTAAAAGTCAAAGCAGTCGCACGTTGCACCATTACGCTGCAGTTGCTGGTCATCCTAATTGTCACTTCAAAGAATATCTACCCGTGACTCACCCTCAACAGATTGTGTGTACGAGGCAGCACACTGGATATCGACTACAGAGAATACACCTCACCTTTACCTCTCAGACCCTCCCACAACTCACTTGAATGGCCTGAAACATTCTCGTACAGGTCCTCAGTCACCACCACCATGTCTTGGCTCCCTGGTTACATACACCTCTTACAGACAGGCCTCACACATGACACATTTTATTCTAAACAGAAGACTACAGAATTTCTTTCTTGTAAACACTTGTTCATCCATCACTCACCTGCCACTACAATTAATGACCACTTAAGGGGTTATGTCACCGTACTCAAGGGGTTAAGGTCACAGTTAACACGTGACAACAATTTTACTTCCCCCAGATTTACATAGTTGTTATAACTAAACACTACAGTAAACTATGTATTCTATGTATTTAGTGTTCGTAATAACTTGCAACCCAGAGAGAATAAACCAAACTTAAATCTAACCTTAGAGTTTGAAGGCAACACAAATTTGCGTCACAGTGGGGGGGGGGGTAGTTTATTGGGTGACTTGGCATCTTGTGCAAGGCGGAGCCAAGAGCATTACAGGCGCCTCAAAGAGAAATATGAGACGATTCTATAATACTTGCTTTCATTGACTTAGATGATGTATGGGTAAAAGTTCTTAATTCATCCTAGTCATCGAACTCAAAGGATTAAGTCATCGTACCGTACTTGAGGGTTGTCATCGTACTCAAAGCATTAATGAGCGAAGAGCATTTTCCTGTTTTCTGTTAGCTGAAGAACAAAGAACTGACACAACATGTTATGAACCACCACTGTAAGTAAACAACAATATTCCCAGCAGAAGACACTGGCTTAATAGCTGCTGGTAACCTGCCGAGGCTTCTGAAACAATGATAAAAACTTTGAAGATGTACCGGCAGACCTCAGAAGATGCGGAGGATTAACTCAATTTCACTAAGTTTACACACTAGCTGAAAGACAATAAAAAACTGATGTAAACGAACTAGATTTTTTTTGTAATGTAATAAGTTTGTGTACATGTGGGTTAAGGTATGTCTCTGCGTGTGTATGTCCTCATCTACATATAGACCAGTTATTAATCAAAAGAATATGTTTGGCAAGGAAACAGGCGGGCGAGAAGGTAGTGTTGTTAACCATGAAGGAGGTACGCGAGCTGGTAGTAAAACGCCTTTACGAAGGTTTATTACCCAGCTGACAGTGTGAGATAGACTCGGGTCCACTCACATGTTCCTCCGTTAGTTTGTTTATTTCGATTAACTGGGTATAATAGAATGTATTTTATAGGTACGATGACGTTTCGACCCCAGGCTGTCCGTCATCTACGTGTATTGGGCTCGTGGGGTCACCAAAACATTAGACACCTCAGCTTATTTCATCTGAAGATTAACCACCCTACTCTAACCTACCCTACCCTACTCTACCCTACCTCCCAGCTAACATTAGGGTGATTAATCTTCAGGTAAAATAAGCTGGGACGTCTAATCTCCAGGTGATCAGTCGTCATCTCACACCATCAGTTAATCCTTTCATTACTGAGTGCCACTTTTAATATTTCATTTAGCTGACGCCAGGCGATTCTCTCCAACACACAGAGAGAGAGAGAGAGAGAGAGAGAGAGAGGGGGGGGGGGTTTAAAGGAGTAATTTAACATACAGTGGAACCTTTGATATCAGTGTGTTGGCCTGTCACCCTGTATACTGCACTGTACATACACCAGATGCATCACCTCTTAATTCTGATGCGTTTAGGTTTGGACTCTGTATATCTTGGTCTGAACTGTACACTAAGTAGGTCTAATTATTCTACACTTATTCTACACTTGCCTAATCAGGGAATGTTGGTGAATGTGTAATATGACTAGGACCATCTTGATATAAAACGCAGGAAGTTTTATGCTGAATATACTGAGTGAGTTAAGTGCTACTCACGGGTTCTCAACATTGGTCTGAGGAAGGAAAGGGATACCAGCTTTAAAACCAGAATATTAAGTAGTTCCAATAATACAAACGCTAAATGGATCAGGTTTTCATTCGTTCTGTGTGATTATTGACGATGATGATGATGATGATTATTACGATGATGATGATGATGATGTAAAGTTTTCAATCTGATGAATTTCTTGACGTTTGTCCTTCCACTGACGACCACAATTTACACAAACACCCTCAGCTTTCTCTTCAAGTAAACACACCTTAAATAGAATCCTAAATCACTATTGCTTACCCAACGATGATTTACTGCAGTTCAAAACCAATTATATCTAACAAATAATAAACCACAATAATTAATAATTTTTAACCAACTTACAACAATTTCTTCATCCTTCCTTATCGACGTACCCACTTCCGAACGATTGGGTGGGTGGGTGGGTGGGTGGGTGAATCTTCCCATATTAAGTAAAGATGTACCAGAGGAATGTTTATTAGGGGACACTGGAGGTACCTGCTCTTATAGTGAAGATCGGGTAAGATGATAATAAACAGAGAAAGTGTCAAGACGGAGGCGGCGTCTGTCTGGGCTTTTTGGTGGAGCTGTTTAGGACTCCTGCCTTGATAAACACGATTCCGCCTCCTCTTTCACCTCCTCCTCTTTCTCCTCCTCGTTTTCCTCTCTCACCTCCTCTCCTTCTTTCTTTTCCTCCTCCTCCCCTCCTCTTCATTTCCCTCCTCGTCCATGAAAGCATCTTATATAGCAAAGCTGTGTAACCTAACCTAACCCTACTCCCACCTACACCTTCACACACACACACACACGTCTTCATGTATCTGGGAAAATTTACACACGTCAGTCGAGTTACTTGAGTGACCTGAATCACTTCCTTCGTGTGTGGTTAAATGTGATAGTGTAGAGTGTAGTGTAGTGTCGTCGTGTAGTGTAGCATAGTATCGTGTAGTGTAGCGTAGTATCGTGTTGTGTAGCGTAGTATCGTGTTGTGTAGCGTAGTATCGTGTAGTGTAGCGTAGTATCGTGTAGTGTAGCGTAGTATCGTGTTGTGTAGCGTAGTATCGTGTTGTGTAGCGTAGTATCGTGTTGTGTAGCGTAGTATCGTGTTGTGTAGCGTAGTATGGTGTTGTGTAGCGTAGTATCGTGTTGTGTAGCGTAGTATCGTGTAGTGTAGCGTAGTATCGTGTAGTGTAGCGTAGCATCGTGTTGTGTAGCGTAGTATCGTGTTGTGTAGCGTAGTATGGTGTTGTGTAGCGTAGTATCGTGTCGTTGTGTAGTGTAGTCACCCCAACACCCCTGTAGAAATTGACTATGGTCATATGTGGTGTAATGGTACCGCTTTCATTGACGTAACGCCTCCCAAAAAAAAAAAAAAATGAAAAATTACTTGGAATAACGCAAAACGGTAGCGTCAGACCTTCATTCCAGGTAAGATCCGGGCGTAAGAGAGGAAAGCTGCGTTGGGTTGCGTCGGGCGTGTGCGTCATAAACCCACTCAATCGTGTGTGTGTGTGTGTGTGGTCATTCCGTTACAATGAAGTGAAGGGGACAGTTTTGATGACTTGCTGTACGGTAATCCACACTGTATGAGGCGTCGTGTGTTATAGCGTAATCTACTTTTTTCCATTTATATATTTCGTGTCCTGTAGTGACGTAGATTTCCTTTGACAAGATATTTATAACTTAATTGAGGTACAAACAACTCATATAGTCAGTCTGTCTGTCTATTTGTGTGCCTGTCTATTCGTCTGTCCGCCTATTCGTCTGTCCGCCTATTCGCCTGTGCGTCTATTCGCCTGTGCGTCTATTCGCCTGTCCGCCTATTCGCCTGTCCGCCTATTCGCCTGTCCATCTATTCGTCTGTCCGCCTATTCGCCTGTGCGTCTATTCGTCTGTCCGTCTAATTAACCAGTGGATAGACTAAGCTAAGGGGAGCTGGATCTCATACATACATATATACATACATATATACATACATACATACATACATACATACATACATACATGCCAGTACATACAACGACACACTATACTTAATTCAAACCTAACCTGAGTGTGATTTATTTAACACCATATCACCACCAGATTGTAACACCAGAGGTAACAAACAATGAGTCAAACACACACACAAACGAACACAAACGAACACAAACACACACACACAAACGGACACAAACACACACACAAACGGACACAAACACACACACAAACGAACACAAACGAACACAAACACACACACACAAACGGACACAAACACACACACAAACGGACACAAACACACACACAAACGGACACAAACACACACACACAAACGGACACAAACACACACACACAAACGGACACAAACACACACACACAAACGGACACAAACACACACACACAAACGGACACAAACACACACACACAAACGGACAAGATGGAGGTAAAGGCAAGAGGTTGACGTCAGTGTGTTAGGGAAAGAAAAAATTATGGTGTGTTATTTTTGGGTAGTAGCTGACACTGTCCTAGTTCTCTCTCAAGTACACTGACCGACGACAGTACTTCCCTGAGACTCGCCCACCACTTTCCTGAAACTCTGATCAGATACGTCAATGAGTCTTTCGTGGGAGTGTGTGGGAGGGTAGAGGGAGTGTGGGAGGGGAGAGGGGGGTGTGGAGAGTGTGGGAGGGGAGAGGGGGGTGTGGAGAGTGTGGGAGGGAAGAGGGAGTGTGGGAGGGTAGAGGGAGCGTGGGAGGGGAGAGGGGGGTGTGGAGAGTGTGGGAGTTTGGAGGGTGTGGGAGGGAAGAGGGAGTGTGGGAGAGGGAGTGTGGAGGGTGAGGGAGCGTGGTAGAGGGAGTGTGGAGGGTGTGGAAGGGTAGAGGGAGTGTGGAGATTGTGGGAGGGTAGAGGGAGTGTTGAGGGTGTGGGATGGTATACCAACACGTGTGGTCTTAGGTCATAATAAAACTGGGTAAAAAAAAAATCAAGTTTGTAGTCATTATCCAACATGTGAGCTCACTGTGTCTCAAAATATATAGTAATTCATATGGTTTATCCATTAAATCAGACACCAACATGACCCCGGTAGTGCCAGAACGACCTCTGTAGTGCCACAGTGACCCCGGTAATGGCATAGTTACACCGATAGTGCCACAGTGTCACTACAGATTCAGGCAAGACAGGCATGGGAGTTAGTTTACTGTGTACTCCCTTGTAACCTGTGAGAGGTGAAGTACTGAAGCATTACAACCTCCTCACTCCCTCTACCCTCCCACACCCTCCACACTCCCTCTACCCTCTCACACCCTCCACACTCCTTCTCCCCTCCCACACCCTCCACACTCCTTCTCCCCTCCCACACCCTCCACACTCCCTCTACCCTCCCACAACCTCCACACTCCCTCTACCCTCCCACAACCTCCACACTCCCTCTACCCTCCCACAACCTCCACACTCCCTCTACCCTCCCACAACCCCCACACTCCCTCTACCCTCCCACACCCTCCACACTCCCTCTACCCTCCCACAACCCCCACACTCCCTCTACCCTCCCACACCCTCCACACTCCTTCTCCCCTCCCACACCCTCCACACTCCCTCTACCCTCCCACACCCTCCACACTCCTTCTCCCCTCCCACACCCTCCACACTCCCTCTACCCTCCCACACCCTCCACACTCCTTCTCCCCTCCCACACCCTCCACACTCCCTCTACCCTCCCACAATCTCCACACTCCCTCTCCCACACCCCCTCTACCCTTCCACACTCCCTCTCCCCTCCCACACTTCCTCTCCCCTCTCACACCCTCCACACCAAAATGTTAAGTCAACAGCGGCAGACAGGACCAGGGATGACCTCTGCAGCCAGGCAGTGACACTCCCCCCTCACGTACCAGGGCAGTGACACTCCCCCCTCACGTACCAGGGCAGTGACACTCCCCCCTCACGTACCAGGGCAGTGACACTCCCCCCCCTCACGTACCAGGGCAGTGACACTCCCCCCCCTCACGTACCAGGGCAGTGACACTCCCCCCTCACGTACCAGGGCAGTGACACTCCCCCCTCACGTACCAGGGCAGTGACACTCCCCCCTCACGTACCAGGGCAGTGACACTCCCCCCTCACGTACCAGGGCAGTGACACTCCCCCCTCACGTACCAGGGCAGTGACACTCCCCCCTCACGTACCAGGGCAGTGACACTCCCCCCTCACGTACCAGGGCAGTGACACTCCCCCCTCACGTACCAGGGCAGTGACACTCCCCCCTCACGTACCAGGGCAGTGACACTCCCCCCTCACGTACCAGGGCAGTGACACTCCCCCCTCACGTACCAGGGCAGTGACACTCCCCCCCCCCTCTCACGGACCAGGGCTGTGACACCCCCCACCCCCCCCCCCCACCCATCATGATTCTTCCCTTTACACTTTAATTCATCATGGCAAGAACTTGGCACCTCTCCTTCCTCTCTCCTACAGTAACCATAGGCTCCCAGTCTCGTCTTGTACCTACAGGTGTACACACTCTCCCCCATACATGCGTACAATAAGCTCACATACACACACACACACACACACCTTTACATATGAGTAATAAGGTGTAGAGAGTGCCAGCGTGAGTGTCGGTGTGTGATGGGAATACCTTGTGGTGGGTGTTCACAGAAACATAGTGGTCGTGCATGTTAATAACCCCAGTACACTCATGGGAGTGAATTTCCCAGCCCCCCCCCCCCCCACCTCGCCACCCCCTCTTATCACGTGAGTTGTTTATCTTCCTCCTGGTCATCCGTGTGTCATAGCTCCACTTCTCATTCCCAGCCACAGCTTCTAGTATGTTCCATAACTTTGGGAAATACGTTCTCGCCAGTGTTGTGCAACTTGTCGTTTAGTCTCATAATTCCCTCACCACCCCCCCATCCCCAGCCTGAAGCAGGACAGCGTGGGCGGTTGAGTTGACAGCAACGTTTCCTGAAGTGTCGTACCACGCGCCCTCTACACCAGCAACTCAATATTCACGTGTAGGAAAAAATCCACGCTCGCTGACTGACTATCTTGGTAGACCAGTTCGACACACTGGCTCCTCAATGAACACCTGATTTATTAACTACCCACCTACGCTGTCAGTCACCAGCTGTGGTAATGTCTGATGGATACATAGACTTGTTCGTTGGGTGGTTGGCAGACTGCTGTGCTTATTTTTTTCTGTCACACAAACCCAGATAGATCAGGGTCTTGATCTTGAGTGTTGCAGTAAATTCGGAGGAGGCGTCAGTGCCTCTTTTGGTAACTTGACCGTGGAGCAGGAACACTTCCACATATTATTTACTTTGTGTTGCGTCCATCTTGTTCACGAGTGTGTTAGGAAAAATAACAGAAGACGGAAACAACTACGTCACTTGTTCTGGTCTGTGGGTTGTAAAACATTCGTTATTAGAAAATGGGAAATGCGAGCGAGTTTGTGTCAGAGCATATTATGTTAGTAAGGTTTACCGGGACGATGGAGGCGACACGGGAAGCGACAAGTGTGTTGTGGCAACACTAAACCACAACGTTTCCTGTGGCTGGTGTAGTATTTAGTGCCCCATCTACGAGTGCCAGATCCTCGCTGGACACCACTTGGCACGGTCCTCTCGCCGCCGGTGCTCACACAGTGCCACACTCACTCACTACCCCGCCTCGTCATTCATCCATGATATTGCAGCTGACTTTATTTATTTTCGCTACTGTACTGTGACAAGCTGCGTGAACAATACAGCTTACTGGAGACGTGGTATTTTAAGGAGTGTTAACTAGTTGAAGCAGTGATGACGAGGTATCACGTCTGTGGTGGGAACGACTTAAGTTGAGGGTGCGAGGTATTTGGCAGTGGTAGCGGGGTGCCGTTGTTACAGAGGCCAGTAAGAGGGCAGAGCAGCGACCCACACAGTCAGTGATCATCCTGTCAGTGTCCACCATGGTACTACCGCCAGCACCTACCTGTACACTCTCCAGACACTGCCCCACCGCCATGACAGGTCAGTCACACTCACTATCCTATTTTTTTCTGTGTACATAGATGGTTCGCACGGGGCCTCCACACACCTACCTGCACTCCTTACGTGGGAACCTCACACCTCCACCCAAGTACAGATTTTATCTTATGCAAATCTTCTTCACTCGAGTCCAGACTTTCTTTCGTGTCCAGCAGTGTTATACGAGATTTTTTTTTTTTTTTTACTTTATTTATATATTTTTAAGTATATTTCAGTGGGTCAGGTCAGGGGATAGCATTAGCATATCTGTTGACCAAGGTGTCATCCTGCCAAACACTGAAGATATTTGCTGCAAGATGTTGTTGAAGATATGGTACAATAAAACATCACTCAGCAGAATTAAGGGCTCTGCTAGGTGTTATATGAGGCCGATGGAGACAGCTAGGTGGTGGCACTATTTGTGTACCTTGCTCAGAACAGTAAACTATGGCAGTGTCTTATAGAACGGGGCAAAGTGTGGAGATGGTTCCTGTACATGCGCAGTGTTGGAGGCTCTTATGTTACAGTAATTGTTTTGTTAGGCAGTGAATCAAGTCGACGAAGTGTTGTCACAAGAGCAAACTCATCCTAAAGATAACATTTCCCTTCGTATTTTGAGATGTTTTTGTATCTGTGAACAGTTTGCACTTTGTATAGTAAACGTCACGTGATCTAGAAAAGAAAACCTTATCTGTTAAAAAAAAAAGTGTTTTTCGGTAAGTTGGAGTGAGGCCATAGACTTTTAATTATAATCATCTATGTTCTTTATTTATTTGATGTGAGAGAGAGAGAGAGTGTGTGTGTGTGACTACCCCTCACCCTTGACCCCTCACTCCTCATCATCGTACACCTCGTGCCTGCTTGGCCAGTCTGGAGGAGAGTCATTTGAAAGGTTTTCCATAATAAGGGTCGAGGCTCACCACCTTCCCTGCAGTCCAAAATATTGGGATGGATGACGGACTACTAGTTGATAGCTCTGGAATGTTAAGTGCTAAAGGTGGGCATGGGCGTGGGCGAGGATTGTAGTGACCCTGAGTAACCTCGTTCTCTACCCAATGGTTGCGTCCTTGTAAGGGATAGTTAGTGTGTTGTGGGTTATCTGACGTCGGCCGAGAACTGTAGTGGCGGCGGCAATACATGATCAGGCGAGTAGGTCTTTATGTTGTATTGATTTGGGTTATCAAGGATAGCCTTCGTGGAGCACTCTAGCCTATACCGTAGTGAGTGTGGCAGGGGTGTAGGGGTGTGTAGTAAGTGTGGCAGGGGTGTAGGGGTGTGTAGTGAGTGTGGCATGGGTGCAGGGGTGTGTAGTGAGTGTGGCAGGGGTGTGTAGTGAGTGTGGCAGGGGTGTGTAGTGAGTGTGGCAGGGGTGTGTAGTGAGTGTGGCAGGGGTGTAGGGGTGTGTAGTGAGTGTGGCAGGGGTGTGTAGTGAGTGTGGGGGTGTGTAGTGAGTGTAGCAGGGGTGTTGGGGTGTGTAGTGAGTGTGGCAGGGGTGTGTAGTGAGTGTGGCAGGGGTATGTAGTCAGTGTGGCAGGGGTGTAAGGGTGTGTAGTGAGTGTGGCAGGGGTGTGTAGTGAGTGTGGTAGGGGTGTGTAGTGAGTGTGGCAGGGGTGTAGGGGTGTGTAGTGAGTGTGGCAGGGGTGTAGGAGTGTGTAGTGAGTGTGGCAGGGGTGTAGGAGTGCGTAGTGAGTGTGGCAGGGGTGTAGGGGTGTGTAGTGAGTGTGGCAGGGGTGTAGGGGTGTGTAGTGAGTGTGGCAGGGGTGTGTAGTGAGTGTGGGGGTGTGTAGTGAGTGTGGCAGGGGTGTTGGGGTGTGTAGTGAGTGTGGCAGGGGTGTAGGAGTGCGTAGTGAGTGTGGCAGGGGTGTAGGGGTGTGTAGTGAGTGTGGCAGGGGTGTAGGGGTGTGTAGTGAGTGTGGCAGGGGTGTGTAGTGAGTGTGGGGGTGTGTAGTGAGTGTGGCAGGGGTGTTGGGGTGTGTAGTGAGTGTGGCAGGGGTGTAGGGGTGTGTAGTGAGTGTGGCAGGGGTGTAGGAGTGTGTAGTGAGTGTGGCAGGGGTGTAGGGGGTGTGTAGTGAGTGGCAGGGGTGTAGGGGTGTGTAGTGAGTGTGGCAGGGGTGTGTAGTGAGTGTGGGGGTGTGTAGTGAGTGTGGCAGGGGGTGTGTAGTGAGTGTGGCAGGGGTGTGTAGTGAGTGTGGCAGGGGTGTAGGGGTGTGTAGTGAGTGTGGCAGGGGTGTGTAGTGAGTGTGGCAGGGGTGTAGGGGTATGTAGTGAGTGTGGCAGGGGTGTGTAGTGAGTGTGGCAGGGGTGTAGTGAGTGTGGCAGGGGTGTAGGGGTGTGTAGTGAGCGTGACAGGGGTGTAGTGAGTGTGGCAGGGGTGTGTAGTGAGTATGGCAGGGGTGTGTAGTGAGTATGGCAGGGGTGTGTAGTGAGTGTGGCAGGGGTGTAGGGGTTTGTAATGAGTGTGACGGGTATAGGGGTGTGTAGTGAGTATGGCAGGGGTATAGGGGTGTGTAGTGAGTGTGACAGGGGTGTAGAGGTGTGTAGTGAGTGTGGCAGGGGTGTAGGGGTGTGTAGTGAGTGTGACGGGTGTAGGGGTGTGTAGTGAGTGTGACGGGTGTAGGGGTGTGTAGTGAGTGTGGCAGGGGTGTGTAGTGAGTGTGGCAGGGGTGTAGGGGTGTGTAGTGAGTGTGGCAGGGGTGTAGGGGTGTGTAGTGAGTGTGGCAGGGGTGTGTAGTGAGTGTGGCAGGTGTGTAGGGGTGTGTAGTGAGTGTGGCAGGGGTGTAGGGGTGTGTAATGTAGGGACTATTGTGGTTCCTCACATTATCATCAGGTAGACGTGCCTAGCTGGAGGTAAATGGGTTGTCCATACTAGGTGGAGGTTGATCTGTAAAATGTGTGTGTAGTACGTAGGTGGAGTGCGTGGGCTGAACGCGCCAATTAGGCCAGGTACTTGTAGATTAGACTACCGCATCAGGTACTGGTGTAGGAGCTAGGAGTAGCGTGTTGGTGGCAGCAGGTGGCAAGCTTTTCATCATCAGGGGTCACCATATAATTCCTCTTCCAGGTGGGAGTGACCCCTGGCGGTGGCTCCCCGCGTGACCAAGTGCCTGATGTGGGGAACAAGGGTGGGGGCGTGACCTGAGGCTAGAGAGAGCAGCCTAGGTCAACAGGTGGAGAATGAGTAGAGTAGTACTGTAATTATTTCGGCCATGACACATCCCCAGGCTGATCTGACTGCCAGAAATCGTGCTACTGTGGATAGTATGTCCTCTTATCTGCCTGGTGACCACACACGGTTGAGTTGTGTTGTTGTACCTCTGTCATGTTGTATAATATTTTAACTTTTGTTATATGGGGGGGGGGGGGGGAAATTCTTCAGGTGGGTGTGCCTGGGGTGGATCACCATGACCAAGCACTCAAAAAATGCTGTCAGTTAGGTTAGGTTAGCCCCTAACCTAACCGACTGCATTAACTTTTTCATAAAGTTATTGGGGTTTTGTTGTAATTTTGTGTCCTGAATACATTCTTTAGTGACTTACAGTACCAAAACTAGTGAGGGAAAGCAATTGATCAGTTAAAACAGAGTGGGGAGATTCTTCAGGTGGGTGCTCTGAGGTGGGGGGGGGGGGGTAGGATCTTCGTATGATCCCAGTTGCCTCGTAAGTCTGAGCACTGCAGTACAGGAACTATGGTTGATGATTTGTTATATCGGTGTGTAATAGAAGTAATGTTTGTTCCATACACAGCGCTGGTACAGAATGTTTACATATGGTGTATCAACACCTAGTGTAGTAACACACTTGAGTACAATTGTGTTGGGGGAAGGTGGGTGAAAAGACCATAGGGCATTTGTCCCCTTCTAAATTTTTTATCTGGGTAGACAACCCCCCTTCCCCTCCCCCCTCCCCCTCCATTGAAAACCTTAGAAGTTTGGGTCACCGAACGTAACCTAACATTGTAAACTTCTTGTATTGGGAGTGGGTTAAATGTTCCTACGCCCACCTTGACCCCCTCCTTCAAAGGGGTAAATGTTTGGCCTGTGAAACGGTCTAGGCAACAACTTTCATGGTCGTGATAAATGTACACCCCCATTTAGCTTACACTTCCTCTCTGGTGTTTCTATATACCGGCATGTGTTGTACACGATGGACGGACGTGATGGGGTAAGTAAAGGACAGTGGGTGTGGGCGGCCGTGGGTGGCAATGAATGGGCACAATCTGATGTGTCCAGCGAGATCCCTCCCCCTCCTCCTCCCTCACTTACATGGATTTGGGCAGGTATTTGTGGTGGCCGGCCCTCCACCACCCTTGTTCAGTGTGGCGTGGGCGACGCTCCCCTGCCCCCTTTACCCTTGCCGCAGGTGAAGGGATGGAGGAGAGGTTGGCACCCCCGGAACATTATCTAAAACCAGCTAGCCCCCATTTGTGTGTGTGTGTGTGTGGCAGGCACGTCGAATGAGTAAGAACACATGGCTGTAAGGTGTGCTAGGCGAGTAATGAACCACAGGTGTCGCCAGACGTGGGCGTGTATGCAAAGTAGCCACGCCCACACCCTCCTGAGGTTGTAGGCCAGCATGGATGGTCAAGAATCCTGCTGTAAGTAGTGTGATGGTGAACTTTACAGAGGATGTCGTGCGTAAAGGATGGTGGTGTGGGTGTAGTGGGGTAGTTGTGCAGGTGTAGACACAGGTCCAGATGGGCTGTGTGGGCGTGGATACACTACGGGATGTAGTTGTGGGTGTGAGTGGAAGTTGGGCAGGTAAAACTGTATGTACAGGTGTGTGTGTGTGTGTGTGTATCATTTGTAGTAATCATGACGTTTAATGTTATGGGTAACTTGAATTGTGTAAGACAGTCAATGGATGTGTGTAGGTGGGAGAAAGTGTTGCATTGTTGCCCAAGTGGGTGGTGGTTCACGCCGTGATGGTTGTGTGCTGGAGCAAATGGCTGAGGAGGGCGGCTGATGATGGTGAAAATGGATGACATGCAGTACTTACTGTAGGGGGGTCGATTATTGAAGAAGAAGAACTGGATTGAAAATGTAAATGGAGGAAGAATGGTGAAACAAGAACAACGAATAAATACGTTCATATTAAGGGTTGAGGTGGTGGATGGCGGGTGAGGATGGATGTGTGTGAGAAGCATCGCGCAAGACAGTTTGTTTGGGAGGAGGTGAGGTAGTAGAGTCATCCCCCACAGAGGTGCACGTGAGAGCCCTCCGCCTGGTCCTGCACACACACACACACACACACACACACACACATCTCTCTCTCCCTTGCTTTCTCTTAAGGTCGTCGGCGTGGTGCGGGAGTCCTAGCTGGGCAGGGTGTTTTGATAATGTTTCGCTGGCAAGCGGGAGACAATTGTAGGGGCAGGCGAGCTGTGGCAACGTACAGTGTAGCGACCGTACCCTGACGTCAGGCACCAGTTTAGACCTCTCTACTCAGCCTTCTCCTAGCCCCTAGGCCACACCTGCCTCTTCTTTGGCTTACTTTCGCTTTTTTTTATCCGCGTAAAATACAATTAACATAATTGGGTGATTATTCATTAGGTAAAAATAAATAGAGTGTGTATAGTATGCGTGCGGCAACATGGGTTATGAAGGGAGGGCGGGCTTAGAGTAAGGAGCGGGGCCGCCATGGTGAGTGGTGGGTGTTGGGATGCTGGCGTGGTACTCGGTAGTTGTGGGGCAGCCTTAGTGACGTACGCCTGTGTCTCTTCACTCTCTTACTCCTGCTCCTCCTACTGTTTCTGCCCCCACTCCTATACCCCCTCCCCACCCCATCATACTACTAGAAGGCCTCCTCCTCCAAAGGATTATTGGCAGTGGTCGGTGGTAGTGAGGACATGGCCTGTACTACTGGCTGCAGATGACAACAAACCCCAGTGATAGTTACAACAGTGTATTGATAGTGTTGTTGACTGATAGTGTTAATACAGTGCTTTGAGGATGTACCTCATGGACGCCACCTTATGACCGGGATGATTTTTATCGGCTGTTGACTCAAGGTAGGTGAAAGAAGTTGTGCAGTATTCAACCTGTGACCGTTATGGTATGTGGCCTTCAGGTATACAGGGTCCTCAGGTGTCACGCTTGGACCTGAAGCGTGCTCTACATGGCCCCATGTTGACATGGGTCGTGTCCCCTGATACCAAAATAAATCTGTTGATACCTTAGAGTCAATCAGGTACGAGAAGACATGGTACCGATCTTACATCGCCTTACACCACACAGGACTGACCATGTTTTAAAACCTCACTAAACCTGACTAATGTTCCACAGGACCCAGACACTACAGTACCTGTGTTTTGTGAACTTGATCATTGAGATAGTAATACTTATATGAATTAATGCCTTACCATATCAGTATTTGTTTTAATCGCTAATCTTTTTGTTCTTTTGTTCATAACGTATACCTGTCATTTTTATTCATGTATTTTAGTTATTCTGACCATGAACATTTTTATACTGGGTGTGACATTCAGCTCTTCATCATCGTGTTTGTTTTGATATTTCCGTCTTCATAACCTTGAGTTTTTAACAGCTCTGATAAATTCAATAATCTTGTACACCCATTAAAAATTATTCGTCACCCTTCCGGCGTGATATTTGACACGGGTGCCGAATATTTTTTTAGTGGATGTACAGCTCATCCATTCATCTTCAGGTGTCATCATGCTAGTTGCCAGTTTTCGTTAATGTGTTTTCCTCGTAGAATTTCATATTGCGACGCACGTGAATAGATTAGAGGAATATGTTATGCCAAATAATAAAGAAGTAACAAATATAAGAAAGAGGGTGGAATAAGATAAATTGACGTAGGTAAAAATAACTGGATGATAAGATTACATATGGCCAAAATAACAAAGACTGAGCGTTGAGGAAAAGCAACGAGTAAGTGATATGAAAGACAATAACAAACGGATGAAGCAAGTGAGAAAAAACTGAAGATACATTCGTGAATAATTTCGTTCGTGTGCTATAAAAAGAAATACAAAAGTAATATGAAATTATTGAGGCGGCAGTGCTTAGGAGGGTGTGCAGAGATAAAGACCATTGGTAGGAAGGAAGAAAAAATGGGAAGTGAGGAAGCCTTGCGTATGAAGTTACTCGATAACGGGAAAACGGAAATCATCTCGCCTGAAAATTTGGGACAAGGGAAGCCAAGCCCCCTCTCCCCCTACCCCTTCTCTCCCACCAACCACAGTGTCGGGGGGGGGGGGGTGTCGGACGAGACAGATGGTCACCTGAATAGACTAGTAGACTAATTAACCTTCAGCGGGAGATGGAATGCTTGTGAACCATTTAGGTGAGAGGGCGAGTGGTGTCAGATCATCCAACCAGGTTATTGGACAGTTAAAGAAATGTACTCGGTGTACACATATGTAATTTACACTCATATATTTTTTACGTTTGTTACATTTTCTTATTTGTGTAAATACAGTATACTTTCCATATCTTTTATTACACGCGCCTACTTGAATTACTAAATGTTATGGATCCTTTATGTACTCAGAGGTCGTTGTTCCTACCCACTGAAAGTTGATGCCCCTCGTGTACTGCAACACACCAGACTCGCAGACCAATGGTAAACACACGTGAAGAAGGACTAACAAGCATTGATATTCAACAAGAAGAGGTGTACCCAGCATACGTAGATGTGTTTAATTCGCAGAGGTATATTTTGCATACACAAATATGTTCGACACATGGAGGTGTGTAAGACTAGGGTGTGGGTGTTGAGTGATGACACGGGCCACTAGTCCTCTTAGGCTACCTAGTACAGTAAGTGAAGTCTCACCCGGCAGCATCCCCTCATCTTATCTCCCGCATCTCACACTCTTCGCTATCACCCTCTTATAGTACACCAGATAACCAGTTTAATATTTACGAGTGTCTCGTTCAACTTGTTGGTGAATGACGGCCACGAACAAATTTGTTAACAGCGACATTGAGTTTTTTTTATTTTATAAGACAAGAGAAATGCTGAAGGTTACGAGTGGTTGTCTGTTGTAATAGATTTCTTCTTGGATGCACGTCCTTCACAGAAACTAAGGCCGGCTGACTATTAATATCTCGGGGTAGGTAATGGCCGCTAAAGCACATAAACAACGATATCCTAGTTCCCCGGGCAGCGTCCTTCACGCCACGCAGGACGGTTAATAACCCTTCCTTCTTCCGTTTCTGTTACAACGTTTCTCGATGTTTCATAGAGGATGGTTATCTGCCACCCTCTTTCTTTACGGTGGAATACATGACAACATTTTGGGTTCCGGTAGCTAACATTCCCAAATATGTCCAGGACTTGGGGCTATCAGTACATTTTTTCAAAGTAAGGCTGAGAAGACGTTTTGCAGCGGTCGTGTCGCATTGTAATTGCCACCCCGTGTCTGTTAAATCGCATATTTCATTGCAGTATTCCTGGTGTTCAACAGTAAGCATCTCGAACGGTCGTGAGAATAAAGACCAGCAAATATGTCTTTGGGTCAGTTCTCCCTCTAGC
Organism: Homarus gammarus; assembly: GCA_958450375.1. Lineage (NCBI taxonomy): Eukaryota > Metazoa > Arthropoda > Malacostraca > Decapoda > Nephropidae > Homarus > Homarus gammarus. The sequence goes on along the minus strand of CAUDMG010000658.1, from coordinate 3,493,201 downwards.
AGAACCTGGTGCCCTTGTGGACCTACTTAAAGTTATGGATGATAGAAGGTGTGTATGTGGGGGGGGGGGTGGATAAGTGGCGTTTTTTGGTATGGATAAGTGGCGTGTGTGGTGTAGTTGAGTGGCGTGATGAGTGACGTGTGTATGTGTGTGTAGATGAGTGACGTGTGTATGTGTGTGTAGATGAGTGGCGTGTGTATGTGTGTGGTGGTGGTTGTTAGTGTCGGGTCGGGGTGGTAGAGGAGGAGGGAGGCATCGTGGTGCGCCAGGATCCTGGTGGTCAGTGATGTCAGGGCCGAGGTTGTCCGCCTTGCGTAATGGCTGATGGCTGCCTCACTGGGCGGACTCCTTGTTCTGGCTGCTCCTTGACCACCCTCCCTCACGACTTCCACCACATAACTAGACCATCACATAGTCATACTCCACGTTAAGGATACTTTCAGAATCTACCGTATTATATTTCTATCTTCTGTTTTTCACCCTCATCCATCAGGAAAAGTTGTCATGTGTATTACCGAACAATATGGCAGAGAGAGAAAAAAATAACTGCATGGTGATTCACAAGTTCTGGCATTATTGTTGTATTTTCTTGAGGACAGTTGGTAGCCAGGTACTCAACCCAAAATAGGCCCAGTCATCTCTCTAGCTGTGTTGAAGTGTTTCAGGAACTGTTCTTCTTTATCTCTATATTCAGTTTGACTAATTGAAATATAATAAAATAAGTACAATGTGTGTTAGATTTACAAAAAACAAAACACTTGCCATGGTGCTCCGTCGGCCGTCAATCAAAACTAACAGACCATCACCGTGCGTTACTCCACAATTGAACCGAAAGGAGAGGCATTAGTTTAGTCAGTCAGTTGTGCCGAATATTTAACAAAATAAAACTGCTCTGATATTAAATTATGAATAATGCTGTTCATCGGTGTTGATTCATACCGTATTTTATGTAAAGAAAAACAATTTAATGTTAATCGTTTGGATTGGTATTTTACCGGTTTTCGTTTAAAGAGTTTGAATATGATGTTATAGCTTGGTGAAAACGTTTGATGCTCTGATTTTCAAGTTCTTGTTATTTATGGCGGAAGTCACTATGCATCCTTGCCAACTCGAATTTGTTTTCCTTTCCTTTTGTCTGGCGGAAATCGTAGCGTAATTAATGAAAGTTTCCTTGTTTAGAATCTTGACTTTATTAATTAATTTATTCTTATCAGTAAATTATTTGGTTTAGTCTGACAAAGGTCATAAAAATTTCAGTTTTCTGGCCCTATCCTAATGAATATCTCTTCTTTCTTGCGGAAGTTGTGTTATACCTGAACAGTGGTCAGACGCCCGTGCGGAAGTCATGGTAGGCCTATAGCCTTTGCTTACGAAAGGACTGGAGTCAGGCGAGCTGAGGACACACGCCCGTTGTGTAAGGTGTAAACAATTTGGGTCGCCTGAACAATTAGTTTTATTTTATTTAGTTATTTTTATAATATTTACGTCATGTTTTGATGATTTTTCATGAATGGTTGCTGTCAAGGAGGTGGTAAGATGTCGTGTGTTAAATATTAACTTATATAAGTAAGTAATTGCTAGCTCCGGCCACTTGTTATTTTCATTGATTACACAGGTAAATATAGTTCACGCCCAAAGTGTTTTTTATTAATGTTAAATGATTTTCTCGTATATACAAAAGGTGGGTTTTTTTTGTAGGAAGTTAAGCCTTGTTGTTGTTGAGATCACTGACAAGGCGGACTTTAGGTAGGGTGGTGTGGGGGTGTGTAGGTACCACGTGAGCCCGGGTGGTGGAGACGTAAATATCCGTGGCTGGGTGTGATGGAGTTAATATTAGCCGGTAACACACGTGGAGGGTGTGTGAGGGGGGGGGGGGTGAGGAATGCTGGCCAGCTTGTGTGTGGGCGTGGGAGCCGCCCACGCCGCGCCTTGACCTACCCACTGATGTGAGAGCTCCTGGCGAGCCCCCAGTCAAGGTATTGTTTGCCCAAGAGAACACATGAGCCGACTGGAGACAATATTGCACTGTGTGGAGGGGGTGAGGCGGTACACAGCGGGTACCACAAGTGTGTCCCGGCCTGTCACTCACTGCTGGGCAATGATAAACCACAGATAGTCCTCACCCACCACCACGAAGTAATGATGTGCCACACTAGTTACTTATAGTGTATATGTCATTTGATTTTTATAAACTTATTTATGAAATTAAGTGAATATGCTGTGTATATAAGTAATAATGGTTTTTATGTGCGTTTATGAATGCAGAAGTAAGACAAAAAACATCTTCGTTTTGTACGGTGACTTTTTTTTTCATAGTACTGTTACTTCACTTATTAAAATATGCATTTTTTTTTCAGTTGTGCCTTATTTATTATTATTATTATTAACATAGTTGCAAAACAAGATTTTTTTTCACCATTTTTTTGTGGTCTCGCAGTTTCTAATATAATACACGAATCGGTAAAGTACAGCGTTACAATAATATGGCGGACGCGCGCAACTTCCTTGAAATCTCCCCAATTATATTATCTTTGTCATAGTGTCCAATTATACAGTATAGTCTATAGAACAAAGACTAACTGTTTGAGCAATGCCAAACGATCTGTGCCACAATTCAGCTTCGGTGTATGGGCTGTCCCACACGTCAACATATGATTTATACTACGCAGTGCAATGAGGTCTGTGCCACACGACCTCCCAATGTCTCTTACATAAACGAGGAACCGCGGGGGAGCTTTCGTTCAACCATCATCAACGTGACGTCACAGTGGTGGATAAAATCAGGTTGAAACTGTGCTGCTTCTTACAGTCTCCGGGAACAACACGCACTATCTGTTAATCATTCTATAGTAACGCAGCATTTCATACATATTGGAGTATTCATATCATTCTGTCTTATTCGATCCTGTTATTCTTAATCCTATATCCGGTCTGATCACCTCCCTCTTTCCAACCCCTGTTGTCCGCACCACTATTTGGTGTTGGTGATAACAGTGTGCGTCAAGTGTTCAAGTGCTGGACTAGGCACACGGTAAAGTGGTGCCCAGTTTACAGGGAGCCAAACGTCAGAGATATTTTAAGCGGTGTTCTATCACTGATAACGAGGACACCACCGGCTATAAACACACTATTAGCGTAATCAATGGAGTCGGCTTTGTGTTATGTTTCTCTCAGTAGTTGTTGCACAAGGAAGAGACCTAGGTTTTGTGTGTGTGTGTTTTCACGAGTACAGGTAGATGGATTGTAAGTGTGCTGCTGTGTAGAAGATCCTGGCTAGTTTATAGTAAATATATGTGCGACGTGTTTTACGGATAGGTGTAGTGTGTTTGGGTTATATTTATACAGAAAAAATGGGTTATGGACGTGATTGGAAGGGAAGGGAGTACAGGTAAGTTGTATTCTCTTCCTCAACCTATGTAATAAACTTCGTGTGTGTGTGTACGGTGAGGTTGTTGAGTTAACGCCACCTGTTGTATAGAGCGTGTGGGTATAGGGGGGGGGGGGAGTCACCAGACCCTCACATCTTGACTCCGTAACCCTGGCCCCTGTGAGCCTTGGCAGGTCACTTACGACGTAGTAATACGGTAAGACTTGAAGGGGCGCGCCCACTTGTTCATGGGCGTCACCCACCACTTGGCATGGGCGGGACACGCCACACGCCCGGCACGCCCGTCCCAGAATGCCGCGTACGCCCACTACCAGTGTTATCTCCAGGCTACAGTACCCAGTAATCCTGGCCAACACCTGGGCCACGGGTAGCTGGTATGTGGCCCCCGCCCTCCACTTTCAACTCCGCTGCTCTACTTCCCCTAGGCTACTCCCTGGCCAGTGCCCATTACTGTACCCACACTGTACCTGTAGTAGCTCCACACTGAAGAGTAGCCTAGTCCTACAGGGGACCATATCGCCAGGTTAAGTTCTGTAATCTAAAGTGATGAGTGTAGGCTTACTGCAGTGTGGTGGTTTAAGGATAAGGTGATCGCGTGGTAGTCTTTGATAGGCTTTACTTCCACTGGATGTAGAATGTTAAGTTGGGTTGCAGTGTTATTTGGGGAGTGTAAGATGTAGGCGGTAAGGGTAAGATGTGTCTACGGGTGTGGAGAGAGAGGCGTATATGTGGGTGTTGTGGTGATAGTGTGTGGTGTTGACCTTGGTGTCCCTCCCACTTGAGAGAGGAAAAACGACGTGTCGTGAAGCGTTTCCTTGTATGGTGAAAATGATGTGTAAATTCAGCTGTGCAGACCAGCGTCACATACATACAACCAGACACGTCTGATCCATCATATTTTCGCCCACGTACCCGACTTGTTTGTACTGTTGCTTGGATGTATGCTGGTTGATGGGTGTAAACATCTGTGTTAAGAGTTTGCACGATGGTTCAGTTGTGTGATGCTTTACTAGACTGACGAAGAACTGAAGGGGAGATCAGAAGTTACTACCTGTGCTAGTTTCATGTGTATATGGTACACTATTTACAGTTTGCTTTTCTTGTATGGTACTCATAATTATCACTTTTGTATTATGTGCATAATCAAGTTATTTAACTTGTATCATCAGATAAACCAGAGGCGGAATACACTACAGAACATAGTTATCAGGCCTGGCCTAGTCATTGAATACAAAAAATAAATATTTTAATTGTAGGACGCCAAGTACATGCTTACTTAGGCTATTAACCAGACACCCGTGCCAAGTTAGGCATTGCAGTTATAGGTATACTAGAACCTCTTCCGGGACTAAAGACAGATTCATAGGCATAGTGGAGTGGGGTCAACAGTAGTTGTGGGTGGGAGTCGCACAGAGCGATGGTACAGGCAGTGGTGACAGGATACTTGCCAGTGTCCACCCACACCTCAAAGTTTGGCTCAGCCTTGTGGTGGAATATCATTGTTTAACACCTAATAGGTGTTCAGACACGCAGCACCATAAGTTATATCCTCCTGTACAATGAATGAACGTTCACTGTCACGATGTAACATTATTATTTGAGTACATTGGTACTCACTCGTTCCCAGTCATGGAAGAATATCTGTATAATTCTTTTATTTATTTAATATCGCCCCCAGTCCTCTTCGACTCGTTCTATACTTACATATATATACATTAATAATATATGTAATAATTACGCTTCCAGAGAAATATTTACAATCGATTATTTTATTTTTAAAATTAATGATATTTTGTTGATATATTCATTGGGATTTTAATATTGTTTGCATCATTTCCTCAAATACTTCTTGTTTCCCTCACCTTTAGCAAGTCAGGTTTTGTGTGTGTGTGTGTGTGTGTGTGTGTTTTAAATCCTTTTTGGGTGGAGTGGTGACCAGGATAGCGAGTTGAGCACATGTGTAAAGCAAGGACACCCACTCCTTCCCAGGGGGACTTGACCGTGCGCCATATGTTACCAGCATTCGTTTAACGGTGTGCATAGATGCTTTTTTACAAGTCAATTATAAGTCACATCACCCCCAGATATAGTATCTAAGGTCTAAGGAAGGGGGAAGTAAATATCAATAGAATAGAAACGAGAGTAAGGCGAGAGGAGGGGTGGCAGTGTGGGGTTGACGGTAGGTAGGACAAGGTCACGCAGATGAGGAACACCCCAGGCAAATGATAATTTCACGTTTCACAGAATTGGTTAGGCAGTGTTGGTAGGGTTTATTATGTGTATTTACGGTATTGTTTTCTTCTGTTACAGTGCATGAAATGCTGCATGTGGCGCGTGAGTGCTCGGCAAGGGAGGCGGCAGGTCATCTTCTTACCTTCGGCGAATTCTGCCTCTTTACCAACGAGCTTCGACAATGTTACGACAGGGAGTAAGTATTCGCGCCTCTTGGAAGGATACACAACAGTGTGCTAAACTTAATATGAAACAGAATCCCCTATCTTGTTTGCGCGTCCAAGTGAGAATACTAATATGCAGTTCAACAGTTCGACTGTTCTCCCGCCTTGTGACATGAACAGCGAGTTTTTCTCCTAATGTCTCGGAACGCCTGATGTTATACAAGACTCTTTTATCGGGACTGCATGCTGCTAGAGCAGTGGGTATCATCTGAGTGAAGCCAGGCAAAATAATATAGGGTACATTTTACACATCGCCAAATGTAAGTTTTCAGGCATATAGCATTTTGTACATTTCAGAAAATATTTTTATGGATATTACGGGCAGTGAAAATGCCAATTATTCTTAAAAGATAGAAATGCCGTTTTCTACAAAAACTAGTGTTTACATAACCAGGTTAAACTCTGAATGGAGTTTAATCTTGTCTTTCAGTCCAAGCTAACGAATTCTTCATACAATAATAATAATAATAATAACAACTATCATTATTATTATAACAATTCAAAAATTTATAACAAAATACTAAAAATAAAAATAAAATACTAAAAATAATACTAAAAATAATTATAATAATACCCATAAATAAATACACAAACGAAAAAAATAATTCAAGAATGAGAAACGATATAAATTGTGTACGTTGTGTTGTCAAATTTGGTAAGAGAAACATTTGAGACCCTGCAGTTGTGTGTAAATGAGGCAGAAATTCAGATCAGCAACCTGGGACTTGGTCACAATTTTCGCGGTGCCAAATGGCAACAAGGTCTACCGTTAGACAACACATTATGCTTCCAATATCCTCCCAGGCGGTAGAACCTCCCTGGTTTATGCACTTATTTTGAACTAGGTATAGTACATTGATCTAACCAAACTCAACTTAAACAATTGAAATACAGCACAGTGTGTTGTAAGATTAATAAGTTAGGTGCAGGTGGTTCATTTTACCTGTTCTGTAAGAAGAGGTCTTTATGATAGAACTCAGTGAGTGGAATATAATCTCTATGGTTTTATGGAAATAAAAGTATCCCTAATGGGTTAAAATTCATTGTGATAGTGTAAGAGATATATACCATGGATAGTATGTACGGCAACATATACTGTACTATCGGTGCATTCTATAGAAAATAAAAACTAGAAAAACAACGCTTATTATAGTTACAGTTTAGAACTTGTTTAAAATATAACTGCCAAAAATTTTAAGTATTCTGTCTGAAATGTTATGTCGTAAGGGGATCATCATCAATAATTTATATCTAAATGTACAGTCAGGGTCAAAAGATCACTCCCTCTCAAAACGAAGTACTGTACTGTACTGTATATACAGTACAGTAGCATCGAACCCAAACGAGATACAGTACAACAGTTAGGGTAATTCAGTTTGGAGATTCATTCCCATGACTCAGTTTCACCACGAGGAGCAAACTTTTGTCCATGACTGTACACTATGGTAATTATAAGATACTGTATACATATACAGTAGAGATCTTTACAGTACAACATGAATGTATGAGGCAATTCATCAGTACTGTTTATTGCAATTTGCAATTAAAATGTTAGGAGCCAAGAGTTAACATTACACATCAGTACTGTATGTTAAAGTAGCTGAATTCCAGAATGATATGAATTTAAGAATAACTGAAAGAAGGTTTTCTCCACCTTGCTACCCAAAAAACTATATTAAATGTTGCAAATAACATAATTTTCTCTACAAACAAGTGCTTTTAGCTTGGAAACACTTAGCAGTAATTATTATTGAGAAATTAAATGGCATGGGCTAACAGTTAAACATTGTAAATCATTCTTCTTTTCTAGGTCCCCACGACCAGTTCCCCTCTCCAAACTTTCCGACAAATCTTGTGTAGACAAGAAAAGAAGTGAGAGGAAAATGTCAAGTAAGTACTCTTGATGCAGTTGCTTCAAGCACTTAATTCATTTTAAAATTGAACTGGAAAGTAAAATTTTCAAAGGTCATCTAAAAACATTAGGACAGTATTCTGTAATTGGAATAAACTTACCAATATGCAGGGTTATTAATCTCACACACACCCCTATAGTCAGAGCCATTTTGGGGGGGGGGGGGGGTAATATAGCTCAAGGGGTTAGTTTTACTGGTAGAACTTTAGACCTGAAAATCATTTGTACAAGGTGTACCAGTATGCACATGATGGGATTAGTGACTTGAATTTTTGGGGGATTACAGGTGTATTTGCATTTATTGTTAATTTTTCATAATGGTGATTGAGATGGGAAAAAACAGCATTCACTGTTGAAAGTTTGCAAAACTGGTCCCAAAGAAGTAAATTACATATCCAATGACTCAATTATTTTGGGACAGGTTCTTATTTTCACGAGCAGTTGATTATTTCATAAAATGTTGTAGCTGTAAAATTCCGGTCCGACTAATTACCCAAATGTAGCAAAATGTAGCTGCAATGAAGTCAAATAATGGTCCTACATGAATAAATCGGACTGCTAATTACTTCTCGACTAGCATTTGGTGTCAAAAAGTCACAAAAAATTGGAAAACTTACTTTAATCTGAGTTAGCAGATCGCGTGCATGTACCAAGGGAGCGAGTAATTACCCAAATGTAGCTAAATGTAACCGCAATGAAGTCAAATGATGGTCGTACAAGCGTAAATCGGGCTGTGAATCACTTCTCGGTTATTATTTGGTGTCATAAAGTCACAAAAAATTGGTAAACTCAATTTAATCTGAGTTGTGTTGTGTTAGGTTAGGTTAGGTACATGCACTTGATCTATTAACTCAGATTAAATTAAGTTTACCAATTTTTTGTGACTTCGTGACACCAAATACTAGTCGAGGTTAGGCTAGGTACATGCACTTGATCTATTAACTCAGATTAAATTAAGTTTACCAATTTTTTGTGACTTCGTGACACCAAATACCAGTCGAGAAGTGATTGGCAGTCCGAATTATTCATGTGGGGCCATTATTTGACTTCATTGCGGCTACATAAGTTGAAACAGTTTGTCATGCATACATTCTTTGAAAAATTATGTTCTCTACAGTGACTCTTTGTAAAATTTGTAAACAAGGTACTGCACATGTAAAGTACTGCATGTTGTTAGATTCTTTTGTGCATATTAAATTGAAGGAATGTTTATTGCTCAGCAGAGTCATCGCCAAAGTATGAAGTATTCCTGGGTGGGTCGTGCAACCCTACAACCTGGCGGCAGAACGTAGCCATCCCCATGTTGAAGGACCAAGGCATATCTTTCTATAACCCGGTAAGATATTGCTGTTATATGACAATGGTGACATTCCTGTTTTTATATGCAGAATGCAGTGAGACATCTGAGAGGGCTGACGTTGAGTCTTGAAATCTGACGGTGCAGCACTTAATGTTACTTGATATAATTGCTTTACTATAAATAGATAGAGATAGGCTTTACTAAGGTAGTCGTCGACTTACGACCTAGATTGGTTACGGCCGACCGGTCGTAAGTTGATCTGGTCGTAAGTCGGCCTATGTTATAATTACCTTACGTATATTATACTGTAATGTGTAATGATAATATAATCATCTTTAAGTCATATTTTATCAACATTTTCTTTGTTCATTATTGTTACGGTCGTCAGGTTTAAGTAAATCACTGCATACTACAGTACAATTGGTTTATTATTTACACTGGGGCTGGGGCCAAAACTGTCGTACCGCCGGTCGTAAAGTCGAACAGACGTAAGTCGCATAGGTCGTAAGTCGACGAATACCTGTACATAAATAGAGATAGACATTTATGATAAAGACAAATCTGATACTGAACTCTATATTGTTTCTATCTGTTATACTTTCTTTAGTTAAGTGTGTGTTTGTGTTTACAGCAAGTGTCTCACTGGGAGGAAGCACTAGTAGAGCTGGAATACCAAGCCAAACAAACTGCTTCTGTCTTGTTTTTCGTTTTGGACCGTAATACCCGAAATGTTGCATCCATGGTTGAAGCAGCATACATGGCTGGCTGCCGTCGCAAGCTGGTGGTCGTCATGGATTCCTACAGTGGCCCAGGACAACTCATCAATGGGGAGGCAATATCTGAACTGTGAGCACAATAATTTACCTTTTTCTGTACAGTAATACAGTTTTCCTGTCCACCAACTTACAGTTTGACAACCTTTCTATCAACACTATTGTCCTGACTTTTTATTGTAAAGAATTTTGATTCTTTTTATGCCATGTATTCCACACTTTCACCCTCTGCATGCATTCCTACCATTCTCTCTCCTCCATTTATTTCTAGCATTCCACATTTCTCCTTAACCAACTTCCACATTTAAGCCCCACTCCCCTTTCTGTTGTAATCACTCCATCTTTAACACTGAAGCATTCACTTTAGTTATTCAGGTACTATTCCAAAACCTCTTTTGTTTTGTTTTTCCATCGAATGTTATGCATACCTGTCTACTGTACTATACTGTACTGTACTGTACTGTATACCATATAAAGAACTTGAACGAATTCAGTATCAGTTTATCATGACCCATAATTGGCTATTTCAGAGAGTACCAAGATCTGACAAATGGCCTTCACACAGTCCAGGACCTTGTAGAGCGTCAAGGAATCCCCGTCTTTGGCGAAATTAACCATGCCCTCAACTGTACAGCCAAGGTGAGATTATGATGTGCAGTTGAAGGGAAATGACAGTAACTTTATAAGGAAATTTGTTGCATTTTCAGACTTTTTTAAAGAGAAAACTAATTAGATTGTAAATCATGAATGTTACATTGGATTTTATTTCTTTCATTAAAAAAAAAAATGCATCGTGTATCAGTGTCAAGACTTCAAGTTTGGAGAAAGGGTTACGTATTGTAATGAATCTGAAGGATTTAGTTTAAACAATAAATACTGCACTACTTGGTACATGTAATAGCAAAAATATTGCTACACTTTCAGAGTTTTATTTTATAGGGTGGTAGCATTAGACACTAGTGCAGTATTGATATGGAAAATATCATCTTTCACTATTTGTTTTATCTCAAAACACATTACAGTATTAGGTAAGATACTACAATATTGGAAACATGTGTATTGCATCAAATTTTATTCTGGCACCCTCCATTACACCTTTAGTGGAAAAAGACATGAAATTTATCAGTGTAAATATTTTATTTTCAGATTTTGCGGGAGAACCTGCGTCCTCAAGACTTAGGTTTAGAGGATCACGTTCAGCCTATTAAATACCCTTATCTTCAACTAGGGGATAAGCTAATGTGAGTAATTCCTAAATAATTTACAGTATTTATCTTTTGGCTGCATGTACTGTCTTACTGACATAGAATAGATAAAGTCTGTTACCATATGACAGTAATCACAATGTGAACTGTGATGGTTATATTCTTCAGAGCTTTTTACTCAACTCTCATATCATACTAAATTGCTTCTTCTTGCTGATTTTGAATTATTATTATGGTTTAAATAAAAAGAATGGAAGATTGCAATTAACAGTTAAACATTTGAAAATTTTCAGAAAACTGCACGATGCCTTCGTCAACACGAATTCAGAACAAATAACGTTAGCAGAGGTATGTAACGATAGTGTTATTGCCATGTAATGATATCTTTTGTTCTTTGATTTTTTATTGTTTATTATTGAGGTGTCTTTATTGAGTAGTTTTCTTATAAGATTTTTAAGAAGAAATATTTTCTTGCATGTCATATTGATCCTGTTTTATGCATGAGTTAGACTTGTGAATAATTTTGTTGTCCATAACATGAGACACATCATTACTAGAATTGTTATTTTGTTCTTTCTAGGCCCGTGTAGCGTTTAAAGTGGTGACTAATAAGGACCTGACTACAGAAGTACTACAAGCTATAGTCGCTGCCAAGAAAGGTATGACCAAATTACACCTTGTTACATAGTGCAGACAGATTTTGCATGTAAATTCATTAATGAATATTGTACAGTTATACACTGTACCTACAAACTACAATCCATAAAGCTGTGAACTGTAACCAAGAAACTCTTAATGATAAAAGAAAAAGTGTGTATTGTACTGTACAAATGAAGTTATCATTAAATCTAGAATCTGAAGAATTGTTAATGGGTGTTAATTGATACTCTATATATTTAGAGGAGAGCAGAAGTTTCCAGCATCACTCTTCATTGTATAATCAGACTTTTGTGCATAATCAGATGTAGTTACTTTGTCTTAGAGAGTTCACTGTTATACTTGCACTGTCTGGAAAACATAATTAATATACTGTACAGTTATTTGAATCAAACTTATTCAATCATTTGCTAATGTGTATTTTTTTTTTATTATTATTTTAGGTATAGAGATGCAAGAATTAAATGGTGTAGAACTCCCACTGAATGAAGTGTTTCTCACATTTGATGAATTTTGTTGTATAGTTGCTGAGTTTAAGAACCAGCACTTAGAGAGCAAGAGACTGTGGGATGTTTTCACTCATTCTGTACAGAAGGTACTAGGTAAGTAAGTCATCCTTGTGTCTTGTATGAATTTAGGCCAAGAGAATATTCTATAAGTCTACATAAATATCTTTTTATCTCTTATTCAAATTCCCTAATTTACCACATACATTGCACAAAGAATAATAAATGACTGAGATGTATCACTAAGTCTGATCCCACTTGGAGCAGAAGGTAGTCTTTGGAATGCTATTTTAAAATCTACATACAATACATTTGATCACTTTTGGAGATAAGATAGCAATAATGAGAATATAATTTTAAATAAGGTGGCTGACATCATTTCTTCAAAGTAATGATTTAGAATTGTGTTTTACATTAACAGGTTGGGCACTCCCACGCAGACCGCTACGACCAATCAACAGCACTGGAGGTCGAGACATATATTTAGGAGGTTCTATAGGAAATAGAGTTTCATGGCGTGATGATATTGCCATTCCTATGCTCCGGAAACATGGGTTGTCTTATTTCAATCCTGCAGCAGGTGCCTGTTCTGGCCGGTTGTTGCCCATGGAAGCTGCTTTAATGGAGCATTCAAGGGTCCTGTTCTTTGTGATTACAGACACAACTAGAGGTGTCTCGGCCATGACACTAGTAAGTGTTACGTATTTAAGAAATTGTAATCGTTGTATATCATAATTTTTTTCTCATTTACTATGCTCTTTATAGGGGTTAATCAAATTGATCAATTTAATTTACTGTATTTTGTAAGTTTCATTGTGAACTTTCAATTTACAGTATTTTTATCTATTATCAGTTTGGTCCAAAATATATTGGCTTATGTAAAATCCTACAGTACATGTACATCACTATGTTTAGTCAATGTACAGGTATTTTGGTTCATTCATTACTTATACCTATATATGTAACTCGATATTTATTCAGTAAACTTTTTCCTACAATTTCACTTTTGTTTACTATATACAGTATACATATACAGTGCAGGTATACAAACAGTGGTAAACAGTTGACCAAGGATAGCCCAAGAAGTTTGTTCTTACCAGGGTCCCATGTGGGATTGGAGGGACTAATTAAATAATATTAAATCTACAGAAATAGGCAAAATAATTTTGTGACATGCACTACATTACACTAGACTAATAGGCCCATTGTTGTCACTGCTCGGTCTACATTAGTCGTCCTCTGATCAATACTGTATACCTCTTCATCAATCTCTGGAACAATATACCTCTTCATCATTCTTTAGATCAATAAACCTCTTCATCATTCTCTAGATCAATATACCTCTTCATCATTCTTTAGATCAATAAACCTCTTCATCATTCTCTAGATCAATATACCTCTTCATCATTCTCTAGATCAATAAACCTCTTCATCATTCTCTAGATCAATATACCTCTTCATCATTCTCTAGAGCTTTGTTTTTTTTTTACTATCTTTACAGTATCTCAAAACTCTTCTATTTTAAAGTAATATTTGTGTGCTCCTGCTATATTACTTTGGCCACAACTAATCCAACTGTTATTGCTCAATATCTTTTTACTGTAAAGTAAAATATCAATTTCTTTGCCAGTGAATTTTAAAAGAAAACGATATTTACAAATCCATTTTTACTTTCTTTTTCAGGCCTCACACTACATAGGGCTTGGTTGTAATGTTGTGCTGTGTGTCCAGATGATAACAGAAGGGTCACTTGTTAATGGAGAAACGGTAAGTTTATATGCAGTTATTATTAACAATAGCGATCATAAGTTGAATTATTATTTTAAAATTTTTACACACACACGTTTCCTCATTAGAGAGAAATAAACATTAACAATAATTTTTGTCACCAGTTATCAAGATTAGCACTGAAGGATTACAACAGGGGAAGAAGTTATCTCACCGACCAGGCTAATAAGGACGGGATCCCAGTTTTCGTAAACATCCAGGAAGGTATTGAGTGTGCCATTAGCAAGTGTCGTGCGAGATAGTCAGTGTAGACAATGTACAGAAACTTGTGTGTGCGTGTGTGTGAATTACAAAGTGAGTGATGTAAACATGAAGGCACTATTCTCTTTTGATGCATAAAGGACATATGGTTTGTCCTAATTAAGACAAATATCCTGATATTGGAATATCAATTCCATGGAAATTCGGCCACTGAATTTTGAAACTCAGTGTCATAAATGTTGAGAAATTTACTAGTGCTGCAAGTATAAATATTTAGTAATCTGAAAAGGAAAATAGCATGTGTGGAGGAACTCCAAATATTACTGGGAAAATTACTATATTTCAAGTGCAAAAAGAAGTATGATTAAGATTGTCTTCAATTCCATGGGAATTATCGGTTTACCAGATAGTAATGCAGTGAGTGCAGCTTTTGGAGACCCACACTGCTTCTTAGTGCAGCAAGTATTGGGCAGCAAGAAGAATTCTGTGCAGTTAAAAAGAGTTGTGAAAGTCTAACCATAGACTATGTCTTGACTTCAGTGAAGTTCACATAAGCTATCCATTTACTATTTTGTGTAATTTTGTGTGCATTTGGCTATTAATTCTAAGTGTGCACATAACTCGTCTTCTGACAAATCCTCATGGAAATTGGCAGATTTGCAGACTATAAGGCGTTAAAGCCTTGATGCTGATGTGATTTAGCATGAGGTAATGTGAATTACTGTGCCAGTGCAATCTATCAAATCATTGATAATCATCATTGGTCCAGAATGGCAGGAGCCACCTTGAGATGGGAAACAAAATTTTTATGTTATACGATTTTCATTACTGACTGGTGTAAAATCTAGTAGAGAGCAGTTACTGCTTGAATATGCCAACTTCCTTGTACTGTTTTTTTTATTTATTTATTTTTTTTATTTAAAGGTTACAAGAAAATTCTTTTATCAAAAGTGGAAAACCACACCATGTGCTTTGCATAATTAAAAGTCATGATTTAAATTAGGTCCTTTGGAAGATGCTATCAAGGAAGTTGTGAACAACTGAATTGAAAGCATAGTTAAAAAGAGTTAAACTGTGGGTCACATGCCCATGACAGGAGCAGCTATTTTGATTCTTAGAAGATGTATTCATCCCGAAAGACAATTTACCTAACACTAAGGACTAGAATAGCTGATCATCCTACATTAGCAGTGGACACGGGAAAACTTCTCAGGTTACAGGAAGATACATAGTCAGATTGTAATTTTGGAAAGTGAAATCTTAATCAAACGGATAGTTGTGAAAACATTTCTCAACCAGTGAACAAGCACCATCAGTACAGTATTGTGTACTGAGGCTGGCCATGTGATTTTCACTTTCCAAAAACAATCATGGTACTTTGCATGTCCATTGTCAAGTACAGAGGTGAAAGTGTGCCCCATACTGGTTCTAGGAGGAGACCAAGTACAATCTCCCACTGCAGGAAAATCTCCAGCGTTGGATGCAATAGTGTGTAATTTAATATTATATATGTGAGGTGTTTGTAGGGCCGCAAGAGGTATGTTTCTCAATGTTTAAGATTCTCACTAGGTTGTACAACATGATGGCGCATCACTTACCAATACATTCCCATTGTTAAGTGTTTTAATGGTGCTTCTACG
Organism: Homarus gammarus; assembly: GCA_958450375.1. Lineage (NCBI taxonomy): Eukaryota > Metazoa > Arthropoda > Malacostraca > Decapoda > Nephropidae > Homarus > Homarus gammarus. Next base: position 3,477,375 of record CAUDMG010000658.1, on the reverse strand, counting down.
TTTTAACAGGGAGGGTTACCGGTACAAGGCAGCTTAATCTTCACATTGCATCTGGCTTAACGCTCACTTGATTAAGCTATGTCCACTGTCATTCCATTGTTTTTAATGACAGTGATGATAGTAAAACATCTCCAAATCAACCAATAATTTTTCCTAAATGTTTTATTCAAAAAGGGGTTGTTAGCATTGAAAATTTTAATAATGTTAGCCCTTACAAAAAAAAAAAGCAAATGCAATTTTGATTTTTTTTTTTTTAAGAAACAAATGAAATAGAATTTATAGATTTGTACAAATTTCTTCAGAATAGTTTGAGCTGTGCTGCTCATGTCACAAAATTACCATTTGGTTTCAACTCTTAAAGTATCACCTAATTGTTAATTATAGATATTTAATAAAAATGATTATGCACTATCATCATTCATATATAAAACCATTTCTCATTATAATTTGGGTATCCAAGCAAAATGTTTGTGAAATATTTTGATCACCATAAATTTTGCATCATGTCACATTTTTATGCATTCAAAGCTGGCAAAACTTTCAAGATCTTGGTTAGATGGTTTATTAACTGACTACAATAAGGGTTTGTGTCAGGGTACAAAGTTAGTATGATTTTGTCTTTGGAGCTGCCTGTGCAAAGGTGTTTATAATGTGCGTTTGAGTGTAAAAGTCAGGTGACCTGGTAACTACGAACTACTGAACTTTAACATGCACCAAAATTCATTTTAGTTGAGATTTATATCTCTAGCCCTTGTTCAAAATTACCAGGCCAGTGATTTTTGAGTCCATAAACACATTAAAACATGTTTAAACACAAAGGGTTCAATTGACAATGTTGAACCCCTGACATGACCGCTTCACTCCTCCAGCCTTTAGAACCCAGCAATATTGCATGAAATATTGGCTGAAAAGTCATATATATTTTTTCTGTATCAAGTATATGAAAACGTCACCACCTGCTGGTTTGTGAAGGCTTGTTGAAAGAATCTCGATCACACTGAGTCTTGTTTAAGAATTAATGCACATCATGCCAAACCTTCCTCTTCATAAGGCAGTTGGTAGAAATGTACAGCCAACTGGTCACATCACTGTGAAGAAATCTCCATTTAAATTAATGTGAAAATATCACATGTTGATTAAATACAGTTTAAACTCTATAATATTAAACAATAGGTAAACATTACAGTATTGTGATTTTGAAAATATATCTTTATTTACAGCTCCAGTTAGAATCAGTGAAAGATCTTATGAAACCAAAAACGATACTTTTACTCTACTTACTAACAATGTGTGACAGAGTCGTGACCAATAGTCCAAGTGGCTAACGGGCCAATCTGTGGCAAAGAGGATAAAGTAAAGTAAAAAAAAAAAAAATATCAGATTATACATCTAGTACAGGTATATTACAGCGGACTTTGAATGAGAGCGCTATGTTTGCTTTAGAGGAAGTGTTGGATAAGGAAAGTGTAGGCGTTAGGTTTTTGAATAAAATTACTATTGATTAGCAGCTTGAAAATTAAAAATATTTTATTATATATGTATATGTCATGTCAGCAGATCTGAGAACATCATTTTCCTACCATGGGACTGAACTTGCAAATTCCTTTTCTCATAAGGTGTTCTTGCACTTGCTTATATGAAATAAAGGTGTTAAAGAGAGAAGCAGAATAGTGAAAAGAGAAAGAGAATAGAGAAAAACTTGAAACTACAGACAGGTTTTATAGGTATTTTAACTGCTATAATAAAATGTAATCCTGGGAATCTTTTGCTCTTTCTTTTTAATATTGTTTCCGTATAAATGGTGTCTGTTTACTATGGCTTGAGCATGCCATATTTCCCACTGGTAATTTATTTGTAACATTTCATGTAATTCTTGCTAGTTAATCTGTACGGTACATTTTTTATCAAGGAATATTGAGCAGTGAGTAAAAGAGGAGGATGTGTAGTCCATTAAGTTGACATATGACATTAAGTTCAGCAGATATTATGATGTGACCATTATCTAATGAACTTGTGCATCTAGTACAAATATATTATTGTACACTTATTTTGTTTCATCATTATAACTAATATTATGATGAACTGACATGCAAGTGAAAGCTCTGAAACTGATTTACTCCAGAAATTGTGGAATTATTTATCATAATTTCTTCTTTATTGCGTATATATTGTGATTGTCAAATTATTATACTTTATGAACCTCAGCTGATGGCCTAATGTGTGCCCATTATCTTTGCAGTTAAATTATCTAGACTGAACATTAAAAATCTTATAGTGAGGGATATTTACAGTACAGTATCCTTGGGTGCCCTCTCCTTCAAAATTAGAAAGTTTATTTAGTAGTACAAACCCAACATATAAATTGAATCTTTTATAAAATAGTCATTGATAATTAATAGCAATTAAGAATATGATTTACTATGATTTTATGGATACATTAGTAAATATGTACTGTTTGATGATTTGTTTTTAATGATCTGATTTGGCTTCTCTATTCATTTATTGTTATTGTCTGTGTTTTGGCCCACATGTCCCAAATGGCCATCAGAATACTGTACGGTATATGGTTGTAAAGAATATTAGAGTATTAAACAATAATTATATCTTACTCACAATATATATACAGTATATATATATATATATATATATATATATAATCCATTTGAGCTGTAAATACCAATGAGATGGAAGGTTTGATACATCATGGACAAGCATTCAAGAAATTTTCAGTCTATCAGAGTGATCATTTAACCCTTACCAGGAGCCCCTGTAAAGTGTAATGGTGACAGGTGTCAATAAATCATATGTTCATTATACCATGTATCAGTGATAGGTAGGCTTTGTCATATTTTGTTGCATTCGTTACACTTAATCATGTACTGTATATATAATTATATATTATAGATTATTTTTACAAGAATCTTAACTCACATTGAAATACCTTCTTTTATTCTCCTTTAAATTTTTTACATTTATATTCTCATAAATTTATTTTATGATCATTGAAGCCATCAGTTAGTGACTCGCGGTATTTTGGCACACTGATAAGTGAAAGTTCCACTATGTCACAGATTTGTACTTGAGTAAGCCCAGGGTTTAGGAGGTGACTTGCATGTAATGTTCACATATGTTACAGGTTCTAACCTGAGAAACCCTAAATACTGGTGGATGAGATTAATTCATGAATTAGGGAAAAAAGCAATGAGTTTTAGGTGACACAATCCTTGCCTGCTGTATTTGTCAGCTGCAACCCCACACTAATTCCAACTGACTATTCTATGGAAAAAGAGAGTATCTGAGTCACCTTTACTCTGGACTTAACCACGAAATGTGATTGCTGAATCCATCTTTCATTTATAGCCTGTTCATTTAGGTATCCTGCACATCTAAGGCCAGGAAACAAAACCATTTTATAATCAGTCTAATTGAAACAAAACTAAAACCACTACCTGAAAGGGAATTTGTAATTTCTGTACAGTACATCAAAGGAATCTCAATACTGGTGCCAACATACAAAAGGGACAGATAGATCCTTGAAGACCGTCAGAGACCTCAATAGCAAAAGCCTCTCGTAATGGCCAGGCCAAAACACACCAGTATGCTGATAATATATATCTTTGTAGCTAGACACCCGATACCCTGAACCCAGAAAATATTTGCCCAAAACACTGAAATAATGTACCTGTAACACCAAAGGAAGACAGAAAACTGTCTCTCAGCCACCACTGTAGAGGGACCACTAGCCCCTTTAGAACTGCATACAGTATTACACCCAGTTGGAATACTGAAGATAACCACTTAAACACTCAGATGCAGTGAATAGATTAATGCCCGACTGGGTATTCACCAATACCCCTGTATTTAGGCCTAATGAGGGTGTGACGGCATCTACCTGTGCCTGGAGAATGCAACTCCCTCTGAACGTCCAATGGTAGGACTTACAAGGCCTGGGGGGGGGGGGGGTGGGGGGATATAATAAAATAATAATAATGATAATAATGAAATAAATAAAATAAATAACAATTATAATAAAAAAATCAAGAGTGAGAAATTATATATGCATGTTGTATTGTCAAAGTAAGAGAAACAATTGAGACCCTGAAAGTGTGTGTAAATGAGTCAGAAAGTCGGATGAGCAACCTGGGAAATTGGTCCCAATTTTTGTGATGCCATGGCAGCAGAGTCTACCATTAGACAACACATTATGCTTCCTGTATCTTCCCAAGAGGTTGTACTTCACTGTTATGATAGCTGCCTACTGTCTACTACCGCGGCCGCCTACTCGTTGATAAATTATTTTTTTTGGCTCTCCCACAGGTTGTAGAAATTTTATTTCTTCTAGTGCATTTTATTTACTTTACTAAACCTGCGGGCACTTCGGATCACCTGAAGTCCACAGCTTATTTCACCTGTTATGCTAATAATGGTAATGCTGGAGCAGACAGCTAACACAAGAAGTTGTTCGATTAGGTTACTTTTTTCCACATGATCTTTTGGTGATAGGAAGTAATGAAAACGATACGAAATTGCACAGAACCTGGATACAGCCCGTTAATAATCCTGTAAGCGTGATGTTGGACTTCGTAACCATTGTGGTCTCTTGTATTCATGTCAGTAATAAATCTCATCATTTTGTTCTGAATGCTGTAATTAATACCTTGGATTTTAGCATCTTTGTTAAGGCAGAGTCCGTCCATGACCAGCCTAGCAAAGGTTCCTACGGGCATCAGCTGAAAGCCATTTAGTATTTCTATTGACAATTTTTATCCCGTCATTTATTTTATTTTTTATACTCCGATTAATTCACCAGAGTTAATCCGTCGCCCTTGTGTCCAGAGTTAAAGAGATTTGCCATGCCGTAAAAATTATGAAAACAATCTAAGGTATTGTGGATGCATCATATAGGCGAGTTATTTCAATGTTTATGATATTATTACTATTTACTACATTTATGGTATAGATATATTATAAGTGATATTAAATTTTAGTATTGAGATATTAAATATATTGATTTAGCTTTGATTACATGGCTATATCCCTAGACTTATTAGAGGTTTATGTCCTTATTATCCGTTCCCTCGCCATCACCAGTGTCAACAACTGTGTTCGTCTACCAAGGAATGTTACGGTGACTCACACATTATTATTTTGTTGTAGCTTAGCAGATTCCAGTAATGAAAGGTAAATATTAAGTAATTTTAATGTCTTTATTGTATGATTTCCCCCATTAGGTACAGAAGCTATACAATACAGCTTCATGTTAGTGTCAGGTGAAGTGGTTTGGCACCTCCCCTTATGAGTGTTCTCCTTGATGTTATTATTTACATGTGTGGAATTTCTCAGACCATTGTATATGTGGTCTGAGGGTTAATATTCATTTTAGGATCAACAAGGAACTTCACAATTCTGTTTATGTTGGGAGAATGAAAAAAATAAGTAAATTTTCACTAGTTGCTACTATACGAAATCGGTATTATTTAGCTTTAGCGCCCCCGAAAGTTATAAACTACCTAAACATTTACATCTCGCTATTCTGAGCATTTCGAACCCCATATATACGTGACGGAAATGGATAATAGCGACACATTTGAATTTAATTGATTTTAAGTAGTTTTCACTCTTCATCTGTGAGATGATATCTGCCCATCACGTATGCGCAATGTTGACTGATGTCATCCAGTCGTGACCAATGAGTTATTGATATCATCATGCGAATTTTTTTCGACCGATTACAATTTTGTTTTTCTCAAAGGAAGCAGCTTCGGTATGATTTTAATTTCATTGACCAGTTTCACAATGGCCGTGGTGGAGGTTGGTTGTCGTTTGTGCTCCTACGATAATTTTAAGTTTATTGCCGAGCTTTACGAGAAAGACGACTGCATGGTGTCACTTCCACCAATTAACCAATTAGTACAGAGGCACATTCACGGATGTATAGTAACAGGCTGCTCTGTCCTCGGTTTCAGTTCATATTTTGTACAGCTCATCCATGCTCGTGTTACAAGCAAATTTACGAATATAATATCTCATTGAAATTTAAGTTTTAGGTAATGAAGTAAATGCTGGTGTAAAGCACATTTACTCCAATGTTCTTGTATTGAGCATTAATACTTTATTTAATGTCGGTAAAATACAACCTGCTTACCTGTTTTTAAAAATTCCTATGTGCTTTTGACATTTCACCTTTGCATATGTCCTCAGGTGGATGCATGTTGCTCAACAGTAGGATGCACCAGAAATTGACCATAGGTGCTGCACTTGTTTCTTTATTGTGCTGTTGCTCCGGCTCCCACATATGTGATGGTGTTGAAGATGAGACGCCAGTACACCACCTCTCAACCAAGACTTCATATTTTAATGCAGAAAAAGATGAAAGCTACTGGGAAAATTTTAAAAAGGAAGGTATGTAAGTACGGGTGTTTCCACTAGAAGCTTGGGTGTTTAGGACCCAGGACAGGCTTAACCTGGTACAATAGTGGCAGTAGTTTAAAGATTAGTCTTCTCCCCAAAAACAACTCTAGCACTTAGGGAGGGGGTAAAAAAGAAACTGCAATTCTCACTCAGAGTATTGTCCTCATATCTGAGGGTTGGCGACCACAGTCCTCCACTCTAAACGTTTCTGGGCTGTTCTTATCAATCCTGCGAAGTTTTGTATCTCTCTGGGGACCCAGTTTATAATTTCATTCATCGATCCTAGTCTCAGTCTTCCCAATGCATTCCTCCCCTCAACTTTGCCCATTAATATTTCGGTTATTATCCCTTCTTCCCTAATTATATGACCAAAGTATCTAAATTTTCTTTTTATAGGAGCTAACAAATCAGATGTTTATGCATGATTCATTTTCATCTTAATGAACCAACAGCAGGGCCGGATTCAGGAGTGGGCAAAGTGGGCAGCTGCCCAGGGGCAGAAAATAAAATTTTAGCATTCCGAGAAATTATGAGAAAATCTCTGTTCCAGGTATTCAAATAAATTTCCAAGCAATTGTGTCATGTGCTGAGTGGGTGGATGGATAGGCTCAGAATGCTTGTGAGCGTGAGCTACGATTCAGTACTACTTTCATGTGACAAATCATGGAAAAATAATTATTTAAAAATTCAAAAAATATCTTTCCAATTATGAGGGTCATTTATTATTGTTGTGGAGTGGTCCTGCGTGGACCACGTGGACCTTCCAGGCCACCCCGCATGCCAACAACTTAGCCGTGCCACGCTCAGTCATAATCATCATAGGATAAGGTAAGAAATTGATTTCCAGTACAGTGAACCTTTGAAGATTCGGACCCTCATGTTTCCTAGCTGGAATTGATAAAATGCTACTACGACCACATAGTTGGCACGAGCAATCCCTGATGGAGGTTCATGGTGCTTAAGAATAAGGTGAATGAACAGGCTTTGTGTGAAATAAAACAAAGCCAAAGATTGCTTTTGTTGTCCTTGTGGCACGGTGGTAATGATTTCTGTTTGCACACAGAGGTCCAGGATTCGATTTCCGACATGACTAACTACACAAGAGGTGCCAAGTCTACATGTGATCATTACATATAAGGAAAGTTATTTGGGAAATTTCAGTAGAGTGGTCTGATCTTCTCAATATGAAGTGTGAAGTGGTTGGCTTCTGTTCCTTCCAAGATTACAGTAGTTCTGGCCAACAGGTTTCATCCTGGAACATGAGGTTTCACCCCTTAGGCATGGCTGGCATTGCTGTTCTTGAGTTACCTAATCACTGGTCAGTTATGAATTTGGATTTCCTAATTAATCCTTCACTTATAGCTTAATAGTTAATGTTATGGAAATTGTACCGGTAATGTACAAGTAGTATTAATTCTCTCTAAATATTCATAAATTTGATAACTGTGTATTCACTTTCTTCTTTGTAGGTTTTGTTTGGTTTTAACTCAAAACTATTTTCTTGTTAGTTTGGGGATGCACTGCACAGCAGATGTGGCTCCTCAATCGCCATGGTACACGCTACCCAACGCAGAATGATATAGGCTCACTAATGAATACATTGCCAAGCATGAGCCAGCAAATAGAAGCAAATCATCACCAGGGCAGAGGTACAGTACTGGATATAAAAATGTTTTGGTATTTCGTATTTTCCACAATATTTCTCATACAGTAGTAAAATAATACAGTACAGTGACCCCTCCGTTAACGAACTCAATCCGTTCCAGAAGGTCGTTCGTTAACCGAAAAGTTCGTTAACCGAAACCATTGTTTCAATGGGGTTTTGGGTAATTGGTTCCAGCTCACCGAAAATTTCCTAAATTCAACAAACATGGTAGAAAAGTTCACTTACTTTGAGGTGTGTATGTAGAAGGCTCCTGGATGATGATGATGATGATGATGATGGGATTTAGAATGGGGGTGGAGGAGAAGGAAGAAGAGAAGGCATTGGGGTGGAAGAGAAGTCACCCCATGGCGCCATTTCACCCATAAAATTTTAGCTCTCTTGGTGTAATTCAAGATTATTTTCTTTAAATCAACACTGCACTGCATTATATATTGTCAATATGTAAAATATATTTCAAAATGACCAATAATTTGCTTGGAAACACAGAAAAAAAGCGTTTAGTTGAAGAGAGTCTCAAGCAAGATGTTACCTCCAGTGAAAACAGAGAGAGACTAACTCCTGTTTGCTGTGTTAAGAGGCTGGATGCCGCATATTAAACTAGTCACTTTACAAATCTTCTTAATTACGTGTGTTGGTGTGGGGATTAGTGGATGACATCATTATGACCTGACCTTGTGTTTAATAAGGTCACCCTGTCTATTTAAGCCTCTCTCTGTCCATGTAATCCAGTTGCCTCTGAAGATGTCTTGAATAAAGACGAAAGCTAAGGTGCTCCGTTGTTCCCCTTTTTCCGTGTGATTTTATCAATATATATATATATATATATATATATATATATATATATATATATATATATATATATATATATATATATATATATATATATATATATATATATATATATGCAAGTAAATCACTGTAGGTGCGCGTGTTCTAGGTATATGCTGATAACCACCAGGAAAGAAGAAAACACGAAGTTCCCAAGCGCTTTCGTGTAATTCACATCTTCAGGGGTGAATTACACGAAAGCGCTTGGGAACTTCGTGTTTTCTTCTTTCCTGGTGGTTATCAGCATATATATATATATATATATATATATATATATATATATATATATATATATATATATATATATATATATATATATATATATATATATAATTATAATGGTGCTTGACAAGCCAGAGAGAACCCTCTGGACATGTCTGACTCTTGATACTGGATGTTCATATACAGTACAGTACGTCACTTTTATCATATTGTTTGCTGTGAGCTGAGACTTCATTCCTTAATTCTTTCTTTGAATCCAGAAATTAGTTTGAACAAATAGTCCTTAATGTAGATTTCTTGCATATTCTACACACAACTTTTGTTCACCAAGGTGGCTCTTAGATTATCTTGGTTTGCTGTTCACTGAGTAGTCCTATCCATAGTCTTTAGTGTTTAGATTCATTCACTGCTTTTGTTTTTCTGTACTTTATTCACATTAAGAGTAGTGTGTGTTTATTAAATTTTTTATATTGGTTTCACTCAACAGGTTGTTTAAGACAAGAAGATTTAGAGCAGATAAGCAATTGGTTTCCTCCATATAGTTCCCGGGATAAGGAGCAGTTGCAGGAAGTGGGTTATGATGAGCTCTTCTCCATTGGGGAGTACTGGCGTAACATGTTCCCTCACCTCTTCAATGTGACCTATGATCCTGCCAAGTTCAAGGTAGACAAATTGTGAGCATATCTTAAGTGGTTTCCTCAATTTTTCATTGTCCTTTTCTTAATAATTATTCTTTGTTTTGTTTTAATTTCTTGCTATCGGTAAATAAACTGGATATTCTCAGATATGTAGCATTCTTACAAATACAGTTACAGTGCAGTAATTCCTTTGTTATATAGATTTGCTACACGTTTCCTAATTTTGATATTTATATAACTGTGCTTGCATACTGTCCCACCCCCTTTTACTTAACTACAGCTCTTATACCCAAATAGGTGGAGGTGGATGGTAACAAAGTACAGTCAGTTGCTGAAAAACCCCGCCTTTTAGAAAAATCGTGCTGTTGCCATTGATTCAGTGGGAATTGAGGTGTTAGTTGGTAGTAGGTTCAAGAACACCAATATCACTGACATGGGACCACTTTCATATTATTGCTAGTTTTTATATGTTCTGTTATACTAACTGTTTTAGTTTAATAGAATAAAAACATATCAAGGGGGAAAAATTCTTGTGGTATGTTTGTAAAGTTTCTATGCGATAGAAAACGGAACTGTGAAGTAAGGTGCAGAATGAACATGGTGAGCTAATATACTTTTACTTTTGTCCTCTTCACCAATGATTGGCTCGTTAGCCGCTTGGGCGATCGGTCACGTCTCTGTTATGCACTGTTGGCAAGTACTGGGCATGCACCGGCTCCTGAATGTGCTTGAACCTGCTTCAGTGTTGGTCAAGTCTGGTCTTGAAAGAGCTCACACTCGGTGTCGTCACAACACTTTCTGGCAGATTGTTCCAAGAGTTCACAATGCTCACTCCGAAAAAGTTTGCCCTCACAGTTTTCTGGGCCTGCGGCTTCTTCAGCCTTGAGCTGTGACCCCTTGTGGGGCGAGCGTCCGCCAGCTCCAAGTAAGGACCCCCGACTGAGTAGTAACCCTTGAGATGCTTATACACCTCAATTAGGTCGCCCCTTGCCCGTCTGTAGTATATGAACATCCAATCTCTCAGGGTAGCTAAGTTGCTGATGTGCAGGCACCAGTCTGGTGGCCCTCCTTTGAACATTTTCAATCAACTAACAGTCCGTAGTATATCTCGGGGCCAGGCGGGGTGACTACTCCAGGTGGGGAAGCACTTCACTCCTGAAGATCGTTACGAGGGACTGACCGTCTAGATATTTGAACGATCTTAAAAGACCTAATAATTTATTTGCCTGATTTACCTTCTTCTCGCAATGGCCCGAGAATCTCAGCTCATTGTCAACATACAAACCTAGGTCCTTCTCACATTCAGTCTCAAATAGTGCAGTTTCTTCATCCCGTTGGGGCATATGATACGCTTCCTTACCGTTGGTACGCCCCAGGTGCATCCTCTTACACTTCGTGACATTGAATCTCAGCAGCCATTTCTTGGAGCTCACAAAGATCATTCTGCAGCTCTGCACAGTCCGCTTGGTTCTTGATTTTCTGAAAGAACTTGGCGTCATCCGCAAACATTTGTATTTAGGAGTGTACAGCGTCAGGCATGTCATTTATGAAACAAACAAACAACAGCGGGCCCCATACACTGCCCTGTGGCATCCCCCTCGTGACAGGTACAGATGATGATTTCGTGTGATTAACCACCACACACTGCTTGCGGTCATGCAGAAAGTCTTCTATCCACGCTAGGACATTTCCCCAAATTCTGTACCCTTCCTGTTTGATTTTCAGCCTTTCATGGAGTACACTGTCAAAAACCTTGGCAAAATCTAGGTATATAGTGTCAATATTACCACCCTGTTCCAGAATATGGGTCCAAATATCCAATACCTTGAGCAATTGTGTTAAGCAGGAGCGCCCCAGCATAAAACCGTGTTGGCAATCCTTTACAGTTTACAAGGTTGTTTCGTTGTAGATGTTCCATCGCGGCATCTCTGATAATGCTCTCAAGTACTTTGCATACTATGCTGGTCAGGCTTCAGTACTTACACCAGCACTGATCATGTCACCCAGGTAACAGAACTCATGACCAGGGATATATCTCCAATGTTGAGTTTCTCCAGCCTTGCTGTGGGCACATGGTTACCTGTACGTAGAGAACACTTAAAGTCAGCAACATCATGCAGTCTGCCATCTGCCCCACTGCACTTTGTGTGTTCCCACCTTCCACACTCCTTGCACATTATTGAGTTGCTACCAGCATCTTTCTTATAGACAACACACGGTCCTTTTCCACTTTCCACTTTGGATCCCCCACCCACACCACTAATCATTACCTTTGTTAACCACATTAACTCTCAGGCCCTTTAACTATATTCCATCCTTCCTTTTCTTAAATTTCTCCATTTCCTCATCAGTCCTATTGGCTGTTAGCACAAGTCATCAGCATAAGCAACTTTCAGGGCAGGCCAGTCCTAAAGTCCCATGATTTTGTCTTCATGGACACAGTATCTTTCCACTCTGGGATTGTGTACAAACAAGGGAAACAGACAAGAATTATTATTATATGTGGTGGGAAGATATGTTTTGCTTTGATTGACCAGCAACGTACATAGTGTGCATTCAGTGTTGAGTTATGCTTGGCTAGAAATATGTGCCACACTCACTGAGCTCTGATTACTTGAGGAAATATCTCGCACTTGCTGCTGAAATGTCCAGATTAAAGTAACGAGGTACGAGACCTCCATAAAATAAGTAGCCGGTTAAAAGTACCGATAATGGGGTAAAATGTTACCCAGTAAAAGTAACAAGAAGAAAAATTACAGTGCAGTACTTTTAAGTTAATTATTTATTCAATGGCACATCATATTAAAAAAAATATGGATATGGTGTTAGGAAAATACCGTAGGGTCAAAGTAGGATTAAGGGAATTAGAAGGAGATACAGCATCCTGAAGGCTTAGGATAAAAGAGTTAAAATTGATGTTACACATATGAGGCCCCCCGCATCGTAAGGTTTGCTCAGACCACCCTGAGTGAAACCCGTTTTTTGTTGGAAAACACTATTTCCGGCCTAGCTCTATGTGATGGTAGTTGATAAGATAAACCTTATAACACTATAAATAACGTTGAAAGCCCTTTGAAAATAGGGTAGAACATCAATTTGTGGCAGACAGGAAAGTATGGGCTTGGCTATCGCGTCGTCAGGTGTTCTTGTCCGGTCAGTGAGTGAGTGAGAGGAGCGAGCTGCCAATCACAGCGGCCAGCCAGCAGCCTCCTTCCCCATCTCAGCCAATGACAATGAGCGTCTGCTATCTACGTCACGGCCCCTCCAGCCAATGAGCGCGGAATCCCTCTCTCCTTCTCCCTCAGTTCTCTTTTGTTGTGGCGGGATCTACACTCTGATCAGGCCCGTCCTTTGGGGGGGGGGGGGGGGGGTGAACAGGGGCGACCGCCCTGGGCCCCACGGGGCCCAGCACTAGACGCAGTGACCTCGGACACATTACCTGTTGACTGGTTAATCTGACCTGACGGCCTACGCCACCATCGCAACCGTGACCTTACCATCCATAGCGACAGTCCCATGGGGGTTGGTGGGGCCCCGCAGTGGCTGAGTTGCCCCGGGCCCCGCACCCTCCTAGGGACGGCCCTGACTTTGATATTGATTAAAGTCAGAAAAGCCATAAGCGGGTGGGGGTTTTGTTACTTCAAGTCATCATTGCAACAACCCAGTACATTACTTCATGTCGTGCAAGTACAGTCCTTTAGCTTCAAAATGCGTGAAAAATGAATGCTGTATCTCAAAAAAACAACAAAGTTATGCATGTTCGAAGTTGGAAAAACTTTAAACACGGTTTTCTCGGCTTTCAAATTTTGGCGCGAGTTACCCATACGATGCAGGGCGCCTCATATCTGGTCTGATTATATGTGAAGATTGGATTTGAAAGTGTATTTGGGTGAAGTTAGTGGAATGTGGTGTAAAGGAAAACGGAATATAAAATGGGAGGGCAGAAGAAAAAAATAGCTTGTGTTACAGATTTATTAATGAATGTGCATTGTACTACAGAGATAATGATTAACAGGGCACCTGTTATATAATTTACCCAATTTTACAGTAGGTGTAGACATATGATAACTAATAGGTAATACAATGTTTTCTATTACTCCATTACTTTCTTCAGGTAGATTATACCGTGAAAAATCGTACTGGCCAGAGTGCTTACCATTTCTTCAGGGGCATGTTTGGAGAAGATGCAGTTGGAAACATTGAATTTCCTCAGCCATACAGCCCAAACTTCATCTTGAGGGTTTGTGTCAATTGTGATTTTATGTTTCAAATGTAAAGATGAGTGGTTTGATTTTGATTTTTTGTATTATAATCTTCCATATGCATATAAATAATCTTTAGAGCAATTTGTGAAGTTTGTTGTCTGATTCTCAAGTTTATAATTGAAGGATTTGAGTCAAATTCAGGGTTCATCTTGGTGTACATGTTGATTTGCTGACCTCTGAAGATTCAAATTTGGGTCAAAGTTTGCTTCATAAACTCTGGTTGGACAAGGTAAGCTCTATTGTAAACCACTGTGTAAAATAATTACAGATTTGAGTAGTGTTTTGTAAAAAATTTAGTGGTAATATAATTTATGGTACAAAATTGAATTTGATTCTAAATAACAAAATCCAACTGTGAAAATCTTGATACTGTATCAGGTGGCATAGTACTGGAGACTGTAGGTCTTTATCTGTGTTTCATGTATGTAGAATAATTTTCCTCTTTACTTTTTTCTTTCTTTGACAAATCCAGTTTTACAAAGCTTGTCCTCGCTGGCTTCGTGAAGTGTATAAGAACAATGAAACAACATATAAGGAACGGAGATTATTTGTTCAAACTGAAGAATTCCAGAGTATGGCTCATGCTGTGAGTGCTAGACTGGGGTTCATGCATCCTCTTAAGCCAAGTATGTACTATGGACTATAATGATATTTATGTATTGATTTTTGTATTTTAATGTTGTAAAATCCGAAAATGCCAATAAAAATGTTAATGCTAAGAAAAGTCTCTCTGAAGTATTTAGTTTCTTGTCTGATTCATAGCTTGTTAATCAGTTGTTCATTTAATATTTTAGCTTCACTTGTCATTTCTCTTCCACAGGAGAAATTGTAGCGATTTATGATGAATGCCGTTATGAAACAGCATGGTGGCCATCTCGAAGAAGTGCATGGTGTTCAGCTTTCTCTCCCTCTGATTTTGAGGTTTGTTGTACTTCATATTCACTGTGTCATGCAGGACAGGTGGAAGCTCCCATATCCTACATTTTAACATACAGTAAATCCCCCCAAAACGACACTGTTTTGGTAATGTGAAAAAATTCTACTAACTGGCAAACCTCCCATTGAGTGCCTCTCACACCACCCACCACACTCTGGTCACCACCACACTCCGGTCACCACCACACTCCTGTCACCATCACTACCTCACACCACTGTACGATTGTGGTCAGTGCAAATTTGTACTGACCACGGTCATACACCACCACCACCCTAATGCCATTACATAAATACATACATACGTATACTGTATACAGTACTGTACCCGGGTTATGAATATCCGAATTATGAACATTCTCCAATGCGAACAAGGTTAAACTTTATAATGTATCATATAACATGATTTGTGACTCACTTCAATAGGTGATGGAGTACCACCAGGACTTGAAGTATTATTATGAAGACAGCTATGGTCACCCCCTCAACTCAAAGACAGCATGCAGGACCCTTGCTGATCTCTATACTAATATGAGGTGAGTTTACTTTTCTTTCTGTTTATTTATTTGGTTATCAATGTATCAGTAAGATCTATACCCAGTTAAATGGAACAGAACAGAGCACCAAGACTCAGTAGAGAAGGAAAAGTATAGTCTATACAAAGAAGAAATAAATTCAAGTAGACTTTTTTTAGCTTCAGTAAGTTGACTTTGTTCTCCTAGTTGTTGTCTCAGTGTGATGTCCATCTAGATTGACTCTTCCACCCTCATTCATGAATTTTGACGATTCTTTGTGGTCTCTTTTCATGTTTCAGAATGACAGTCAACAATGGGGTGGCCAAACCTCAGGGGATATTTTACTTTGCACATGACAAAACCATCTTTAAGGTTAGTATTGATTCCATATTATGCACTGCAGAGTGTTTTTACAAACTTCGTGAGCACAATAATCAAAAGAACATTAAAGTTTTACACGGAAGTTCAGCTAACTGAAGGGCTGAGAAAGACTGATTACCTAGTCTTTCCATGCCATTTCTGATGTCAGTATCTTCATGTCAATTACGTTGTACAGGTTGAATCTCTCAAATCCGGCACCCTCGGGACCTTACCAGAGCCATTCCAAAGAATTTTCTAATCCTCTTGTGTTCAATATACGCATACTGTATTATGGTGCCAAAACACCTAAATAAGTTATCTTTGTTGCACAATTTTTAGGTGTTGGCACTAGGATATACATACAGGAAGCATAAAAAAATGACATAACACAAGAAATATAGGGTATAGTTTAATTTAAGTACATACAGGTACTGTATTATAAATACAGTACAGGCAAACTAAATTTGTGCCAGACTACAGTTGATGCCAGACCATGGAATTCTGGACTAGCGAGGTCCAACCTGTATCACTAATGACCCAGGACAACAGAATCGTTATTTTGGTCAGCTCAGATTTTCATTAGCCCATATTTTCTTGTTTTAGTTCTTTCAGGTAAAGTTTTAGGATACCAGGAAACTATTGGGATTGCTTTTCTTAGTACTGTTTATTATTAAATTGTTGACTGTCCAGATGCTTCTCTTCTAGTCCTGATGTGGATATTGTATTCCAATTTGGGAGAAATTATAGTAGATCATTAACCCACATAGCATACATACACACACACACACAATTGGTTCCATGCACCTACTACACATAACAACAAAAATTAAGCACTAAATGTACAGTATTGTGTAAGTATCATCAAACATTACTGATAGACAATATAGTACAGTAATAAAATAATATTAATATTGGAACATGTACAGTATTGTTATATAAAGCCTTGAACTGCATGTAAAGTCCTTAAGCTGTAAGCCATCACAATGACCTAAAGCACTTAAGATTATAATGCTAAATAGGAAGTTAAAATTTCAAAGAATTAAAAGGAATATCATGTTTACCATAATTTAGGAATTTAAGGAAAGTGAGAAACTTGAGGTAAAATAAATAAAAAGAAAATAGCTCATTTTTCAGGCTGTACATCTTAACATACCTGAAGATCCACCAAGTACAGACACTACCCGGGTTACAGAACACTCGATTTACAGAAATTTGATGATACAGAATGCCTTCCATAAGTCCCATTATAAATTTTTGGGGGGATGCACAGCAGTTTATTTTATTACAGAAGGTAACTAGTACATTACAGCATTACAACACTATTTATGGAGGATTATGCATATGGCAGCAGAGCACATCCCCCTGTGAGATTCAGTACATGGTATACAGTGCATATTTAGCTTGTGGATGGGTCATTTTCGGTTTACATAAAATTTGGCTTACAGATAGGGTCAAGGAACGGAACTTTTTCGTAAACCGGGGAGTGTCTGTACTGTATTCACTGGCACATCAAAATAAGTGATCCACCGGTTTCAGTGGAGGGTTCATATACAGTTCATCTCTTAATATTGAATATTTATGAACACTATATATTTACAGAACAGGTAGGTGTTTAGATAAAAAGTCTGTTTATAATTTGCAGTTACCCAAACTTTTCACATATGGAACAAATATTTCTTTTTGTACAAGTTTGAGTAAGTACAGGTAATGTTAAAATATATATTGTAGGTATATCTGAAAATCTGACTCATGATATTTTTTTCATTGATGAACATTGGTGCTCAGACTGTGAAGTACATGGAGAAATTTCAGCAGGAGTTTTTTTTTGGGGGGGGGGGGTATTTTTTTATAGCATGGCAGTCTTATAAACCATTGAGCCATTAATTATATTCGTTTTTATCCACAGACTAAAAAAGTGGGGGCATGCAGGAGGGAGGAAGAGGGAGAGAGTGAGAATGAGGGAAATGGAAAGATTGGGATGGAGGGAGAAGCAGGAAGGAATGGAGGGACAGACAGGGACAGGGGGAAGGGTACGGGGGGAGGAAGTTGGGTTAGAGTGAGAGAAAGAAGATATGGAGAGGGGGGAAGTGAAGGAAAGAATATGGAAGGGAGGACGATGATGAGAGGGAAGGAGGGAGCAGGATAATCTTGGAGTTCACTTTTCAAATTACCTCTAGGTTATAAAAGTTATATATCTAGTTCTAATTTATGATACAGATAACAGCTGAAATTCTGCATCAGGTACTTCAGTTTTAGGTATGTAGATAATAAAATATGAAGATATGAGGACATACATGCATTATATTCTTTTACAAACATACACACCGGATGATTTAAGTACAATATTGTATATAAATACCATCTAGAATCTAGATGGTATTTATATACCATCTAGATTCTAGATGATAGACAGAGTTTTATTAAATAATCAAGCTAATCTTAAAAAATGTGATTTCAGGTTCTGGCTGGTCTGGGATTATTCCGGCCTCCGCAACATTTAAAGCATAATAATTTTGCAGAAATGAGGAACAGATATTGGCGAACAAGTTTTGTGTCTCCCTTTAGTGCTAATGTTGCATTTGTTCTATATAGGTAAGTTGAATTCATGGGGTGTAGTGTTCCTCTGCTGATACTTCAGAAAAGCATTACTATACTATAGTGTGTCAAGATGAAGATTT
Source organism: Homarus gammarus (assembly GCA_958450375.1). Taxonomy (NCBI): domain Eukaryota; kingdom Metazoa; phylum Arthropoda; class Malacostraca; order Decapoda; family Nephropidae; genus Homarus; species Homarus gammarus. The sequence continues at coordinate 3,458,859 of CAUDMG010000658.1, read as the reverse complement.
TTCTCCATAGTTTGTCATTTCCCATTTCTTGCAGTTCATTTCTTGAGCTTTAACTTTCTATTATCACAACTTGTCATAATCCACTGAAATAAAGTTACCCAAAGTTACTCAAAGTTTTATATATTATGTAAAAAATATTGTTTATTATTCATTAACAACGAGTGTGGACATAATGGCATCAGCTAGAACAGAACTCTTTGACAGTTTTAGTGCATAATTCGTAAAATACACATGATGATCAAAGCCATTTAAAAAAAAATAATTGTTTATTTTGATTCATGAAGTGCATTAATAAATAAGTACAGAATGATAAATTGCTTACATGATTCTCTCTTACTTTCTCCAGGTGTGGTTTAGAGTTTAAAGTGGGAACCTTCTTCCAGGGTCAGCCCATACCCCTCAAAGAGATTTGTCAGGGAGTGACTTGCCGCTGGGAGGAAATAAGTCCATGGCTGAATGAGAATTACAAGACGTGTGACCTAAGCAAATTGTGTATGATGCATGATGAACTCTAATGAGGGATTGTTTAGTGTTTATGTAACTAAGTTATAAAAATATAAATTTGTAGTTTTACAAATTATAATGACTACTGCGTGTAATTTTTATTTATCGATTTTAGATTGTGACAGACTTGAAATGCCATTTGTTAACTTTTACCTGTGATTGACTAATGTGTGAATAATCCTGAAATAATGTAAGACATCTGAGATATAGAACAAGCACAATATACCCTCAATTTAAGCAAGGGATATATTCTTGAGGAGCCTTGTGTATGTCACATTCATTCAGATCGTACTGTACTTAATTTCTCATAGGAAATAAGGGTATGCAATTCTAAATCTTCACATCTCCCAAGATACCATTCTTTGCAAAGAAATAAACACTGAAGTGTCTTAAATGAATGATGATAATTATTCCAGCTACTGAGTTGAATTTAAAAATTTTGCCACATACAGCAGCTAGTTTAATGTGCACTCCATATTGTACTGTGTATATATTACACTAATTACCTGTACGTTGCATTTATAGTATACATGATTGCATACTTTACTCACTCAGTCTTTTGCCCATCTATTGGTTGATGTGGCACACCCCTTGTAACCAGTGTGTAGGAAAGTAGTCACCACTGCTATTGATGGTAGTTTGGGAGTGAAGAAAACACTACTAAGAGATGGAGAATAAAGCTCCATCTCTTAGTTATGTTTCCTTCACTACCATCTGTCCACTATGAATAATGTTCACCACTGCTACTTTATCACTTAAGGTTCAATGGGGCTGTCAAGAGCAATGGTGATGATAGTAGCCATTGTCTCCATTCTACATGACACACGTAACCATGCACGCACATACATACACAGGCTTTAGTAGATGCCAAGGTCATTAGACAGTGGTTTTCATAAAATGTTCTTTGTTTTTTACAGTGGCTAAAATTTGTTAATTGTAATAATGTTATGCTTTTAGAGTAAATATTATCATGCTTTAGAGTGAAACTGTGAAAATTCAGTTAAAAGACAACAGTTCCTGCTCTACCAAGCTACATTCCTGCCAAACCACCCCGCCACACCCAGTATGAAGCGTTAGTATGTACATGAGTGCCTATAGGCTGTAAGCCAATCACAGTGATCTGTGAACCTGACATCATAGGCACAGCTAAGCTGATTGGCTAAGACCAATGAACTTCCCTTAAGGTGCCATCACATTGGCATTCTTTCATCGGCTTTTTTGTCAACTTTCAGAAAATCTTCAAACTTTTTGTTGTGCACCATCACACATGCGTTTAGAACCAATTCATCAGTTTCCCACGTTCGACAACTGTCAACAAACAAGATGGATCCAACTGACGAAGAAAGCGCAGCATTTCTACACCTTTTTTGGTGTATGAAGAGTCCTGGTGATCCCAGAGACAGGGGCGCTGCCTTATCTGGTTCAACAAGAACTCCTCAGAGAGGCGTGTCCATACTTGGGATATTATTTTATCTGTTGGCTCCGTCATGTTGTTCTTATTCCCACGTGGTCAAAATGTAAACAAATTACATTTTCTTACCTTTTTAAAATCACAAAATTTAACATAATAATGAGTAATCTGGGGAAGAAGAGTAACAATTACTATCTAATAATTTTAGCTTTATATTTTAAGTAAAAATCTGTTTATTTTTTATCACTATTTGTAGTATCAATTACAGATCTTGAGTTGACTCTGGTAAGTTGTCGTACGAGTCATCAGTGCAGACGGTCTGCACCGTTTGACAAAAAGCCAACAACAACGCTGACGATTCGTGAAAAAAGTTGACAATAGAAATGCTAGTGTGATGCCGCCTTTAGAGAGTCAGTCTTACTTTGCTTGAAATCTCAGTCTAGGTTGGTTTGTGATTCGGTGAACATGGTTGGCATTAGTGGCAGTTGGATTAACATTAATTAACCCTAAGACCCCAGGCGTTGTAAGAGCCGCTGAACCCCCCCCCCCCCCCACCCCCCAAGCGGGCATATTTTGGTAAAAAACAAATTTTTTAAAAATCAATTGTCACCTTATAAATGGGTTAATCAATATAAGAAATACCAGAAGACTGTAATTACATTCAACTTTCATTTTAGCTTTGTTAGAGAGTTGTCTGGGGTGTTGATGAGCAGTGTGGAGTGATGAAAGATGTCTTGTTTGAAGCTACTATGCATAGCCCACAGCAAGCAGGAAGTGAATTTGACACGCACTTGCAACATACAATTCTTACTTGAAGGCCCTTTTATATCATATTTCAAGCATTTACAGTACACAATATATTTCTATTTTCCTCAAAAGAATTATAAAATACTGAGCAGTAGGAATATTTAGGCAGCACAAAACTTATCACCATTTTCAAATATATACACTATTTACATGTACTTAAACTGAATTTAGAACTTCTTTATTGTGTGGAAGTGTAATTTTGTAATATGAAATGCACAAGGCGACTCCACACTCTTTGCACCAAGCCACTATGGTTCATGATGGCTGGTGGAATGGGGAGGGGAGGGAGTGTCAGTCTCTAGGCCTATCACTGTCCTCACCGCCTCAACATCATCTGGGTTCTGTTTCCTCCCTGTCATTGTCTTCGTCAACCAATACTATATCAATGCCACTCAAATCAAGCAATTGATGATGAACTCAATTACTGTCAAGCGGGTGTGGAGGAGTGAGGTGGGTCATAAGAGAGGTCTAAGGACGTGCATTCCTCACAATATCTAGCAGGTAACTGACCATCAGGCACAGTTTTAAGTCAAATACATACGTGAGTTGAGTTGCCAATTACACAAATCTCCCATACAAAGTATTTCCTCCCGCCTAGACATTCAAGATATGCAGTGAAAATTAAGAACCTGGGGTTTAAGGGTTAATGAGTGCTCTTTAGTTATTATCCATTTCACGAAATGTATTGTGAGATATGTGATCTATTAATTAGTATAGGCTTATATTGTCTATGTCATTCTTAATTTTTTTTTTTAAATAAATGAAGAAAAGTTTTAAGTCATAAATTCATCCCTCCCTTAATCCTGAGTTAAAAGTTGATAAAAATAGAGTACTGTAACTTGATGTAATAATTATAACCAAGTGAACTTTGAGTATAAGCCTGATGGTATAAAGACAGTACCGTACAGTATCATAAATACCACCATGTTTATGTTGAGTCAGTGAGTAGTGACTGTTAACCCCCCCCCCCCCTTACACATCTATCCCTACGAGCTGTCTGATGTAATGAATTAGTGACGAGTACACACACACATACACACACTGGGCTTCCACCATGAACTTACTAAATTAATAAGTTAAAGGTGTTTTAAACTGATATTAGTGCTTGTTATATTTCTCTGCCTTTGTTATATAAAAGAACATGTGTTTTAGTGAGAAGTATATGATAGCTAATAATTGTTTAGAAGATAAGAGAAGGCTGTGGTTAAATGTATCAAGGGAAGGATATTTTTTCTTTCTTTTTTATCATTTTCCGATGTGTAAGAACATGAGAGTGAGAGAGTTCCTCTCTCTCCTTCCACCCCTCCTCCTTTCCTTCCACCCCTCCTCTCCAACACCCTTCAACCACTTCATATTCATACTCCTCCTCCAGGCCCTACAGTCCCACACCCTCCATACCACACCCTTCCTCCACGCCCTCCATACCACACCCTTCCTCCACGCCCTCCATACCCACACTCCTCCACGCCCTCCATACCCACACTCCTCCATGCCCTCCATATCCACACTCCTCCATGCCCTCCATACCCAAACCACTCTCCCATACCCTCCATACCCACACCCCTCCTCCATACCGAAACACCTCTTCCATGTCTTCCATACCCGTACCCATCATTCCACTCCCTCCATACCCACATGTATCCTATACATCCTCCATACCCACACCCCTCTTCCACGCCTTCCATATCCACACCCCCTCCTCCATACCCAAACCCTCTTCCACGCCCTCCATACCCATACCCCTCCTCCAGGCCCTCCATACCCATACCCCTCCTCCATACCCACACTCCTCCACGCCCTCCATGCCCACACTCCTCCACGCCCTCCATACCCACACTCCTCCACGCCCTCCATACCCACACTCCTCCACGCCCTCCATACCCACACTCCTCCACGCCCTCCATACCCACACTCCTTCACGCCCTCCATACCCACACTCCTTCACGCACTCCATACCCACACTCCTTCACGCACTCCATACCCACACTCCTCCATGCACTCCATACCCACACTCCTCCAGGCCCTCCATACCCATACCCCTCCTCCAGGCCCTCCATGCCCACACTCCTCTTCCACGCCCTCCATACCCACACCCCTCCTCCATGCCTTCCATACCCACACCCCTCCTCCATGCCCTCCATTCCGAAACCCTTCTTCCATGTCTTCCATACCCGTATCCATCATTCCACCCCCTCCATACCCACATGTATCCTATACATCCTCCATACCCACACCCCTCTTCCACGCCTTCCATATCCACACCCCTCCTCCATACCCAAACCCCTCTTCCATGCCCTCCATACCCACACTCCTCCTCCACGCCTTCCATACCCATACCCCTCCTCCACACCCTCCATACCCATACCCCTCCTCCACACCCTCCATACCCATACCCCTCCTCCACACCCTCCATACCCACACTCCTCCTCACCCTCCATACCCACACTCCTCCTCCACGCCCTCCATACCCACACTCCTCCTCCACGCCCTCCATACCCACACTCCTCCTCCACGACCTCCATACCCACACTCCTCCACGCCCTCCATACCCACACTCCTCCTCCACGCCCTCCATACCCACACTCCTCCTCCACGCCCTCCATACCCACACTCCTCCACGACCTCCATACCCACACTCCTTCACGCACTCCATACCCACACTCCTTCACGCACTCCATACCCACACTCCTCCTCCACGCCCTCCATACCCACACTCCTCCACGCCCTCCATACCCACACTCCTCCACGCCATCCATACCCACACTCCACGCCTTCCATACCCACACCCCTCCTCCACGCCCTCCATACCCACACTCCTCCGCCACGCCCTCCATACCCACACTCCTCCACGCCATCCATACCCACACTCCTCCATGCCCTTACTCCTCCACGCCCTCCATACCCACACTCCACGCCCTCCATACCCACACTCCTCCATACCCCTCATACCCTCACTCCTCCATGCCCTCCATACCCACACTCCTCCACGCCCTCCATACCCACACTCCTCCACGCCCTCCATACCCACACTCCTCCATACCCACACTCCATGCCCACACTCCATGCCCTCCATACCCACACTCCATGCCCACACTCCTCCATGCCCTCCATACCCACACTCCTCCACTCCCTCCATACCCACACTCCTCCTCCACGCCCTCCATACCCACACTCCTCCTCCACGCCCTCCATACCCACACTCCTCCTCCACGCCCTCCATACCCACACTCCACGCCCTCCATGGCCACTCTCCTCCACGCCCTCCATACCCACACTCCTCCTCCACGCCCTCCATACCCACACTTCTCCACGCCCTCCATACCCACACTCCTCCTCCACACCCTCCACACCCACACTCCTCCACACCCTCCATACCCACACTCCTTCACGCACTCCATACCCACACTCCACGCCCTCCATGCCCACACTCCTCCACGCCCACACTTATCCACGTCTTCCATACCCACACTTATCCACGTCTTCCATACCCACACTTATCCACGTCCTCCATACCCACACTCCATGCCCACACTCCTCCACGCCCTCCATACCCACACTCCTCCACGCCTTCCATACCCACACTTATCCACGCCCTCCATACTCACATTCCTCCGCGCTCTCCGTACTAACACCCCTCGCCCATGCCCTCCATACCCACATCCTCCATACCCATATTCCTCCAGGCCCTCGATACCCACGCCCCTCTTCCATATCCAAATCCCTCTTCCACAGCCACACTCCTACTCCATGCCCTGCATACCCACACTCCTCCTCCATGCCCTGCATACCCACACTCCTCCACGCCCTGCATACCCACACTCCTCCACGCCATCCACACCCACACTCCTCCACGCCATCCACACCCACACTCCTCCACGCCATCCCTACCCACACTCCTCCACACCCACACTCCTCCATGCCCTCCATACCCACACTCCTCCATGCCCTCCATACCCACATCCTCCCTGCCCATACTTCTCCAGGCTCTCTATACCCACGCCCCTCATCCACGCCCTTTGAAGACCAGACTTGACCAGCACTGGAGCAGGTTCAGATACATTCAACCTTCAGGAGCCAGTGCATGCCCAGTACATGCTAACATTGCGTAGACTCAAGAGACGTGGCCGAAGCGGCGAACGAACCGATCAGTGGCGAAGAGGATAAAAGTAAAAGTGAGTCACAAGGTGACGGCTATTTTGTTAGGAGTTCCGCTATAGAGAGGACTTACAACCTTGAAGATCGACTTAAGTGTCAACTGGGAGATACAATTTTGTAAAAACTTTTGAGTATTCGGCCTCTGAATACAGATGTAGTGTAAATTTATTTTTTTTCGAATTTTGGGAATGACTTCCATCACCGCATTTACAATTATCACAATATATTAACAATTAGTATTGTAGGTAAAATTACATTACACTATTCAATAGTATTTACTCGTTTTCTTTTAAGCCGGAAGTAAGTAAAGAGCACCTGATGTATAAATTCTTTATTCCTTTTTTTTTTTCACCCATCTATCTGAAATCGACATAATGCCTATTTTTTTTTATATTACGTAAATGAATTGGTGAAACAAATTGGTTGTAGCAGGTATACACAGTAAGTATTAGATAAAATAAAACTGACCTACAGTACTACTGGTACTACTACTAATACAATAAAAACAATTGTTATTATTACAACTATTGCTACTAACCCTACTCTTAATAAATATAACAATATTTTTTACTGTTAGGGAACAATAAGAATGACGATGATAAATGGTAAAGATATTACAACTACTACTACTACAGCTGCTACTACAATAACATCAACAACTACTAGTTTACTGCTGCTTCTAATAATAATTATAAAAAGGAGTTTCATAGACGTGTAAACCTTTAGGTAATTATTGTGTTCATGTTAACCTTCAAATTCCAGCCGTTTGTTTGTCTATTAAGATGAATTAAGGTGTTGGAGTCAGTTTAGAAAGAGTGACATGAGTCGGACCTGACCTTTGTCGAAGTTTGTGAAGGTGAATGATCGATAAGTATCGACAACTGCTCAACTGTATAAGAGGAGGAAAATGGCGTCTTCAGAACATGGTTTCCAAAGTAGATTATCATAGAAAACGGGAAATTTGTATCATAAAAAATGGGAAATATCTACTTTCCGAGAAAGTTGGTTATCTACATTCCCGAAAAGTAGATTATCTACTTTTCGGGAAAGTAGATTTTCAAATTTTCGAGGAAGTAGATTATCGACTTTTTGGGAAATATTACATAATTTTGCGAAGTAGATTATCATAGAAAACGGGAAATTTGTATCACAGAAAATGGGAAATATCTACTTTCCGGGAAAGTTGGTTATCTACTTTCCCGAAAAGTAGATTTTTTTTCTACTTTTCGGGAAAGTAGATTATCGACTTTAAGAGGAAGTAGATTATCGAATTTTGGGAAATATTACCTAATTTTGCGAAGTAGATTATCATAGAAAACGGGAAATTTGTATCATAGAAAATTGGAAATATCTTCTTTCCGGGAAAGTTGGTTATCTACTTTCCCGAAAAGTAGATTTTTTTTCTACTTTTCGGGAAAGTAGATTATCGACTTTTCTGGGAAGTAGAGTATCGACTTTTGGGGAAATATTACCTAATTTTGCGAAGTAGATTATCATAGAAAACGGGAAATTTGTATCATAGAAAATTGGAAATATCTACTTTCCGGGAAAGTTGGTTATCTACTTTCCCGAAAGGTAGATTTTTTTTCTACTTTTCGGGAAAGTAGATTATCGACTTTTCTGGGAAGTAGAGTATTGACTTTTGGGGAAATATTACCTAATTTTGTGAAGTAGATTATCATAGAAAACGGGAAATTTGTATCATAGAAAATTGGAAATATCTACTTTCCGGGAAAGTTGGTTATCTACTTTCCGAAAAGTAGATTTTTTTTCTACTTTTCGGGAAAGTAGATTATCGACTTTAAGAGGAAGTAGATTATCGAATTTTGGGAAATATTACCTAATTTTGCGAAGTAGATTATCATAGAAAACGGGAAATTTGTATCATAGAAAATTGGAAATATCTACTTTCCGGGAAAGTTGGTTATCTACTTTCCCGAAAAGTAGATTTTTTTCTACTTTTCGGGAAAGTAGATTTTCGACTTTTCGAGGAAGTAGATAATCGACTTGTGGGGAGATAACCAATTTTCCCGGAAAGTAGATATTTCCAATTTTCTATGATACAAATTTCCCGTTTTCTATGATAATCTACTTCGCAAAATTAGGTAATATTTCCCCAAAAGTCGATACTCTACTTCCCAGAAAAGTCGATAATCTACTTTCCCGAAAAGTAGAAAAAAAATCTACTTTTCGGGAAAGTAGATAACCAACTTTCCCGGAAAGTAGATATTTCCAATTTTCTATGATACAAATTTCCCGTTTTCTATGATAATCTACTTCGCAAAATTAGGTAATATTTCCCCAAAAGTCGATACTCTACTTCCCAGAAAAATCGATAATCTACTTTCCCGAAAAGTAGAAAAAAATCTACCTTTCGGGAAAGTAGATAACCAACTTTCCCGGAAAGTAGATATTTCCAATTTTCTATGATACAAATTTCCCGTTTTCTATGATAATCTACTTCGCAGAATTAGGTAATATTTCCCAAAAAGTCGATAATCTACTTCCTCTTAAAGTCGATAATCTACTTTCCCGAAAAGTAGAAAAAAAATCTACTTTTCGGGAAAGTAGATAACCAACTTTCCCGGAAAGTAGATATTTCCAATTTTCTATGATACAAATTTCCCGTTTTCTATGATAATCTACTTCGCAGAATTAGGTAATATTTCCCAAAAAGTCGATAATCTACTTCCTCTTAAAGTCGATAATCTACTTTCCCGAAAAGTAGAAAAAAAAATCTACTTTTCGAGAAAGTAGATAACCAACTTTCCCGGAAAGTAGATATTTCCAATTTTCTATGATACAAATTTCCCGTTTTCTATGATAATCTACTTCGCAAAATTAGGTAATGTTTCCCCAAAAGTCGATACTCTACTTCCCAGAAAAGTCGATAATCTACTTTGCCGAAAAATAGAAAAAAAAATCTACTTTTCGGGAAAGTAGATAACCAACTTTCCCGGAAAGTAGATATTCCAATTTTCTATGATACAAATTTCCCGTTTTCTATGATAATCTACTTCGCAAAATTAGGTAATATTTCCCCAAAAGTCGATACTCTACTTCCCAGAAAAGTCGATAATCTACTTTCCCGAAAAGTAGAAAAAAATCTACTTTTCGGGAAAGTAGATATTTCCAATTTTCTATGACACAAATTTCCCGTTTTCTATGATAATCTACTTCGCAAAATTAGGTAATATTTCCCCAAAAGTCGATACTCTACTTCCCAGAAAAGTCGATAATCTACTTTCCCGAAAAGTAGAAAAAATCTACTTTTCGGGAAAGTAGATATTTCCAATTTTCTATGATACAAATTTCCCGTTTTCTATGATAATCTACTTAGCAAAACTAGGTAATATTTCCCAAAAAGTCGATAATCTACTTCCTCTTAAAGTCGATAATCTACTTTCCCGAAAAGTAGAAAAAAAATCTACTTTTCGGGAAAGTAGATAACCAACTTTCCCGGAAAGTAGATATTTCCAATTTTCTATGATACAAATTTCCCGTTTTCTATGATAATCTACTTCGCAAAAGTAGGTAGTATTTCCCAAAAAGTCGATAATCTACTTCCTCTAAAAGTCGATAATCTACTTTCCCGAAAAGTAGAAAAACAATCTACTTTTCGGGAAAGTAGATAACCAACTTTCCCGGAAAGTAGATATTTCCAATTTTCTATGATACAAATTTCCCGTTTTCTATGATAATCTACTTCGCAAAATTAGGTAATATTTCCCAAAAAGTCGATAATCTACTTCCTCTTAACGTCGATAATCTACTTTCCCGAAAAGTAGAAAAAAATCTACTTTTCGGGAAAGTAGATAACCAACTTTCCCGGAAAGTAGATATTTCCAATTTTCTATGATACAAATTTCCCGTTTTCTATGATAATCTACTTCGCAAAATTAGGTAATATTTCCCCAAAAGTCGATACTCTACTTCCCAGAAAAGTCGATAATCTACTTTCCCGAAAAGTAGAAAAAAATCTACTTTTCGGGAAAGTAGATAACCAACTTTCCCGGAAAGTAGATATTTCCAATTTTCTATGATACAAATTTCCCGTTTTCTATGATAATCTACTTCGCAAAATTAGGTAATATTTCCCCAAAAGTCGATACTCTACTTCCCAGAAAAGTCGATAATCTACTTTCCCGAAAAGTAGAAAAAAATCTACTTTTCGGGAAAGTAGATATTTCCAATTTTCTATGATACAAATTTCCCGTTTTCTATGATAATCTACTTCGCAAAATTAGGTAATATTTCCCCAAAAGTCGATACTCTACTTCCCAGAAAAGTCGATTATCTACTTTCCCGAAAAGTAGAAAAAAATCTACTTTTCGGGAAAGTAGATATTTCCAATTTTCTATGATACAAATTTCCCGTTTTCTATGATAATCTACTTCGCAAAATTAGGTAATATTTCCCAAAAAGTCGATAATCTACTTCCTCTTAAAGTCGATAATCTACTTTCCCGAAAAGTAGAAAAAAATCTACTTTTCGGGAAAGTAGATAACCAACTTTCCCGGAAAGTAGATATTTCCAATTTTCTATGATACAAATTTCCCGTTTTCTATGATAATCTACTTCGCAAAATTAGGTAATATTTCCCAAAAAGTCGATAATCTACTTCCTCTTAAAGTCGATAATTAATCTACTTTCCCGAAAAGTAGAAAAAAAATCTATTTTTCGGGAAAGTAGATAACCAACTTTCCCGGAAAGTAGATATTTCCAATTTTCTATGATACAAATTTCCCGTTTTCTATGATAATCTACTTCGCAAAATTAGGTAATATTTCCCAAAAAGTCGATAATCTACTTCCTCTTAACGTCGATAATCTACTTTCCCGAAAAGTAGAAAAAAATCTACTTTTCGGGAAAGTAGATAACCAACTTTCCCGGAAAGTAGATATTTCCAATTTTCTATGATACAAATTTCCCGTTTTCTATGATAATCTATTTCGCAAAATTAGGTAATATTTCCCCAAAAGTCAATACTCTACTTCCCAGAAAAGTCGATAATCTACTTTCCCGAAAAGTAGAAAAAAAATCTACTTTTCGGGAAAGTAGATAACCAACTTTCCCGGAAAGTAGATATTTCCAATTTTCTATGATACAAATTTCCCGTTTTCTATGATAATCTACTTCGCAAAATTAGGTAATATTTCCCCAAAAGTCGATACTCTACTTCCCAGAAAAGTCGATAATCTACTTTCCCGAAAAGTAGAAAAAAAATCTACTATTCGGGAAAGTAGATAACCAACTTTCCCGGAAAGTAGATATTTCCAATTTTCTATGATACAAATTTCCCGTTTTCTATGATAATCTACTTCGCAAAATTAGGTAATATTTCCCCAAAAGTCGATGCTCTACTTCCCAGAAAAGTCGATAATCTACTTTCCCGAAAAGTAGAAAAAAAATCTACTTTTCGGGAAAGTAGATAACCAACTTTCCCGGAAAGTAGATATTTCCAATTTTCTATGATACAAATTTTCCGTTTTCTATGATAATATACTTCGCAAAATTAGGTAATATTTCCCAAAAAGTCGATAATCTACTTCCTCTTAAAGTCGATAATCTACTTTCCCGAAAAGTAGAAAAAAATCTACTTTTCGCGAAAGTAGATAACCAACTTTCCCGGAAAGTAGATATTTCCAATTTTCTATGATACAAATTTCCCGTTTTCTATGATAATCTACTTCGCAAAATTAGGTAATATTTCCCAAAAAGTCGATAATCTTCTTCCTCTTAAAGTCGATAATCTACTTTCCCGAAAAGTAGAAAAAAAATCTACTTTTCGGGAAAGTAGATAACCAACTTTCCCGGAAAGTAGATATTTCCAATTTTCTATGATACAAATTTCCCGTTTTCTATGATAATCTACTTCGCAAAATTAGGTAATATTTACCCAAAAGTCAATACTCTACTTCCCAGAAAAATCGATAATCTACTTTCCCGAAAAGTAGAAAAAAATCTACTTTTCGAGAAAGTAGATAACCAACTTTCCCGGAAAGTAGATATTTCCAATTTTCTATGATACAAATTTCCCGTTTTCTATGATAATCTACTTCGCAAAATTAGGTAATATTTCCCCAAAAGTCGATACTCTACTTCCCAGAAAAGTCGATAATCTACTTTCCCGAAAAGTAGAAAAAAAATCTACTTTTCGGGAAAGTAGATAACCAACTTTCCCGGAAAGTAGATATTTCCAATTTTCTTTGATACAAATTTCCCGTTTTCTATGATAATCTACTTCGCAAAATTAGGTAATATTTCCCAAAAAGTCGATAATCTTCTTCCTCTTAAAGTCGATAATCTACTTTCCCGAAAAGTAGAAAAAAAATCTACTTTTCGGGAAAGTAGATAACCAACTTTCCCGGAAAGTAGATATTTCCAATTTTCTATGATACAAATTTCCCGTTTTCTATGATAATCTACTTCGCAAAATTAGGTAATATTTCCCAAAAAGTCGATAATGTACTTCCTCTTAAAGTCGATAATCTACTTTCCCGAAAAGTAGAAAAAAAATCTACTTTTCGGGAAAGTAGATAACCAACTTTCCCGGAAAGTAGATATTTCCAATTTTCTATGATACAAATTTCCCGTTTTCTATGATAATCTACTTCGCAAAATTAGGTAATATTTCCCAAAAAGTCGATAATCTACTTCCTCTTAAAGTCGATAATCTACTTTCCCGAAAAGTAGAAAAAAAATCTACTTTTCGGGAAAGTAGATAACCAACTTTCCCGGAAAGTAGATATTTCCAATTTTCTATGATACAAATTTCCCGTTTTCTATGATAATCTACTTCGCAAAATTAGGTAATATTTCCCAAAAAGTCGATAATCTACTTCCTCTTAAAGTCGATAATCTACTTTCCCGAAACGTAGACAAAAAATCTACTTTTCGGGAAAGTAGATAACCAACTTTCGCGGAAAGTAGATATTTCCAATTTTCTATGATACAAATTTCCCGTTTTCTATGATAATCTACTTCGCAAAATTAGGTAATATTTCCCCAAAAGTCAATACTCTACTTCCCAGAAAAATCGATAATCTACTTTCCCGAAAAGTAGAAAAAAAAATCTACTTTTCGAGAAAGTAGATAACCAACTTTCCCGGAAAGTAGATATTTCCAATTTTCTATGATACAAATTTCCCGTTTTCTATGATAATCTACTTCGCAAAATTAAGTAATATTTCCCCAAAAGTCGATACTCTACTTCCCAGAAAAGTCGATAATCTACTTTCCCGAAAAGTAGAAAAAAAATCTACTTTTCGGGAAAGTAGATAACCAACTTTCCCGGAAAGTAGATATTTCCAATTTTCTTTGATACAAATTTCCCGTTTTCTTTGATAATCTACTTCGCAAAATTAGGTAATATTTCCCCAAAAGTCGATACTCTACTTCCCAGAAAAGTCGATAATCTACTTTCCCGAAAAGTAGAAAAAAAATCTACTTTTCGAGAAAGTAGATAACCAACTTTCCCGGGAAGTAGATATTTCCAATTTTCTATGATACAAATTTCCCGTTTTCTATGATAATCTACTTCGCAAAATTAGGTAATATTTCCCAAAAAGTCGATAATCTTCTTCCTCTTAAAGTCGATAATTTACTTTCCCGAAAAGTAGAAAAAAAATCTACTTTTCGGGAAAGTAGATAACCAACTTTCCCGGAAAGTAGATATTTCCAATTTTCTATGATACAAATTTCCCGTTTTCTATGATAATCTACTTCGCAAAATTAGGTAATATTTCCCAAAAAGTCGATAATCTACTTCCTCTTAAAGTCGATAATCTACTTTCCCGAAAAGTAGAAAAAAAAATCTACTTTTCGAGAAAGTAGATAACCAACTTTCCCGGAAAGTAGATATTTCCAATTTTCTATGATACAAATTTCCCGTTTTCTATGATAATCTACTTCGCAAAATTAGGTAATATTTCCCCAAAAGTCGATACTCTACTTCCCAGAAAAGTCGATAATCTACTTTCCCGAAAAGTAGAAAAAAAATCTACTTTTCGGGAAAGTAGATAACCAACTTTCCCGGAAAGTAGATATTTCCAATTTTCTATGATACAAATTTCCCGTTTTCTATGATAATCTACTTCGCATAATTAGGTAATATTTCCCCAAAAGTCGATACTCTACTTCCCAGAAAAGTCGATAATCTACTTTCCCGAAAAGTAGAAAAAAATCTACTTTTCGGGAAAGTAGATAACCAACTTTCCCGGAAAGTAGATATTTCCAATTTTCTATGATGCAAATTTCCCGTTTTCTATGATAATCTACTTCGCAAAATTAGGTAATATTTCCCCAAAAGTCGATACTCTACTTCCCAGAAAAGTCGATTATCTACTTTCCCGAAAAGTAGAAAAAAATCTACTTTTCGGGAAAGTAGATATTTCCAATTTTCTATGATACAAATTTCCCGTTTTCTATGATAATCTACTTCGCAAAATTAGGTAATATTTCCCAAAAAGTCGATAATCTACTTCCTCTTAAAGTCGATAATTAATCTACTTTCGGGAAAAGTAGAAAAAAAATCTATTTTTCGGGAAAGTAGATAACCAACTTTCCCGGAAAGTAGATATTTCCAATTTTCTATGATACAAATTTCCCGTTTTCTATGATAATCTACTTCGCAAAATTAGGTAATATTTCCCAAAAAGTCGATAATCTACTTCCTCTTAAAGTCGATAATCTACTTTCCCGAAAAGTAGAAAAAAATCTACTTTTCGGGAAAGTAGATAACCAACTTTCCCGGAAAGTAGATATTTCCAATTTTCTATGATACAAATTTCCGTTTTCTATGATAATCTACTTCGCAAAATTAGGTAATATTTCCCAAAAAGTCGATAATCTACTTCCTCTTAAAGTCGATAATCTACTTTCCCGAAAAGTAGAAAAAAATCTACTTTTCGGGAAAGTAGATAACCAACTTTCCCGGAAAGTAGATATTTCCAATTTTCTATGATACAAATTTCCCGTTTTCTATGATAATCTACTTCGCAAAATTAGGTAATATTTCCCAAAAAGTCGATAATCTACTTCCTCTTAAAGTCGATAATCTACTTTCCCGAAAAGTAGAAAAAAAATCTACTTTTCGGGAAAGTAGATAACCAACTTTCCCGGAAAGTAGATATTTCCAATTTTCTATGATACAAATTTCCCGTTTTCTATGATAATCTACTTCGCAAAATTAGGTAATATTTACCCAAAAGTCAATACTCTACTTCCCAGAAAAATCGATAATCTACTTTCCCGAAAAGTAGAAAAAAAATCTACTTTTCGAGAAAGTAGATAACCAACTTTCCCGGAAAGTAGATATTTCCAATTTTCTATGATACAAATTTCCCGTTTTCTATGATAATCTACTTCGCAAAATTAGGTAATATTTCCCCAAAAGTCGATACTCTACTTCCCAGAAAAGTCGATAATCTACTTTCCCGAAAAGTAGAAAAAAAATCTACTTTTCGGGAAAGTAGATAACCAACTTTCCCGGAAAGTAGATATTTCCAATTTTCTATGATACAAATTTCCCGTTTTCTATGATAATCTACTTCGCAAAATTAGGTAATATTTCCCAAAAAGTCGATAATCTACTTCCTCTTAAAGTCGATAATCTACTTTCCCGAAAAGTAGAAAAAAATCTACTTTTCGGGAAAGTAGATAACCAACTTTCCCGGAAAGTAGATATTTCCAATTTTCTATGATACAAATTTCCCGTTTTCTATGATAATCTACTTCGCAAAATTAGGTAATATTTCCCAAAAAGTCGATAATCTACTTCCTCTTAAAGTCGATAATCTACTTTCCCGAAAAGTAGAAAAAAAATCTACTTTTCGGGAAAGTAGATAACCAACTTTCCCGGAAAGTAGATATTTCCAATTTTCTATGATACAAATTTCCCGTTTTCTATGATAATCTACTTCGCAAAATTAGGTAATATTTCCCAAAAAGTCGATAATCTACTTCCTCTTAAAGTCGATAATCTACTTTCCCGAAAAGTAGACAAAAAATCTACTTTTCGGGAAAGTAGATAACCAACTTTCCCGGAAAGTAGATATTTCCAATTTTCTATGATACAAATTTCCCGTTTTCTATGATAATCTACTTCGCAAAATTAGGTAATATTTCCCCAAAAGTCAATACTCTACTTCCCAGAAAAATCGATAATCTACTTTCCCGAAAAGTAGAAAAAAAATCTACTTTTCGAGAAAGTAGATAACCAACTTTCCCGGAAAGTAGATATTTCCAATTTTCTATGATACAAATTTCCCGTTTTCTATGATAATCTACTTCGCAAAATTAGGTAATATTTCCCCAAAAGTCGATACTCTACTTCCCAGAAAAGTCGATAATCTACTTTCCCGAAAAGTAGAAAAAAAATCTACTTTTCGGGAAAGTAGATAACCAACTTTCCCGGAAAGTAGATATTTCCAATTTTCTATGATACAAATTTCCCGTTTTCTATGATAATCTACTTCGCAAAATTAGGTAATATTTCCCAAAAAGTCGATAATCTTCTTCCTCTTAAAGTCGATAATCTACTTTCCCGAAAAGTAGAAAAAAATCTACTTTTCGGGAAAGTAGATAACCAACTTTCCCGGAAAGTAGATATTTCCAATTTTCTATGATACAAATTTCCCGTTTTCTATGATAATCTACTTCGCAAAATTAGGTAATATTTCCCCAAAAGTCGATACTCTACTTCCCAGAAAAGTCGATAATCTACTTTCCCGAAAAGTAGAAAAAAATCTACTTTTCGGGAAAGTAGATAACCAACTTTCCCGGAAAGTAGATATTTCCAATATTCTATGATACAAATTTCCCGTTTTCTATGATAATCTACTTCGCAAAATTAGGTAATATTTCCCAAAAAGTCGATAATCTACTTCCTCTTAAAGTCGATAATCTACTTTCCCGAAAAGTAGAAAAAAAATCTACTTTTCGGGAAAGTAGATAACCAACTTTCCCGGAAAGTAGATATTTCCAATTTTCTATGATACAAATTTCCCGTTTTCTATGATAATCTACTTCGCAAAATTAGGTAATATTTCCCCAAAAGTCGATACTCTACTTCCCAGAAAAGTCGATTATCTACTTTCCCGAAAAGTAGAAAAAAATCTACTTTTCGGGAAAGTAGATATTTCCAATTTTCTATGATACAAATTTCCCGTTTTCTATGATAATCTACTTCGCAAAATTAGGTAATATTTCACAAAAAGTCGATAATCTACTTCCTCTTAAAGTCGATAATCTACTTTCCCGAAAAGTAGAAAAAAATCTACTTTTCGGGAAAGTAGATAACCAACTTTCCCGGAAAGTAGATATTTCCAATTTTCTATGATACAAATTTCCCGTTTTCTATGATAATCTACTTCGCAAAATTAGGTAATATTTCCCAAAAAGTCGATAATCTACTTCCTCTTAAAGTCGATAATCTACTTTCCCGAAAAGTAGAAAAAAAATCTACTTTTCGGGAAAGTAGATAACCAACTTTCCCGGAAAGTAGATATTTCCAATTTTCTATGATACAAATTTCCCGTTTTCTATGATAATCTACTTCGCAAAATTAGGTAATATTTCCCAAAAAGTCGATAATCTACTTCCTCTTAACGTCGATAATCTACTTTCCCGAAAAGTAGAAAAAAAATCTACTTTTCGGGAAAGTAGATAACCAACTTTCCCGGAAAGTAGATATTTCCAATTTTCTATGATACAAATTTCCCGTTTTCTATGATAATCTACTTCGCAAAATTAGGTAATATTTCCCCAAAAGTCAATACTCTACTTCCCAGAAAAGTCGATAATCTACTTTCCCGAAAAGTAGAAAAAAAATCTACTTTTCGAGAAAGTAGATAACCAACTTTCCCGGAAAGTAGATATTTCCAATTTTCTATGATACAAATTTCCCGTTTTCTATGATAATCTACTTCGCAAAATTAGGTAATATTTCCCAAAAAGTCGATACTCTACTTCCCAGAAAAGTCGATAATCTACTTTCCCGAAAAGTAGAAAAAAAATCTACTTTTCGGGAAAGTAGATAACCAAATTTCCCGGAAAGTAGATATTTCCAATTTTCTATGATACAAATTTCCCGTTTTCTATGATAATCTACTTCGCAAAATTAGGTAATATTTCCCAAAAAGTCGATAATCTACTTCCTCTTAAAGTCGATAATCTACTTTCCCGAAAAGTAGAAAAAAATCTACTTTTCGGGAAAGTAGATAACCAACTTTCCCGGAAAGTAGATATTTCCAATTTTCTATGATACAAATTTCCCGTTTTCTATGATAATCTACTTCGCAAAATTAGGTAATATTTCCCAAAAAGTCGATAATCTACTTCCTCTTAAAGTCGATAATCTACTTTCCCGAAAAGTAGAAAAAAAATCTACTTTTCGGGAAAGTAGATAACCAACTTTCCCGGAAAGTAGATATTTCCAATTTTCTATGATACAAATTTCCCGTTTTCTATGATAATCTACTTCGCAAAATTAGGTAATATTTCCCAAAAAGTCGATAATCTACTTCCTCTTAAAGTCGATAATCTACTTTCCCGAAACGTAGACAAAAAATCTACTTGTCGGGAAAGTAGATAACCAACTTTCCCGGAAAGTAGATATTTCCAATTTTCTATGATACAAATTTCCCGTTTTCTATGATAATCTACTTCGCAAAATTAGGTAATATTTCCCCAAAAGTCAATACTCTACTTCCCAGAAAAATCGATAATCTACTTTCCCGAAAAGTAGAAAAAAAAATCTACTTTTCGAGAAAGTAGATAACCAACTTTCCCGGAAAGTAGATATTTCCAATTTTCTATGATACAAATTTCCCGTTTTCTATGATAATCTACTTCGCAAAATTAAGTAATATTTCCCCAAAAGTCGATACTCTACTTCCCAGAAAAGTCGATAATCTACTTTCCCGAAAAGTAGAAAAAAAATCTACTTTTCGGGAAAGTAGATAACCAACTTTCCCGGAAAGTAGATATTTCCAATTTTCTTTGATACAAATTTCCCGTTTTCTATGATAATCTACTTCGCAAAATTAGGTAATATTTCCCCAAAAGTCGATACTCTACTTCCCAGAAAAGTCGATAATCTACTTTCCCGAAAAGTAGAAAAAAATCTACTTTTCGGGAAAGTAGATAACCAACTTTCCCGGAAGTAGATATTTCCAATTTTCTATGATACAAATTTCCCGTTTTCTATGATAATCTACTTCGCAAAATTAGGTAATATTTCCCCAAAAGTCGATACTCTACTTCCCAGAAAAGTCGATAATCTACTTTCCCGAAAAGTAGAAAAAAAATCTACTTTTCGGGAAAGTAGATAACCAACTTTCCCGGAAAGTAGATATTTCCAATTTTCTATGATACAAATTTCCCGTTTTCTATGATAATCTACTTCGCAAAATTAGGTAATATTTCCCAAAAAGTCGATAATCTACTTCCTCTTAAAGTCGATAATCTACTTTCCCGAAAAGTAGAAAAAAATCTACTTTTCGGGAAAGTAGATAACCAACTTTCCCGGAAAGTAGATATTTCCAATTTTCTATGATACAAATTTCCCGTTTTCTATGATAATCTACTTCGCAAAATTAGGTAATATTTCCCAAAAGTCAATACTCTACTTCCCAGAAAAGTCGATAATCTACTTTCCCGAAAAGTAGAAAAAAAAATCTACTTTTCGAGAAAGTAGATAACCAACTTTCCCGGAAAGTAGATATTTCCAATTTTCTATGATACAAATTTCCCGTTTTCTATGATAATCTACTTCGCAAAATTAGGTAATATTTCCCAAAAAGTCGATAATCTACTTCCTCTTAAAGTCGATAATCTACTTTCCCGAAAAGTAGAAAAAAAAATCTACTTTTCGAGAAAGTAGATAACCAACTTTCCCGGAAAGTAGATATTTCCAATTTTCTATGATACAAATTTCCCGTTTTCTATGATAATCTACTTCGCAAAATTAGGTAATATTTCCCCAAAAGTCGATACTCTACTTCCCAGAAAAGTCGATAATCTACTTTCCCGAAAAGTAGAAAAAAATCTACTTTTCGGGAAAGTAGATAACCAACTTTCCCGGAAAGTAGATATTTCCAATTTTCTATGATACAAATTTCCCGTTTTCTATGATAATCTACTTCGCAAAATTAGGTAATATTTCCCCAAAAGTCGATACTCTACTTCCCAGAAAAGTCGATTATCTACTTTCCCGAAAAGTAGAAAAAAAATCTACTTTTCGGGAAAGTAGATATTTCCAATTTTCTATGATACAAATTTCCCGTTTTCTATGATAATCTACTTCGCAAAATTAGGTAATATTTCCCAAAAAGTCGATAATCTACTTCCTCTTAAAGTCGATAATCTACTTTCCGGAAAAGTAGAAAAAAAATCTACTTTTCGGGAAAGTAGATAACCAACTTTCCCGGAAAGTAGATATTTCCAATTTTCTATGATACAAATTTCCCGTTTTCTATGATAATCTACTTCGCAAAATTAGGTAATATTTCCCAAAAAGTCGATAATCTACTTCCTCTTAACGTCGATAATCTACTTTCCCGAAAAGTAGAAAAAAATCTACTTTTCGGGAAAGTAGATAACCAACTTTCCCGGAAAGTAGATATTTCCAATTTTCTATGATACAAATTTCCCGTTTTCTATGATAATCTACTTCGCAAAATTAGGTAATATTTACCCAAAAGTCAATACTCTACTTCCCAGAAAAATCGATAATCTACTTTCCCGAAAAGTAGAAAAAAATCTACTTTTCGAGAAAGTAGATAACCAACTTTCCCGGAAAGTAGATATTTCCAATTTTCTATGATACAAATTTCCCGTTTTCTATGATAATCTACTTCGCAAAATTAGGTAATATTTCCCAAAAAGTCGATAATCTACTTCCTCTTAAAGTCGATAATCTACTTTCCCGAAAAGTAGAAAAAAAATCTACTTTTCGGGAAAGTAGATAACCAACTTTCCCGGAAAGTAGATATTTCCAATTTTCTATGATACAAATTTCCCGTTTTCTATGATAATCTACTTCGCAAAATTAGGTAATATTTCCCAAAAAGTCGATAATCTACTTCCTCTTAAAGTCGATAATCTACTTTCCCGAAAAGTAGACAAAAAATCTACTTTTCGGGAAAGTAGATAACCAACTTTCCCGGAAAGTAGATATTTCCAATTTTCTATGATACAAATTTCCCGTTTTCTATGATAATCTACTTCGCAAAATTAGGTAATATTTCCCCAAAAGTCGATACTCTACTTCCCAGAAAAGTCGATAATCTACTTTCCCGAAAAGTAGAAAAAAAATCTACTTTTCGGGAAAGTAGATAACCAACTTTCCCGGAAAGTAGATATTTCCAATTTTCTATGATACAAATTTCCCGTTTTCTATGATAATCTACTTCGCAAAATTAGGTAATATTTCCCCAAAAGTCGATACTCTACTTCCCAGAAAAGTCGATAATCTACTTTCCCGAAAAGTAGAAAAAAAATCTACTTTTCGGGAAAGTAGATAACCAACTTTCCCGGAAAGTAGATATTTCCAATTTTCTATGATACAAATTTCCCGTTTTCTATGATAATCTACTTCGCAAAATTAGGTAATATTTCCCAAAAAGTCGATAATCTACTTCCTCTTAAAGTCGATAATCTACTTTCCCGAAAAGTAGAAAAAAATCTACTTTTCGGGAAAGTAGATAACCAACTTTCCCGGAAAGTAGATATTTCCAATTTTCTATGATACAAATTTCCCGTTTTCTATGATAATCTACTTCGCAAAATTAGGTAATATTTCCCAAAAAGTCGATAATCTACTTCCTCTTAAAGTCGATAATCTACTTTCCCGAAAAGTAGAAAAAAATCTACTTTTCGGGAAAGTAGATAACCAACTTTCCCGGAAAGTAGATATTTCCAATTTTCTATGATACAAATTTCCCGTTTTCTATGATAATCTACTTCGCAAAATTAGGTAATATTTCCCAAAAAGTCGATAATCTACTTCCTCTTAAAGTCGATAATCTACTTTCCCGAAAAGTAGAAAAAAAATCTACTTTTCGGGAAAGTAGATAACCAACTTTCCCGGAAAGTAGATATTTCCAATTTTCTATGATACAAATTTTCCGTTTTCTATGATAATATACTTTGCAAAATTAGGTAATATTTCCCAAAAAGACGATAATCTACTTCCCAGAAAAGTCAATCTACTTTCCCGAAAAGTAGAAAAAAAATCTACTTTTCGGGAAAGTAGATAACCAACTTTCCCGGAAAGTAGATATTTCCAATTTTCTATGATACAAATTTCCCGTTTTCTATGATAATCTACTTCGCAAAATTAGGTAATATTTCCCAAAAAGTCGATAATCTTCTTCCTCTTAAAGTCGATAATCTACTTTCCCGAAAAGTAGAAAAAAAATCTACTTTTCGGGAAAGTAGATAACCAACTTTCCCGGAAAGTAGATATTTCCAATTTTCTATGATACAAATTTCCCGTTTTCTATGATAATCTACTTCGCAAAATTAGGTAATATTTCCCCAAAAGTCGATACTCTACTTCCCAGAAAAGTCGATAATCTACTTTCCCGAAAAGTAGAAAAAAAATCTACTTTTCGAGAAAGTAGATAACCAACTTTCCCGGAAAGTAGATATTTCCAATTTTCTATGATACAAATTTCCCGTTTTCTATGATAATCTACTTCGCAAAATTAGGTAATATTTCCCAAAAAGTCGATAATCTACTTCCTCTTAAAGTCGATAATCTACTTTCCCGAAAAGTAGAAAAAAATCTACTTTTCGGGAAAGTAGATAACCAACTTTCCCGGAAAGTAGATATTTCCAATTTTCTATGATACAAATTTCCCGTTTTCTATGATAATCTACTTCGCAAAATTAGGTAATATTTCCCCAAAAGTCGATACTCTACTTCCCAGAAAAGTCGATAATCTACTTTCCCGAAAAGTAGAAAAAAATCTACTTTTCGGGAAAGTAGATAACCAACTTTCCCGGAAAGTAGATATTTCCAATTTTCTATGATACAAATTTCCCGTTTTCTATGATAATCTACTTCGCAAAATTAGGTAATATTTCCCAAAATTCGATAATCTACTTCCTCTTAAAGTCGATAATCTACTTTCCCGAAAAGTAGAAAAAAAATCTACTTTTCGGGAAAGTAGATAACCAACTTTCCCGGAAAGTAGATATTTCCAATTTTCTATGATACAAATTTCCCGTTTTCTATGATAATCTACTTCGCAAAATTAGGTAATATTTCCCAAAAAGTCGATAATCTACTTCCTCTTAAAGTCGATAATCTACTTTCCCGAAAAGTAGAAAAAAAATCTACTTTTCGGGAAAGTAGATAACCAACTTTCCCGGAAAGTAGATATTTCCAATTTTCTATGATACAAATTTCCCGTTTTCTATGATAATCTACTTCGCAAAATTAGGTAATATTTCCCAAAAAGTCGATAATCTACTTCCTCTTAAAGTCGATAATCTACTTTCCCGAAAAGTAGAAAAAAATCTACTTTTCGGGAAAGTAGATAACCAACTTTCCCGGAAAGTAGATATTTCCAATTTTCTATGATACAAATTTCCCGTTTTCTATGATAATCTACTTCGCAAAATTAGGTAATATTTCCCCAAAAGTCGATACTCTACTTCCCAGAAAAGTCGATAATCTACTTTCCCGAAAAGTAGAAAAAAAATCTACTTTTCGAGAAAGTAGATAACCAACTTTCCCGGAAAGTAGATATTTCCAATTTTCTATGATACAAATTTCCCGTTTTCTATGATAATCTACTTCGCAAAATTAGGTAATATTTCCCCAAAAGTCGATACTCTACTTCCCAGAAAAGTCGATAATCTACTTTCCCGAAAAGTAGAAAAAAAATCTACTTTTCGGGAAAGTAGATAACCAACTTTCCCGGAAAGTAGATATTTCCAATTTTCTATGATACAAATTTCCCGTTTTCTATGATAATCTACTTCGCAAAATTAGGTAATATTTCCCAAAAGTCGATACTCTACTTCCCAGAAAAGTCGATAATCTACTTTCCCGAAAAGTAGAAAAAAAATCTACTTTTCGAGAAAGTAGATAACCAACTTTCCCGGAAAGTAGATATTTCCAATTTTCTATGATACAAATTTCCCGTTTTCTATGATAATCTACTTCGCAAAATTAGGTAATATTTCCCCAAAAGTCGATACTCTACTTCCGCTAAAAGTCGATAATCTACTTTCCCGAAAAGTAGAAAAAAAATCTACTTTTCGGGAAAGTAGATAACCAACTTTCCCGGAAAGTAGATATTTCCAATTTTCTATGATACAAATTTCCCGTTTTCTATGATAATCTACTTCGCAAAATTAGGTAATATTTCCCAAAAAGTCGATAATCTACTTCCTCTTAAAGTCGATAATCTACTTTCCCGAAAAGTAGAAAAAAATCTACTTTTCGGGAAAGTAGATAACCAACTTTCCCGGAAAGTAGATATTTCCAATTTTCTATGATACAAATTTCCCGTTTTCTATGATAATCTACTTCGCAAAATTAGGTAATATTTCCCCAAAAGTCGATACTCTACTTCCCAGAAAAGTCGATAATCTACTTTCCCGAAAAGTAGAAAAAAAAATCTACTTTTCGAGAAAGTAGATAACCAACTTTCCCGGAAAGTAGATATTTCCAATTTTCTATGATACAAATTTCCCGTTTTCTATGATAATCTACTTCGCAAAATTAGGTAATATTTCCCAAAAAGTCGATAATCTACTTCCCTAAAAGTCGATAATCTACTTTCCCGAAAAGTAGAAAAAAAATCTACTTTTCGAGAAAGTAGATAACCAACTTTCCCGGAAAGTAGATATTTCCAATTTTCTATGATACAAATTTCCCGTTTTCTATGATAATCTACTTCGCAAAATTAGGTAATATTTCCCCAAAAGTCGATACTCTACTTCCCAGAAAAGTCGATAATCTACTTTCCCGAAAAGTAGAAAAAAATCTACTTTTCGGAAAGTAGATAACCAACTTTCCCGGAAAGTAGATATTTCCAATTTTCTATGATACAAATTTCCCGTTTTCTATGATAATCTACTTCGCAAAATTAGGTAATATTTCCCCAAAAGTCGATACTCTACTTCCCAGAAAAGTCGATAATCTACTTTCCCGAAAAGTAGAAAAAAAATCTACTTTTCGGGAAAGTAGATAACCAACTTTCCCGGAAGTAGATATTCCAATTTTCTATGATACAAATTTCCCGTTTTCTATGATAATCTACTTCGCAAAATTAGGTAATATTTCCCAAAAAGTCGATAATCTACTTCCTCTTAAAGTCGATAATCTACTTTCCCGAAAAGTAGAAAAAAAATCTACTTTTCGGGAAAGTAGATAACCAACTTTCCCGGAAAGTAGATATTTCCAATTTTCTATGATACAAATTTCCCGTTTTCTATGATAATCTACTTCGCAAAATTAGGTAATATTTCCCAAAAAGTCGATAATCTACTTCCTCTTAAAGTCGATAATCTACTTTCCCGAAAAGTAGAAAAAAAATCTACTTTTCGGGAAAGTAGATAACCAACTTTCCCGGAAAGTAGATATTTCCAATTTTCTATGATACAAATTTCCCGTTTTCTATGATAATCTACTTCGCAAAATTAGGTAATATTTCCCAAAAGTCGATACTCTACTTCCCGAAAAGTCGATAATCTACTTTCCCGAAAAGTAGAAAAAAAATCTACTTTTCGAGAAAGTAGATAACCAACTTTCCCGGAAAGTAGATATTTCCAATTTTCTATGATACAAATTTCCCGTTTTCTATGATAATCTACTTCGCAAAATTAGGTAATATTTCCCCAAAAGTCGATACTCTACTTCCCAGAAAAGTCGATAATCTACTTTCCCGAAAAGTAGAAAAAAAATCTACTTTTCGGGAAAGTAGATAACCAACTTTCCCGGAAAGTAGGTATTTCCAATTTTCTATGATACAAATTTCCCGTTTTCTATGATAATCTACTTCGCAAAATTAGGTAATATTTCCCAAAAAGTCGATAATCTACTTCCTCTTAAAGTCGATAATCTACTTTCCCGAAAAGTAGAAAAAAAATCTACTTTTCGGGAAAGTAGATAACCAACTTTCCCGGAAAGTAGATATTTCCAATTTTCTATGATACAAATTTCCCGTTTTCTATGATAATCTACTTCGCAAAATTAGGTAATATTTCCCAAAAAGTCGATAATCTACTTCCTCTTAAAGTCGATAATCTACTTTCCCGAAAAGTAGAAAAAAATCTACTTTTCGGGAAAGTAGATAACCAACTTTCCCGGAAAGTAGATATTTCCAATTTTCTATGATACAAATTTCCCGTTTTCTATGATAATCTACTTCGCAAAATTAGGTAATATTTCCCCAAAAGTCAATACTCTACTTCCCAGAAAAGTCGATAATCTACTTTCCCGAAAAGTAGAAAAAAAATCTACTTTTCGGGAAAGTAGATAACCAACTTTCCCGGAAAGTAGATATTTCCAATTTTCTATGATACAAATTTCCCGTTTTCTATGATAATCTACTTCGCAAAATTAGGTAATATTTCCCCAAAAGTCGATACTCTACTTCCCAGAAAAATCGATAATCTACTTTCCCGAAAAGTAGAAAAAAAAATCTACTTTTCGAGAAAGTAGATAACCAACTTTCCCGGAAAGTAGATATTTCCAATTTTCTATGATACAAATTTCCCGTTTTCTATGATAATCTACTTCGCAAAATTAGGTAATATTTCCCCAAAAGTCGATACTCTACTTCCCAGAAAAGTCGATAATCTACTTTCCCGAAAAGTAGAAAAAAAATCTACTTTTCGGGAAAGTAGATAACCAACTTTCCCGGAAAGTAGATATTTCCAATTTTCTATGATACAAATTTCCCGTTTTCTATGATAATCTACTTCGCAAAATTAGGTAATATTTCCCCAAAAGTCGATAATCTACTTCCCAGAAAGTCGATAATCTACTTTCCTGAAAAGTAGGAAAAAATCTACTTTTCGGGAAAGTAGATAACCAACTTTCCCGGAAAGTAGATATTTCCAATTTTCTATGATACAAATTTCCCGTTTTCTATGATAATCTACTTCGCAAAATTAGGTAATATTTCCCAAAAAGTCGATAATCTACTTCCTCTTAAAGTCGATAATCTACTTTCCCGAAAAGTAGAAAAAAAATCTACTTTTCGGGAAAGTAGATAACCAACTTTCCCGGAAAGTAGATATTTCCAATATTCTATGATACAAATTTCCCGTTTTCTATGATAATATACTTCGCAAAATTAGGTAATATTTCCCAAAAAGACGATAATCTACTTCCCAGAAAAGTCAATCTACTTTCCCGAAAAGTAGAAAAAAAATCTACTTTTCGGGAAAGTAGATAACCAACTTTCCCGGAAAGTAGATATTTCCAATTTTCTTTGATACAAATTTCCCGTTTTCTATGATAATCTACTTCGCAAAATTAGGTAATATTTCCCAAAAAGTCGATAATCTTCTTCCTCTTAAAGTCGATAATCTACTTTCCCGAAAAGTAGAAAAAAAATCTACTTTTCGGGAAAGTAGATAACCAACTTTCCCGGAAAGTAGATATTTCCAATTTTCTATGATACAAATTTCCCGTTTTCTATGATAATATACTTCGCAAAATTAGGTAATATTTCCCCAAAAGTCGATACTCTACTTCCCAGAAAAATCGATAATCTACTTTCCCGAAAAGTAGAAAAAAAAATCTACTTTTCGAGAAAGTAGATAACCAACTTTCCCGGAAAGTAGATATTTCCAATTTTCTATGATACAAATTTCCCGTTTTCTATGATAATCTACTTCGCAAAATTAGGTAATATTTCCCAAAAAGTCGATAATCTACTTCCTCTTAAAGTCGATAATCTACTTTCCCGAAAAGAAGACAAAAAATCTACTTTTCGGGAAAGTAGATAGCCAACTTTCCCGGAAAGTAGATATTTCCAATTTTCTATGATACAAATTTCCCGTTTTCTATGATAATCTACTTCGCAAAATTAGGTAATATTTCCCAAAAAGTCGATAATCTACTTCCTCTTAAAGCCGAAAATCTACTTTCCCGAAAAGTAGATAATCTATTTTTCGGGAAAGTAGATAACCAACTTTCCCGGAAAGTAGATATTTCCCATTTTCTATGATACAAATTTCCCGTTTTCTATGATAAGTAGATTACCAACTTTCCCAGAAAGTATATATTTCACATTTTCTGTGATACAAATTTCCCATTTTCTATGATAATCTACTTTGGAAAATATGTTAATATCTTCCAAAAAGTCGATATAAAAAAATTAAAAAGAAAAAAAAATATACAAAAAAATATATAATTAAAAAAAATAAATAAAAAATAAAAATTACATTACAAAATATATATAAATAAAAAAAAAAAATGTACTCATCACACTAGTTATTTACACCCAATAATTCACCTCATGCCTGGACACGGTGAGAAGAATGATTAATTATCTATAGCCAGTTTATTAAATGAGAGTGGCAACGTCCTGCTTCATATCCTTACGTTTTCACAGGTAATTTCTTGAACTATACAGTACTACTGAATCAAACATTCTATCTTGATTCACACCCGACGAGGCTTTGAAGACTGACTCTGATTATTGTCTGTTAATTGATAAATCTGAGTGTGAGACATCTTTCATCTTACTTATAACTTTTAAAATTACATTTATTTTTCTTTGAAGATCATTGTTGTAAGTTATTGAGCTTTAATACATTGTTGTAGGTTCAAGGGGGAGTAATGGATCGTTACTGATAGTTATGATAGTAGGGAGTGAACACATCTTTCAAGGTGTCATCATGAGGTTAACACATCACCATGTCATTACCGCAGATATGTTAGCTTTCAATTCTCTTTTTTTGTAGCTTCAAGAGGTGTAAAGAGAAATTATCGACAGTTGATAGATTTATGGGGAGTGCAGAAAGCTTTAATCCTATTTTAAGACTTCCCAATTTCCATAATTACTCTCACTATAATAGACCGCACAGACCAACATGAAGGCTATTAATTTAGTCCTGTCGTTAGTTGGAGAGAATAATCGATCACTGACAGCAAAATTATTAATCAAAAGTGGAGGAATTCTAATCCTTAATCTTTCAAGTTTATATAAATTAATCTTACATTTTCATTCTGTTGTTGTTTAATGGGTGAACATGGAGTCATTATCGCCTGGGTACGTTTCACGGATTATTCATATTTTACCTCTTGTGTTGGTTGTACAGCATGATGTTCCCGTGGTAATTTATGTATATACAGTACACACCATGGTGTACAGGCCAGTGTGTGTTTACATGTTTAAGGGAATGAAAAATAGTAACATATATATATATATATATATATATATATATATATATATATATATATATATATATATATATATATATATATATATATATATATTACACTAAATTTAGAAAATAATTGCACAAGAGGGATAACTTCTATATACTTGGACAACACTACATACAGTACATATTTTATTACTACTAGTCATCTTTTTAATTTTGTATTTATTTATGGTCCTTTATTATTATTATTATTATTATTATTATTATTATTATTATTATTATTATTATTATTATATTTTCGCCCCCCAGGCCCCGATGTGGGTCATTGACCTGTGCCCTGGTGGGCTAATCCCGTGCTTGGAAACTTCTGACACCACAGACGATCATGTCGATTGTAAGTCATCAAGAAATCCCAACCAAACAAAACTTATGCTTACCTAACGTACATTGGGTATAATCAGATTATCTTATGTTAGGAATAATTAGACTATTTTCTGATGGTAAACGACGGCGTAATTGAAACAGCAAATTTCCATGTACGAATTAACTTCGTTCAAGTTGCAGCAATAAAGATACTGTAAATTTATCTCTATTTGGCGAAAAAATAAGTTTTTTTTTCAAACTTAATCAGCGGCTATCCCTATTAGAGCAAAATATATATAATAAATTAACTAACGGTTCTTTATACCTAATTCACTACAAAATTCACAACCCTCATTAATTAACTTACCATTATCCTAACAATATTGTGTAATATCATTTGACTAAAGAAATACTTGGGAATAAACAGTAAATTTTCGTTTAATAAGATTAATTTCTTCGGTAGTTTTCAGTATTTTTATGTTCAATGGAACTAGGAGGTGGACTGGGCAAAGGTGTTGGTAGACCTGTTTATTCCTCACAGCAGACAATGCGATGCAACCAAGTCCAGCCTTTCTAACCTAATCTAGCCTAACTAAAGACAATCGACCTATAAAACATATCTAAGAATGTTGGGTTGGATTTGGTTAGGTTAAGTTAGATTCGACTGGTTACATTCATTTGGTGGTTCGTATCCTCTGCTGTCTTAGCGCACATCAAGAGACATGACAGTGTTGTTACCAATGTACTTGAACAACTGAGGCCTTTAAGCACGTAACAAACAATTAAGTGTGAGAGATAGCATCATGGCCTCTACCTCTACCGGCCTAGGTGACGAGTTTCACAAATTTTAAGAAAGATAAAACCTACTAAAGGAATCTGTGATATGATTTTTTGTAAATAAGCAATAAAACCTAGTTATTCATAAGATATTAATTGTTGTCAAATAATAATATTACTCAATTATTACACAATATTTGACGTAACATGACTATGATATTTGACGTAATCTTATCATATGAGGAGAGTTTCATCTAGTATTTTTTCTAATATTGTTAGAATAGTGTAATTAATAACCTTGTTACTCGCTTAAAGACCTTAGTTGTATATCATAAAGACGTAATTCACATCCACAGTAGCCTAAAAAATACTAATCATTATCATAAACAAATTCAGTCTTACACCTCTTTTAACAATACTGTATCTTGTAATTAAATAACTTACTCGTGCTTAAAATGACCCGAATCTTCACTTGCAAGAGATCACATACACACACATATGTACTCAGAGTATAAATTAGACTGAGTTATTAATAATTTTCCTTCTCACACATTCATAAAGTCTTTAGAAACAAGAGAAGAAAAAAGACGATGAAGAATAAGGGGATGAAAGATAGATGTTAGTAAAGACAAAACTGAAAAAAAAAGAGTATTTGTAGCCATTTAATAGTGTATTTAATGATGAAGTAGTGATAATATATGAAGATATTTAATACTGATACAAAAATTAATATAGTTAGTTATAATAAGGCTGTGAATATATTGATTTATATTAAAATAAGACAATACTAACAATTTACTTACCAATTCTTATAGTAACTGTGGTGTCGGTTGTGGTTGAAGGTGGTTGAGTGGTTGAGGGCAATGTTGTGGTGGTGGTGATGTGTGGTGTGGTAACTGTGAATGTGGTTGATGGTGTCTGATTGATTGAGGGTAATGTAGTGGTGGTGAGTGTGGTGGTATGTGGTGTGGTGGTTGTGGTTGATTGTGTCTGAGTGGTTGAATGTTGTGCGGTTATTGGTAATGGTTGGTTGGTTGATGTCTGGATGGTGGTTGTGGTTGCTAGCGGTTGGTTAGTTGATTCTTGTG
The DNA here is from genome assembly GCA_958450375.1 of Homarus gammarus. NCBI lineage: Eukaryota > Metazoa > Arthropoda > Malacostraca > Decapoda > Nephropidae > Homarus > Homarus gammarus. Next base: position 3,426,390 of record CAUDMG010000658.1, on the reverse strand, counting down.
TGGTAATAGTGGTAGTTTGTGGTTGCTGACTGACTGTGATTTGATTAATGGCCGGAATAAGTTCTAAATTAGGGGTAGTAATTGTGGTAGGTAACGGTGTAGTTGTGGTAGGTGGTGGTGCTGTGGTGGTAGGTGGTGGTGTTGTGGTGGTAAGTGGTGGTGCTGTGGTCGTAGGTGGTGGTGTTGTGGTAGTAAGTGGTGGTGTTGTGGTAGTAAGTGGTGGTGTTGTGGTGGTAGGTGGTAGTGTTGTGGTAGGTGGCGGTTGCGTAGTATTGGGTGGTGGTGTTGTGGTGTTAGGTGGTGGTGTTGTGGTAGTAAGTGGTGGTGTTGTGGTGGTAGGTGGTAGTGTTGTGGTAGGTGGCGATTGCGTAGTATTGGGTGGTGGTGGTGGTGGTGTTGTGGTGTTAGGTGGTGGTGTAGTTGTGGTAGGTGGTGGTGCTGTGGTGGTAGGTGGTGGTGTTGTGGTGGTAGGTGGTGGTGTTGTGGTAGTAAGTGGTGGTGTTGTGGTGGTAGGTGGTGGTGTAGTTGTGGTAGGTGGTGGTGCTGTGGTGGTAGGTGGTGGTGTTGTGGTAGTAAGTGGTGGTGTTGTGGTAGTAAGTGGTGGTGTTGTGGTGGCAGGTGGTAGTGTTGTGGTAGGTGGCGGTTGCGTAGTATTGGGTGGTGGTGGTGTTGTGGTGTTAGGTGGCGGTGTAGTTGTGGTAGGTGGTGGTGCTGTGGTGGTAGGTGGTGGTACTGTGGTAGTAAGTGGTGGTGTTGTGGTGGTAGGTGGTGGTATCATGGTAGGTGGTGGTTGCATTGTATTGGTTGGTGGTGGTGTTGTGGTGTTAGGTGGTGGTGTAGTGTTGGTTGGTGGTAATGTAGTTGTGGTAGGTGGTGGTTGCATAGTGTTGGTTGGTGGTAATGTAGTTGTGGTAGGTAGTGACGTAGTAGTGGTGGTGGGTAGTGGGACAGTAATAGTGGTAGGTGGGACTGTAATAGTGGTAGGTGGTAGTGTAGTCGTTGTAGGTGGAAGTGAGGTGGGAGTAACAGGTGGAATTGTGGTAGGTAATGAGATCATAGTGGTTGTAGGTCCTGGGTGGGAACACTGATCAGCCTCTGGGAATGCAACTCCTCCCTCTGTTAAGAATAAATAAACACCCAGTACAAGGGTTAGGTTAGGTTAAGTTGAGGTTAAGTTAGTTATTGCTAAAGTTAGGTTAAAGTTAGACACTAGACATAAGACACTAGACAGGCATAACACAGATATTATCAGACAGACAGCAGACATAGACATCAGAGATCATCCTAGGAAAAAAATAAGACACATTATCCTAGACAGAAATAAGACATAGCTTCCGTGTTAAAAAAAATATACATAATCCTAGGGAAAAAATGTAAATACACCGTCCAAGGGAAAAAAACACCGTCCTAGGGGAAAATACTCCCATAATACCAAATAATAATGTAAGTTTTTATAAAATTTCAGCCATTAAGACATATATTAATAGGCAGGGATCATAGGTTAAGAAGGGGAGAGGGAATGACAGGGGGAGAGAATGAGTGAACGGAAGGGAATGGGGGTGAGGGGAGAATGAGATGATGGGGGTAATGGGGTGAGGGGAGAATGAGATGATGGGGGTAATGGGGTGAGGGGAGAATGAGATGATGGGGGTAATGGGGTGAGGGGAGAATGAGATGATGGGGGTAATGGGGTGAGGGGAGACTGAGATGATGGGGGTAATGGGGTGAGGGGAGAATGAGATGATGGGGGTAATGGGGTGAGGGGAGAATGAGATGATGGGGGTAATGGGGTGAGGGGAGAATGAGATGATGGGAGTAATGGGGTGAGGGGAGAATGAGATGATGGGGGTAATGGGGTGAGGGGAGAACGAGATGATAGGGGTAATGGGGTGAGGGGAGAACGAGATGATGGGGGTAATGGGGTGAGGGGAGAACGAGATGATGGGGGTAATGGGGTGAGGGGAGAATGAGATGATGGGGGTAATGGGGTGAGGGGAGACTGAGATGATGGGGGTAATGGGGTGAGGGGAGAACGAGATGATGGGGGTAATGGGGTGAGGGGAGAACGAGATGATAGGGGTAATGGGGTGAGGGGAGAATGAGATGATGGGGGTAATGGGGTGAGGGGAGACTGAGATGATGGGGGTAATGGGGTGAGGGGAGAATGAGATGATGGGGGTAATGGGGTGAGGGGAGAATGAGATGATGGGGGTAATGGGGTGAGGGGAGAATGAGATGATGGGGTAATGGGGTGAGGGGAGAATGAGATGATGGGGGTAATGGGGTGAGGGGAGAACGAGATGATGGGAGTAATGGGGTGAGGGGAGAACGAGATGATAGGGGTAATGGGGTGAGGGGAGAACGAGATGATGGGGGTAATGGGGTGAGGGGAGAATGAGATGATGGGGGTAATGGGGTGAGGGGAGAATGAGATGATGGGGGATGAGGAGGGAATGAGACGTCGCCTTACTCACCAGGGACCGTGTAGAAGTTAGCAATGAGGTACGCGCCACATATCTCACAGGGGTTGTTGGAACAGGCGTTGGTACACTGGGCAGCCTTCATGGTGGTATAGTCGATGACGCTACTACACGCGCAGTAATTCCTAGGAGAAAAAAAAACAACTGTGGCGTTAGTATATATTTTATCTCTAGTATCTCCTGAAAAAAAAGACGTAGTAATTCCTAGAAGAAAAAAAATATGGGGGGTCAATATTGGTATAAGTTTTATCCACAGTGCTTCCTGGAGAAAAAAAAATAACCGCAGCAATTCCTAGGAGAAAAAATTGATGTAAATTATATCTACAGTGTTTCCTGGAAAAAAAGAAAAGACGCAGTAACTCCTAGGAGAAAAACAAAAAAGTGAAGGCATTAGTTTAAGACCATACAGCTTCCTAGAATAAAAAAAGAAAAGTATAACTCCTGAAGGGGAGGGGAGACAAGGGGAATTAGAATAAAGCCCCGTTGCAGTGCTTTCTGGCAATGGAACCCTCAATACACTATCCCTACTGGAAAGAAAAGCTCTGCCACGCAATAACTCCTGGGAATAAAAAAGACAACCCGGGGTATTACTATAAGCTCTTTCGACTTACTGCTTGGGAAATAAAAAGCAACGTACTTCTCAGTGAGAGGAGGTCAGCTCAGGTCAGGTTAGGTCAGGTCAGGAATTTGTATTATCTCGTTGTGAAGTGATGTTACTGGTATAAATGTACCACTATAAACAAACCAATGTATTCCTCCCCACATAAAACAGGTAAATAAAAAATAAATAAATAAAAATAAGAATTACGTTCGCACTTTGAGGATCTAACGGAGAGGTGTTCTCAGACGACATGGCGAGGAAACACTAATGTACCGTACCAGCGGTTGGTGTCTTGTGTTTAATATGGTGGTAGATTATATTGTCTATGTAGTCTTACCCTAGTCGTAACCTCACCCTAGTTCGTAGTCTTACCCTAGTCGTAGTATTACCTTAGCCGTAACCTTACCCTAGTCGTAGTCTTACCCTAGTCTAGTCTTACCCTAGTCGTAGTATTACCTTAGCCGTAACCTTACCCTAGTCGTAGTATTACGCTAGTAGTCTTACCCTAGTAGTAACCTGACCCTAGTCGTAACCTTACCCTAGTCGTAACCTTACCCTAGTCGTAACCTTACCCTCGTCGTAACCTTACCCTATTCGTCTTACCTTCGTCGTAGTCTTACCCATATTCGGTGGAGGCATAGAGGAAGTTCCTGATGTAGCACTGGTAGATACATTGGAGGCGGGAGTTAGGGGTGATTGAAAACAAGGTCTCCATGTGCCTCTTATTATTCACACGGTACACCCCAAAGCAGAATCCTTCAGGCGGCAGCTCTACAGTCAGCCCTGTCAGTGATGGAGATGGTTGATTGTGGGGTTGATTGTGCGGTTGATTGTGCGGTTGATTGTATGGGTTGATTGAGGTGTTCAACTTATGACGTTACAATATTCAAACATTACAGGTGTATAAAACTGGATATAAATGAACTACCCCTCCACCCCCCACCTTCCCCCCTTCCAGAACACATTGCAGAAGTGCTTGAAAGTATACATTACAAAAGCATAAACGTATATATTAAAAAAAAAACGCGCATGTGTGGCCTCATTACAACGGTGTACACATAAATTACAGAAATATACGTTCACGCAAACAAGGAAAGTCACTTACCAAATGTTACAATGTGAGTCAGTAGCACCGCCCACACCGCCACCTGTATCACACCTAACGCCCGTGGCCCACCCATCTGTGTGCTGCCTGGGCGTGTAGGAGGGAGAGAAAGAAGGAGGTGTATTATTAGAATGAAATTAGATTGGAAACTTAATATCATATACATTAATATTCACTATTATTATATTTTATCTTCTTTAAAATTCTCAATAATGTTATATAAAATTCATTAGTTTAGTTACATTGAATAAAAAACTAAAATATTATCAGTGAGCCTTTGTACTTCCTATAGACAGTGTGAGTATTGGTGTTATCTGTTGTCAGCATTTAATGTGAATTTATTAGCTTTTATAGACACGTGGCACTAAGTTTGGCTAAACACGTGGCACTAACTAAAGCTAAACACGTGGCACTAACTAAAGCTAAACACGTGGCACTAACTAAAGCTAAACAAATGGCACTACACGACCTCTACACTGTTCCTTTACCTGTTTCTCATGATAAGTAAGTAAAATACCTCATGGGAAGGGCCATTATACCTGTTACCTGGGTGAACACGAGCCCCCCCCCCCCCCACACCTGTGAGGAAGTCTTGGCAAGGAGTATGTATGTACCCACCATCATTCAATCAGCCGAGTCCTCATATGCTTTTTGACTGTCTTGCTCTCAGCTGACATGACACGGTAAACACGGATAGGCTCACCTTATCCTTTAATGTGTCGGGGAGAGATATATAGAGACAGAGAGAGAGAGAGAGAGAGGAGGTAGAGATATTCACATACATATAGAGAGAGAGAAAGACATGGGCATAGAGATCAAGATAGCGAGGAAGTTGGAGAACCATATAGCTGTACTCACCGTGGTGCTCCAGGTAAGACTGAACTCATGATAGAGGGGGTGTCATTCCTTATACTTACCCTCCCTCCTTCCCTCCCAGTAATCATCTTCCTCCCCCCTCCCCCTCTACCCCCCTCCTCCTCCCCTCCCCCTCTACCCCCTCCTCCCCCCCTCCCTCCCATCTCTTATCTTCCTTCCACGCGCCTTCTTCCTTCACTTCTTCTCAGTTCTCTTATTTTTCCTTGCTACTCTCTACCGCTTCTCTCTACACTTCCATTGTTCTCCCTCTTCCCTCCATCACTTCGTCTCCCTTATTCTCTTTTCTTCCTCCACCATTTCCTTACCTTTCTCTCTCTTCTCGTTATTCTATATTCCTGATTCTCCTCTTCTTCTTTATAACTCTCCTGTGTCTGTCTGTCTGTTCACCCATACGGTACATGAGGTGCGGTACATGAGGTGGGGTATTTGGGGTGGGGTACATGGGGTGCGGTAAACGAGGTGCGGTACATGAGGTGGGGTATTTGGGGTGGGGTACATGGGGTGCGGTAAACGAGGTGCGGTACATGAGGTGGAGTACATGGGGTGGGGTACATGGGGTGGGGGCATATGGGGTGAGGTACATGGGGTGAGGTACATGAGGTGGGGTATTTGGGGTGGGGTACATGGGGTGCGGTACACGAGGTGCGGTACATGAGGTGGAGTACATGGGGTGGGGTACATGGGGTGGGGGTATATGGGGTGAGGTACATGGGGTGAGGTACATGAGGTGGGGTACATGGGATTGGGTACATAAGGTGGGGTATATGAGGCGCTGAACATGAGGTGGGGTACATGGGGTGCAGTACATGAGGTGCGGTACATGGGGTGGGGTACATAAGGTGGAGTATATGAGGCGCTGAACATGAGGTGGGGTACATGGGGTGCAGTACATGAGGTGCGGCACATGAGGTGCGGCACATGAGGTGCGGTACAAGGGGAGAAATACGGAGTCATGAGGGCTGACAATTTCACAGGTAAATCAGTAATTAGTGAAAACTTGAGGTACAAATATTGGCTTACGGCGAAATCGATTATGTCAAGACTATAATTTTCCCGGAGCTTCGACAGCATGTGTGTGTGTGTGTGTGTGTGTGTGTGTGTGTGTGTGTGTGTGTGTGTGTGTGTGTGTGTGTGTGAGTACCAGGTACAAATAATTATAAACACATTAAATACAATATTTTTGCCAATGTAAACAGTATACATTATACAGTTCACCTTTTACCTGATTAACTTAATTACATGAATGCCAGTCCTGACTGACTGACTGACTGACTGACAGATTGATTGACTAACTGCCTGCCTGCCTACCTGTCTGCCTGACTGACTGACTGACTGCATGCCTGCCTAACTGAATGAATGACTAGCTGACTGACTGACTGACTGACTAACAGATTGAGTGACTGACTGACTAATTGACTGATTAACTAAGTGATTGAATAGCTGACTGACTGATCATCTGATTGACTAACAAACTGATTGATTGGCTAAGAAAATGAATGACCTACCGACTTACAGATTGACTGATTCACGAACTAATAAACAACTAACTAACTAACTGGATGACAAAAGGACTGCTTTCCTAAATGACTGACTGGTTAACTGACTCAATACCCAGACTAACTAACTGACTCACTAACAGACAGAACTTTCCGTCTCGTATTGTCTGGTGCAGGAAAATCTCTCAATATTTCAAACCATTTTTTAACCCGTTTCCTGTATATTCTATTTTATCTTTTTCTTTTTAAATATTTTTAGAGTTTTTGAATATTTTTTGTTTAACTTTTTGATAATCTTTACGTTTATTCTTTTTTATTTTTATTTAATCTTTGGGAGATTTAACGAATTTTTTTTCTGTGTGTATCGAGGATTTAATCTGGATTTTGGAGAGGTAGTCGAGCGTTGTATTATATAATCTAGCGGTCCCTCACGTATCTATTCTCCACTATTTAGCATTTACTCGTTTTTATCAGGTTTTTGGTCTTATTATCTTTCGTATATGGCATGGACATATCTACTTTCAGTGGCTAGTGGGTAAATAGGGTATATATTCACGCTTAGGAGTTTACTGTGTCCTAGATCTCTATAAAATAATACGGTGTGAAGGTGTGGAACAACTTGCTCCACCACCCATTGTCTAAGTATTAATATTTTTGTAATACTTACTTTAGATTCTTACTTTTATCGTATCATCAAAATCATTATATTAAATTTTGTCACTTTGATAGAATTTACCACTGCAATGTTTATATAGTTTGCCGTTACGATTTGAGCCCATGTCTGTCCCTTTGTCTTCAACATGTTGTATTGCTTCCACCCATTCATCTCATTCTTCTTCGTTTCCACAATAATTCTTCTCTTTCTTTTTATATTCGCTATTTACTTTTCTCTCTCTCTCTAGTAATTAAAAGTAGTGGGAGTTAATGATCAGGGGAGATTTACAGGTTCTGAATTGACGTGGGACTTTTAGGGCACGCTTTAATCCTATCTATGACTTATTCGTATTCAAAGCTCAGTATCGTCTTGTTGACCATGTGTGTGATGGCATGGCGCCTTTGCTTGGCTTGTATAATGACAGATGGCGGGAGGCAGTCAAACATGTGCGCACCTCAAGAAAATTTTGTAGTCGATGGAAGTGTTAATTTCTGGTTCCCTGTAGTTGAGGATTTATTTTGATTTATATATATAATATAAATTTCTGCAAACATTTTCTTGTTGTCTTTACCAATTTTGCATTTCGCCACCGACCATGCCGTAGTTTTTTAATTTCAATCATTCATCCCAGACTCTGTCCTCCTCTGGCCCCTCAATTTTGTCCGTCACTATCTCAGTCAGTATTCCTTTATCTCTAGTCTTGTAACCGTAGTATCATCATTTCACCATCACTTCGTATTCTTTCGTCACTCCTACCAACTTCTCTTAAAAGATTTCGTATACACATTGAAGGTGTCAGGTAGCCTATATAACTTCCTCTGTAACTGTAACCTAACCTGTAGTTACGTTATTTACAAACACTACGACTCCATAACATTAATCAATATTTATGTTCCAATATCTTCATCATTGATTACTATTTCATTATGTTTAACCAGCTTTCAAAAATCATCTGATATAGTTGGGAGATATTTTCGTCGTTCACTATACATAACACGTGTATATATATGTATAGAATGCATAGACAACCATGTATATATATTCACATATTTTCTCAGCACAGTCTTCAGTCGTCCAGTAATACAGATGAATGACACAAACACAGTAATCCATCTTATCTGTATTTACATTTTATATTAAGTATTTATCATGTATGAAGCCTTAACTACTTGAGAATTAAAGGGCAATAAACAAACATAATTCACTTATATTTAAATTAAATTAACTTTTCTGACACACACACACACACACACACACACACACACACACACACACACACACACACACGTCTATAAACAACAATATGTTTTAGTGGCCTTATTGCACTCCAATATGCTTGGTGGCTATAATAGTCAATCTATAACATGCATTATTTTGTTCATGAGTATATTGTGATTATTCTCGCCTTCAAGAAAACACAAAAAGCGAGTGTTTTATCCACGACACCGCCAAGAATCACGAATCAAATAAACCAATCAATAAAAAGTTGATCAAAAGACGAGAACGGTGTAGTTTTTTATCAGTATTTTGGGGTTAGTGTCCAATGCTTTTGTTTAACTCTATCCCCAGAGATACTATAGTAGGTAGCTGGAGACAAAAGGGGAGAAATTATGTCCGTTTTGTATCAAGAGGGAAATACGCCTTGAGGAGATACAAAGATTACCTCAGAGCTACAATCTATCAATCGCAAGTCTACGGACTTGGCGCACCCTCATTCAACTACTACACTGTGTCAGTTGTTCCTGCAGTAGATATTCGACCACTGTGTCTCGTCACTTGACCAACAAACACACTAGTAGCAAACTTCTCCAGAACGAATTTGATCTTTCTCTTTTGAGGAATCCCTAAATTTGGAAGGATCGTAGAAATTTACTGTAACTCTTAGTGCCGTCCACTGACTTTGGGGCATTATTATTATTATTATTATTATTATTAGTGTAGTAGTAGTAGTAGTAGTAGTAGTAGTAGTAGTAGTAGTAGTAGTAGTAGTAGTAGTAATCCCCCAAAATTAATGACCGCTGTACAGAATTATTTTTGTACTGTCGGTAATACAATATATAAGACTACTTGTTCAGGAAATTCATTCATGAGAACCTTTAAAAGCCTTATTAACCTCATGACCTCATAATGCTCATGAGTCCCTAAGAGGCCTCATAACACCATTGACCGGTTTGTGCACTACCATAACGCACTCTACACACCACCATGACTCACCATAACGCCTCTACACACCACCATGACCCACCATGACTCACCATAACTTCTCTACACACCACCATGACCCACCATAACGCCTCTACACACCATGACCCACCATAACCCACCATAACTTCTCTACACACCACCATGACCCACCATGACACACTCTACACACCACCATGACCCACCATAACCCTCCATGACCCACCATAACTTCTCTACACACCACCATAAGTATTTCATACATAGAACATTATTAGTAATTTCACCTCTTCTGATTAAACAATTTTCATTCATTTTTCTTTCTTCCTCCCTGAAAAAATTGATAAAAGGTGATAAAAATAACCAATAATTCATAGTCTTCTGGTCCCCTTAGTCGTCTCTCTCTCTCTCTCTCTCTCTCTCTCTCTCTCTCTCTCTCCTTCTGTCCCTCCAACAATCTCTCTCTTCTTTTCTCTTTGTTTTCCTTCTTCCCCTTCCCTCTCTTTCTCTTAATGTTTCTCCCTTTCTCCTCTTCTCTCTCTAACCCTTTCTCAGTTTACCCCTTCCCTCCCTCTTTCTCACCCTTTCTCCCTTCTCCCTCTCTCACACCCTTCCTCCCGTACTCTCTCTCTCTCTCTGACTCCATTCCTCCCTTCTGCAACATGTAAACAAACAACTTTTCAAAAACTTTTCACAATAGAAAGTTCGAGGAAAGTACTTAAGAGAGAATAAATTCCAAAAGTTTGTAAAATTCAATTAAAGTTATTTATGGCATTACTGACTGTGATAGAGGTCCGTAACTGAAGGACTTAATGACCAGTGAAACCTCTATTTAACGGATTATATAAAGATGAAAGCCCGTTATATCGAGGCGTGAGTTTGTTTAAGGTGTAGAAGCTGTCGCCAACACAACAACCACACCCTGAGTTAACGAGCTGCACGACCCAGTGTCAAGGAATAGTCCGAGAAGACCGGACAGCAACATTACTGTTTGGTAGACAGAGGTATATGGCGTAAAGAGACTTGTCCATAGTTTCACCCTGCCCGTAATCGAACCCGGGTCCTATCGCTTGCGATGCGAGCATGCTAACCATTATACCACAGGTTGCCATACATATATATACATTCATATATACATACATATTGGCCTTAAATTTTTTGTTACATTTAATTTACTTATTTATCTTATTCTGATTATAAAAATCACATTGATACTGTATCAGTTAAATAAGTAACATACCGAAGTAAATCGAACCAAGACATTAGCTGAAGACATTAAATGGCGGGGCGTATTGAATCAAACACATTAATCCCCGTTCAACTACCCACCCACCACGCACTTTATGTACTCAAATAATTTATCCTAATGGACACACTCAAGCATAAACCCCCCCTCCCCCTCCCAGGTAAAATTCTCAGTTGTGTTTACTAATGTCCACTGGAATTCAGGATTTACAAAGGTATATTGAGTTAGTGATTTGTTACGCTAATGGTGGATAAGTAGATGAAAATGATTTGTTTAAAGTTTCTGTGGAAAAACTACACGACAAAGAAACTGGAGAGTTAATTTTACAGGGGAAAGTAGGATGGAGTGTAATGAGGAAAGTAGGATGGAGTGTAATGAGGAAAGTAGGATGGAGTGTAATGAGGAAAGTAGGATGGGGTGTAATGAGGAAAGTAGATCGGTGGAAAGAGGTGTTGGGTAGATGGGTGGAAAGTAGTATTGGGTAGATGGGTGGAAAGTAGCGTAAGGAGTCTGATAGAAAGTTGAGCGGAAAGCATGTAGGGATTTTGGTGAAATTTTGGGAGGAAATTAAAAGAGAAGGATTAGTGGAAAGTATAGTGGAAAGTAAGGCTGAAAATAGATACATCTTGAGCAAGTAGAGATTATTGATGCATTCAAAATTTGTACCACACACACACACACACACACACACACACACACACACACACACATAGGGACAGAGAGATAGAAAAAGAAACACAGAGACTTAAGGATATAGAAACATAGACGCAGAAACAAAGAGAGAGAGAGAGAGAGAGAGAGAGAGAGAGAGAGAGAGAGAGAGAGAGAGAGAGAGAGAGACGACTAAGGGGACCAGAAGACTATGAATTATTGGTTATTTTTATCGCCTTTTACCAATTTTTTCAGGGAGGAAGAAGAAAGAAAAATGAATGAAAGTTGTTTAATCAGAAGAGGTGAAATTACTAATAATGTTCTATGTATGAAATACTTATGGTGGTGTGTAGAGAAGTTATGGTGGGTCATGGTGGTGTGTAGAGGCGTTATGGAGGGTCATGGTGGTGTGTAGAGAAGTTATGGTGGGTCATGGTGGGTCATGGTGGTGTGTAGAGGCGTTATGGTGAGTCATGGTGGTGTGTAGAGTGCGTTATGGTAGTGCACAAACCGGTCAATGGTGTTATGAGGCCTCTTAGGGACTCATGAGCATTATGAGGTCATGAGGTTAATAAGGCTTTTAAAGGTTCTCATGAATGAATTTCCTGAACAAGTAGTCTTATATATTGTATTACCGACAGTACAAAAATAATTCTGTACAGCGGTCATTAATTTTGGGGGATTATTACTACTACTACTTTCTACTACTACTACCACTACTACTACTACTACTACTACTACTACTACTACTACTAATAATAATAATAATAATAATAATGCCCCAAAGTCAGTGGACGGCACTAAGAGTTACAGTAAATTTCTACGATCCTTCCTAATTTAGGGATTCCTCAAAAGAGAAAGATCAAATTCGTTCTGGAGAAGTTTGCTACAAGTGTGTTTGATGGTCAAGTGACGAGACACAGTGGTCGAATATCTACTGTACGAACAACTGACACAGTGTAGTAGTTGAATGAGGGTGCGCCAAGTCCGTAGACTTGCGATTGATAGATTGTAGCTCTGAGGTAATCTTTGTATCTCCTTAAGGCGTATTTCCCTCTTGATACAAAACGGACATAATTTCTCCCCTTTTGTCTCCAGCTACCTACTATAGTATCTCTGGGGATAGAGTTAAACAAAAGCATTGGACACTAACCCCAAAATACTGATTCAAAACTACACCGTTCTCGTCTTTTGATCAACTTTTTATTGATTGGTTTATTTGATTCGTGATTCTTGGTGGTGTCGTGGATAAAACACTCGCTTTTTGTGTTTTCTTGAAGGCGAGAATGATCACAATATACTCATGAACAAAATAATGCATGTTATAGATTGACTATTATAACCACCAAGCATATTGGAGTGCAATAAGACCACTAAAACATATTGTTGTTTATAGACGTGTGTGTGTGTGTGTGTGTGTGTGTGTGTGTGTGTGTGTGTGTGTGTGTCAGAAAAGTTAATTTAATTTAAATAGAATGAATTATGTTTGTTTATTGCCCTTTAATTCTCAAGTAGTTAAGGCTTCATACATGATAAATACTTAATATAAAATGTAAATACAGATAAGATGGATTACTGTGTTTGTGTCATTCATCTGTATTACTGGACGACTGAAGACTGTGCTGAGAAAATATGTGAATATATATACATGGTTGTCTATGCATTCTATACATATATATACACGTGTTATGTATAGTGAACGACGAAAATATCTCCCAATTATATCAGATGATTTTTGAAAGCTGGTTAAACATAATGAAATAGTAATCAATGATGAAGATATTGGAACATAAATATTGATTAATGTTATGGAGTCGTAGTGTTTGTAAATAACGTAACTACAGGTTAGGTTACAGTTACAGAGGAAGTTATATAGGCTACCTGACACCTTCAATGTGTATACGAAATCTTTTAAGAGAAGTTGGTAGGAGTGACGAAAGAATACGAAGTGATGGTGAAATGATGATACTACGGTTACAAGACTAGAGATAAAGGAATACTGACTGAGATAGTGACGGACAAAATTGAGGGGCCAGCGGAGGACAGAGTCTGGGATGGATGATTGAAATTAAAAAACTACGGCATGGTCGGTGGCGAAATGCAAAATTGGTAAAGACAACAAGAAAATGTTTGCAGAAATTTATATTAATATGTAAATCAAAATAAATCCTCAACTACAGGGAACTAGAAATTAACACTTCCATCGACTACAAAATTTTCTTGAGGTGCGCACTTGTTTGACTGCCTCCCGCCATCTATCATTATACAAGCCAAGCAAAGGCGCCATGCCATCACACACATGGTCAACAAGACGATACTGAGCTTTGAATACGAATAAGTCATAAATAGGATTAAAGTGTGCCTGAGAATGTGTAAACGCCCCGTAAAAGTCTCACGTCAATTCAGAACCTGTAAATCTCCCCTGATCAGTAACTACCACTACTTAAATTACTACAACGTGGTGTTTTGACTAATAGATCCCGTCACAAACCTCTTAACACACACACACACACACACACACATGCATACATACATACACTTTACGCTCTATAAACTGGATCGCGCCAGACATGACCACCCTGGACTAGCCCTCTAAGTGGTTTAACGTGGTCATGTACCCACTTAAAGCAACTCATTAAGGACCCCTGATTTACCACCCTTGGCTAAAATGTCCTCGTTATCACCTGTTGAAGTCTGCTCCGATACATTGTTTCTTAATGGTGCCTCGTGTTGGTGCGTGTGTAGTGAGCTGTATTACGGTATTTTGGAGGTTCGTGGGAGAGTGAGGGGAGAGTGAACGGGAGTGCTGGGGGAGGTGAGGGGGAGGGGGAGGGGGGAGGGGGAGGGGAGAGGGGGGAATTCTATGGGTGCGTTATTATTATTATTATTATTATTATTATTATTATTATTATTATTATTATTATTATTATTATTTACAATATGCTTATACAAGAGGATGAATAACATGAATGCAACTGAAATTGTACTTTCTCCCTCCACTGTTGCACCGCCCCCGCCACCACTACCCCAACACGCCATCACTTCCACCACTACCCCAACACCATATAGTCATACCCCTCACCCACAAAATCCCCACCACCTCACCCCCTGTACACGCTAACACCCCTCCCTCCCCCACACAACTACCACCTTCACCACGCCCTCCACCACAGGCACACTACAATCACCTCGGCTTCCACTACACCACCACACGCACACTTCACCACCAGCCACCACGGTAAGCAGTCCACCAATGTGACTTTCCTGTTCTTGCTAATACACCTTGTTGTTAAAGTAGAGTGAAGACTAATACTTTGCTAGCGAACATTATGATGACTACGACAAATACACTCTTCTGTAAAACTTGTAGGTTAGATAGGATACGGGAAACTCTGGTCGTTACTCCAGCGTGGTGGTTGTCAGGTCAGGTCAGGTCAGGTCAGGTTAGGTTAGGTTAGGTTCAGTAGCCTTAAATATACTAGTGTGTTTTTGATGTGGCGAAGCTCTCGTTTTAAATGTACTGAACTGTACTGTACGTCTTATTATTACGTAAATAACTCACACGCCACATAGTACCCTGGAACAAATGTGTGTGTGTGAGACAATGAGGAGTTTTGAGCAAGAAGAGAGAGAGAGAGAGAGAGAGAGAGAGAGAGAGAGAGAGAGAGAGAGAGAGAGAGAGAGAGAGGCCTAAACAATGTCTCTGGTCAGTTATATTGATCACTACTGTAATACTCACACCATATCCGTATGCTTCACCACAACTATTACTAATAAATACCACAGTAAAAGTTTTGTAAATGAAATACGTTATAATATTAAAATCTATGTAATAAAAATAAATACAGGAATTTAAAATATTTTTTTATTAACTCAATATTCTTAACAGTACTTATAGAAATATTAGTGAAAATTGATGAAGGTTCTATTTCTTTTGTGGTATAAATATATCAATAAAAATTTAAGTGCGAAGCTTTATAAAAATAATGCACTGATCGTCGCACTTGTGTTAATTACAAAAATCTTGCCCATTTCAACCCACAGGTGAAGCTGGCAAACTGATGGGTGAATTAAGGGCTTCGTGGGCGGTGTGGGTGGCGAGGGCGGTGCTGCTGACCCACATAAGTACAGTTGGTGGGTGGCTGTACATTCTACCTCTGTAGTACAGTATCTTCATGTACATATTTATATTGTTTACTTGTACACCTGTGAATTATCATCAGGTATGCAGGTGTTGTATTAATCTATGACACACACACACACACACACACTAACCTAACCTAACCTAACCTAACCGTCAATAATGAGATTCAATTCATAACAAATCACTATAAAGTTAAAGTAATCACCATCACGTATGAACCAACACCATACTGTAGTTACTCGAGCCACTATACGCTTCGGACACTATATCTAACGAGACACTTGTTAAACCATACTAAACCACCTGTCTGTGTTTGTTTTTTCTTGTGCTTTAAAGCTTTTCTTGTTTTCTTTTGTTTTAGTACTTTAACCCCTTGAGTACGATGGTGTTAACCCCTTGAGTACGATGGCGTTAACCCCTTGAGTACAATGACTTTACCCCTTGTGTATGATGACTTTAACTCATTGAGTACGATGACTTTAACCCGTTGAGTACGATGGTGTTAACCCCTTGAGTACGATAGCGTTAACCCCTTGAGTACGATGACATTAACCTATTGAGTACGATGACTTTAACCCAGTGAGTACGGTGACTTTAACCCCTTGAGTACGATAGCGTTAACCCCTTGAGTACGATGACTTTAACCCATTGAGTACTATGACATTAACCTGTTGAGTACGATGGCATTAACCCTTTAAGTACAATGACTTTAACCCTTGAGTACGATGGCATTAACATATTGAGTACGATGACTGTAACCGTTTGAGTACGGTGACTTTAACCCCCTGAGTACGATGGTGTTAACCCCTTGAGTACGATGGCGGTAACCCCTTGAGTGCCATAACCCACCAACTGACACAAGATAGCACCATAACCCACCAACTGACACAAGGCAGCACCATAACCCACCAACTGACACAGGGCAGCACCATAACCCACCAACTGACACAAGGCAGCACCATAACCCACCAACTGACACAGGGCAGCACCATAACCCACCAACTGACACAAGGCAGCACCATAACCCACCAACTGACACAAGACAACACCATAACCCACCAACTGACACAAGATAGCACCATAACCCACCAACTGACACAAGATAGCACCATAACCCACCAACTGACACAAGACAACACCATAACCCACCAACTGACACAAGATAGCACCATAACCCACCAACTGACACAAGATAGCACCATAACCCACCAACTGACACAAGATAGCACCATAACCCACCAACTGACACAAGGCAGCACCATAACCCACCAACTGACACAAGGCAGCACCATAACCCACCAACTGACACAAGATAGCACCATAACCCACCAACTGACACAAGGCAGCACCATAACCCACCAACTGACACAAGACAGCACCATAACCCACCAACTGACACAAGATAGCACCATAACCCACCAACTGACACAAGATAGCACCATAACCCACCAACTGACACAAGACAGCACCATAACCCACCAACTGACACAAGATAGCACCATAACCCACCAACTGACACAAGGCAGCACCATAACCCACCAACTGACACAAGGCAGCACCATAACCCACCAACTGACACAAGACAGCACCATAACCCACCAACTGACACAAGGCAGCACCATAACCCACCAACTGACACAAGGCAGCACCATAACCCACCAACTGACACAAGGCAGCACCATAACCCACCAACTGACACAAGGCAGCACCATAACCCACCAACTGACACAAGGCAGCACCATAACCCACCAACTGACACAAGGCAGCACCATAACCCACCAACTGACACAGGGCAGCACCATAACCCACCAACTGACACAAGGCAGCACCATAACCCACCAACTGACACAAGGCAGCACCATAACCCACCAACTGACACAAGGCAGCACCATAACCCACCAACTGACACAAGATAGCACCATAACCCACCAACTGACACAAGGCAGCACCATAACCCACCAACTGACACAAGGCAGCACCATAACCCACCAACTGACACAAGGCAGCACCATAACCCACCAACTGACACAAGATAGCACCATAACCCACCAACTGACACAAGATAGCACCATAACCCACTAACTGACATAAAGCAGCACCATAGGACTTTTGTCTATGCTTCCACTTCAGTAGTGATGTCGCGTGTGATATCAACAGCCAACATGGGTGTCAGAGATCCTTTGCAGCGACTAATATTTATCAAAGACACGTTGAAAATGTAGCTGAACGTAACAGAATTTTTTCTAGCTTGAAGATATCTCAGTGTTGCCCAAACTGGCACCTGAGGACATTAAGAACACAAATATTTTACCTGTACAGCTGTCATTTAAAAGTTAATAAAAACTACCACAATACTCAACGTTAAAACTAATATACGAGTATAAAATCACCTAAGAGTTAACAATCCATAAATCAACTTATAACCCGTGACCATTCACAGGAGGGGGCCCGTCTCCAGCTCACCCACCAGATGGCTACTGCTTCAAGATGTTCCAAAACAGTGGAGCTGCTCATCTGAGCTACCCGTTAGTTATTGAAAGCAACTCCAATTCGATATGTCAGTACCGCTGCTATCTTCTGGCAGAAATATACGCCGCCACCCAAGGGTAAGATTATACAGTGCAGTTTAGTTTAGGGCCCCGTAGGGAAGAGCGCATGGGTAAGGCTAAATAGGGAGGACCACAAGTGCTACAAAAACTTGGGAAGGGCTACTTGTGTAAGGGTGGACGCATAATGGTGAACTAATATCACTAAGTAGACTGCTAAATACCGCATTGGAAACACGGCTTCTTGTCCGATCAGCGAAGCAACGGTGGGTCTGGTTAGTACTGGATGGGTGACTGCCTGGTCCTAACAACACCAGATGCTGCTGGTATAAAGACTCTACTAGAAATAAGCTTTTCATGGCTATGTCAGCTGTCCTTGGTCAAACTGAACTGAATATAAATTATCATTATTACCGATGCAGGGATAAAGGGTAAGACTACATACGTAGGAATTATATGATTATCCCTAGCAGGAGGTAATGTTTCTTCTCAGGTGACGCTTCTATCAGACCTTCAAACACAAATGGGTTAGAAGCATTTCTAAATTCCCAGGAACCACTATCTTTTTCCTATTAGCAATATCATTTTCCTTGGCACTATATCTTTCTCTTAGGAGCTGTCATTCTCCCAGGAATTAGCTAAAAAACCTGTCTTTGTTTTCCTAGGGACGTCTGCAGATGTGAAAACACTGTCAAGACTAACTCGATGGACCCTGGCACGTGCAACTTCCATTGTCTGGGTAACAACACTCAGACATGTGGTGGGAGTGACAGTGGCACCTTCATTATAGTTCCAGGTAAGTCAATATAGAGATCCTAGTAAAGCGAAATTAAAGGTGGATCCACACCAACACAGCAATGTTGGTAACATTGTTGTCAACATGTTGAATAAAAGATGTCAACATTGTTGGCACACCAATCAATTTACTTGACATTATTTCTGTTAGCGACATATCTTCCCAAAACTAATGTTGCAAACATTTTTGGTAACACAGTTGCCAACATTTTTTATCAACAATGTAGCGTTGGTGTGGGTCCATGTTAACATGGGTGATTGTACTGTAGGTGAATGAAGTGGAGGTAAGCAAAACCAATGTGAACATAGGTGAATACACAGCTAAAAACTGATGAACAGATATGAAGAATTGAACACAATTAAAAGTAGGTCAACGTAAATACAGTTGAAATTTATCTTCAGTCACACTGAGTGTGCGTCACGTCTGTTTGTAAACACTACAGTATACCCCTCCTGGAGAATAGGTCCATCAGTATTGATGAAACAAGGTAAACTTAGCTAAGTTGAGTTTTTGTTCAGGAAATAAATAAGCTACTTTTGGAAAACACGGGTCAGAGGTCAAGGTCACAGATTGAGGTCAAAGTTCAGTGCTAGGAACAAGGGGTTTGAGGTTGGCGGAACAGCTGTATTTATAGGTTTCCACTTGGTAAAAAATTATTGCAACGTCAAGATATTTTTGCATATTATGTTACCAAGAAGCCTGGGTGAGGTATGCATTATGGAGGGCGTAGAGGCCAGAAGAGAGATAGATCTAAATAAGGTATTATGATGCTACCTGGCACAGCGTACGTCATGTTATGTTATGTTGTTATGTTATGTGATGTTACAATATGTTGTTATGTTATGTGATGTTACAGTATGTTGTTATGTTATGTGATGTTACAGTATGTTGTTATGTTATGTGATGTTACAGTATGTTGTTATGTTATGTGATGTTACAGTATGTTGTTATGCTATGTGATGTTACAGTATGTTGTTATGTTATGTGATGTTATGATATGTTATGTTATGTTTGTTGTTATGTTATGTTATGTAAGTCAGTTGCTGTTATTCTGATAATTAAAAGAAGGAAATCAGTTAATTAACGTAGAGTAGAACTATGATAAACACAGATTACACAGCGGAGGCGATTAGGTTAGGTTAGGTTATGTTAGGTTAGGTGCTATCGTCACCGTAGCTCTTGTGTAACCAGAGCACCAGTAGTAACTCTGGCAGCACTTCTGCTAGAAATTAAATATAAAAACTCATGGCTGGATTTGTCATTAGTAAGGAATTATTATTTGAGATCCAATTAATACTCATTATATCATGTAAGGATTTAGATAATTTTAATCAAATGAGTCATGACTGGAATAATGAATGCCTCTTAAATATTTCGATAAAGGAATATGTTTATGTAACTCATTAACTCATTATCAAGAAGACATATTTTCCAACCAACTACAGTTTTGTCACGTAATGACCGCTCAAGTTAAAACGTAATAAAGGGTTATATAACCTAACCTAACCTAACCTAACCTAACCTAACCTAACCAAACCCAACCTAACCTAAGTAATAATAGGGTGTCTGGTTATCAGGTGAAATAAGTTGGGGGAGGGAAGGGAAGGGAAGGGGAGGAGAGGGGAGGGGAGGGGGTCAAGTCTTCAGGTGAACGTAACTTTCTCTCTAATAGCGTCAATGGTGGAACCAGCCGGGTATGCAGAAGCAATGGGGGTCATGAATGAAGAACCAATGTCAACAATACAATCAACAATAATAGGAACAACACCAACACAACCACTAACAACAACAACACAAATACCAAGACAACCACGAACAACAACAACACAAATACCAACACAACCACTAACAACAACAACACAAATACCAACACAACCACTAACAACAACAACACAAATACCAAGACAACCACGAACAACAACAACACAAATACCAACACAACCACTAACAACAACAACACAACCACTAACAACAACAACACAACCATTAACAACAACAGTAACAACACAACCTCAGACAACATCACTCTCCACAACCACTGAACAACAAACGACATCAGCCACAACCACCACACTCATCACAACACCCAACACAGGCGGCAACACCACCGTCACCACCAACACCACACCACCACCACACACCACAACCCTTCCCAACACCAGCATCACCACTGCCCAGACCATTAATACCGGAATTACTGGACTCGGTAAGTAATGAATATCAATATTATAAAGTTATCAATAATGTAACATATATTCTCATTGTTATATTAAAAAAAATCAATGTCTAATTTTTACAGCTGTTGGCTTTAATGTTTGAAAAAACTCTCATGATACAATATATTCATGAATTTTCATTTCAAAGTTTAAATTTTTATTGCAAGAATTTTGTGATAATTTTATTGATTGCAGTATTTTCTTATCGCTATAATTCTTTTACATGTGAGTAATTTATTAACGTTATTACTAAAATATATTTCGTATACTGTATAACAAAATAATTTAGTGTTTTTCTATATCATTCTCTCATAATTTAGCACTATAACTAAACCTGACTTTCCTTTATAACAGTAATGACTCTAATACACTAACGGTTGCCCGGCTCATCTAACAACTTGTATTTATTTATATTTATTTAAAGTTGTTATTCTTCTTCCCGGAGAAACTGACGAAAACTAAAAAAAAAAAAATAGCAATATTTCGTATTTTTCAGATATCTTGGTCTTCTCTCTCTCTCTCTATCCCTCTACTTGTCTTTTTCTTCACCTGTATGAGACAATATGAATGTAAATTAGGGTCAAATATCCCTATATAGTACTACAGTGATCAAATAATTTGTTTGTGTGTCTGTGGAGTGGATATGGTTGTCACTGTTTTACATTACCAACTTTGATACTAAATATTGTTAAGTTTGTGTTCTTAAAGTTAGTGTGTCGAACAAAATGTTGTGTTAAACCGAGCAATTGTTTATTTATTTGCCACCGAAGCTGAAATCTATTGTTTTTAATAAATTATGTTAATGTAATAATATAATATAACCAGTGAATCATTTTATCAATTTATTTTAGTATAAACAATTAATGTATGGAATTACTGACTTACAATTATACAAAATTATCTCGAATTGAGTAAATATTTCATGGTAGAAAATTAGTTTTATTGGATTAAAAGAGAATCGTGATTATTATATTATATTTTATACTTTAAGTCAGTAGGTTTTGTTATATTAAAATAAAACAAATATAACATTGAAAATAAAAGTAAAATAAAAGTAAATAAAAGTAAAGTAACAGTAAAATAAAAGTAAAATAAATGTAAAATAAAAGTAAAATAAATATATCATTAGTTAATTTTCCTGTCAGAATATATCCGTACATGTACAGTATCTATGGCTGAACTTACAGCACCATCCATATACTGTACATACACCGACTATACACAAACACCGTCCACACACAAACACACACACACAACACTTCCTACAATGTCAAGTAACACAGTACACACTTGTTGTATCATCGTAGTGGACGCCAGAACCTCGCCAGTATAAGATAATGTTGGGGTCCTTCCTGGCTTAAGCCCGCCCGGTAGTGGCTTGGGGGGGGGGGGAGTAAGCGACGGCAAGGGAGGGAGGGAGTAGGAAAGGGGAGGGAGGGAGTAGGAGGGGTGAGGACTTAATAGGGTGGGTTAAGAGAGGATGAGAGAGAGAGAGAGAGAGAGAGAGAGAGTTACCACACTTAGGATGTAGTGGATTGAACAGTGTCAAAGCAACAGAGGAAAAGCAGCCCAGCCAACTCAGATAAGAAAACACTCCTTCAACTTTATAAAACTCTCGTACGTCATTGTCTATACTATTTCACACACGTACTTCACACCACTAGAAAAGGGATAACATGTTGACTAAAATTTTTCCTGAACTAAATTGCATCGATTATCTAGGTAAGCTTGAGGGAGGGGGGGGGGGGATGATGGAAGACGTAAACTCAGATGACTTCTTCAAGATATCAAGGCGTCACAGCTTCATGGCCGCATGGTTGTCATGAAGAATGAATATAAGGAAGTATTTTTCCACATGGAGGCTGGGAGCAAGAACAGTACTGGGGTTCAAAACAGAATACAGTACTAAGGACAGTGTGCGATCCTACATAACACAGACTACTGGCCTGCCTCCCCTGTAGCGACAGATAGGTAGACATATATATTTGTAGATATTTATTCTGTAAAAAGTCATACAAGTTCACATTGTTTCAGCATGTATATAAACAGTACAGGTATACAATGGAAATAGACAGTTCAAGCTTTAGGTATATATATTTTTCACATAGACAGTTCAGCTATGCAAACAATGGTGAGCAGTGAGTTGATTCGACCAAGGGTAACCCATATAAATCCATCATAAGCCTCCCCTAGTTGTGGTAGCTCTTAGGTATACAGTATATTGGTATACTTGTATTATATTTTGTTCACTGTCCTGTTAGGAATCTATAATTCATTAAATAATTTCCTTAATGCTAATTTACGTAAGATAATGAGTCCAAAAATAGTGCACTTTCAAGTTCTATACGTTAAAATACCCATCAAAATATATAAGGTAATAATATAAATTCAATACAGTAAAACACATTAGTTTTCATAGATTTAACTAAGTAATCCATTTCATTAAATTAAAGAAAACCAATAGCTAATGATGCCAAAGAAAATGGAACGAACCCGAAGTAAATTAATCAAGGCGAGACAAAGCTATTTTCTGAAACACGAAGCTGTTGAGGTTAAGTGTTAGTATTGTTTACACAAGAGAGATATCGTTACAAACAAGCCATGGAAGTCTAAGGAATAAATATCCAATCAATTGTTTACTAAAGTACACCCCCCAAAAACTAATCCATACAATGAATTCCTTCTAAACCATAACAATTTAAATACATCAACGAAAATCCCCCCCCAAATAATAACTCTCTGAGTGTCTTGCCGAGCGCGAGAGTCCAATACTCGCTTTCCCCACCTTATCGAAGACTTTGCGATACATTATTGGAATTCTGGGCCGCGGCAGAATAAACAGAGGCTATCAATAAGTGAATGGAGTGTAACAAGAAGATTCCCATTCGCCACACGTACGCCCTAAGGGGTTCAAGCGCTCTTAGACAGGATTAGAAGCCACGGGTGATACATTTCTGATGTGGCGGCGCCTCACTCTCTCTCTCTATACTCACACACCGCACTGGGATTTCTTTAAGGGAAACTCTAGGTTGACTTCGTGATTTGTGTGTGTGTGTGTGTGTGTGTGTGTGTGTGTATTTGAGCGTCCATTTTTGTGTGTGTACGTATTTTTCTGCATGTGTACTCCTATGCCAAGCTAGCCAATCAATACACGATGACCGAATAGATATACTTACACGCATATACAAACAAACACAAGGCTATGACACACACACACAGACACACACACACACACAGACACACACACACAGGAGTCGTAGACCCTCAGCAATTTGGCAACATGAAAACTTCCTCCACCACTCACTGTCTTGTCAGCTTTCTCGATTACATATACCGCCATCTCGAGAAACGAAAAATGTCTGTAGCTGTCGCCTTCATTGATTTCACTAAAGCGTTCGACCTAGTCGACCACAATATAATCATCAACAAAGCTATTGACCTCGGGCTTCGAAGAAGCCTCATACCATGGCTTACAGACTTCCTCAGTGACCGACGCCAAGCTGTACGCTTCCGAGGGGCTGTCTCCACCTTTCAGTCACTCACCTGTGGCGTCCCCCAAGGCACCAAGATGGGACCACTCTGCTTCCTTATGCTCATCAATGATGCCCTAAGAGAAACCTCTGCTCGCTGGAAATATGTCGACGACTCCACCATTGGGATCAGCGTCAACAATTCTGCTCCCAACTATACCGCCCTTCAGGATTTATTGAACAGTCTCCAAAACTGGGCTACCAACAACCATGTCACCATCAACCATACCAAGACCATGGTTATGCACATCAACCTCTCCTCCGACATTGTCCCACCTCCTTCCATTACTCTAGGTCCGAACACACTCCAGGTTGTAGATTCCACGAAGCTCCTCGGCGTCACCATAGACAACAAACTAAATTGGAAACCACACGTCAATGAAGTTGTCAAATCCTCCAGTTTCCGTCTCCACCTCCTCCGCCGACTCAAGTCCCTCGGAGTTCCTGCACACGAGCTCCTCAGTGTTTACACAACATTCATACTTCCCAAGCTCACCTATGCCTCCCCCACCTGGTCTTCCTCCCTAAATGCCACACAACGTAAACACCTAGAAAAAGTGCAAAAGAGGGCATGCAAGATTATTCTCTCCCCCTCCTACTCCACATATCAAGAAGCGCTCAACACACTGACCCTTTCCACTCTCACTGACCATCACCACGACCTCATCTGCAAATTTGGTAAGAAGCTTCTACACCATCCCCGACACCGGCTCCTACTACCACCCGAGGTCCCTTGTCCGAGAATTGCTGTTCGACACCACAACCGCATCCAGCCCATACGTGCACGAACTGATCGCTATAAGAACAGCCCAGTCCCAACCATTGTAAAAATTATCAATAACTTGTAATACTGTAACACTGTCACTATGTTGAAATGAACTGTAGTTTGAGCTTTTCCCCATCTAAGTTATTATATGTCTTATTTGTGTCACTCATGTTACTTGTATATTATTTGTAATTCGTAACCCATTCCCCAAATATGTAATTGTATATTTTCAGCCTTCTGGCTGCCAAGCTCTTTCAATAAACCGTTAATTATTATTATTATTATTATTACAGACACACACACACACACACACACACACACACACACACACACACACACACAGACACACACACACACACACACACAGACACACACACACACACACACACACACACACAGACACACACAATACCATATACACTATCTACCTCCCCTTTCCTCTCCTCTCTTTTTCCAACCTCCTCACACAAACATCAAATCCTCCTCCTCTCCCACCTCATCCACCTTCTCCTCTCCTCCTTCACACACATACTCATCCACCCCTTCTCTCCTACCCTTCCTCCTTCACCCTTCCTCACCCACCCCTACTCCACGCCTCCTCCTTCACCCACATCCTCCCTCACACCCTCCTATCCCACCCCTCCACGCCTCCTCCTTCACCCACATCCTCCCTCACACCCTCCTATCCCACCTCTCCACGCCTCCTCCTTCACCCACATCCTCCCTCACCCCTCCTATCCCACCTCTCCACGCCTCCTCCTTCACCCACATCCTCCCTCACACCCTCCTATCCTACCTCTCCACGCCTCCTCCTTCACCACATCCTCCCCACCCTCCTATCCCACCCCACCACGCCCTCCTTCACCCACATCCTCCCTCACACCTCCTATCCCACCTCTCCACCACCTCCTTCACCCACATCCTCACACCCTCCTATCCTACCTCTCCACGCCTCCTCCTTCACCCACATCCTCCCTCACCCCTCCTATCCCACCTCTCCACGCTTCCTCCTTCACCCACATCCTCCTCTCCCCCCTCCTATCCCACCTCTCCACGCCTCCTCCTCTCCCCACATCCTCCTCTCCCCCCTCTTCTCCCCACAAACACACCTAAACACCCAACAGGTAAGCCGCTAGCAATAAAACACGAGGAATATTTCCATTTAGATTATCAATAAATCCGATTATTGTCCCGACACACTACAACAACACACTGACTCAATACATAGACTCACTGACTCACTTGATAGACTCACTGACTCACTTGATAGACTCACTGACTCAATACATAGACTCACTGACTCACTTGATAGACTCACTGACTCAATACATAGACTCACTGACTCACTTGATAGACTCACTGACTCAATACATAGACTCACTGACTCACTTGATAGACTCACTGACTCACTTGATAGACTCACTGACTCACTTGATAGACTCACTGACTCACTTGATAGACTCACTGACTCAATACATAGACTCACTGACTCACTTGATAGACTCACTGACTCAATACATAGACTCACTGACTCACTTGATAGACTCACTGACTCACTTGATAGACTCACTGACTCAATACATTCACTCACTGAATTGATAGAGACTTGATTAAACGTTTGATTTCATAAACTGAGTGACGATAGACCGAGTAACTTAATAGACTGATTTGAGATCTTGAATGACTGTTGGCTTTTCAGCTTCTAAAGGTGAGAGAGAGAGAGAGAGAGAGAGAGAGAGAGAGAGAGAGAGAGAGAGAGAGAGAGAGAGAGCAGCCACACTCTATGACTCTCTCACTCCATATTTCCGGGTCGTGTTACCAAGCGAGGAAAATATGTTGATGGATGTATGTAAATTACTAATGTGATTTTTATATGAAGGGGAACAACTCGTGTGTGTGTGTGTGTGTGTGTGTGTGTGTGTGTGTGTGTGTGTGTGTGTGTGTGTGTGTGTGTGTGTGTGTGTGGTTTACTGGTGAAATGAATAACTTTAATTGTTTTAAGTTAATCTACTGCATTTTATCATAACCTAACCTAACCAAACTATATTTTAATTAGGCTCATAACAACACTAATCATCTAAAGTTTATCTTATGACACATGTATACCTGTGTGTGTGTTATATACTGTATGTATGTATGTATTCATATATCAGGCTACAGGTGCATGTACTGTGTGTGTGTGTGTGTGTGTGTGTGTGTGTGTGGGCGTGAAGGAGGGGAGAAAATCCCTGTGTGGGAAGCTTAGTGGTGAGGGGCGGCATATCCTCCCTCACCTGGGCGGGGAGTGTTGGGGGGGTGAGGGAGAGGGAGAGGGAGGGAGGGAAAGTTACAATAACATGAGAAAAGGAACAATGACCCGCTGCAAGAGGATCACACACACACACACACACACACACACACACACACACACACACACACACACACACACACACACACGCACACACGCACACACAGACACACACACACACACACACACACACACACACACGCGCGCGCACACACACACACACACACACACACACACACGCACACGCACACACGCACACACACTTTCATGCCATATGCATTTTAAAGAAAAAAACCGGACACGTGGATGGAAGGACTTAAAGGAGAGATAAAAGCAGAGAAATGAGACGAGAGAGAGAGAGAGAGAGAGAGAGAGAGAGAGAGAGAGAGAGAGAGAGAGAGAGAGAGAGATAAAACCAGCGAGACTGTGAGAGCGCGAGCGTGCGTGTGTGTGTGTGTGTGTGTGTGTGTGTGTGTGTGTGTGTGTGTGTGTGTGAAGGGGGATGGCAGAGTGGAATAAGGGTCAAGAGATAATTGAGAAAGGGGAGGTGAAGAGGCAGAATCGGAGGAGAGAAGAGGAGAAGAGGAGAAGAGGTAGATAAAATGAAACAGGGGGAGGAGGGAAGGAGAGGGAGACAGGTGAGGAGAGGATGAGGGAGAGGCAGATAGGAAGGGGAGGAGGGAAAGAGGGAAAGGAAAAGTGAGAGGGAAGGGAAGAAGGTGTAATGGGAGGGGAAGAGAGAGTGGGAAGTGAAGGGTTGGAGGAAAAGGGGGAAGGGAGGAGAGGAAGAGAAGTAAAGGAGGAGAGGAAGAGAAGAGGGGGGTGAGGGTGAAGGAATAAAGGTGTGGAAACAAATAGGGTAAAGGTGGATAAAAGGTGGGGGAAGATAAAAGGTAAGACGAGGAAGGAAGGGGAGGGAAGAGAAGGAGAGAAGAAGGAAGGAGGGAGAGATGCAAAGAAGGAAGGAGATTGAAGGAAGATGATTGGGGGAGAAGGAAGGGAGATAGGGAAATGGATCAAGGAGGAAGGACAAATGAAGGAAGGAGGAAGGAACAGATGCAGTGAAAAGGAGGGACAAATGGAGGGAAAAGGAGGGACAAATGGAGGGAGAACGAGGAGGGAGGTGGAGGGACAAGTTGGAGAACCTCAAAGGGATGATCATTCGTTCCAAAACTTATCGTGATGGACCATCCTTACCTTCCCTCCCTCCACCACACACACACACACACACACACACACACACACACACACGACTAATTAACCACCAATATTTCCTCTTTTTACCCTAACATACTCCTGGCATCATCTTACCCTCCCCAAGGCTACGTGTAAATCATCAATGAACGACTGCCTCAATCCCGTTCATTTTTACACGTGTTCTCTCCAACCCTCGTCTTGTGTGTGTGCTGTAGCTCTAAGTCTATCACTAATTAACCAACATACCCCTCCCCTCCCCCCCTCCCCCTTCCCCTCCCCCTTTTTAAAAACATGTTCTTGGCCTCCTCCCCTTCTTCTTCTTCTTCCCCTCTTCAATTCCCCTCAAAATAGGAAAAAAAGATATGGCCCGCACCCCCTCCTTTCCACCCCCACAAAAAAAAATAATCGTTCCTGTTATTGATTGATGAAGTTCTTCAGAACCTTGTAATTAATGACTCACCTTCACGCTGGGGCAAAAAACAGTCTTCGAAATGCTGTTCCAAAACTCTGGTTACCTGACTTTTTTTTTTTTTATTTTCGTTGTGGTTGTGGTTGTGGTTGTGGTTGTGGTTGTCAGTTGGTGCGGAGATAATTGTTCTCACGGGTTTTTCTCTCAGGTTTGAGTTAGATCGTCTACACAGGTATGGAGGATCACTTACTGTAAGGTATTGGGGAAAATGATTAAGAGATTTTCAGGTATTAGACAGATCTCGATGATGATTTTTTCAGCTGTTAAGAGTACCGCACTGCTACTGATGCTACTACTTTAATAATAATAATAATAGAAATATAAGAAATTGGTGTACTTGGTCCTTCTCTCTTTGGGGGAAGTATCTCACCATGAGCCAGATGTTGACTAGACCAGGTGTCTTAGTAAACCTCAGCGAGAGTAACGACGGCCTGGCCAGACCTCACACTGCACTCACTACTAGAGACTTGCAAAGACCGTGTGCCTACCAGCATATTACTAATGTTACGAAGTGATAAATATTACTACTATTATGTGGCAACTGTGAAAACACAAAGATTACCAAGCAACACCCAACACCGTGACCAACAGCCTATAGAGTTCTCCTGGAGAGATACCAATGAGTCGAGATCCAAGTATCAACCACAAAGTAACTCTGTTAGAGGATAACACTCAACTAAAGACACACTTGAGGTTAATAATACCCCGGGTGGTCTAACTGGATAACTAAAGACGGCATAATGGTCTTGGGTTTGTTGAATACAAGCAGAACCTGGTGAGCAACGCCTGGAATCAACACAAAACACTGGCCACCTGCACGAACACGTCAACGTTTTTACACCAGACCCTGACAGAGTACATTGTGTGGGAAGACAAACATTCTTTTTTTATTTCCTGTCTCGTGATGTGGTCTATCGTTACCGCAAGAAACACAAAGGAGGCCAGAGTTTTATCCAAGAGGACCTGTGACCCGGTAGGCACTGTTGAAATGGAGGCGTGTGAGGGTGCCAGAGAACAAAGGAAATTCACCAGTTTCAGCTACTGGATCCTGGTCGTGTATCTAGAGCATGTGGCAGTGAGGGAAGTAAGAGGTCCTCATCATCCTCCCAACAGTCCCTTACCTATTTCCTCCCTCGCAGCGTGAGGTGATACGTGAGGTTGTCGGCTCACTCCATCCCTCACCTACTCAGGCTCTACCGACCTCTTCCCGCCCTCCCCCAGTGAGCTCAACCGGAATCAACGGCAACATCACCAGCGAGGACACAGAACCAACAGTCTCAGTCAACCGCTGTGGCAAATCGTTCCCTCCAACACGAGAGAAATAAATTACTAATATTAAAAAGATAAACTCCTATAAAATGTATAAAAGCTCTAACTTGTGATGAGGTATTGCAGAGTATTTTGACAAGAGTAACACAGGCAGTTACTATTAAGAAACTAAACATGAAAAGTCAATCCAAATCCTCAGACGTCACTTAAGGTGGTGGACCCTCACACAGCGCCCACCATACTAATAATTACGTTATTAATATTGACACAAACTCAGCAAGAAATGCTCTTTAATCCATTGAGTACGATGACAACCCCTTAAGTCACCAAGTCACCGTAGACCAGGGCTTAAGTCATCGTACTCAATAGATTAAATCATCGTACTTGAGGAGTTAAATTATCGTACTCGAGGGGTTTTCATTGTACTCAAAGGGTGAGTGACCATGAGGATAAACACAACTATCCACAAAAGAAACAAAGAAATGAAGTGATAGTCTGGGGGCGACCTGTTGGATACCATTAAACAAGAGAGGGAGAGAGAGAGGCGCGGATAATGACAACATTCCTCTGAGCATCATTAAAACAGCGACTCACTCTTGTTGTCACCTGGTGTCTTACATACAAGCAATTTATTCTCTACAGACGCATTTCCACATATAAAACAAAAGTTACAAAATCCACCTCAAATCCGGTGACAAAAGCCTGCACAAGAATTACTGCAATATATCAGCCAGTTCTTCCTGCTCCCCCAGTAACATTATCACTATAGAATCCCTGTTTGTCTGTATGGGCAGAATGGTCACCAGGTAGTGCCCATCTATCTGGCAACGTGAACAGTGTAAACACCTTTGATGATGGCCAGTACACTATTGGACTGGTCCATAGATCTCTCACATGTTTCTCGTTGACTGCACCATAGTATACTCATAAGACTAGACTACTGGCATTAGAGGCTTATATAAATGGCTCGACTCTTATCAACTTACACTTTAATACTATAATGACTACCAGTAATCTGTTTGTCTGTCATGTAAATCCTCCTTCCTTAATACAACACCAATAACTGTGAATTAGCTGCAATAACTAAATAAAATAAACTATGACATTTTCCACACAAGTCTTGGGCTCCTGTTTACTGGAGAACATTTCTTAAATAACAACACTTCACAAAGTTTGCTTCATTAATATTATTATTGATGGTTACTTATGCTGGTGTACACTCATTCAGTATTTACAAACTACAATAAAAAGCTATGTGCTGTCGTATACCTGACGCATTATTCGCTAGATACAGAAGAATGTTTACAAAGTACTTTAATTTACTGCTTTAAGCTGCCTTGGTTATCACAGACATTACCACTCGCTTACGAACGATACCAAGCTTGAAATACTGACCAGACTAACGATACCAAGCTTGAAATAACTGCCCACACTAACAATGCCAAACTTGAAATACTGGCGACACTAACAATACCAAGCTTGAAATAACTGCCCACGCGAACAATACCAACCTTGAAATAACTAGCCACACTAACAATACCAAGCTTGAAATAACTGCCCACGCGAACAATACCAACCTTGAAATAACTAGCCACACTAACAATACCAAGCTTGAAATAACTGGCCACACTAATGACGTGAAGCTGTTGCAATCTACGGACATCATTGCTCACTACTGTACGATATTTATTTACAAATTTCTTTACCACTGTGACTAACAATGAATACTTTTGACTTAGCACAATCTTGAGACACTCTATAATGAGCCGTGACTTACAGAGGTACATCACTGATTCAAACCTCACCACATCGTCCAGGAGAGAAAACACTGCACTGTGAAAACCATTAATGCACCTCAGTAAATACGCCTCTTTTTTTTAATATAGTGTTAATTTCAGGTGTTGTTAATATGACGTCAATACATACCGTGTCCAGAATGAATAAAGTATACATATAAAAAGCTCTCCTTGTCTATCAGTTTATTACTAATATTAACTTCAGTATAAACTTTAGACAACTGACCTGCTTATGAGATGCTGTCTTGAGTTCACTCTTTATGATTATATTATGAGAAAACCAGATCATTGTCCTCATTTGACATATATTTTATACACTTCAGCATCACAGGGAGCCATGTATGACTATTGGACTGTAGTGTAGTTTCTGGGTTTTTTTTTATATAGTTGACACGTAAATAGTCTCACCAGCAAAATAAACATGGCATCCGTCAGAGAGCGCCAGGATAAAAGTTTCTGTTGTTGTTTGTGTTAAATGGTTTACCTGACAGTGTTATTCTCACCGCTCAACCTTTCCTACCTGTAGTCTTGTATAATAATAAAAATATATATGTAACAGAGAATATACCAGTGAATAACGTTTGTATATTTACGTTTTATTTATCTACCTGGGTAAAAGGTATAGATTGGTACTAGCGATCACACCTGCCAGAGACAATTGCCATCACCGTAAGATTAGACACCCCAGCTTATCCCACCTGAATATTAACCACCCTAACCTAACCTAACCTAATTTAACATCCAGGTGACATGAGGGTGGTTGATTAGATGAAATAAGCTGGGTTGTCTAATCTTCAGGTTGTGACTATAACACGCTGGTTGTGACTATACCACGACCCAACAACAACCTGCCATAATGCTCTCACAACTAAACTGAGGTCCACCCATACACTGAGTCTTACACAAGTATCATGTAGAGAAAAAATAATAATAATTACCTTCCAAGGGTCATTAGCACGACTGTATTATAGTGTTTCTGTGTCGTTGGTTAATGAGGTATGTTGATGTGGCCAGGTGAGGCAGGTGTGTCACTGCTCTCACCTGGCGAGTGTTTAGAACATTATATTGATGAGTTATGTTCCGAGCAGTTTTGTCAGTGATTCTGTATTGTATTGTATCAACAAACACATACATACATATATAATAATGGTTGTCCCTCGTGTAACGAGGATGGCCGGCCCAAGGGCCACCTAGGCGTGAGTTTGTTTAAGGTGTAGAAGCTGTCGCCCACACAAAAACCACACCCTAAGTTAACGAGCTGCATGACCCAGTGTCAAGGAATAGTCCGAGAAGACCGGACAACTCACCAACAGCACTGGCTAACCATTACCCCGGAATACGATACATAAATTGAATAACATCCAGATTCCCAATTACTGCTGGGGAGACAGAGGCAAATGACGTAAAGAAACTTGCCAATAGTCTTACCCTGCCCGGGGATCGAACCCGGGTTCGCTTGCTTGTGAGGCGAGCGTGCTGACCATTGCACCACATATACATACATACATACCGGGCAAGAATAGCATTATCACGATACATACTGGTCATCAGGTGTTCAGTAGTAACAAAGGATCCATCACTCTGACAATTACACCTAGTTTGAAGTAGATACTCCAGCCCAGTTGTCAAGAGGTAACACTTCATAAATATCATGGCCCCAGGGAATTAATATTTCAGTAATAATTGGAACATAGGAATTATGTTTCAGAAATATTGGAACAAACATTCTGACTATACCTGCATTAATGAAGTGATGTTTTACCTGTGTTATTTTTTCAATCTGTCACACACACACACACACACACACGTACACACACACACACACACACACACACACACACACACACACACAC
The DNA here is from genome assembly GCA_958450375.1 of Homarus gammarus. Classification (NCBI taxonomy): domain Eukaryota; kingdom Metazoa; phylum Arthropoda; class Malacostraca; order Decapoda; family Nephropidae; genus Homarus; species Homarus gammarus. Next base: position 3,392,230 of record CAUDMG010000658.1, on the reverse strand, counting down.
ACTTTTATTTGTATACATCACCATAATATTTACCGCCAAACCACAACTATTTTAACTCAATACATTACCATCTTACATATTATGATTATTTTCTACTTTACATTTTTTTACTTTACGTGTTGTGATTATCCTTCAGGTGATAAACAAATAACATAGAAAAGAATAAGAAGAAAATAAGAGTCAGAAGCAGAAGCATTTAACTCTTGGGTCAAGTCGTTCATGGCGTGTTAGAGTCTCCCTCATGACACGACTGCCAGGAGGTCGTTAGCGCCAAGTTGATGCCGCCTTAACGACCCTGAACCCTCGTTTGGTACGCATGCGTGTGGATTGTTTGTCAGGAGTTAACAGCCGGTCCCGCTGGTGGATGGTCGGGTCTAAAATTTTGGAAAATGGGGGCTGAAAAATGGTGACTGTCCAGGCGGTCCCTAGTCTTAAGGGATCACATCTAGCCTTCAGAGTTGTAGCTCCCAGTCCTCGTAGGCCCCAGTGTTCATGGGGCCTATAGTTCGAATGGGCCCGAATCTTAAAGGGATAGATTAAGGACCCATTATGACTGAGACCTATTAAGTCTGGTCGATTAGGTTCTGGGGTCATTTAACTTAACCGTGTGTGTGTGTGTGTGTGTGTGTGTGTGTGTGACTTGTGCATTGTGCCTTGTCATCTGTTTGTGCAAGAGGGTACACGAGAGTAAGGGGTATAAGGGGGTGAGGGAGGGGTATAAGGGGGAGAGAGAAGGGTATAAGGGGGTGAGGGAGGGGTATAAGGGGGTGAGGCAGGGGTATAAGGGGGTGAGGGAGGGGTATAAGGGGGGTGAGGGAGGGGTATAAGGGGGTGAGGCAGGGGTATAAGGGGGTGAGGGAGGGGTATAAGGGGGTGAGGCAGGGGTATAAGGGGGTGAGGCAGGGGTATAAGGGGGTGAGGCAGGGGTATAAGGGGGTGAGGCAGGAGTATAAGGGGGTGAGGCAGGGGTATAAGGGGGTGAGGCAGGGGTATAAGGGGGTGAGGCAGGGGTATAAGGGGGTGAGAGAAGGGTATAAGGGGGTGAGGCAGGGGTATAAGGGGGTGGGGGAGGGGTACAAGGGAGTGAGGGAGGGAGGGGGTATGAACACTAAAAGATATCGTACTGGACAATAAACAGTTCCTACCAACAACTCTTAAAAATAATAATATGAAAAACTCTCAATAACATTACGAGTTTTTGATCTTTGTGGCGATAAAGTTATAAATTTACATTATTAAAATTTGTTAAGTCTATTTATAAAGGATAATAATGATAAGGTTGTTGTAATAATCGTGCGCCTGACAACCACTCAACCAGAAAGAACTCTCAGTAAGTTAGTCAGTCAGAGAACAAAGGCATAATATGATAACTCTAGATGGAAGTTTACTTTTAATGGACATAAATAAAATAAGTAACAAATATAAGTGTACATACAAGAGAATACAAGACTCCCTTACGTGGAGCAGTTCTCGCTGTCTCCACTCATTGTTCATGCATGAGACGACACCTGACCTGACCTGACCTGACCTCGCGGGGCTGCCTCACCTTATACGTTATACAAACATACACACACACACACACCAGCGAGCGTCTTATTATACTGTACCTGCAGGGTGAAGGAAAAGGAGAGAGAGAGAGAGAGAGAGAGAGAGAGAGAGAGAGAGAGAGAGAGAGAGAGAGAGAGAGAGAGAGAGAGAGAGAGACGAAGAAACACGAAAATATATAAATACATCATGTGTCTCTCCCTCGCGTGTTAACCTGCACTGGCGGGAGACAAGACAAAAACATCCCAGCAGACCACAGCCCAGAAAACAAGTGAAGATCGAGCGAAGAGGAGAAGGAGGATGGGGGAGGTGCAGGGGTAAGACGAATCTTTATTTCTTTATCTGCTTTTATCTTGTGCATCTTGGTGTCATGTAGGGAAGAAGATGAAGAAATATAACAAGGAGATAAAATGTGAGAATGGCGGAGAAATGTATCCAGAGTAATTGGGAAATATTGAGTGAAAAAGAGGAGGAGAAGAAGGAGGTAGAGAGAGGGAAGAAGAGCGAGAAAGATGGGGGTAACAGAGAGGGAGAAATAGGAGAGGAGAAGGAGGAGGAGAAGGAAAAGGATGAGGTAGGAGAAGGAAGAGGAGAAGGAGAGAAGGTGCAGAGTTGAGATGAATCTTATTTATCTAAGATGAACTTTACATAAAAATTAAGGAAAATGAGACAAGAAAGAAAGAAAGAAGAAAAATACTTACGATTTTGATAAAGAAAAAGTTTGAGAAGAAGACGAAGAAGAGGCGGTGGAGGAGAAGGAAGCATGTACAAAGGTAAAATGAATCTTATTTTATTATTCATTTTCATCATGAGGATCTGTCTACTACACGGCGACCAAGTTAGGGATAACACGATAAAACATAATGAGATTAGGGGGAAGAGGGAGGGAGAGAGAGAGAGAGAGAAAGGGAGGGGAGAGGGAGGGAGAATAGCGTTGGGAGGGAGTGAGGTGGACGGGAGGGGTGGGGATGATGGAATGAGGATGAGAGGGGAGAAAGGGGAGGGGAAGGGGTAAGAGGGGAGGGGAAGGGGAAGGAGGAGAAAGGGAGGAAGATTGGGAGGGCGGGGTGAGGGGGGGCCAGGTGAGGTGGCGGAGGAAGTAGGAGAGGGAAAAGGGAAAGAGGGTTGGAAGGAAGGGGGAGGGGAAGGGTAGAGGAAGGGGGAGGGGCAGGTAACTCAGTCATATATTCAACAAGATAAAGGAAGCCTTGATATGGTTTGCATGTGACTCTCTCTCTCTCTCTCTCTCTCTCTGTTTGTTAGTTAATCATTCTCACTCTCTTGTTTCCTCTTTGTTGTTCTGTCTGTCTCTTTCTCTCTCTCTTACTGTCCTTCAATCCGTCTTATTTATCTTTCCTTCTCTTTGTGTTTCCCTGATGTTGGTTTGATTGTTCCTCTAATCCCTTTCCTTCCTTCTCCTTCTATTCTCTCTCTCTCTCCCATTCTCCTTCTACCCCTCTCTCTCTCCCACTCTCCTTCTACCCCTCTCTCTCTCTCCCACTCTCTCATGACTCTGACCTATATATACTGTTAATGAATGATGTATTTCTTTGTGTATGAACCTCTGTCCTGTGTGTCAGTGAGAAGTGATACCACCCTCAGTGTCAAGACCTGATTGAATTACTCAGAATAGGCAAACTGTACTACAAGATTTGTCAATAAATTTGTTAAACTAAATTCTCTCCCTCCCTCCCCCTCTCACCCATCCTGCCTACCTCCCGCTTTTCCAGCATCTCTCCCTCTCCCATCCCCCCTTCCTTCCCTTTCTCCTCCCTCCCTCCCTTTCCCATCCCCCCTTCCTTCCCTCCTCCCTCCCAACACATAAACTTCCCTAATAACACAATTACTTGAGCTGCTCGGGGTCGGGGAATGTGAAGCCATTTAAGGTCATTTGTAGAGGTCATTTATGAGGTCATTTATGAGGTACTTTCGGCTACTTTTTGAGGCAATTTATGAGGTGAAATATATGAGGTAATCTTTGTGGGGGTCGTTTATGAGGTCATTTATGAGGTGTTATTAAGGCTGTTTGTGAGGTCATTAACAAAGGTCATTATAGTCTGTCCAGAGTCATATATAAAGTCATTTGAGGTCATTAGCGAGGGTTATTTAAAGCCATTTAGTCATCAGGTGAAGTCAGGTCAGGTGGTATACATTGTTTATTGGGTAGACTATGAGGTCATTTGTAAGGTCATCTTTAGTCATAACAGATCACTTTAGACTCGGCAAGCATGAACTCTGCTCGCTTCCTTGTTGGGCGCTGTAAACACTTTTTGCGCTACGCCTTGCACACAAGATGCAATGGGTGCCCAATAAACTAGCCTCCTCGCGGGGCAAACTATAAATTATTTAGTTGGGATGACACATTGAGAGAGAGAGAGAGAGAGAGAGAGAGAGAGAGAGAGAGAGAGAGAGAGAGAGAGAATTCCTCCATGGGTTTCCGATAAGACCCCTAGACCTAGAGTGGCTCTCTCTCTCTCTCTCTCTCTCTCTCTCTCTCTCTCTCTCTCTCTCTCTCTCTCTGTAAGACGATGTGGCACCATTTAACACCCCATAACCCCTGACACCCTATGACACCTCCTACACCCTCTGAAAACTCCTGACACCCCCTTGACACCTCCTGATACACCTAAGACATCCAATGGCACCTATATGACACCCCATGGCACCTCCTGAGATTCGCTGACACCTGCTGATACCCCATGACACCTCTTACACCCCATGACACCTCCTACACCTTTATGACACCCAATGACACCTCCTAACACCTTTATGACACCCCATGACACCCCCTACACCCCATGACACCTCCTGACATCTCTATGACACCCATGACACCTCCTGACACCTTTATGACACCCCATGACACCTCCTGAGATTCGCTGACACCTGCTGATACCCCATGACACCTCTTACACCCCATGCCACCTCCTGACACCTCTATGACACCCCATGGCACCCGCTGACACCCATTGACACCTTTATGACACCCCATGACACCTCCTACACCCCATGACACTTCCTGACACCTCTATGACACCCCATAACACCCATTGACACCTTTATGACACCCCATGACACCTCCTACACCCCATGACACTTCCTGACACCTCTATGACACCCCATGACACCTCCTGACACCTTTATGACACCCCATGACACCCGCTGACACCTTTATGACACCCCATGAGAGTTAAAGTTGAAGTGTTTGGAGGACCTGATGGTGACGTCAGCTGTTTGGTGAGAGTGACCCAACAACACCTGCTTGTAAACAGTGAGAGAGGGAGGGAGGGAGGGAAGGGGTGAGTAAGAAGCAGGAAACGGATGTAAGACGGAAGAGAGGAAGGAAGGAAGGAGTGGGAAATGGGAAGAAGAGTAAGAAGGAAAAAAGGGAAGCGAGAGGGAAGATAGATAAAAGGAAAGCGAGAGGGAAGGCAGGAAGGAGGAAAAGGAATGTGTAGGAAGATATTGAAGGAAGAAAGGGAGAGAAGGAAGGAAGGGAGGGAAGTAAGGAAAGAGGGAAGGAAGGAAGGAGAGAGGTAGAGAAGGAGGTTATGGCTATCCATAAGTCTCTTCCTCTTCAACCTACTTAGCGTTACTGACCTCTGACCTTCAGTCCCGTGGTCACCAGAGAGAGAGAGAGAGAGAGAGAGAGAGAGAGAGAGAGAGAGAGAAAGAGAGAGACTCCTATATATATATAACTCATAAGAGTGTTAGTTCAGTACACGAGCAGTTTAGAGACAGAATCATCGCTATGGTCGTTCAGTACGCCTTTTATAATCACCATTTAATGCTTTAGTAATCTTGTTCCTCTCTACCCGGACGATGTAAGGGGAGGTCAACTACCATGAAACGACCAATTACAAGTTAACTGGTCGGTTTAAAGGGGCCATTTATAGTAGTTATGATTAAACTGCCGTGTCAACAACAGCAATTATAAGTGTATAGGTTATCGGGGAGTGAATTACTTCTCTTGTGAATAGAATTACGAGTTCGATACATGATTAATGAAAGGGTGAATAGTACCTTAATTAGTACAGGTATGAGTATCTCAATTAGTACAGGTATGAGTATCTTAATGAGAGAGAGAGAGAGAGAGAGAGAGAGAGAGAGAGAGAGAGAGAGAGAGAGAGAGAGAGAGAGAGAGAGAGAGCCATTTAGAAGCATTTTCTCATATTCACTTAAGAGGAAATTATTCTAATTTAAGAATCATTAAGAATCTATTTTAGTGTCGTAACTTAAGTGAGTCAATTAGACGCGTTCTCACTTCTCCAATTTACAGGAGATTTTACCTTGAGAACAACTGAGGATTTCTCTTAGCGTCATACATTAAGTGGACAGACGAATTCTCACCTGACCACTTAAGGTATAATTCCCGTTCTCACCTGACCACTTAAGGTATAATTCCCGTTCTCACCTGACCACTTAAGGTATAATTCCCGTTCTCACCTGACCACTTAAGGTATAATTCCCGTTCTCACCTGACCACTCAGAGTAATAATTCCCGTTCTCACCTCACCACTTAAGGTATAATTCCCGTTCTCACCTGACCACTTAAGGTATAATTCCCATTCTCACCTGACCACTTAGAGTAATAATTCCCGTTCTCACCTAACCACTTACGAATTCCACAACCAAGTCAATTACCAGTAAGCTTGAAACAACCAATTGGAGACGGAATGATCGTTTGGCGGAGACTTACAGTACAGCTGGCATAATAAGACCCTCGTTACAATAAGACCCTCGTTACACTAAGACTCTTCGTTACAATAAGGCTCTCGTTACGGCATCGACAGTTTATATGATCTTTATAATGCTATATAAATTGGGTCTTAGGGAAGGGGTAGTCGATAGCGGATCTCTTGAAGGTGAGAGAGAGAGAGAGAGAGAGAGAGAGAGAGAGAGAGAGAGAGAGAGAGAGACTCCTGTAACTTCTGTAAATATTATCAATGAGTTATAATATCCGGGTTAGGTTGTTGTGTTGTTATATAATATATTTACGGTTTATATAATATGGCGTATTTTATTTTTGTGAGCTGGTATGATTTTGTTTTTTTAAAGTTTAACTATGGCTCGCTAAGACACACACACACACACACACACACACGCACACATACACACACATACACACACGTACAACAGCCATTACAAACCTTTTTGGCCTTTTAACAAGTACCTTTAGTCATTGACGTCACAAGGTGTGGTAGGTGGTGATGAGCGCCGCCACACGGACAGGTAGTGAACTAACCCCGCTGGTTGTCATGGTGACTACTGGCGGTATTACTAAAGTTGATATATACGAACTGACAGACGCTACTGAACGCTATATCTACACCCTGCATGATCAATACTTCTGCTCTACGTTGAAGAATTCATTTTTTTTACAGAATATAATAAAAATGAGTTGAAATAAGCTCTTAAAATTTACAATAGAGAAATGGTATTATGTTAACATTTACTAACACACCACACACACGCACACACACACGCACACACACACGCACACACACACACACGCACACACACACACACACACTACTACTGATTATAAACTCTTAAGGTAAATAAACATTACTTAATTCCCACAACTAAAAAAAAATACTTAAAATAAGGTCAAGTCAGCCATTTAACCTTAAAGACAGACATATATGTGTACTTAAGTGATTACATACGAACTATAAACTTAACTCAAACGAAAACAAATGAAAGAAAGAAATAAGGGGGAATGCTCTTAAAATTAAAGACCTGGAGATTATCTTAAGGGAACGATTTGATAACTGAAAAAATTGCTTAAAATATCCCTAAATCTATTTAAAATTCCCCAAATCTACTTAAAAATCCCTAAATATATTTTAAAATCCACAAATAGATTTAATATCCACCCAATCTATTTAAAAATCATCCACTTTACTTAAAATCCGCAAATCTACTTAAAATAAGGATAGAAAACGAGATGACAGAAATTAAGTAAGGTTAGATTAGGTTAGGTTAAGTATGATTAGGCTAGGATAGGTCAGGTTAGGTCAATTTAGATTAAGTTGGATTTTGTTTGATCAGATCAGTTAGGTTAGGCCAGGTCAGGTTAGGTCAGATTGGGTTAGACCAGGTCAGGTTAGGTCAGGTCAAGTTAGGTCAGATCAAAGGTTAGGCTAAGTTAGGTTAGATCAGGTCAAAGGTCAGGTTAGGTAATAAGAAAGATAAGGTCATTGACTAAGTGATAGAGAGAGTTGGATGGTCGTTACAGAGACCTAAAAATGACAAGAGCCAGCCAGCCCTTTGATTATCGCCAGCGTGTGAAGAACCGCTTTTATGATTCATGGCGATATAATCTGGCAATGGATTAATCTCTGTTTATTAGGGCTAAATCCTTTATGCTTACATCGGAGATTACTTCGTCGGATTGATATTGAAATTTAATATGGTTGTTGTTGTTGTTTTTGTTATTGTTGTTGAATTATTTATGCAGTAAATCCCATTTTATAAGTTTGGTGAGGATAAATCCTTAGTATAAATCCTTACGTACTTGTATAAATCCCAGCCTTCTGTGACTGTATATGCATAAATCCCAGCATATTGTTACTGTCTATGAATAAATCCCAGCATTCTGTGACTGTATATGCATAAATCCTAGCATATTGTTACTGTCTATGTATAAATCAAATATATAGTGAGTAAATCTCTTTGTGAAGACTCCAGGTAATATGATTTGAAGTGAATCCACTTTTTTGCTCCTTCCTCACTCTTGTCTTGCTCTCTGTGTCTGTCTCTTTATTTCTGTCTGTCTGTCTTTCTCTTTACAACTATCTGTCATGCTGTCTGATGCTCTTTATTTCGTTCTGTCTATCTGTCCGTCTTGCTATCTATATCTGTCTATCTTGCTCTCTGTGTCTGTCTGTCTTACTCTTTATTTCTGTATGTCTGTCTGTCTTGCTCTGTGTCCGTCTATCTGTTTATTTGTCTTATCAATCGACAAAGGAGACGACCAGCAACAGACGGAGTGATCAACACCTGCCAGGTAATCAGTAACTCATTATAGGTGATCAAGAGGCGGGGGAAACAACCTGATGAGTGATCAAATTATCATGGTAGGTGATCAAAAGACCTGGTAAATATCTCACTATTGATTAAACCATCAAGGTGAGGTGATCAGGTAGGGTTGTGGGGGAAGGGAGGGAGGGGGGGGGGGGGTTGGTGATCAGAGAGTAACACAGGTATATAAGTTCCAGGTAAAGTCGTTAACCTGGCGGCGCTAAAAAGCAAAACCAACGAGTGTGAGGATATGAATTGTACTGATTGGTGCCTCTCCATCATGACGTACCCTGATTGGTCCTTGTAATACTATGGCGTGCGCTAATTGGTCTTTTTTCCACCATGACTAGCGGACGTCATAATGGGAAAAGACCAATCACCACACTTCATGTCCATAAACTCCTGAATTATAAAAAGCATCACACTGTAGCCAGATTCACAAACCATCCTACATTAAAAATTTACCCTCGTAGCAAAATCATTCATCATACTACCATATTTTTCAAAGATGGCGTCTAAATTTCCTTAAGACTCTATCGTAAGTCAATAAGTTCTATCGTAAGTCAATAAGTTCTTTTAGTTGACCGAATGAAAATTTCTCCTAAGACTCTCTGAGAATGTGGAGGTTGGTGGTGATGCCTCGAGGCAGCTGTTGGTGGTGATGTCTCGAGGCAGCTGTTGGTGGTGATGTCTCGAGGCAGCTGTTGGTGGTGATGTCTCGAGGCAGCTGTTGGTGGTTGATGTGTCGAGGCAGCTGTTGGTGGTTGATGTGTCGAGGCAGCTGTTGGTGGTTGATGTGTCGAGGCAGCTGTTGGTGGTGATGTCTCGAGGCAGCTGTTGGTGGTTGATGTGTCGAGGCAGCTGTTGGTGGTTGATGTGTCGAGGCAGCTGTTGGTGGTGATGTCTCGAGGCAGCTGTTGGTGGTGATGTCTCGAGGCAGCTGTAGGTGGTGATGTCTCGAGGCAGCTGTTGGTGGTGATGTCTCGAGGCAGCTGTTGGTGGTGATGTCTCGAGGCAGCTGTTGGTGGTGATGTCTCGAGGCAGCTGTTGGTGGTGATGTCTCGAGGCAGCTGTAGGTGGTGATGTCTCGAGGCAGCTGTTGGTGGTGATGTCTCGAGGCAGCTGTTGGTGGTGATGTCTCGAGGCAGCTGTTGGTGGTGATGTGTCGAGGCAGCTGTTGGTGGTGATGTCTCGAGACAGCTGTTGGTGGTGATGTCTCGAGGCAGCTGTTGGTGGTGATGTCTCGAGGCAGCTGTTGGTGGTGATGTCTCGAGGCAGCTGTTGGTGGTGATGTGTCGAGGCAGCTGTTGGTGGTGATGTCTCGAGGCAGCTGTTGGTGGTGATGTCTCGAGGCAGCTGTTGGTGGTGATGTCTCGAGGCAGCTGTTGTTGGTGATGTCTCGAGGCAGCTGTTGGTGGTGATGTCTCGAGGCAGCTGTTGGTGGTGATGTCTCGAGGCAGCTGTCAACACTCTCTGGCCCCCTTGACCGGTTTTTAAACACCCTAAGGAATCACTTGACTGACTTTGGTTCAACTTGGTGATGGTTGTGGCTGTTCTTACCGGCGTTGTGGGGGGCGCAAGAACCCTGGCGGTGAGTTACGACACTTCTTCCTCACTCACCCTTCACACTCTCTCTCTCTCTCTCTCTCTCTCTCTCTCTCTCTCTCTCTCTCTCTCTCTCTCTCTCTTTTCCCCCTTTTTTTATTAATCCATCAACCTCTATTTTCTTTCTTCTCCCCTTTAACCCTCTGTTCTTCCTCACATCTTTCTCTCAACTCTCTTTTTCTTATCCTTCCTTTCTCCTTCCTTTCTTCTTCCCCCCCCCTTTCGCTTCTCCTCACCCCCCTCTCTCACACTTTCTTCTCTCATCTTCACCATCTCTCCCTTCTCTCCATTCCCTCTCTTACTCTCTCTTCCCTTTCTCTTCTCTCCCCTCCTCTAATCCTCACCCCTCTTTCCCCTCACCCTCATCCCCATCCAACCCCAAACCCCTAATGAGGCCAACTGAGGTCAAGGGTAGTTAATCCCCCCTTCAGTAGCTTAATGACCACGAGGACACAGTGTACCAGAGATTAATACCTGCTAAATCACCCCCAATCGCTGGTTAAGCCCCCAAAATGGTCGTTAATGTACGTCCTATAGTTAGCGGTCGTTATCGATGTTAATTCTTAGCACAGGGTCATTAGTGTACTTGAAAAGGTAATCTTGTGACATAATTATGTTATTATATCGTAATTATTATACCCATTTGACATAATTAATTACTATGTCAAAACTATATTTTCGTAATATATATAACTAGCCCCGTAGTGTGGTGGCTGAGTGGATACAACGCTCATCTCATACACTGGAAGTCACTGGTTCGCGCCCAGAGCTCCCCAGTCCACCCAGCTATAAATGGACCCTTCCCTGTTCCTCTTCCCTCTCCTATTTTTTCTCCATCTCCTTCCCTCCCATTTTTATCATTTCCCTCACTTTCTCTTCATCCTTTTTAACTTTATATATCCCTTCTTCTCCCACCTCCCCTCTTTTCTCTCTATCTCTCCATTCCCTTCCTCTCTCTTTCTTCATTGTCCTCCTCTTCCTTCTCCCCCTTCCTCCTCTCTCTCCCCCCCTCCTGTGTATCATTTATCAAGTATAATAACTGTAGTGTAGATGCTCCCCCCCTCCCCCCTCCCCCCTCCGTTTATTTCATACATCATATGTAAATTTGAGAGGTGGAGGTGAGGGCACAGGGGTGGGGGAGGTGAGGGAACAGGGGTGGGGGAACAGGGGTGGGGGAGGTGATGGAACAGGGGTGGGGGAGGTGAGGGAACAGGGGTGGGGGAACAGGGGTGGGGGAGGTGAGGGAACAGGGGTGGGGGAACAGGGGTGGGGGACATGAGGGAACAGGGGTGGGGGAACAGGGGTGGGGGAGGTGAGGGAACAGGGGTGGGGGAACAGGGGTGGGGGAGATGAGGGAACAGGGGTGGGGGAGGTGAGGGAACAGGGGTGGGGGAGGTGAGGGAACAGGGGTGGGGGAAGAGGGTGAGAAGGAGGGAGTCAAGGGTGGGTGCAGTCAACCAGCTAACCAGTCAGTCGGTCAACCAACCAGCAGCCAGTCAACCAGCTAACCAGTCAGCCAAGAAGCCAGCCAGTCAGCCAGTCAGCAAAATGGTGTACCCAGCGCGGCGTCAGCTCACGGGGGCCAACGCCAGCCATTAGCGATGCTGACAATGCTGACGGCCCGCGTGGGTGGGGGAAGAGGGGGAGGATCCAAGAGGGGAAGGGGATGGGAGAGGGTGGGAAGGGGGAGGTGAGGTAAGAGTACAATGGAAGGAATTTGGGAGTAGAAGAGAAAGGAGGATGGCAGAGGGAAGGAGTAAGGAGGGAGGGGGATTGGAAGTGAAGAGAAGAAGGGGGTGGGAAGGAGAGAGGGGAGAGGGAAGGATTGGAAGGAAAGGAGGGAGGGAAGGAGTAGGAATTGTAGGAAGGGTGAGAGGAAAGGAGGATGGTACTGTGTTTTAAGTACCTCTGTCACCAGGAGACTCCAATATATTCAGCTAGAGGTCCCCGGGGTCACAGCTTAAGGTCCCCGGGGTCACAGCTAGAGGTCCCCGGGGTCACATTACCCTCGCCTCGGGTCCTCCTCTTCAGGGTTGAACATCATCATCTCGTAAGCCATTGAATCAAAATCAATAACCTCAGGTCTTAAACACCCCTGGGACCTGAAGACTCATATTTAGTTACACGAAGCCCCTGGGGTGACATATACTCACCCTGGGGTCGGATGAGATACAGACCATTGTACCTCGTGTGTATGTTGGTTTTGGTCACTATATAAAGGTTAAGGTTAAAGGTGAATCACTACACGAAAATGGCCGTCATTTTGGCTTTAGAATATTTTTTTTTTTTACATTTCGAGTAAATTCCACCGATTTCAAAATTTATCGTTCAAAAAGATATCTGTTATTTACATTATTCTGACCACTACAATCACTAACTTTCGTAGAATCGAACTCGTGTCTTTTAGCGTTGGTGACTGTGAGTGTTACCAACAGGCCAGACGGGTCGTAAAATATAGTTAAGAAAATAATATATCACACGTCACTATCATCATCACTACACTACACACCAGGCTCCAGGGTAGTGTGTCGACAGGTGTTGATAAGATTATTTTTTAATCTTTCACAATCTGTTCAAGTTACATTACCTGTTTTGGCACCTATGGCAATATCCTTCATCCTAGATCATACTAATATTAACCATTATGAATTTTCTTAACTTAACACGTGTTCTTCTTCATATTATTATTACAGATACCAGTTAATGAGATCGATAAAGTACAAATCTAACTGGTGTTTTTGAAATAAAATTGTACTCTGCCTAGACTGAATAAATTCCATATTTCACCACCTCGAGAGACCCTAACTTAATCACCTCGGGAGTGCTGTAAGACCTGGCCTGAGAGCTCAACACCTGACATTCACCACTGTCACCGTCTGGTCACGTTCTTATAAACCCTCCCTGTGTAGCTGTTGTCGTCACGCTGATGGAGTATACTGTTGTCTCCCCCACCTTTCTTCCTCCCATTCCCCCTTTCTCCATCTCATGTCCCATTACTCTCCCCTCCCCTTTGCTCTTCTTTCTTCCCCCCTGTCCCTTAAAACTCTCTCTTCCCTTCTCCTCCTTCCCCCTCATCTTCTCTTCATTCTCTCTTCGTCCTTCCCCCCTGTCCGTCAGACCATCCCCCTCCCCTTTCCCCCCGTCCACTTACTCCCATACTCCTCCTCCCCCATCCATTTCCACATCCCCCCTCCCCTTTCATCTTCCCTCCGTCCCCCAACCCCCCTTTCTTCTCCCCCTACCACTCCCCCACCCTTTCCTCCCCCATTCTTCACTACCCCCCCCCCCTACTAGGGATGTTTTTATTTACTCTGATAAAATTTGAAATTTTTGAGAGAGAGAGCGAGAGAGAGAGAGCACTAGCCATTTACCTGGGTTAAAATACACCTGTTGAAACTGAATCGGTATACCTGTAGAGGCTAGACACCTGTGGGGTAAGTTGGGCATTTTTCATGGTTGGCAAAACACCTGTAAAAGCTGGGTGGGTATTTCAGGTTTAAGCTGGACATAAAACCAGGATTAAGCTGAACTCACTTAAACTCTGGCTTTTTTTTTTTTAGTGTGAAGACAAAGAATATAAATCTCTTCAGTAATGTAGTTGTGAGTGAGTGAGTGAGTGAGAGTGAGTCAGTGAGTGAGTGAGTGAGTGACGGCGACTTTATACCTGTCTGGTGTTTGAGGCGGTGATCTGGTTAGGTTAGGTTAGGTTAAAGGTATGATAGGTTAGGAGTAGGTTAGATTAGGTTAGGGATATATTAACTAACTTTAAAATTATGATAGGTTAATGGGAAGGTTAGGTTAGGGTAAAGTAAGTTAGGTTAGATTAGGAGTGGGGCAGGTTAGATTAAGTTCGGTTAATTGTAGGTTTGGTTAGGTTGGGTTAAGGGTAAGTTAGGTTAAGCACAAGTTAAGTTAGTTTCCGGGTGCAGGTATGAGCAACAGTGTGTCTTTACGTGATGGTTTAAGTAGTTGTGTTGACCGCCTTTAAAACACTCCCTCCACTCAATTATTTTTCCGGCTCCGCTCCTCTTCACAACTCCTCCGGCTACCGACTGGCTAAAGCTCCGGCTGTTTAAATACCGAGCCCTTTTTATCAAGTTTTTATCAAATTTTAAAATAATCCAACTTTGTATATTAAATTTTTACCAGATTTCAATTCTTTCTTCATATATTTTTTCACCATTTTTAGTCAGTGTTTTAAATCCAGTTTTTATATAATATTTTAATCCATATTTTTTATTAACTATTCAATTTTGTTCGTGTTGACATTTATTTTTCAACAAATTTTTTTTTCGAACATTTATAAAAAAAAATTATGTGATCATGATAACAAACATTTTCATTAATAAGAATAAATAAAATGTTTATAGTTTCATTAATGTTTTTTTACCCCACATTTTATATAACATTTTGTCTCCCATTTTAATTACCAATCAACATTTCCTTTGCCACATTATCCAACATTTATCCACCTGTTCATCCCAAACAATAACTTATCCAACCTCTCCATCTCTACTTTTATCCAATATTCATCAACTTCCCTTATTTATCCATCCTTTTACAACCATTTATCAATACTTATTCCAGGTTTTATATCGTCGTTTTATCCAGTGTTTTGCATCGAGCACTTTATCCAGATTGTGTTATGGATAAAAAAAAACAAAAACAATAACAAATGTATCCATCATATTTTTTCACGGTGGTGGATTATGAAATATTTCCGGCTGTGTAAGCTGGTGTGTGGTGTGTGTGTGTGTGTGTGTGTGTGTGTGTGGGTGTGTGTGTGTGGTGTGTGTGTGTGTGTGTGTGTGTGACCCTGAGATACACTACCACCGTCAGTGTCACGTTTATATCAGTGATAACCATAACGTGACTATATTTAGGTACACCTTATTTGTTGCCTTTGATGTTGTTGTGTTTGTTGTTGACGTTATTGTTTCGTTGTTGTTGTTGTCTGTTTTTGTTTTTGTTGTTCTTGATGTTCTGTTATTTTTGTTGTAGTTGGTCTTGTTATTGTTGTTGTTATTATTGTTGTTGTATTCTTGTTGTCATTGTTCTTTATGTTGTTGTTGATGTTTTTGTCGTTGCTGTTGTTGTGTTGTTTTTTTATTATTAGCATTTATCATAAGTGCTATTATTATTCTTATTATTATCATTTTATAATTATCATCACTACCATCGTCATTATTACACCGTATTATAACCCATCTCACCTTTATACACCTGGACGTTGTGGTAATTAAAACCCCGAAAATATAATACCCAAATCAAGAGTAAAATAAAAAAAAAATAAAAATTCAATTAAATCCCCAGATCAGACGAGAAAATTAACAATACTAAAAAAATATATATATATAAACTAATTTTCAATGTACTGTCGCTGAGCAGAATTAAGTTAACTGTAGTCTATTTGAATTTATTTATTTAATCTTAGAATAATTAATTAGATTGTTTTTAATTAATGACACAATCATCAAAGTCAAATGCTTCGTGTCAGATATTTTCCGAAAAACTGAAAATGATGCAAAAAAAAAAAAAAAATAAAAGTTGATTTTTTTACCTGAGCTCAATTTCATGTTTTTTTTTTTTTTTTTTTACTTTTTCTTAATGATACAGTTTGTTGATGTTGATATATTGCTGGTCTGTTTGTGATTATGGTGAGACTTATAATGTGTCTGTCTATCTCTCTTTATCTCTGTGTTTCTGTTTCTCGTTTATTGTCTCTGTCTATCTGTTTCCCTCTCTCTCTCTCTATCTTTTCACTTTATCTCTCCTTCCACTTTCGTTCTCTGTCTCTCTCTCTCTCTTATTCTCCCTTTCTCAGTCTTTCTTTCGCCAGACTTGTGGGTGGACCAGACCGTATTGGCGAGTAACGACGACTGGCGAGGACGAATAACACCCCCTCCCATCCCCCCTCCCCTCCCCTACCCCTCCCATCCCCTCTCCCCTCCCCCTCCCCCCTCCCCTCCCCTTCCCCCTCTCTAAGGTAAAACTTTCCTCACAAAACACTATTACGCAAAAAAACAAAAAAAGCTTTGTAGTGCAGAACATTAACAAAAAATAATCACTTTTATCAGAGAACAACAGGGAAAAAAAAAAAGTAAATTTTGTTTCCCTTGTTGCCTCCATCTCCGGGAAAAAATTCTTTGTTCTAGGTCACAATAGGAAACAAATCTAGTTCCCAGAGTTACACTAAGGGAAATAAACTATTTTTTTCGTATTAAGAAAAAAAACAAAACAGACTTCCCATCTTTCATTAAGGATAATAATAATTTTCCAGTATTAATTTTTCCGTCAAAAGAGGAAAACAAAACTCTTTATGGATCACTCAGAATAAAGTTGTTCCACTGAGTTAGGACAGGATATAAGTGTCTTCCTTACTTCATGCAGGAGGGAAACTTTATATTACATAACGTTAAGAGAAATAACTCCGTTTTCCCCCCCACACAGGTATAAGGAAAGAAAAGTGTCTGCCAAATAAGTCAAACAACCTCTTCCTAATACACCACTCCAGTCAAAACCAAAAACCTCCCCCTTGTTAAATAAGAAAATCCCAAATTTTTTTCCCGTTATACTAGGGAAAAAACTCCCCCCAACATACATTAGGTAACATATCCCTACAATCATACAGGGGAAAAATCTTCCCTTATGTTACTTTAGGGAAAAAATCCTACCGCCATATTAGAGGAAAATGCTTTTTTCTATGTAAAATTAGGGGGAAAATCTTTTTTTTCCATCCAATCCCCCCCTCCCTCCCTTCTCTCCCTCTCTCTCACTCTCAGCATCAGCTTGAGGCAACAGCCGCTCCGAATTTGTAGATCCGATACAGTTATACGACTTTTCCCGTTTCAAAATCCATCGCGTAATTGAATCTGCATATAAAATCATCCCCCCACACACACGCAGGGATCTTTATCATTCTGTGTCCCCGGGATTACAGTCATGTCGATTGAAGGTTTGGGTAAACTTGTGATATTTGACGGCGTAATCCTCAATATAGACCCGGTCGTTTAATCCTAAAATCTAGCTGAATTCTCGTAGTCATATCGGATATCTGTGTTATCTTGGTTTTGTTTAAGTAGATATCCTTATTTTAGCAACTCAGAGGGTGTAAATTTATCCCTTTTAAGGATAGTTATCATCTCAAAACATCATGAAAATCCAAAACGATAACTGATGGGTATCTCATGCAGTATTGCCAACACTCCATCAGCCTCCATCGTGGATTAACTCGTGGCTGAGGATTACGACATACATGTTTTAGTGGGGGCTGTGTTTTGCTGCCGAGCTGGCAACACCGCCCTCGCAACTGCCAGGCGGGCGGAAACGTTGTCGTACAGGTTTTAAAGTGAGAGATTGTACGCGCTGTTAGTTTTACGTATGTGTACAAAGATGTATACACACACTATAACACAATGTACAGTACTTATATTAAATACTGAGAAAATAATTATTCGTATTTCACATGAGTATTGAAATTTAGAATACAGCTCTTTCAATAAACCGTTAATTATTATTATTATTATTATTATTATTATTACTCCAACGATATCAAATTTGTCTACCCCCCCCCCCACACACACACAGGACCTAATCTTCACAAAACCTCAACTAACCCTTAAGATTATTTCACAGAATCAGTCGACACAGAGGCACCTGCTGCTTAATTAATCCACAGGTGAGGGATTACAGCCAATCACCTCCAGTCAAACTTAAATTAGAAAAGCATTTTTGGATCTACAACACTTTTATTCATAAGTCATTAAGGATTGAGTTAGTCTAGTCAAAAACACATCCCAAAAGTGTATCTTTTTACACAATGTTTTTTATTTACTTATGGTGTAAGGTGATGTGTTTTGTTGTACTAATGGTGTAAGGTGATGTGTTTTGTTGTACTAATGGTGTAAGGTGATGTGTTTTGTTGTACTAATGGTGTAAGGTGATGTGTTTTGTTGTACTAATAGTGTAAGGTGATGTGTTTTGTTGTACTAATAGTGTAAGGTGATGTGTTTTGTTGTACTAATAGTGTAAGGTGATGTGTTTTGCTGTACTAATAGTGTAAGGTGATGTGTTTTGTTGTACTAATAGTGTAAGGTGATGTGTTTTGTTGTACTAATGGTGTTAAGGTGATGTGTTTTGTTGTACTAATAGTGTAAGGTGATGTGTCTTGTTGTACTAATGGTGTAAGGTGATGTGCTGTGGGTGTGTTGAGTTTTATTGTCTATGTTTGATGTTGGTAACTAATATAACAACACCATTGAACCGGTGTTAAATGTTAAGGTTGTGAGATGCATAAAAAGAATCAGAGCAAAACACAATAATAATTCACCTCCATAAAGAAAAAGAAGATAAGAATAACCGTAAAGATCAAGGCAGAGTGCGTGTGGTAAGTAGAGTGCGTGCGGTGAATAGAGTGCGTGTGGTAAGTAGAGTGCGTGCGGTGAATAGAGTGCGTGTGGTAAGTAGAGTGCGTGCGGTGAATAGAGTGCGTGTGGTAAGTAGAGTGCGTGCGGTGAATAGAGTGCGTGCGGAGAATAGAGTGCGTGGGAAGAGTTATTACTGAGAGAACCGAGGTAGATACAAAGAACGTAGGCAAGGTAGCAAGGCGGTACAGGGGTTGAGGGGAGCAAGACGGTACAGGGGTTGAGGGGAGCAAGACGGTACAGGGGTTGAGGGGAGCAAGACGGTACAGGGGTTGAGGGGACCAAGACGGTGCAGGGGTTGAGGGGAGCAAGACGGTACAGGGGTTGAGGGGACCAAGACGGTACAGGGGTTGAGGGGAGCAAGACGGTACAGGGGTTGAGGGGAGCAAGACGGTACAGGGGTTGAGGGGAGCAAGACGGTACAGGGGTTGAGGGGAGCAAGACGGTACAGGGGTTGAGGGGAGCAAGACGGTACAGGGGTTGAGGGGAGCAAGACGGTACAGGGGTTGAGGGGAGCAAGACGGTACAGGGGTTGAGGGGAGCAAGACGGTACAGGGGTTGAGGGGAGCAAGACGGTACAGGGGTTGAGGGGACCAAGACGGTACAGGGGTTGAGGGGAGCAAGACGGTACAGGGGTTGAGGGGACCAAGACGGTACAGGGGTTGAGGGGACCAAGACGGTACAGGGGTTGAGGGGACCAAGACGGTACAGGGGTTGAGGGGACCAAGACGGTACAGAGGCTATATATATAATTTGTATAAAGGAAAACTATAATGAAATACTTTACGAGAAGATATATAAAAAAAGAAAGAATTCATTTATGGTATTTATGAAGCAAAAACATATAATGAAATAGAGACAGATGTGATGTAGAAGGTATTAAAATTGTTCCAAATACACGAGGAAATTGTTGAATGTTGTTAAGAGTTTTTCCAGGAGGAATGATGTATCTGTCAGGACATGTCAGTGAGAGGGAAACTGGTTTGGTTGTCAGTGAAAGTAGGACTACGTCGGGGTTGTGTAATGGAGGAATTAATACAGGTGACAGCTAGAGTAGTGGAGAGTGGATTACCTGATGATTACCTCCCTTAGATTATTTCACCTGATAATTAACAGCCCCTAATATTACCTGACGTGGGGTTAGGTTATGTCAGGTAAGGTTAGGTTAGGTTAGGTTAGGTTAGGTTAGGTTAGGTAAGGTTAGGTTAGGTTAGGTTAGGTTATAAGAACATTTGGGTGATTAATCTTAAGGTGAAATAAGCTGGGGGGGGACAAAGCTTCAGGTGATCGTCAGCTACAGACAAGAAACACGTAACACACACAGGCGTAGAACCAGGTGCTGTTGTAGATTGTTCTCAGCAGGTGAGACACACAGAGAGTGAGTGAGAAAGAACACTTAGTGAAGAGAAGATCTATAGTGAATGTGAACAAGAATAAATGTGATGGAAATAAATACCGGAGACAGAGAAAATGTAAGTCAACATGAATAGGAGATAGAAGAAAATGGGATAATTGGGAGTGGTTGTGGTAAACTATAATGGAACAAGGGGAGACAGAATGAATAAGAGTAGTAGAGGGAATTAAAGGAATAAGCACAGAGAGAGAGAGAGAGAGAGAGAGAGAGAGAGAGAGAGAGACGTATACTTGGGTTGACAATGTTATATAGATATGAAGGATGAAGGACTCTGAAGGCAAGAGGAAGATGGAAAATTAGAGGGGACAGAAATGATGTGTTTTGGGAGCATTGAGTGGCGTAAATCGGATTAAGAAAGATAAAACACACACACACACACACTACAACTACTACTACTTTACTGTCACTCGGAATCGAATATGACGATCATCCAGCTATGATAAAATGATACGAGTTATTAAGGATGCCACCTTCGTTGGTGAGTTCTGAGGCGACCAAAGAGGCCGATACGGGAGCAGCAGAGTCGTTCACAGATGTTGCACGTGTGGAGGGCTGCATCTAGTGCGGGAGGGGCGGGGGAAGCGTCTTTCTGGCGTTGGTACTTGTCTGCCTCGGTTTGCAGTTGGGCTAGCTAGAAAGTATTGACACCCTCTCGTGTGGTGCTGCTCCAAGCGTTACGGTGTGGAGTAATCGTCTCCCAGGTGTGGGGGGGTCGATTTAGCACTTTTTCAGGTTTGTCTTAATACTATCCTTATACCTTTTCAATTGCCCGCCGGCGTTACGTTTACTATTCGTTAGGTGACTGTAAAGTAGCTGCTTTGGCAGTCTACTGTCGTCCATGTGGGTAACATGGCCAGTCCAGCGTAGTCGTTCATGGATAATGGTAGCCTCGATGCTCCTACAGTTGGTGTCAGCAAGAATACTGGCATTTGTTCTCTTGTCTTCCCAGCGAACTCGGAGGATGGAACGTATACTACGTTGGTGAAAGTTTTCAAGTGACTTGAGGTGCCTCCTGTATGTGACCCATGTGTCGCTGTCATGTAGCAGGGTGGGGAGGACCACTGCTCGATATCTGTGCAACTTTGCAGATAATTTCAGTTCCCTACAGCTGAAGACACGGGTACGGAGTCTGCCAAAGGCTTGAGATGCACAGGTGATCTCATGTTGAATCTCTTCATCAATGTCCGCGGTGGTGGACAGGTGGGAGCCGAGATACTGAAAGTGGGTAGTATTTTAGAGAGGGTAGTACCGTGAAGTTGGATAGCTGGTGAAGGTGTGGCTGAACCAGGGGCAGGTTGAAAGAGAATCTGAGTCTGGGGAATAGGACTAACATGCAACAACTTAAACAGAGGGGAAATATGGAATAGTTATTATACATAAAGGCTCACTGTATCACTGCATAATATCACAGACATGCATGACAATATTTTAGTCAACACAGGGGGATTAAGAACTAAATCTAACGGTTCTTCATTTATTAATGACGTTACTCAAAATGAACAGTCGCTCTTCGAAACCATAACCTATTTTCCTCGCTACATAGCTACCCAGGGGTCATCTGACTCACAACACATTTCGGGAAACGGATCAAACCTAATAGGTACTCACATTATAGCCGCCATATGAGGAGGGGACACCCACGACACACCCACACTTAACTCTGACCAAACACAGACTCCGCTTTTTCAAACTGCTCGGCACAAAGGGGCTCTTACGTCTTCATGAAGTCACGCCTCGTAAGCTTTCTCATTGGTAAAGGCAAGGCCTGAGGCCTTCATTCTATTGGCTGGAAATTGGCGGGAACCTTCAGGCGGGAAACATTTATGGCATTGTTACACACACACACACACACTTTAACCCATAATAGTGGCGCATGATGATAAGGTGCAAGAAAATAGTGGCGTGAGGGATAGTGACGGTGAAAAATAGTGGCATGGTATGTGACCCTTGGATAGTGACGTTGATGAATAGTGACGGGGAAATTAGCGGCGGGAAAAAATAAGGACAAATAGAAATAGTAACAGGGAAAATTAAGGACACGGGGAATATAGGGGCGAGATAAAATAAGGACAAGGGGAAATAAAGACGGGGAAAAATAAGGACTCGAGGAATATAGTGACGGGAGAAGGGCGAGGTTTGAAGAGCTACGGTGGAAAATTGTGGCGCTTGGATAGTGGCTCGCTGGGGGGGGGGGGGGTGAGAGCATCAGCTGACCACTTGTGGTAATGGATGGCGTTGCTTAGTGGCGTAAGCCCCTCCATAACACATCTCACCTGAGCACTCTACCGGGGCGTAACCCTCAACCTCCACCTCCCCCACCCTTCCTCACCCTTATCTACCCACTAATTAAGGATGATTCTAGCCCCAACTTGGCGCCTAGAGGGATGAGTCCGTGGTGACCGTAATGGAGAGGTAATCGCTTCATGTAGACCTCTATTATAAATGACCTTTGACGGAGGAGGTACTATATTGTTTTTTGAGGGGGAGGGGAGGGGAGATTTAGTCACTTCGGAGTTAATATAATAATAATAATAATAATAATAATAATAATAATAATAATAATAATAATAATAATAACAACAACAACAACAATACAACTACTACTACTACTAATAATAATAATAATAAATGATGAAGTATTTGAACAATAATAATAATCTTCACTACTCAGCTGCTCATCTCTTTCCGGCATTCCTGTCACTGTCCGGAATCCCTCTTTGTTCTTCACCTTCAGTAAGCAAGCGAGTCATTACCCTCCCCTCCCCACGTCAACCATCACCTGTGTGGTAATGGTCTACCCAGGTGAGTTCTAAGGGGGTGACAATAATAGGGAGGAGCAATTAGGCGAGGATGAAAAAAAAAAATATCATACGCCCGCCAGCGGTGATCAGTGTACCAGGCAGGGCAGGAAGACCCGTGACCACTGCCAGACGTACCGGCTTAAACTATCATCGTACAGCATTAAGAGGAATCTGTTGGACGAGACATGAAACTAGATTGACTACAAGTGTTAATGATGTTAATACGGTACCTATAACAACAACAACAATAATAGTAATAATAATAGCAGGGTGATGACTCTATAGTGAACGAGCAAAATAAAAGGTTCCAAAATTCTGTTACTCGACGATTTTTTTTGTGTACTATATTGTTAAATGTAATAATCTTTAGCAATTAATTAATCAAATGTTTTAGTGTTCAATATTAGCTGTTATTTTAGATGAGAGAGAGAGAGAGAGAGAGAGAGAGAGAGAGAGAGAGAGAGAGAGAGAGAGAGAGAGAACCCTATCTATACGCAAAACAAAGAACAGTTTCCTTGTAATTATTATTCCCCTCTGTGTGTTTGTACCTTTATCACAATCCCCCCCTCCCTCCCCTCGCCTGTCTGTCTGTCTGTCAACCTGTCAGGCCCAATACGAAGTCTGACAATACCAGCGTTTGTATTCACTTCGTATACTCAAAGACACGTGGGTCAATTTTTTTCTTTCCATTCCGCCCAAATGTTGACGTGAGAATCCACCCTCTTACACTGACTGGGTAGAGTCTCTGCGCTAAACCACCGCCATTTTGAACGCCATCTATCTGTCTGGGGACGGATATGTTATCATTCGTTATATTTATCGTGGGTGGTTATAACGAAGTGGTTAATGTAAGGATATCGGGGTGTTATCGTTTTAGGGTGAGGGTAGAGTTAGGTGAATGTTTGGTTACAGAGGGTTAGGTTAGGTTGGGTTAAGGTTAGATTAAGTTAGGTTAGTTTAGGTTAGATTAGGTTAGGTTATGTTATGTTAGGTTAGGTTAGGTTAGGTTAGGTTAGAATAGGTTAGGTTAGGTTAGGTTAGGTTAGGTTAGGTTAGGTTAGGTTAGAATAGGTTAGGTTAGTTTCCGTTGGGATTGGTTCAGGTCAGGTTAGGTTAAGGTAGCATGTGATTAATATATGTTAATATAGATTAGGTCAGGTTATAGGTGAGGTTATGTCAGGTTAGGTTAGGTAGGCTAGTTAACTTAGGCTTGGTTAATTACTTTAGTTCATCTATTTTGGAGTAGTTAGCCTCACCTGGTATTGTGACGTCATCCCTCGCCTAAGGTTACATGAGAAAGAACCCCACTGAGACTAGGCCCCCTTGTGTGGTCAAACTATCTCTTTATAGTTGAGTTATACGAGCCAGACCTTATTTGTTTCCTGTACTGTGTCACCAGCCTCTTATAACAAGGAAGACGGTCCGCTCTGTGTGTGTGTGTGTGTGTGTGTGTGTGTGTGTGTGTGTGTGTGTGTGTGTGTGTAGAACTAGACAACGCCATCAAATAATAAATAATTTTATCTCATTATATTTCTCTCTCTCTCTCTCTCTCTCTCTCTCTCTCTCTCTCTCTCTCTCTCTCGTTTTCTCCCCTCACCCCTCTATCTATTTTCCTAATCTCTTCCTTCCACCTCCCCCTTTTCACCACCCCTACCTCCCTCCCTCTACACCCCTCACTTTCCACCCTCCTCCTCCACCCTTCCATTTACACCCCCCCTTCCCTCTATACACTCCCATCTCCCCCCCCCCCACCCCCTCTCCCCCTCTCCCCTTCTCCCCCTCCTCCCTAACCAGACGCAAAACAGTTTTTCAACATCACACACTTCCACGTATATAAAACACCCCTCCACCCCCCTCCCCCATCCCCCTCCCCCCACCCCTTCCCCCTCCCACCAGTGCCATGTTTTAATTAACCTGGCGACTAGTGTAACTGTAAGCCGCGATACAGAGGTCTTTCATGCCCTAATTGGCGTCTGATTTCCTGATTTCATCCTCTGATTGGCGTCTGATTTCAAGCCTTTAATTTAAATGCCCAATTGGAAATGATTTCTCTTCCAAATGACAACAAAATCATCATGACTGTGTAGTGATGACATGAATTTTACGGATATGTTTTAAGGATATAATTTTAGGATTTGGTTATGTTATGTTATGTTATGTTATGTTATGTTATGTTATGTTTGGTTATGTTATGTTATGTTATGTTATGTTATGTTAAGTTAGATTTGGTTAGGCTTGATTACTTAAGGTAGATTTGGTTAGGTTATGTTAATCTAAGTTAGTTTTGGTTAGGTTGGGTTACGTTAATTTAAGTTAGTTTTGATTGAGTTAGGTTAGGTTAGGTTCATATACTGTATGTTTGTATGATTATAAACATGGTTGTTCCTAGGTACTGTTCAGGTCAGAAATATATCGAAATCATCGCTATGAGACAGTTATCATCAAAATACATACAGTGTACACAGTATATATATATATATATATATATATATATATATATATATATATATATATATATATATATATATATATATATATATAAGATACATACATACATACATATACAAGAACGACAGGTAGACTACAGGTACAATACATACATATATATTTCGGTGACGTGTGTGACAGATGAGGGGTGGTCCAGGAAAAAGGTCGCCATCTAGAGAACAATACAAATGACAACTGATGTCTCCTCACAATGGCTCTCACCCAGCAGTACACCACGGATCGGGAAGATGAAAGTACAGTCCCCTTCACTAGTGCGTTTACAGGGGCTCGTCAGGTTTCGTGCAGTGTGGCAGCTCTGTGTTTGTTTACATTCGACAGAAGGAAACTCGCAATAGTAAACATATTATGGTATCAGAGCAAAACAACATTAAAACAAACATCGCAATGATAATGATTTGTGGAATGTTTATATGACGAGCCCCTGTAAACGCACTAGTGAAGGAGACTGTACATAACAGAGCCATGTAAAAAAAGCTTACTGTATAACGTAGACGACATATAACGAATTGTAAATATGTGTAAATAGAATGATTGAAGAGGGAAGAGATTTACACAGATGGGAAACGAGAGGAATGAAGGTGGTGAATGAATAATGAGGATCAACTAATGGGAACTTGTACATATATGATAAGGGATGTTATGTCTCGCTATTAAAGGATCGTGTGAGGAATTGGTACATGACAAATTAGACCATACCAACAAATTGATCACGGGGGATATATTCTCAGAGCGGTGATAAGTAAGGGTGTGGATCATGTGAGGGTGGATGTGGCTTGTGGATCATGTGAGGGTGGATGTGGCTTGTTCCTTCACCACCAACTGCTTCTCCTTCCTTTACCGTCTCCCCCCCCCCCTTTCTCTCCCCTTCCCCTCTTCCTTTCCATCTTTCCTACCTCTACCTTTTGCCTCTTCTCTGTCCTATCCGTCCTCTACCCATTTATCACCCCTCCTTTATTTTCCTCTTACCCTCCTCCCTCCCCATTTCCCTTCTTACCCTTCTCCGTCCCTCTTTCCCCTCGCCAACCTCTCCCATCCCTCTGCTGTTCTCCTGCCCCTCCTCTACCCCACCCCTCCCTCACCTCACCTCTCCCCCCTCCAACAATACGTATTACCATCAAATTTTCATAAGAGGGAGGCGGGAAGCTTCTGATTAATGGTACATCAAGATTTAATTAAAACGTGGCAGCTGCTCCTCTCCTCTCCTCTCCTCTCCTCTTCTCTCCTCGTACAGCACCAGCAGTGGCAACAACAGCACCAAGAACAGCACAAGAAGAAGAACAAAATGAAGCAACAGCAGAAACAGAATCATCAATCATCAACGAAAACAACAGAACAACAACAGTAAACACAAATAAAACAACAAAACTACTACAACCTTAATTATAATACCAACAAGATCTACAACAACAACAAAAACTACAAACCAAAACACCAAAAAAAAAAAAAAACAGCAACTTCAACAGATAGAAAAGCTTCCTCAACAGAACTACCAACAACAGTCTCTAACAGAAGTCAACAGAGAGCACACAACAAAGAGATGACATCGACGTTTACATGAACCAACGCCACACACCCAAACAGAAACCCTTAATCTCGACAGGACCATCTGAAGTCATTATCAGTATTTGTAAACATATCACACCTTCGTCACAGAGGTAATGAACACCTCCTTCGTCACACAGGTAATCAGTGTCCCCCCCAAACCCTATAATCGACCCTAGATGTCCTCAGCCTCACCAAATCAACCGTAGAGATTGAATAGCCTCGTTAATCTAAGTGGGAAAATGGTTGGTTGAGAGGGAGACTAATGAGGGTTGGTGATAGTGTTTATTATTGGCGTGTGTGTGTGTGTGCCAGAGAGAGAGAGAGAGAGAGAGAGAGAGAGAGAGAGAGAGAGAGAGAGAGAGAGAGAGAGAGAGAGAGAGAGAGAGAGAGAGAGAGAGAGACCCATCACCTACCTGGCGATAAAACCAACACTTGAGGAGAAAGAGAGGAACAGGTTGGCACAGTAATGACCCCTGGCGATACACCCGCAGGTAAAGGACTAACACCTGAGTGAGTGCAACATAAACAATGCACAAGTCATGAATGGGAGAGGAGGTGGCGGGTGTAGCGGCTGACACTCGATAAGTACACACTGGTAACAGGGGTCGGAGATGGTTGTGGAGTACCTTAAGGGGCTTTAAAGGATCTAATGGTGTGGAATAGGAAATGACAGACAGTTAAGGAATACAGGAGCGTTGGACTAAGGATAGAGAAAGCTTTAGTGAGGCGTAAGAGGATTCTTATGGCGTGCGGTGGCCGAGTGGATATAGCTCTCGCCTCCTGTCTTAAGTATCGCCGGTTCGCGCCTGGGGGATTTTTCCAAGCCATCTTGCTGTAAATGGGTACCTGACTTTACAGGTGGGTAAAGTGAGGTCGGTCTACAGTGCTGGCCAGTGTCTCTCAGTGTATTAAAAGAAGGAAAAAAACACTTTAGTCTAGCGGTTAGGCCTCAGGGATTCACTTTCACAAGAGGTTTTAAAGTTATTATAATAATAGCCTGGAATAAGATAAAAGGCGGAGTAATAGACCCTTAGAGTATATGATGGTTACTAGTCTTGTGAGGTCTTCCCACACACCACACTAACAAGATCTAAGCCTCTGGATAAGATAACACTCTGTGGGTATTTTATTATCCAAGTGTGCGATGGCCGAGTAGATACTACACTTAATCCAGTTGTAAGGATCGCTGGTTCAAGACTGTGAGCACCCCCAAGTCCACCCAGCTGTACCTAGGAGTAACATTACAGTTTGGGAAGTGGAGGTGGCTGAGTGAAGTACCGGCCGTATTGCTTCTTTTTGTACTGTATCCACGCTGGCTATAGACCCACTTTCACTTTCTTCCTTATCCCTCACTCGCTCTCTTTTTTCTCTCTCTTTCTGCAAGGATTACATTGTAAGTCTCTAACTTTCTTTCTTCCTTTCTTCCTCAATAACTCTCTTTTTTACAGTCTCACTTACTTTTTCTCTCTCCTTTTTCTCTCTTTCTCTCTCTCTCTCTGCCAAAGCACCTAGCGGACACAGAACATGTAGCGAGAAGTTGCAAATTGAAACACACTTCAGGTAAACAATAATGTGAGGCTGGTGGTTCTGGTGTAGTGGAGGTCTCAGGAAATAACCACAGCATAGTCAAGTGTGCCCTAACCTAACCTAACCAAACCTAACCTAATCTAATCTAACCTAAACCCTTGGATTTAATGATTTCACTAAGACTTGGCCTCGGTCGTAAGAGGCAAGAGGCTATTTGACCCACGAAACAATCTGGCCATCAGGTCTTTGGCAGTCGATGCCTCGGGGATAAGGGAATCATTCACCACGAGAATTCTCAAGAGATTCACGAGTTATATTCTCCCCTAACTAGAGACTGTGAGAAAGTCTCTTAACCACATTTAACTTACGACACGAAAAAAAAGAAAAATAGATTCTACAAGGTTCTTACGTTAAATTTTACACCGTAACCAATGATGTGAAAAAATATACGGATTCTCACCTGAAATCACGACGCAACTGTATTTTCACCAGCTTTCCTACATTAATTAATTTCTCCTAACCTATTACAACATAACGTCAAGATAGGTTAGGTTAGGTTAGGTTAGGACACAGTCACCAGTGCAGTCACAGAGCAATTTCAAAGCCATTTTTACCTGCTATTTTTATGCCGTGACTGAATGGAGGCGACATTTAGGTACGTTCTTAAGTATTCATTTAGGGGAAAAATTCGACTTTGAGCATATAAGAGACCAGTGGACCACGTCTTAACTGAGGTCTTTGATGTGAGAGAGAGAGAGAGAGAGAGAGAGAGAGAGAGAGAGAGAGAGAGAGAGAGAGAGAGAGAGAGAGAGAGAGTTGAGAATTAGAAGTGAGAGAGAGAGAGAGAGAGAGTTGAGAATTAGAAGTGAGAGAGAGAGAGAGAGAGAGAGAGAGAGAGAGTTGAGAATTAGAAGAGAGAGAGAGAGAGAGAGAGTTGAGAATTAGAAGAGAGAGAGAGAGAGAGAGAGAGAGAGAGAGAGAGAGAGAGAGAGAGAGAACAACAATAATATTTCATGCGTGTTGCATATTTAGTTCATCAGTTGTAATGAAATAATTGCTCGTTTTTACATAGTTATCAATTCATTTATCACTATTTTAATTCTATGTCGTTGAATCTTTTTTTTTCGTGTTTTTATTTTCCATTTACTTACCAATTGTAACATTATTTTATTTTATGTGTAGTTATTAATTATGTATGTCTCTCTCTCTCTCTCTCTCTCTCTCTCTCTCTCTCTCTCACTTTTAATTCTCAACTCTCTCTCTCTCTCTCTCTCTCTCTCTCTCTCTCAGCCTTATACGTTTTCTTTTCTTTCTCTCCGGTTAATTAATGTAGTTCCCTAAACCGTCTTGATTAATTGGTTAGTGCTCACTCCGGTTAATCTACACCCTCGGTTTATTGACAATTTCGGTTAATCGACAACTTCGGTTAACTGACACCCTCGGGTAATCGATACCATCGTTTAATTGACAAAATCGGTTAATCGACACCTCCTTTATATTGACAACTCCGGTTAATCGACAACTCGGATAAATCGACAGGTTCGCTTAATCGACATCCCAGTTAATTGACAACTATGGTTCATTCAACATTCTGGGGCTATTCGACGTCACACACCACACACACACACACACACACACACACACACACACACACACCCAGTCACTCATTAAAAGACGGCAGCGTAAGACCAAGTATTAAGTCAACTTATGAAGCGAAGTAGAAAAGCAGCTTATAACCGAACCCTAAGAGAGAGAGAGAGAGAGAGAGAGAGAGAGAGAGAGAGAGAGAGAGAGAGAGAGAGACTGCTTTGAGGGGAATTACATGAGGTTCGCTTTTCGTCTTTTGATATAGAATAGAATTTTGCTCCTCTTTTGATGTGTGTGTGTGTGTGTGTGTGTGTGTGTGTGTGTGTGTGTGTGTGTGTGTGCTTATATGTGTATGTAGCCGCGCATGTGTGTATGTATGTACGAGTATGTCTGTGTATGTATATCCAATTACACCACATACTAATCATAGCAAGAACATCACACACTACAAAAAATACACCTGTAATATGCTGTAATTAACCTGGCTGCAGTGAATAACTTACCTTAATTACTTGAGGTATTTTGCTGTAGATATGTGAAAAGTTAACTTGATATTTGTGTACATAACAACAGATGAAAAATGAAGAAAATGAAGAATATATTTGTGTATATTAAAACATAAAGAACATACATATAAAAATAATAATAAGAGGAATAAAGTTGAATAAGGTTAAGTAAATAAAAAAAAAGCAATAAAGGAAAATAATTAAAAAAAACATGATAAAGATGACTAAGTAAATATTTATAGACGAAAGAAAAAAAAAAGGAAAAAAGAATAAAAAAAAATGAAAGTAAGGAAAAAGATCAGACGAAAAAATATCTAAATACATGAGACAAATTAAAAGTTTGTGAAAGAAAAGTAAAAAAAAAAAAAAAAATATAAATGAAAAATTTCCGAAAAAATAATAAATACATAAGATGAATTAAATGTTTGTGGAAGTAAAATAGAGTAATAGATAAATATGATAAAAATGTCGGGATATGTTCAGGTTGACAACACTCGTCTTCATCTGTATGTAAATGGCATCAATTAAGACTTACATCTCAGGTGAGGCGAAACTCGTTTAATATCCCAGGTGTTAAACTTTTAAGACACCTACCTTTGTCTGCTGCCTCTCACTCACTCTCTCTCTCTCTGTCTGTCTCTCTCTCAATCGCTCACCTCTCTCTCTTTCTTTCAGTCTCTCACTCACTCTTCTCACTCTAACTCTCTCTCATTTCTTTCTCACTCTCAGTTTCTCAGTCTCTCGCCTCTCTCTCTCTCTCAATTTCTCATTTCTATTCGCTCTTTTAACTCTCTCTCACTATCTCACTCTCTACCTCATCCCTCTCACTTTCATTCTCTCACCCCTCTCACTTTCCCAGCTCTTTTACTCTTAATCCTCTTACTCTTCCGGCCCTCTCATTCTCTCACGTGTTTCTCTCTCGCTTTCACACACCTGCCCCACTCACACCCATCGCTCTTATACCTGTTATTCGCACCTTTCACACCTGTCCCTCTCACACCTGTCCTTCTCACATCTGTCTCTCTTATATTTGTCACTCACACCGGTCACCATCTCATGCTAATCATCTTCACACACCTGCCACACCTGCCAGTCATAAGTCCCTCTCCCTCACTCTCACACCTGTCACTCTTCCAAGTTATCTCACCTGTCCCCCTGTTTTCCTCTCTCTCTCACCCCAGTGTGTGTGTGTCTGTGTGTGTGTGTGTGTGTGTGTGAGTGTGTGTGTTTTACCCAGAGTGACGTATCCATTCACAGGACAACAACACGTACACATTCAAAGACTCCATAATTATAAACACCTAACCACCTGATGATAATTACCCAGGTTAATTATACTGTTAAGAGTCTTATTTAATCACATTTTTCCTCACCTGGTGTTAAAAAAAGTCTTATAATTAACTCAGAGCAGATTAACATAGGTGTCAGATTAACACTCACATTATATAAATCGTCCAGAAATAACATCGTAACCAGGATTTAAGTGTGAAGTATTTTGTATAGTTAAAAGACCCACACACTACAGTCTCCACCGGTGATAAACTAAACCCGGGTTACATTGCCGTGTTGGGTCACAGCTGAGTGTGTCTGGCGTTATCGGGCACAAGTGTTTGGTGGCTTCAGGTTTATATAAGTGTGTGTGTGTGTGTGTGTGTGTGGCAGGCCGTCGTAACGTGTGGTACTCTCTCACTGTCTGTTGTTTATCATACACAGCAGCTGGCCTTGTTACCTCCTCAGTCAGCCACGGATTTCTGTCACTGTCTTGCTCACTCTTCACCCCTACACTAGGTAACTTGTGTCATGTTATTCAGAGTACAATGTCTAGTCTTATTTACGGTTGAATTTGGCGTATTTATCAACATGCGATACTTTACCTCTGTACAGTGTAGGCCTATTTGAATTAATATATAAACAGAAGGTACATACATACATACATACATACATACATACATACATACATACATATATACATACATACATACATACATACATGCTAGTTCAAGTACAGATAAATAAGTAAATACAAAAACACATAATAATGAATCAGTATATAAATAATTTCACAAAAACTAATTACCTTTAAATTTATTCCACACACACACACAGGACTCAAGAGTAATATCTCTAAGTCAACACACGAGGACTAAACATACTGTACTATACACCTGGCTGTTAAAGGTGATGTGGACCCCTATATGTGATAGTCAAATACACAGTTAACAACACTAACAGGTTAACAAAATAACTGATAATAATAATATAAAACTATACATGAACAAAATACTATAAACACCAATTTAATAACAAACCAGTGACTCAAGGCCATAAACTGTAACACAAATTACCTAACACGACTAATATAGAGACGACTACAAAAGATAAACACAAAATAACAACCACATCCTAACATACTAAATTAATTAACCTTTATCCATTGAAACGTGCACACACACAAAAAAAAAAACTACAAAAGACAAGATAAACAGATATTAAAATAACCAAGAAGAGACAAACTGAGAGGAGAGGTCTGAACAAAAGTGACATTGAAGCTCTCAGGGAATAAACAGTCACGGGGAAAAGAGTGTAACTGGAAAACTTAATACAAAATAAACAAGAGACTTAAAGGGGAAACTACTATCAAACACTGGCTCCTCACACAGGCATGGATGGACAGTACCGGGGGGGGAGAGAATGTATCCAAAAAAAAATCATAATGGATCTATATATATAAACACTCATATGAAAGAAAATAAAAGGGCAGAAAGCTTACGTATGAACACAGAATATGAATTACTACAAACTGGCAACTGTGGGACATAAACAAACGGGCAGTAAGAAGAGAAACTGTGGTGTGTGTGTGTCCAGGAGAGTAACAAAGACCTCAGGGTAAGTGAATGCGTATACAAGGCAGTAAGCAACTTCTTATATTCGCATAACTTTAAGCCCGCCCAAAACTTCAGGATAAACACAAAATGCAAATCGAAAAGAAAAACGTTAAGCGCAACGAAAATTTTTGAGTCATAGAAAAACCATAACTCATAACTAAATAAATAATGCAATTACCTGAAGATTAACCCTCAGTTTATTACACCTGATGATTACACACCCTAACTCTACCTGGGGGTTAATTAGGTTAGGTTAGGTTTACGGTGGTTAATGTTAAAGGAAAAAATAAATTGGCAATTAGCTTTAGGTGCTCCAAAAACGACTATAAAATAATAATTAGAATAAAAGGTTGTAAGGAGAAATTTAGAAAGAAACTGCCAACTCGAGTACCTAAACACACAGGGAAGAAACTGCGTCTTAACAAGGCGACGTGAAGGCCAGGACAGGGTGACGATAATACTTAAGAAAATAGTAAACGTACTAAGAGGAGAAACAAACAACTATCAAACTGGAAATCAGATACTTAAGAAAAGAAGAAACAACAAGTTCAAGTCTAAATAGAAACTTAAGCAGGAACTGTCAACTCCAGCAGGTAAACAAACACTGGAATACCAAGAGAAGAAACTGCGTCTTAACAAAGCTTAACGTCGTCGACTGTTGGCGGTGCTGGGCTGAGAAGTGCTACCCAGAGCGGCAACTCCCGAGGCAGGACCCGCGATACACCATGATGATAATTTGCCGGGTAAATACACCCAGGGAAAGAAACTTCTTTTCTCGCAGTTTGTTCCTAGACAATTTAGGCAGCCGTCACCCCTCCCGCCTCCAGCACCCCACTAACTCCGCCCGGTATTTATGTGGGCATAAATACCGCCCAGAATTGCTTCAGGACCAAGAGAATTTATTCTTGAGGTGAGAGCAAAGTCTTATGTGGTCTTACCCTCTTACTGCCCATGAAAAATATGGTGGAATATTGTCTGAAATTGTGGCCAAGTATCGTTTTGAAGCTATGGCCAAGTGCCGTTTTGAGGCTGTGGCCAAGTACCGTTTTGAAGCTATGGCCAAGTACCGTTTTGAAGCTGTGGCCAAGTACCGTTTTGAAGCTGTGGCCAAGTATCGTTTTGAAGCTGTGGCCAAGTACCGTTTTGAAGCTGTGGCCAAGTACCGTTTTGAAGCTGTGGCCAAGTACCGTTTTGAGGCTGTGGCCAAGTACCGTTTTGAAGCTGTGGCCAAGTATCGTTTTAAAGCTGTGGCCAAGTATCGTTTTGAAGCCGTGAAGAACTATCATACTTCAACTAAAATATTACACAGATATTAACATTATTTTCGACATTCCTTCCTGAAAAACCCCCCCTCGAAACTAACACATAAAAATAATAAAATTTAACTAAACATACAAAATTAATTCACAAACATTAATATTTTCATTTAAAAATTCAAGAATTATAATATATAGATATATATTTTTTTTTTGGGGGGAGTGGTATTTAGTTTCGAGAAATAGATTACACACACACACACACACACACACACACACACACACACACACACAAAGTAGCCTCGTGTAGGAATCTGCCTCTGAGAATAATCTTATGTAAGTAAATATACTGTTGAAGGTGGCGCCGGTGATATAGCAGTAGGGGGGGGGGGGTGAGGGGGAAGAGGGGGGGGGAGAGTGGGATGGATGAGTGGGGGGAAGATTGTAAGGGAGGAGTGGGGGTGTACCGTCTTATTCCAGGTTGGTGGGTGGGATGAGTGGGCTTGAGGAGAGCTGGAGTGTGGTGGATGAAGTGGGTTGATTGTGGTGGGGGAGGTGGGTTGATTGTGGTGGGTAAGTGAGGTGGGTTGATTGGGCTAAGTGAGATGGGTTGAGTGGGCTAATTGAAGTGAGCAGAGTGAGCTAAATGAAGTGAGATGAAGTGGGTTGCGTGGGCTAAGTGAGTTGAGCGGAATGGACTAAGTGAAGTGGATTGAGTGGGATAGATAAGTTAAGTAGCCTGAGTAAGCTGGGTTGAGTGGGCTGGATGAGGTAAGGTGAGTGGGTCAAGTGGAGTAGATTAAGTGGGATTTACGTGAAAAATGACATGAAAAATTATGTTTGAGTTATCCATGAAAAAGAAAATGTGAATTATAGCTTTGACTAACATATACCTGGCATTGACCCTTAAGACATATACAGTATAGTGTCAGCCATAGACATACATAGACAGATCATACATAAGACATACAGGAAAACCTATGACACATAAAAAAATACATACAGAAACATATTAAATACACAAGAGACATATATTAACACACATGACACATACAGAAACACATATGACTCAGAAGACACACATATACACACACACACACACACACACACACACACACACACACACACCAACGGGAATGACATATACAAAGACACATACATCAACACACACACACACAAGATACATACAAATACACATACAGCAACACACACATGACACAGAGCAACACACAAGACACATACCTAACCACACAAGAGACATTCACCAACACTCTTGACACATACGAAGACACATAAGAGCAGCACACACATGACACATAGAGCAACACAAGACACATACTGTACGTACATTTAGGACAGACAACTATAGAAGTGGTGCTGGAGGCCACTAATACAATATGGGCGTCCCAAGGGGGTGGGCGTGATCTAATAGAGGCAAATGGTTGATAAGTCCCCATCATGATATTGGATTACCACCCTTACTGCCCCAGGCCACCACCACCACCACCACCACCACAACTACTGCTATTACTATCTACCACCACCACAACTACCACTATCACTATTACTACCACAACTACCACTACTATCACCCTTACTACCCCAGGCTACAACTACCACCACCACCACCACAACTACCACTATAACTATCACCACAACTACCACCATGGCTACCACAACCACTACTTCAGGAGACCACTACTACCATACCTACCCTAACTACCACAACTACCCTAACTACCACAAGTACCCTTACCACCCTGGGGCTAGACAAGGCCATAGTTTGATCAAGTTCATACGTATTACACTCCTCCCTCTCCCCCCACCCCCCTCTTCCCCCCACCCCCACCCCCCTTTCCCCCCCACCCCACCCCCGTGTTTCTCAGAGTCTTTCACGTCTCAGGTAGGGATGTATTGAGGCGATTGTGTCTGTCTGTTGCTGTGAATAAATTACATTGTATAAAGCTCTCGGGTGCAGTGTTGTGGTGCAGTGTAGTGGTGTGAGTGTAGTGGTGTGAGTGTAGTGGTGTGAGTGTTGTGGTGCAGTGTAGTGGTGTGAGTGTAGTGGTGTGAGTGTTGTGGTGCAGTGTTGTGGTGCAGTGTAGTGGTGTGAGTGTAGTGGTGTGAGTGTAGTGGTGTGAGTGTTGTGGTGCAGTGTAGTGGTGTGAGTGTAGTGGTGTGAGTGTTGTGGTGCAGTGTAGTGGTGTGAGTGTAGTGGTGCAGTGTTGTGGTGCAGTGTTGTGGTGCAGTGTAGTGGTGTGAGTGTAGTGGCGTGAGTGTTGTGGTGCAGTGTTGTGGTGCAGTGTAGTGGTGTGAGTGTAGTGGTGTGAGTGTAGTGGTGCAGTGTAGTGGTGTGAGTGTAGTGGTGTGAGTGTAGTGGTGTGAGTGTTGTGGTGCTTATTATTATTATTATAGACCACACACACACACACACACACACACACCTTACACACATTGGCTCTAGTGATATATTTATTAAGTGAATACAGTGTTTTAGTGGAGTCTCGTGTTGAAAGGCTGGTGAATTATGGTCTACAGGAGAGAGAGAGAGAGAGAGAGAGAGAGAGAGAGGAGACAGATGGTCTTTGACTGGGGTGGAGACCAACTTGCTGAATAAAATATCATTGCAGTGTAGTGTATGTTATGTCCCCTTCAGGCTTACTAAAGGTGACCGTCTCTTGCTGGTGTGTAGTGTGGTGGTGGTGTGTGGTGGTGTGTGGTGGTGGTGGTGTGTGGTGGTGGTGTGTGGTGGTGGTGTGTGGTGGTGGCGTGTGGTGGTGTGTGGTGGTGGTGTGTGGTGGTGGTGTGTGGTGGTGGTGTGTGGTGGTGTGGGGTGGTGGTGGTGTGTGGTGGTGGTGTGTGGTGGTGTGTGGTGGTGGTGTGTGGTGGTGGTGTGTGTGGTGGTGGTGTGTGCGGTGGTGGTGTGTGGTGGTGTGTGGTGGTGTGGCGGTGGTGGTGGTGTGTGGTGGTGTGTGGTGGTGGTGTGTGGTTGTGGTGGTGTGTGGTGGAGGTGTGTGGTGGTGTGTGGTGGTGGTGGTGTGTGTGGTGGTGGTGTGTGGTGGTGTGGTGGTGGTGGTGTGTGGTGGTGTGTGGTGGTGGTGTGTGGTGGTGTGGTGGTGGTGTGTGGTGGTGTGTGGTGGTGGTGTGTGGTGGTGTGTGGTGGTGGTGTGGTGGTGGTGTGGTGGTGGGGTGGTGGTGGTGTGTGGTAGTGTGTGGTGGTGGTGTGTGGTGGTGGTGTGTTGTGGTGGTGTGTGGGGTGGTGTGTGGTGATGGTGGTGTGTGGTGGTGGTGTGGTGGTGTGTGTGGTGGTGGTGTGGTGGTGTGGTGGTGTGTGTGGTGTGTGTGGTGGTGTGTGTGGTGGTGGTGGTGTGTGGTGGTGGTGGTGTGTGGTGGTGGTGGTGTGTGGTGGTGGTGGTGTGTGGTGGTGGTGGTGTGTGGTGGTGTGTGGTGGTGGTGGTGGTGGTGGTGGTGGTGGTGGTGTGTGGTGGTGGTGTGGTGGTGGTGAGGTGTGTGGATCTCTCTCACTCACTCACTCCTTCTCCCTCCCTCTCACTCCTTCTGTCTCCCTCCCTCTCACCCTCCCTTACCCTCACTGACCCGGGAGGTGTCATCCGTCCCTTTGTTTACCAACATCTCGTTTGATTAGTGACTGTTCCCTCTGTGTGTGTGTGTGTGTGTGTGTGTGTGTGTGTGTGTGTGTGTGTACTTTTGTGTGCATGCTAGTTCCTGTGTCCTTGTGTGTTTGCTTATGTGTTTGTCTGTGTTGTGTTGTTTATGTATGATTGTACTTGTTTGAGTGTGCCTGTGTATGTTTGTGTGTATATATGTATATTTATGTAACCGTTCATGTATTTCTGTGTGTGTGTGTGTGTGTGTGTGTGTGTGTGTGTGTGTGTGTGTGTGTATGTATCCACGTGCGCTTGTGTATGGCCACGTTACCATACATCCAAACGTATGCACTGATTCGTATAATGTGTACAAAGTCCCTATCACACACATCACAGTACGCGCCAGTGCATCCATGTACGCGTGTGCCCATGTACGTTTTTGCACCCTGGACGCGTCTCTGTGTATATCCACGTGTGTACATGTCGGCCACTCCCTACACTCTGCCAATTAGCTGTGTATGTACAGCCTCCCTTACTGTCCACTTCAACTTACCCTAAAGCTTACCTTCCTGAGTGTAAGGGGGGGGGGGGGGGGAGGGGGGATTTTGAGGGGACGGGGGGGGGGGGAAGGTGGCGGGAGGGTTAGGGCGTAGGTGGGTAAGGGTGAGGGGAAGGCAAAGGAGAGGGGGTTTGGTGAGGGGAGGGAGAGGGTGGGGGAGAGAGGGGGTGAAAAGAAGTTAAGGGGGAGGGAGGAGAGGGCGGAGGAAGGGTGGAGTAAGGGGGAAGATAAAGGGGAGGAGATAGGGAGGGGGGGTAGGGGAGGAAGGGGAGGGTGACTGAAAGGTAAATGGGAGGAGAGAGGGAGAGGGAGAGGGAGGGGGAAGATAGGGGGGGTCATTACTCTTACTTCATACTCACTACTATGGATATCGACCCGGGGTATTCACGTTTGACAGGCGAGTTTTATTCTCCAGTCATCCACTTAACACATACTAATGCCTGGTGGACACTTACAAAAACACAGCCTGTCCTTACTCTCTACTTAACCTCATTTATAAGTAGAAAAGTACTGAACTAACCCCACTTGACAGGTACAGAAGCGGGTCATAAGTATTGAACTAAATGAATCAATTAATACAACTTCAGGAAATCATTGAATTTTTTTAACTTTTGTCTCCTGAACAAATACATCTCTCTCTCTCTCTCTCTCTCTCTCTCTCTCTCTCTCTCTCTCTGTTCACGACTAAGTTCTGTTTGTTTTGAACTATGGTAAACTGTGATCATCGATAAGTTCAACTTGGTTTGAACTTTGTTGTGAGATGTATGTTAGTAGATTTAACTCGCTTGGAACTTGGTATAGGAAGTTCTTCAGTAAGTACAGTTAGTCTTAAACTTAGTATACGACCAATAAACTTTCTGAACTTTTGTCTCTCGTCTGTCGAACACCAACACCTCTTCGATAAGTTCTACTCATTTGGATCTTGTGAGTGAACTTGAAGTTATCAGTGAACTTGAACTGGAGAATTCTGAAGACTTTAATCTATGATAAGCGAATAATAAAAGTTCAGATTAACCATTGAACTTTGAGAACTCTTGTTGAATTGAAAAACTTAGTTCATCTGAAACTTAGTGTAAACAAATGAATAATGAACAACTGAACTTTAAGCTATCAGTGAACTTTATAATTTCTCGTCTGTTGAACATCTAGATCACCAAGGAGTTAAGAGCCGCTCAACTCCAATGAAGCTTTCACTCCAGCTCCAAACCAACTCCTCGGAAACTTAGACTAAAAAGCTCATCTGCAAGTTCAACTCCTCGGGAACTTGAGAGAAAATAAATAAGCTAAAACAAAAATTCAACCCCTCCAAGAAACTTAAAAATTTTCAGTCCATATTATAATAAGTTCAAACCATCACTGGAACTTAGAACCAGCAACCACTCCCAAAGTTCAAAGCACACCTGGAACTTAGACTCAACACCTACTCCCTAAGTTCAAAACCATCACTGGAACTTGAGCCTAACATCATAATTGCAAGTGTTGAGTCAATATGCAAATTAGTTCCAACTTGGTACTCCCGGTGGACTAAACGTTCTGCCCGCTCATCGATTATCCCACACACGGCACCCAATTATTGTTATAGTTCACCCTGTGGCTTCCCCGTGACTCAGGTGCCCCGCAGAGACTGTTGGTGAGTGATTGTTGGTGTGCTGTTGGTGAGAAGGTGTTGGTGAGAGACTGTTGGTGAAACTGTAGGCCTGTGCTGTTGGTGAGAAGGTGTTAGTGAGAGACTGTTGGTGAAACTGTAGGCCTGTGCTGTTGGTGAGAAGGTGTTAGTGAGAGACTGTTGGTGAAACTGTAGGCCTATATATGAAACACTGTAGAGACTGTGAGAGATGTAGAGACTGTACAGATTGTGAGAGACTGAGACAATGTAGAGACTGAGAGACTGTACAGAGTAAGGTGCAGGTATCTCTCACCGCCACGGGTCGCGCGCTTGAGTGTCTCCATTCGAACACAATTAGGCATGCTTTTGCCCATTCCCGTGTCTCGAACCACTAACTGGCTGTGACTTCCTCAAATATCTCGCACCTGCTTCATCTCAACCCCAGTCCCCACCGAGATAAAAACACTCTATCTCTAAAAATCACCTAAAACGAGATATCAGAGAGATACTTCTGCTATTCATATCAGAGAGAGAAGAGTTACAAGTGAGGGATAATAACGGGCTTTTACGAGACTGTAGTCAAGGTCAAACGCAAGGATCGTGATAAGTGTTACCAAACAACTCCGGCAAAGGCTCCTTCCAGATTCTCGAACAGAATTCTTAATGCAATTAACACTTATTGAAACTTTAATAGTCCCTTTTCGCCAGGCACAAAACGCACTGGAAAATATAGCAACGTCACAAACGGGTGAATTAATACTGTTGAAATCACGACACTTGAGAACTAACTGTTAACAGAGGAACAAGGAAAATATAATTTGTTAATTAGTTAAGGTTTGCGGGTCTGTTGTGTTTGGCTACAGTGGTTGGTTCCTTTTCGCGTCGTGTGAGCTAACTGTTAACGTAGAGAGAGAGAGAGAGAGAGAGAGAGAGAGAGAGAGAGAGGAGTACTCTATTAATTAGTTAAGGTTGGTGAGTTTATTGTGTCTGGCTACAGTGGCTTACACACTCTATTGTTATTGTTGTTGTTGTTGTTGGTTTTCGCAATGTTGGCACAATTTGATTTCACGTGTGTGGATTAATTAGCTTTCGCTTCCCGTACGTGAGTTTAGCTCTTTCACTATTCCTATGTGAAACTTTAGCTGGTGTTATTCCTATGTGAAGCTTTAGCTGTTGTTATTCCTATATGAAACTTTAGCTGTTGTCACTCCTACACGAAACTTTAGTTGTCATTCCTATATGAAACTTCAGCTGTCGTCATTTCTACGTGAAACTTTAGCTGTCATTCCTACGTGAAACTTTAGCTGTAGTCATGTGTGCACGAGTTTTGTCATCCACACATAAGAGTTCTGTTGATGTCACACGTAGTTAAAAGTTATAGCTTGTGTGAATTAGCTGACGTCATCCATGTGTGAAATTGCTATTGTTATCACTTGTAAGGAGGAGGAGGAGGAGGAGGAGGAGGCGGAGGAGGAGGAGGAGGAGTACGAGGAGGAGGAGAGGAGGAGGAGGAGGAGGAGAGGTGTTAACTCAGAATGACCAACAAACACACAAACAAACGGACAAAAATCAAACAAGGAAACAGAAAGACCAAAAACAAACAAACAAATTAACAGATCACAAACAAACAAAGAAACAAAAAGACCAAAAACAAACATATAATAAGAATAAAACAAACAAACAAAAAACAAACTAAACACAAGCAAACAAAAACAAACAAATGCACTTACCATAAAACACACACATATACACAGACTTAAAGCAGACAAACACACAAACAACCAAATACACAAATAGACATAAATCAAACACACAAACAAACAAACACACAAACAAACAAACACACAAACGAATAGAAACAAACGAAGAAATATTTTTTACTTTAAGAAATTTTAAGATTTTGTTCAAGAGCTAATGAGAAATATTACCCAGGCTTAACAGGCAGTAAACACCCAATTGAACATAATCACAAGGGTAGTTAGGGGTAGTTAAGAGGTGATTCGACAGGTTAAAGAGAGGTAGTTAAGATCGTTAAGGCATGGTAGAGGTGAGGAGAGAAGAAGGGAGAGAGAGAGAGAGAGAGAGAGAGAGAGAGAGAGAGAGAGAGAGGGGTGAATGAAGGATAATTAGAGAGATAAGAAGAAGAGAGGAAGAGAGAGATGAGAATGCTTATTAAGACAAGAGTAACGAAGGAGGAAGAAGACAATAGGGGATAAATGAAGTAGAAAGGGGAGTGGGAGAAGTGTGTGTCTCTCTCTCTCTTGCGCACACACACACACACACACACACACACACACACACACACGCGCACACACACACACGCACACACACACACACACATACACACGCACACACACACACACACACACACACAGACACGCACACACACGCACACACACACACGCACACACACGCACACACACACACACGCACACACACACACACACACAGACACACACACAGACACACACACACACACACAGACACGCACACACACACACAGACACAGACACACACACGCACACACTCACACACACACACAGACACACACACACACACACACACACACACACACAGAGACACGCACACACACAGACACACACACAGACACACACACACACACACACACACACACACACACACACACAGACACGCACACACACACACACGCACACACACACACACACACACGTTATTAGTGACCTCAATAACAGGTTTACTCAGAGACTTGCTGTAATGGAGGTCAGATCATGACTTAATCACAGTATTTTT
Source organism: Homarus gammarus (assembly GCA_958450375.1). NCBI lineage: Eukaryota > Metazoa > Arthropoda > Malacostraca > Decapoda > Nephropidae > Homarus > Homarus gammarus. The sequence continues at coordinate 3,349,057 of CAUDMG010000658.1, read as the reverse complement.
GTTCCAGTCAGGAGAAACACCTTCTGACGCATGTAGCCTTGGCGCAGTCAGGAAAAACACCTCCTGACGCATGTAGCCTTGGGGCAGTCAAGAAAAACACCTCCTGACGCATGTAGCCTTGGCGCAGTCAGGACAAACACCTCCTGGCGCATGTAGTCTTGGCGCAGTCAGGACAAACACCTCCTGACGCATGTAGCCTTGGTGCAGTCAGGACAAACACCTCCTGACGCATGTAGCCTTGGCGCAGTCAGGACAAACACCACTTGACGCATGTAGTCTTGGCGCAGTTAGGACAAACACCTTCTGACGCATGTAGCCTTGGCGCAGTCAGGACAAACACCTCCTGACGCATGTAGCCTTGGTGCAGTCAGGACAAACACCTCCTGACGCATGTAGCCTTGGTGCAGTCAGGACAAACACCTCCTGACGCATGTAGCCTTGGCGCAGTCAGGACAAACACCTCCTGACGCATGTAGCCTTGGCGCAGTCAGGACAAACACCTCCTGATGCATGTAGCCTTGGCGCAGTCAGGACTAACACATCCTGACGCATGTAGCCTTGGCGCAGTCAGGACAAACACCTCCTGACGCATGTAGCCTTGGTGCAGTCAGGACAAACACCTCCTGACGCATGTAGCCTTGGTGCAGTCAGGACAAACACCTCCTGACGCATGTAGCCTTGGCACAGTCAGGACAAACACCTCCTGACGCATGTAGCCTTGGTGCAGTCAGGACAAACACCTCCTGACGCATGTAGCCTTGGTGCAGTCAGGACAAACACCTCCTGACGCATGTAGCCTTGGCGCAGTCAGGACAAACACCTCCTGACGCATGTAGCCTTGGTGCAGTCAGGACAAACACCTCCTGACGCATGTAGCCTTGGCGCAGTCAGGAAAAACACCTCCTGACGCATGTAGCCTTGGCGCAGTCAGCAAAAACACCTCCTGACGCATGTAGCCTTGGCGCAGTCAGGACAAACACCTCCTAACGCATGTAGCCTTGGCGCAGTCAGGACAAACACCTCCTGACGCATGTAGCCTTGGCGCAATCAGGACAAACACCTCCTGACGCATGTAGCCTTGGCGCAGTCAGGAAAAACACCTCCTGACGCATGTAGCCTTGGCGAAGTCAGGACAAACACCTCCTGACGCATGTAGCCTTGGCGCAGTCAGGAAAAACACTTCCTGACGCATGTAGCCTTGGCGCAGTCAGGACAAACACCTCCTGACGCATGTAGCCTTGGCGCAGTCAGGACAAACACCTCCTGACGCATGTAGCCTTGGCGCAGTCAGGACAAACACCTCTTGACGCATGTAGCCTTGGCGCAGTCAGGACAAACACCTCCTGACGCATGTAGCCTTGGGGCAGTCAGGACAAACACCTCCTGACGCATGTAGCCTTGGCGAAGTCAGGACAAACACCTCCTGACGCATGTAGCCTTGGCGCAGTCAGGAAAAACACCTCCTGACGCATGTAGCCTTGGCGCAGTCAGGACAAACACCTCCTGACGCATGTAGCCTTGGCGCAGTCAGGACAAACACCTCCTGACGCATGTAGCCTGGCGCAGTCAGGACAAACACCTCCTGGCGCATGTAGTCTTGGCGCAGTCAGGACAAACGGCCCCCGACGCTTAAAGCCTCGTAGCCGTCAGCTCAAGCAGCTCCTGACGCCTGTAGCCTTGCCGCCGTCAGCTCAAGCAGCTCCTGACACCAGCAGTTTTACCGCCGTCAGCCCAAGCGGCTCCTGACACCAGCAGTATTACCGCCGTCAGCCCAAGCGACTCGTGATGCCTGATAATATGCCTGTGACTGACGTGGCTTTTAAGGGCTGTTGTTGTTATGGTTGTTGTTGTTATGGTTGTTGTTGTTATGGCTGTTGTTGTTATGGCTGTTGTTGTTATGTCTGTTGTTGTTATGGCTGTTGTTGTTATGGCTGTTGTTGTTATGGCTGTTGTTGTTATGGCTGTTGTTGTTATGGCTGTTGTTGTTATGGCTGTTGTTGTTATGGCTGTTGCTGTTATGGCTGTTGTTGTTATGGTTGTTGTTGTTATGGCTGTTGTTGTTATGGCTGTTGTTGTTATGGCTGTTGTTGTTATGGCTGTTGTTGTTATGACTGTTGTTGTTATGGCTGTTATTGTTATTTGTCCCTCTTCTCCTCCTCTCTCCTCTCCTCCCTCCTTCGTTCTCCTGTTAATCTCTTCACCCCCCCTCCCCTTTCACCTGGGGTAACTCTCTATTTCTTTTCTCTTTCACCTCTCCTTCTTTCTCACCTTCTTGCTTCTCCCCTCTTTTTCCTTTCCCTTTCTCTCTCTTTTCTCTCAATTTCTCTCTCCTATCTCCCCCGTCTCCATCTTTTCTCTCCGTCTTTCCCTTTCGTCTCTCCTTACCCGTCCCTCTTTACCATCTTTCTACCCTCCTCCCTTCCCCTTTCCCCTTGTCCTCTCTGTTTCCCCTTTCTCCCTCTCTCTCCCTTCTACCCCCTTCCATCTACACTTTTCGTCCCCCTCCCACTCTCCTCCCTCTCATCCCTCTCCCTTTTCACCCCTTTCCCTTTCCCCTTTTATCCCTCTCACTCCCTAAAACCAGAGTGCACACTACACCATCCCTTTATGAGACAAGACCAAAATAGCTGCACGAGAACTACAACAGAACTACAACAGAACTACAACAGAACTACAACAGAACTACAACAGAACTACAACAGAACTACAATAGAACTACAACAGAACCACAACAGAACCACAACAGAACTACAACAGAAATGCAACAGAACTACAACAGAACTACAACAGAACCACAACAGAACCACAACAGAACCACAACAGAACTACAACATAAATACAACAGAACCAAAACAGAACTACAACAGAACCACAACATAAATACAACAGAACTACAACAAATACAACAGAACTACAACATAACCACAACATAACCACAACAGGACCAAAACAGAACCATAAGGGCATAAACCAAATTAACTGTCTTGGAACCAGATTAAAAGAGGGGAGGAGAACCACTTATCTGGTTCTCTGAGTCATACGAGAGCGAGAGAGAGAGAGAGAGAGAGAGAGAGAGAGAGAGAGAGAGAGTGATACAAGATAATGGATAATGAAAGGGGTCATGGTGTAGAGGGGAAAACGTTATACTGAGAGGTAGATGTGAAAAGTGTGTTTAGAAAGTTTATCAAGAAAGGGATTTAGAAAGGGGTCTAGAAAGGGATTTAGAAAGTGTGTTTAGAAAGTGTGTTTAAAAAGGAGTCTAGAGAGGGATTTAGAAAGTGTTTAGAAAGTGTGTTTAGAAAGGAGTCTACAGTAGAAAGGGATTTAGAAAGTGTGTTTAGAAAGTGATTTACAAAGTGCGTTTAGAAATGGATTTATAAAGTGTGTTTAGAAAGGAATTTAGAAAGCAATTTAGAAAGTGTGTTTAGAAAGTACAATTTGAAAGTGTGTTTAGAAAATATATTTAGAAAGGGATTTAGAAAGTGTGTTTAGAAAGTATAATTTGAAAGTGTTTAGAAAATATAGTTAGAAAGGGATTAGGAAAGTGTGTTTAGAAAGGGAATGTTGAAAAGGCATTAGAAATGGGTGCTTTGAAGGGGTGTTTGGGAAGAGAATTAAGCTTTAGAAGGGATTAAGTAGCACAGCTTAATACAATACAACACGATACAGAAAGTCAAAGTGAAAGTAAATACAAAACCTTCGGTACATGAGGAGAGAGAAAGTCGGACACTGGACTCGATCGCTTTCACTTCCTCAACTGTAAAATCAGGTACTCATATGCAGCTGGGTTGACTAGGAGGTGCCCCGAGTGTCCACGAACGGTACAGCATGATAGATACAGGACGGTTACAGTAAGAAGAAAACCGGTACAGAGGGGTACAGCAAGAGCCAGCCGTCAGCTTGGTGTCAGCTCAAGCCGTCAGCACCGGCGGATTATCCCGACAGCGAAAAGATCATGGCACCCCTCCCTGAACCCTCTTGAACCACCTGGCAGTCCTAAACTCACTTTGAACCACGTTACACAGTCCCAACACTCCCACACAGCCCCCAACACTCCCACACAGCCACAACACTCCTCCAAACAGCCCCTAACACTCCCACACAGCCCCCAACACTCCCAGACAGCCCCAACACTCCCCCACAGCCCCCAACACTCCCACACAGCCCCTAACACTCCTCCACACAGCCCCAACACTTCCACACAGCCCCCAACACTCCCACACAGCCCCCAACACTCCCACACAGCCCCAACACTCCTCCACACAGCCCCCAACACTCCCACACAGCCCCCAACACTTCCACACAGCCCCCAACACTCCCAAACAGCCCCCAACACTCCCACACAACCCCCAACACTCCTCCATACAGCCCCCAACACTCCTCCACACAGCCCCCAACACTCCCACACAGCCCCCAACACTCCTCCACACAGCCCCCAACACTCCCACACAGCCCCCAACACTTCCACACAGCCCCCAACACTCCCACACAGCCCCCAACACTCCCACATAGCCCCAACACTCCTCCATACAGCCCCCAACACTCCCACACAACCCCCAACACTCCCACACAGCCCCCAACACTCCTCCACACAGCCCCCAACACTCCCACACAGCCCCCAACACTCCCAAACAGCCCCCAACACTCCCACATAGCCCCCAACACTCCTCCAAACAGAGAGAGAGAGAGAGAGAGTAATCGCTGCCACCCTTCTCACTTCTCTGGTCTTCTTACCCTTTTGGTTTTTCTTTTCCGCTTATTCGCCTCTCCTTCTTCTTCCCTTCCTCATACCCATCCATTTTTCTTATTTACTTTCTCTCCACTTTCTCCCGTAATTTCCCTCTCCTTCTCTTCAACCCTTTTATCTCTTCTGTTTATTGTTCTTTACCTCTTCCTTTCCTCTCCCTTCCTTTCCTTATTTTATTCCCACCTCTTCTCTTCCCTCCCTCCCTTTATCTTGACCCTAATATTTCTCCTTCACTTTCTCCCTTCTTTATCCCCACCTCACCCCTTACCTTCCCTTCCATTCCCTTCCTATATCCCCTTCCTGTTCCCCTCCTCACCTCACCGCCTACCCCCTTCCATCCCTTCCTCCCTCCTCACCTCTTCTCTCCCACCCATAATTTTCCTCCTCTTCCTTTCTTTATCATCCTTCTCCCTCTTCTGCTTCCTTTCCTCTCATCATTGTCTTCTCTTCCCCTCTCACTCCCTCTCCATGATTCCTTCCTCCCCTCTCCACCATAACCATCCATTATCGTCTCTCTCTCTCTCTCTCTCTCTCTCTCTCTCTCTCTCTCTTTGTCAACCTCATATAATGTACAGATAAGGATCATATGAAGATTAGGCACCCCCTTAGTTTATGTGACCTCATGATTAAATACTCCGGTCCTACTTTGGGGTTAGGTCAGGTCAGGTCAGGTCAGGTTAGGTTAGGTTTGGTCAGGTTAGGTCAGGTCAGGTTAGGTTAGGTTGGATGAGGTTAGGTTAGGGTATTTAATATCTGGTGAAATAACCCACGTGAGGTTTTAATCAAAATATGCGAAAATAATTTAGCTTCTTAACAACTACAAAACCACACGTATAAATGATCACTATAATATAATCAATAAAACATTTATATTAACTTTGATCAAATTAATTCAAAATGTCTACCAGTTTAACCCACTCTCACACCCCCCCTCAAAAAAAATTCATTATTTATTTAACTAAAACATAAAAAATGTATAAATATTCACTAATTCAAATAAAATAATATTATTCATCCTTTTCTCTATACATATAATATTTCCTTCCTTTAAAAATAGAACAAAAAAAATTTATGGCATGAAAGACACAAAAAATTCCCCACCTAGAAATATTTGCTTCTAAAAATAGTAAGTTAGGTTGTGGATAACACTTGTCGCTTTATGAGAACATTAGCATATATATATTTGTAGTTTTTTTGGAGTGAAAGGTGGGTGGTGGGTTGGAGTGGGGTGTGTGGGGATGGTGTGGGTGGGTAGGGGGTGGGTTATATTGTGGCCCCTCTCCCCCTAACACACAGTTGCATTGAACCAGGTAAAAATAGGAGACCCCCCCCCCAAAAAAAAAAAAAAAATGTGAAGCAATGACAAAAAACAAAAAAAAAAAAAGGGTTAATTAAAACAGCGGCGACTATATTAATTTTACAAACAATCTAACATGAATATACGTCACACAAGTTTATGTCATGACGAGAGAGAGAGAGAGAGAGAGAGAGAGAGAGAGAGAGAGAGAGAGAGAGAGAGAGAGAGAGAGAGAGAGAGAGAGAGAGAGAGAGAGCCATACTTTGCTTATTTCATGAATCTAAATAATATTACACATTTACAAGGCAGATAGACAGACAGACAGACAGACAGACAGACAGACATAAATATTCTAGACTCGTCATGTTTTTGTCACATGACTGAAAATGATGGATAAAGTTTGTATTGAATCTACTCTCACTCTCTCTCTCTCTCACTCTCTCTCTCTCTCTCTACTCTCTCTCTTTCTCTCTCGCTCTCTCTCTCTCTCTCTCTCTCTATTTTTATCCTCCGCCTTTTCCCATATACCGTTAGCCTCTTCATCTGTCTCTTTGCCTGTCTGTCCGTCTACCTCCCTGTCTGTCCGTCTATCTCTCTATCTGTCTATCTGTCCGTCTACCTCCCTGTCTGCCCGTCTACCTCCCTGTCTGTCCGTCTACCTCCCTGTCTGTCCGTCTATCTCTCTATCTGTCTCTAATATACATCACAACCTCAATGGATTCAACATACCCACTGGTGAGGAGATGAAGGCAGTGAAGTTATCATGACGATCTTCTTGATGCTACTGTGTGTGTGTGTGTGGGTGTGTGTGTGTGTGTGTGTGTGTGTGTGTGTGTGTGTGTGTGTGTGTGTGTGTGTGTGTGGTGTGTGTGTGTGTGGGTGTGTGTGTGTGGGTGTGTGTGTGTGTGTGTGTGTGTGTGGGTGTGTGTGTGTGTGTGTGTGTGTGTGTGTGTGGGGGTGTGTGTGTGTGTGTGTGTGTGTGTAATAAACAACTCCACCACCTCGCAATACTCTGCCGGCTACCAAAACAAAAAACAAAAAAACCCACAAAATAAATAAATAAAAAATAAAAATAACAACTTCCTAAAAATATATGACATTATGAACGCAGCCAAATCCTCCGAGTGAGTCTGACAAGAGAGAACTAGCTCGTGTAAATACCTCCATCGACCAACCAGAGCCTCGTATTATATGTTCCGTGGATTCTCATTGGTCCTTGAAGTTTAGCCCTCGGTCTGGTATAAAGTCTTAAAGGCGGATCAACTTGTGAGATGTAAGCAGCTTGTACAGGTGAGCGTTGACCTTTGACCTTTACACACCTGCTGCGGTCAACAGTGATAGGTCAGACAGTTTCTCCTGGTCACCCCGGCAGTATTGTGAAGGTCAGGTCAAGGTACGTGAGAGAGAGAGAGAGAGAGAGAGAGAGAGAGAGAGAGAGAGAGAGAGAGAGAGAGAGAGAGAGAGAGAGAGAGAGAGAGAGAGAGTAGATTCAATACAAACTTTGTCCATCATTTTCAGTCATGTGACAAAAACATGACGAGTCTAGAATATTTATGTGTGTGTGTGTGTGTGTGTGTGTGTGTGTGTGTGTGTGTTAGAATAATATCAATAACAACAATAATAACAACAACAAAAACAACAACAACCCACCACAAGAGCCCGTCCAATAAGCCCACCAACGTACCCCATTATCTCCCATTTCCCCATTATCTCCCATTTCCCCATTATCTCCCATTTCCCCATTACCCATTTCCCTCTGTTATTCTCTCCTCTCTTTACTTATCATTATTCCCGCTCGGCTGACCCCAACTATTACGGTCAAATTAATACAGGAAGAAACTGTATTCTCCTGTAACGACTTCATCTCTTAATTACATAACAACGAGAGAGGGAGAGAAATTGATATTAATTTCGTAAATGATTTTCTTTGTGTCGTGGGTAATTATAAATAGGGTGCTTTAATTACACCTTGGTTAATTGACTGGTTGAGGTGTGGTGTTTAAAGGTTAATTATTTTTGGTTGTGCTTGTTTTGGGGGGGAAGGGGAGGAGAGGGGGAGGGGTGTAGGGAGGGGGAGGGGGGAGAGGGGGGGAGGGGGGAGGTAATTGTGGACATGACGTATTTATTTATATATATATTATTTGTTGCCTTTCCTGTGCTAAATAGATACACCTCGCGTCAATACCTGTATCTGTAATTTCTCTGTACCTGTAATTATACCTGTCTCCTCTAGCTGTACCTGTATTCGTACCTGTACCTCTATCTATAAACGATCTCTGCCTGTACCCGTAACTCCACACTACAGGTTACAGACATATGCATTCTTTCCATTCTTCTCATCTATGTAAACCTTTATTAATTACATCCTCTTCCTCCCTCCTTCTATCTCTTTCTTTCCATTCTTATACTCTTTCTTCCTCAACTACTTGTTTCCCCTTTCTTCCCCTCCTCCTACTCCTCCTCCTTCACCTATTCTCATCCTCATCTTTTTTTTTTTTTACCCTCGCCTCTCCCTCTCTTTACTTTCACTCTCCACGCTCCCCCTTTTTCTCTCTTGAGGTATGAGAATAATTTTTACCTCACCTGAGAGATCCCACCTGTGATTAACTGTTTGTTGTGTTATGTTTGGTCTCTCTCTCTCTCTCTCTTTTGCTCGCTCTCTCTCTCTCTCTCTCTCTCTCTCTCTCTCTCTCTCTATCGACTTAGGTATGACCGAGGAATATTAATCATGCTAGAATTGTGGACCTGCATTTAATTTTCACACATTACGTAATTTGTCATAATAATAATAATAATAATAATAATAATAATAAAAAACACGACTACTACTACTACTACTACCAAAATCATCAACAACAACAACAACAACACACACGGACATAATTAGACACAAGGTAAATTGCCTCAGTATTATTACAGGTGAAAACAAAATTAGTTTCAGTAACTCGGTGTGAGGTGAATATTTATGTGAATTAATATATTACAAGTTGAAAATAATAACCTGGGATAATTATGACGGTGTTAGGTTAGGTTAGGTGCTTGTTAGAGAGGTCTATTGCTAAACAACTTAGGCCTATGTCTGCTTAGTGAAGTAAAAATATATTAATTACCATCATCAATTAACAGTATCTAATTGGTTCCTTTTGATTTAGAATTTTAGATAATTTATTTTGATCATTAATGTATTAGAGTTTAAAGCGATAAAATTATATATATTATATTAATGTGTAATTGACAACCTGCCGTTCTCTCCTGCCCTCCCTCGCGTGACGTCATCAACTACCTGTAAAAAAAAAAATCCCGGAAGCATTTTGTCGCAGCTTATATTTTTCAATTAAATTTAGAAAAGAGTGAGTGTGTATTTCATTATTTTTTTCCGGCATAAAAAAATATTTTATTATATACCAGCCTTGGAATTTGTGGTTATGACGTGGGAAAAAAATAAATACTTCGAGGTGTGTGACGTCATAAAAATTCCGCCGCAGGTAGGACGTATTAAAAACTATGGCAGGTTTGTGACGTCATAAAAATTCCGCTGCAGGTAGGACGTAATAAAAACTGCCGCAGGTGTATGACGTCATATAAATTCCGCCGCAGGTAGGACGTAATAAAAACTGCCGCAGGTGTGTGATGTCAGGTACTGCAGCTAACGGTTCCTCTGGCGAAATTCATGTGAAGTCTCAGGTCAGTATATCCGCTCAGTATATTGCTTATATATTAAATTGTGACACGGAGGTCCAGAAGCCCGAGCCGTATGGTAAATAAATTCAGGTTTTATTTTAAATTTCGAGTAAAATAATTCTGTGTGTGTTCAATATTTCGCCGTGTCTCGGAAATTCCTAATTAGAATAACTAATTCAGGATGAGTTATGAAACTGTGTGCTGGACAGGTGGTGGGCGTGTGTGTGTGTGTGTGCGTGTGTGTGTGTGCGTGTGTGTGTGTGTGTGTGTGTGTGTGTGTGCGTGTGTGTGTGTGTGTGTGTGTCCATCACCAGGCAGGAGACAGGCTTGAGGGTGTTAGTGCCGGGAGGTACAGTACAATAATGTTGTATAATGCTCAACGTTGAAATTAATATTGTAACAAAATTACGTTACACCTTCCCTCTTATGCGTTACACTAAACAAAGACAAATGCGATATAACGATAATTTTAATACATTTTTAATTTGTTCAAACACTAGACAGGTAATTATAATATAAGCTGGAATTGCTTATCATCACTACTTAACTAAACTAACTCAGATAGTTTGGTTATGTTATGATGGTAAACGACGTCATTAATGAGACAGAATGAATCTTATTATTGTGAAATAATTACAATTAAGTTTGAACATTAACAAAAAAAGGTGTCAGTAATTTGTAATAACATCATTTATATTTTAGGGCTTCATCACACACACTATATATAGCGAGATAAACAGACACACAGATAGATAGATTTTACAGCATTTATGTCTGTACGCCTGAACATGTATATGGAAATGAATTTCATATTTGTGGTAAAAAAATATCAGGTATGTATTCAGCATTACTTTGTGGCCCGGAAATTGAAAAAAAAAATTATAAATATATAAATGAAATGGATTATGGATAGAAAACTAGCAATGAAAACATACATTTATATATATATATATATATATATATATATATATATATATATATATATATATATATATATATATATATATATATATATACTGTATAGTAGGGATATATATAATATTAGATATATTTACAATAGGGATAATATCAATATTGAGGAACACAGCAAATAGTATTGAGAACGTCTTTTAAGGAATGTTTTCACCACCACAGGAACACACCTTTAATACCAGAGTGTGTGAGGGCTGGAGGGCTGGCCGACGGAGGGGAGCACTGGGGGATGGTGAAGGATAACTCGGCCTCAACAACAGCACAAGACTCTCATTACTGAATCCTTCCCAGATCTAGTAGTGATATATCCATACATTATGTTTAGTTAAAATACATTAACACTTATTAGAGTTACCGTCGGACGGAAACACGGACGGACGGACGCACGGACGGACGGACACACGGACGGACGGACGGACACACGGACGGAGAGTCTACACATCTATGTCTTCCTCCTTCTTACTACTACTAATTCCAAACACGTGTAACATGAAAAACATCGCCAGGACGAGTAAACACAACCGCCTGGCGATCCTCTCCTCCACTATAAGCAATAACAAGCACTTATAGATATAACGCCAGACGAACATTCGCTCACCTCTCTACACTGACGCTCACTACAGGAAGCAACACGAGCGGTACACAATTCAGGAGAGAATATCAGCACAGAGGCGAGGTATTTAAGCAACACGGTGCAGCCCTCAGGTGTATGACCCATCTCCTGATACCATCAACCATTCACTTATTATTTTACATGGAAGGCATTTCAGGCGAGGATTCCTACCCGGAGTGTGGGCCGGGAACAGCACAGCACACCACAGCACAGCACACCACAGCACAGCACAGCACAGATAGATAAA